>CM053588.1:96027055-96049983 GCA_028646515.1 Pseudochirops corinnae | reverse complement strand
ATAATATTCACATAGGAGGCACTTGATTGTGCATGCACAACCTATATCTGATTTCTCACCATCTCAGGGAAGGAGAGAGGGAAGGATAGAATTTGGAACACAAAACTTAAAAACAAATGTTAAAATTGATTTTGTATATAATTGGGGATAAATAAAATATTATATATTAAAAATGAATATAAAGAAAGAAATGGGTATTGACTTACTGATTGACTTTACTGGGGCCTCTCAACAATTCCTTTACACTGGTTCCATATGCACACATCTGGAACCTAGTCAATCAATATTCAAATATGGCACACAGAGCCACTATTATGGCTTTCACATGTAAAGCAGTGGCAATCTCTAAGTGCTGTAAGTTCCCCAAGTGTCTTTCTTTACCTGTGAAATGGAGTATGTATTATTATGATCTTGCCTTACTTATCTCACAGGGTTGTTTTGAGTACCAAATGAGAAAGTATATGAAATTATTCTAACTTGTAAAAAGCTCTTAGGAATGTAGTGTGGCATCATCACCATTCAATCCACAAATATTACTAAGCAGCTCCTTTGAGCCAGCCATTGGGATACAGATGTAGACAATGAAGCAATACCTACTTTTAGGAATCTCATGTCCTTCCAGCTTCCTAGCTATCTTCACACCATGTTTTTTCCCCTCCAGCTGTTATTCTCCTCAACTTTCCCCTAGAATCTTGGATGCAGCCTCTGGTTCCCTGGTTTTGATAAATGAAATTTTTACTTCATCTAGGTCTCCATGCCATTTTCTCACCATACCATAAGGTGTGTCCCCTACCTCCTCCCCATTCCCAATGTGTTTCCTAATATACCTTTATGTATTAAACATAAACTCTTTGAGGAGAGGGTAGGGACTGTCTTGCTTACTTATATTTCTATCTCTAGCATTTATCACAATGCCTGTCATGTAGTAGAAAATAAATCCTTTACTGCATGTCTCTATTTATGATTGTATGTATATGTGTGTGATGGGGCAGGTAACTTAAATTGGATAATTGAATTCAGTTGCCCTACACTTGACTAGGGCTAGGGATCATCTGTCGCATGCATGTGTGTGTGTGTGTGTGTGTGTGTGTGTGTGAATTGTCTCACAGCTGTCCAAATAGCACTGAGCAGAGGCTGTGGGACTGTTTAATGACAGAACTAAAGGTATATTGATTTACTGGTGGCATGGGGCCCAGGCAGTCTCACTAAGGACAGTAACGTTTTTCTGAGGCAGGAAGTAGGAGCAAGGTGGAGCACCAGTGGATGATGTCTGAGAACACAGAACAGAGAAATGGCAAATAAGCGATAAAGAGCAGAGGTTCAGTATTTAGGATCATAGAATCACAGGTCGAGAGTTGAGAAGGACTTTAGAAACCATTTCATCCAATACCTTTCATTTTATTGATGAAGATACTGATGCATAGGGAATTTAAGTGACTTGACCACTGTCATGTAACCAGCATTGGAAGTGAGGTTTCAACTCAGGTCCTTTTGCTCCAAAACCAGTGTTTCCACAGTTTCTATAGTACCTGGCTGCCTTTATATAACAGCTGTGGCAGCATAGTGTAGAAAATGAATAGTAAGCTTCCTGGACTTGGTGGGAGCAGATAGAGGGTAAAGCCAAGAAACTGCCTAGTCTCTGGGTCACAACAACAAGCTGCAGGAGCCTTGTAGATTAAGATAAGAGGAACTTTCTAGCCATGACATAATACAACCTCCCAAATCTTTCCCTACCTGGGAGTATACACACACACACACACACACACATACATACAAACATACATATATATATATATATATGTACACACACACACACATATATACATATATATATTTTCCTGATCTCAAACATATATATATGTATACACATACACACATAACATATATGTCTATATTATATATATGTATATATACATATATATAGATATAGATATTTGACCCATTTCTATCTGTGTAGTAAATAATTACATAGAAGGTTGCGCCCATTTGCATATGGTGGTGGTAGGCAGGAACTAAGAATGTTTCTATTTCATGATTTTACCCTTCTACTTATTTTTCTTTTCAGTCTCTGTTAAATGTTTTGCTATTTGGGTAATGGCTCTTGTTGGAAAAATGTTCTAAATGGAGGCTTCAGTAGAGTATCACCATGACATTGAACCCAAATAGCAGTGTAACTCCAGAATTGAGTAGGAGGCTTGGTGTCTCTAGAACATATGCTTGTCATATATGTATATACATATATACATACACATACGATTTTGTCAATCTGTTATTTTAAACCATGTGTTAATGAACATATGTATATAATACATATAATACATAATAATATATAATCACCACACTCATACACAACATGTAAATGACAGATTGGCAAGAATTAATCATCTAATCCAGACAAGACAGATGGTATGTTGCAGTTACAGTGGAACGATCATTGGAATCATGGAACAGAAAAACAAAACAAACCAAAAAACCCCTCCATTCACATATTAAAGGCCTGCCCAGGTAAGATGCTGTCTGAGAAAAAAAAAATATATCAGATGTATTTTCCTGATCTCAAACTTCTTTCAGTAGATTTTATGGGAATGTGTTATTGGTTGAGGTTAGTCAACACTTACAAATATGATGAAAAAAAATTACCATCCTGTGGTTTAACATCTTGCCAAATGCTTTTTGTGAAATCACAGACAGAGTTTCATTCCATGACTGGGGGAAAAATGCTTCAAGCTGGTGCATCATTAGTTTTTCAAATAAAAGTAATGTGTCTCTTGGGGAATAGGAATGGATGATCTCTTGTCATCTTTAAATACACATCAGATCCATGGGAGGAAGGTATATTTAATGCAAAAAAACCGCATCCACAATGAGATCACCTTTTAAAGAAAATGCCAGTTATATCTACCAGATTTGCATGCTATTTTCATAATTATGGGTGTGAAATTAAATTCTGGTAAGTGTAGAACTTTAGGTCATGGGTTGTAAGCTACAAGTCAACTGTAATACATTTCTAATGACCTATGCATATGAAAGAGAATTCTATTTAGACCTTCAAGAGAATTGTACAGTCACCTAATTCAGTGCCCACATTTTACAAAGGAGGAAACTGAGTGCTAGCAAGATCACACAGGTACTAAGTGACAGAACTGGGATTCAAACCAAGTCTCCATCCGTGTATCCAGGCCTCATTCTTTGATTGGCTCCATTAAAGAAATGTATGCCCAAAAAGGAGGTAGGTTATGTGATAAGAGCAAGAGAAATAGACAGAGAGCCCAAAAGCCCTATGGGTATCCAAAAATTATAAAAAGACATAAAAGAAGGCCTCC
The DNA here is from genome assembly GCA_028646515.1 of Pseudochirops corinnae. Taxonomy (NCBI): domain Eukaryota; kingdom Metazoa; phylum Chordata; class Mammalia; order Diprotodontia; family Pseudocheiridae; genus Pseudochirops; species Pseudochirops corinnae. The sequence continues at coordinate 96,046,660 of CM053588.1, read as the reverse complement.
TTCAAGATGGGTGATATTGCAAAGTGCTGCAAATATTTATTGCCCAACTTCCCCTTAGAGGTTTCCATGGGCCTAACTGTATAAAAATAGTTAAAATACTTACTTTCCTGTATGTAGGATAGTCAATGTTTTTAAATTTTAATATCTGAAACATAAATTAAATAACCAACATGGGAAATGTCTGCTGTCCTAAGTGTGGCCTAAGTATCAGATCCCTGAGTCTCTGGGGGCCATTTCTTTACAGAGGTATTGAAGGGCTATGAGGTTCGTTTCCAGAGAACTAGAAACTAAAGGGAATCAGTTGGCGAATGGCTGAAAAAATTATGACATATAAATATAATGGAATACTATTATTTTATCAGAAATTATGAAGGGGACAGTTTTAGAGAAACCTGGGAAGATTTTTATGAGCTGATACAAAATGAAATGAGCAGAACTGGGAGAACAATTTGTACAAAGGCAGAAAGCATTTTAAAAACACATAACTTTGAAAGACTTAGCTCTGATTGATGCAATGACCCAATCATTTTTCCACTTTCTGATGGAGAGACAGACTCAGACAGACTCAGGGTGCAGAACTAAACCACATTTTTTTGGACTCGGGCAATACAGGAATTTTTTGTGCTTTACTGTGTCTTTTGTGTGTGTGTGTGTGTGTGTGTGTGTGTGTGTGTGTGAGATCAGTCGACAAGTATTTATTAAAAAAGTAAATTAGCCTTTGGCCCCCATTGTACAAAACAACCTGTATCCCTGAATAATGAATTAAAATATTTGTTAAACTTCTACAACTCATGACCTAAGCATTTATGATTAAAAAAGCAGAAGAGAATAATTATGATTATAAAAGTTACCAAACAAAGTCCAATGGACAAGGGTGTTACTATTCTTAGACAAAGGAGTTCATACAGCCTGGGACTGAGTTGCTTTGTGAATGCCTAAGATTATTAGAGTGGAGTCTGGGGAAACACAAGGTTTCCTTAGGGAAATAGCATCTGATTTTGGCTTTAAAGGATAGTGAAAAATTCAGCATGTGATGAAGGAAATGAAGGTGTTATAGACACATGGAAAAGTTCAGGTCATATTGAAGGGACAGGAAGTAGACTGGTTCAGCTGGAAGATATAGTTTATGGAAGCAGGATAGACTGGAATGAGGTGGTATAACACCATATTGTGGAAGGTCTTATATGCTGGACAAAGGACTTAAAAATCTATGTAGCAGTTGGGAACTAATGATAAAAGTGTTATATGACCAGGTGAATACATAGGGAAGATTGGTCTGGCAAAATTAACAAAAATGGAGAGGGAAGGGAGTGGAAGGAAGATCCATTATTAAGGGACTGTTTCAAGAGGCCAGGTTGAGGTGGGGGAGAGGAGAGGACTACTGAAAGAATTATTACAGAGGTGGAATCCATAGAACTTGGTAATTGATTGGAAATTAGAGATGAGAAAAGAAAAGAAGTGAAAATAACTTCAAGGTGAATGTGAACATGTGAAAACTAGGCAAATGGTAATGGAACCACTGGGAAAAATACATAGTCATATGAGAGGCAGACTGGCATAGAGGAATGAGAGCTAGCCACAAACCAAGAAGACTTGAGTTCAAGTCATGCCTCTGACTACTGAGCCGTGGCTGGTGAGTGCTCTAGCCAACTCTAAACACTATAAATTGCAGGGAAGGGATTAGTCTGTGTGGTTAGAGTGAGTTCCTGCTATATCAGTGAAGTCACAAGTCCAGTCCCTTTCATTAATTCCATACTATTAGATACTGTGTGACCCTGAGTAAATCTCTATCATCTCTGAGCCTCTGTTTCTTCATATATAAAATAGTTTTGTGTGTAGTCAAAAAACCTGACTGCATATAGGGGTTCATATGAGACTTTGCAACATTTCTATCAGAGCATATAACTTCAATGAAAAGAGAATAAAGACCAAAAAGTTACCCAAGTCATGGTAAATTTGCCATCAGATTGAAAAATTGGCCATCAGATTGTGCAAAGGCTTAGCTCTTTGTTTTTAGCAATTATCAAGGACCAATGCCAATTCTGAATGAACTAATGATTATAAAGATGGTCAAAATTATGCATGTCATCACAGAATACATTTATTCCCTGTTGATGGTGTCAGTGCAAATATGGATTAATGTCTATAATCAGGAAAAGTAATTAATAATTTCATGAATTGTATTTGGTTAGTACTTCTTTCCTCAAAAGTAATTATTGGAGGAAATAATTTGTCTGGGTCACAATTAATTGGCAAATAAAAATGTGTTTGTATTTCACAAGTATGTTTGAGTTTTATAAGTCTTACTTTCCATGCCTTAGAGAGAGATTGTCACAATTTTCATGTCCTAATCAGCTATAATCAAGGCAAAAGATCTGTCTCAAGTCAACAAAGAATTCTTTTGGGACAAGTGTCAATTAAGCACACTTCATGAATTTGCTAATTGTTATTCTCTGTTGTAATCATTAGCTATAACATTATGTGCAAAGTGAAGAAATGAAGCAATAAAATGGGTTATTCAAACCAACTTTTACCTCCATTTCCTAGAAACATTAGCAGATATTGTTGACTCTGTATCAAAATTCTACTTCACTTAAATCAGCCCTCAAGATAAATAAATATTTTAAGAAAATTAAACAGTGTATTGTTTATATTATCAATATGCAAAGTATTGTATATAAGTATATCTCTGATTGTCTGTTAGGGAGCTACCTATAGTCAAGTTCCCTACCTTGCATGATTGTAATAACTTTTTTTTTATCCTTCCCTAGAAGTTCACTGTATCAGTGCAACCACAAGTCCATCAATATCCCTATCCTTTGTTTCTAAAACATTTTGAGTAAAGAAATACTATAAATGATATTATTATAAGAAGAATTTCATAATTGACAATATACAATTACATTTTTTATAAGTCTGTGTGACTCCTCTCACTCCTTAATTTTCTTGGTTCGTTGGTGCCAAAGTTACCTGGTTATGTTCTTTCTTTTGTCTTAAAACAAAATGAGAAGGTCCTTCCTAGCTTCAATTTCTTGGATTGAGGATATGTATAACCTGAAATGCCATAGGGCATGGGGTTAGCTTCTGATAGCAAAATCTGCTCACGAACTTTGCTAGAAGTCATAGAGAGACTCAAGTGATCTGAGGACTGTTCAATCAATTAGCTTTCATTAATTTCTACTATGTTCCAGGCATTGTATCATACCCTAGGGATACAAAGAATAAGACAGTCCAATCAAATATTCAATCAAGAAACATTTATTAAACATCTGCTGTGTACTAGACATTGTGCTGATCACTTGTGGATACAAAAAGGGACAAAGGACAATTCTTGTCCTCAAGTCCACAATCTAATGTGTCCATACCAAATCCCATACTAAGGTTACTTACATACATACCACCAGGAAGGAGCAAATAAAACTTATCTAGAAGACTAATTTGCAAATGACCATTTTTATAATAAACTTTTTTGAAAATTTACATATATTTAAAATTTTTTAAAATATTTGTAGCATGTTATTCTGAAATTTCTTCAATATAATGTTTATGTCAATTGGTTCTAACCTCCCTGGGTATTAATTTCCTCATTTATAAAACAAGGGATTTGCATTAGATGAACTCTAAAGCCTCCTTCCAATTCTAAAATTCTCTGATTATTTGTTTCTGGGAGCCTTTCAGAATAAAGTGTGTAGGAGGTTTCAGTGTCAGCAACCTTAGGAAGTGTAATCTTGTCATTGTGGAAAGGCTCTCTATTGCAACCTAATTTGCCTTTTCATCCTATATTCCTTTTGTCTGTTGTCTTCCCCACAAATCCTTTAAAAGAGGTTCACCTAATGTGCTGAGAAACTTCCCTTGGATCTCTCAACAATGTGTTGATACCAATGGAAAATAGTGGCTGTTAGCATTTATATAGAGCTTTAAGGTTTACAAAGTGATTTGGTTACATTATTTGATTCTCATGACAATGTTGTGACTCAAGTGCTATTATTATCTCCATTTGTCAAATGAGGAAACTGAGATTAAGAAAAGTTATGTAACTGACCCCTGGTACCACGGCTAACTAAATGTCTGAGACAGGATTTTAATTCATGTTTTCTTGATTACAAGTCCAGCACTCTATTCACTGAATAAATACCATTGGCCCACTGTCTTTTCTGGTCCCATATCTCCCTGATGATGCTGTACCCTTTGTCCCAAACAATTTTTCATTGGTAATATATTGCAGCCTGCTTACATTCACCCACCATTCCACAGTGCCATTCCACTGCCCTTTGGATGACCCACAACTTTAAGTTTTAGAGATATGGTACTCCATGATGCCATGCTGTGCAGCATCCATCACTGGAAGAACACTGATGTTAAAATGGTGGACCTTATTTCAGAGAGAAGGTTGGGGTCACTAAAAACACTGCGTTATTTCCCAAAGGCCATTCAGCTGGCTCTCTTCCTGTTCAATTCTGGCTCAAATTCATTGTCCATCTGCATGGTCTGCATAGGAAATAGTGAGTTAAATTAAATACCCTTTATGTCACAATAAAGAGTTTAGGCAAGGAAAGTTTCTTTAACCTTTGTTTCACAGTAGCTACTTCAACATTTATCTCATGAATCCCATGGGGTACGGGTAAGGTTAAAAGACTTGCTTATTTGTGAAGCTACCATGAAAATAACAGTAGGGTTATTCCCTTCCCCAAAAGCACAGCTACTGAGAGGAAATAATTCACTTCTAAAAATTTGTAAGGAGAGAGTAAAGAAAGCAAATCAGAAAGAACAGTAGCTACAATGACAAATGATAATAATAACTGACATTTATACAAGATTTCCCAAAAGCCTTAGTGCAATTTTAACCTATTAAAGCTTAATTGAAGTTTTAATTTAAGCTATTTATAGCTTAAAACCACATTAAGACTTTTGGGACACAACTATATAATGTTTTAAAGTTTGCCAAATTCCATCTCTCTCTCCACACACATACATATATGTGTATATAGAGATATATAGATAAGATATAAATATAGATGCATATAGACACAACACATATTATACAAGTACACATAAATAGAAATATATCAATAGATATATAGGTGTCTATATCTACATACACACATATATTTTGACTTGTAACTACTACAGACACTATTATTCCCATTTTTCAGACAAGGCAACTGAGGCTTGGAGAGTTTAAATGACTTGCCTGTAGTCACATAGCTAATTAATGCATACAGCATTACAGAGGAATAAAGTTTAGCTTAAACACAATGGACAATATTGGGATTGCCTCCTTCAAGTTACATGGTGAAGTCTTCCTTTTGTAGAACAAAAAGCAGTTTGGTGTAGGGGCTACAGGATTGGCTTTGGAATCAGGACAACCCAGGTTTAAGTCCTTTGTCTGACACATTAATTAGCTTTGTGATCACATGAAAAAGTCATTTAACCTCTGTTCCAGGCAGTTCTCTAAGATTCACTTAGTGAATTCTAAGATTCACTGATGACGAGCTGCTGATCTTCATAGATGCACTTCCCCACACCAAGAAACCCTGCTCACAGTTGAAATTATAGATCCAGACCTTCTTCACCATCCTCCCCTTTCCCCTAAACAAACAAAATTGTATGATTCCTCTCTTTGGTGTTGTTTTACGGGGATGTAAACTTTAGAATTTGTGCTTATGTTTTTCTGTTGTGCTATGATTTATCAATCTAAAAAGTCACAAGGACTCCCAGATTTCAAAATTAGAGTTCTGTTTAATTTTCTTTTGCTCTCTTACGACATATCCAATTTGCTATTTTTTAAAAACTTTGGTAGCATTGACCTCATTTTGGCAAAATAATGGCATGTCAGTTACTGAGACACATTTCTTTAGCAATCAGGAGAATATCAGGGCTAGAACCTGAATAATTCATGAAAGCTAGAGGGTTCTTAAACATCCCATACTTCTTGGAAAGGTTATTGAAAACAGATGTGTGTAAATTTACACATACACATATGCATATATGTGCATAGACATGCTTATGTGTTTATATAGGTACACATAGGATATATACATATATATATACATTGTGTGAATATACATAAGCCTTACTCACATATAGCTATATTTACACAATGCATACAATGTACATATGCGCACATACACATATGTAAGAGAAAGTTTTGCAGCCCAGCAGTCTGGGTGTGTTGGGGATGGAGGATGTCCTGCTCTGCACGTTGAAAAGGTGAATTGTAACATATTGGTGTCTAGACATTTCCTCTCCTTGCTGTCAACAGTCCAGTTGGCCGTATGTTTTCCTCCTAGCGAAGAGGAGGTATTGATACACATCTCCTCTCAGTCAAGGCTCTCATTCTGTCTTTCCCATGATGTCTCCCATTCTGTTTGAGGAAGAGTACTCAAAGGGCAGACAGAGAACCTCATTTATTCAGTATGACGCATGTCAAGCATCTGAAGGGCTGCACCAGCTCAGCTGCAAGAAAGGTAGGAATTTGGGGGAAAGCAGCTGACTGCAAAATTCCGCAGGACAGTTTTAAAAAACAAAACAAAACAGACTGAACCTATGGCCAGCTAACCAGGAACATCAGGGCAGCTAAACTCGAAGGGAAGTGGGGGAAAAGTTTGGGAGATAACTCATTTTCTGGTCTTTCTATTGCAAACTTTCCTCAAAGTTTTCGGGTCCCTTCCCACCTCCTCTCCCTCCCCATCCCCTCCATCCAATTAAATATATGCACATGTATCTGTTGAAATATTCAGGTCGAGTGGCATTCTGCGTGTGTTTGCATACATTACGGCTCACACATAATCCTAGGCAAATAAAGGTGGAAAGTTGCATTTTCTAAGCTGCATATTGATTCCAATCCCGTTTCTTTTTTATCTGCTGCCTGATCTTAATTATCCAGCTGTTAGTCATTTCTAAAAAGCTGCTGGGGTAACTCCGAGTGATTTGAGCTGTGATGTATGAAGTGGTGCACGCACCTTAGTGTTCCAGGCATACCTTTCAAGTAATGAAGGCTCACAGGAATTGGGCTCGTAATAAATAGCTTTTATTACCCATAGCGGTGGTTCTGAAAGCCAAACGACAGCACTTTGATAGATGGGCCCGGTAGTTTCACATGTTATGCTTACTCAGAGTTAGTAGGGAATAACGGAGGGGGAAGACCAGGAAAAAAAAAAGAGGTGGGGGGAGAGACTTGGCAAATGAAATCTTATGGGTATAGGGGAACTGCAGATCTCTGAATTCCGAAACAAGAGCAGAGCTGAAATGTGATTCTCTAGTGCCTGGCGTAGCTCGCATCTTGCCGGTTACAATTGTGCAGGATGCTCAGAAGAGCCCTTTGCATCGCACAATGAACTTGGGGGGACTATGCAGCCCAGCGAGCCAGTAAGGCACCTGGAAGTTTGGCTAGGGAGGATTTCGAGGGGGGTTTTCTGCTTCTTAGGAGAATCCTGCCTGCTTTCAGCTGTGTGGAGGAGGACTCCAGTTTCCCCATGAGGGGCCCACTTGGAAAAACCGTCTGTGCAGACTCCCGGCTGAGCTGCTGTGTTTATTTACCAAAAACCTTTTCTCACCTTTGCTGATTTTGTTCATGCGATTTACACCTACTGAGCCACGGGAAGGATTTTAGGATGGATTGTCTGTGCATTGTCACCACTAAGGTAGGCTGGGGAAGCAGTATTGTTGGTCCGTGCAAATCTTTCTGTTATTATTCCGTTTCAGTAATTTAACAGATTGGAGATGTCCTGTCAGTTTACAAGCTAAAGTGATCATTATCACCTACTCCAGTGGGCATTGTGTTTTTCTATGTGGAAGGGTCTATATGTTTGTTCATATTCAACTTCTTAAAGTGACATTGCGAGCAAAAGGAGAGCATGCCCATGTTTGCTATCAGGCTTTGCTTTTTCATCTATTAATAGCTCAATATTGAAATACATTGAGTAGTAGTAGAGTACACACATCATTTTGACATATTACATCAGATTAGTCTTTCTGAGCATGATAATTAGCTTTCACTTAAAAACCAGAAAGCTGTACATGTCTCTGGTGTTTGAAGAAACCAATCAGGTTTCCTGTGACTTGACATATCGTTGCTGATTGGAGAATTCACATGGTCTGCATTTTTGTTTTAGTGAGGGGGAGAAGAAGTATACCTTTAGGCCTTCCTAAAAAACCCCAGCATTAATCCTCAATTGATCTTCTACTCATATCCGAAGTTGCTCGACTTCAGAAACAAATGAAATATTAACATTGATTTACTTGCATAGAAAGAACTTAGAAAAGTGGGGAATATGTAGTAAATGGATGGCAATGTCCTCTCAAATCGAATCTTTTTCATTTTAGTTTTATTCTATCATCTTTTCCAAATTTTATGTTTCAGTTTCATAAACTTAGCGGGTAAAAATGAGAAATCACTCTTCTTTTTGGAAAGAACTCACAGACACAATTATCCCCCACCTCCATTTTTATTGTTCATGCATGGGTGACCTACTTCATGAATCTGAGCCAGGTACTGTTAGCACGCGCGTGTTGATGGGGCACCTGTTAGATGTGGCAGGCAAAATCAATAGACGTGTACAGAAGATTTTCCAAATATAAATTTTTCATCTGTGATCTTTGCTCAATGAAATAAGGAAGGCAGTTAAGTTTTGAAGGCCCAAAGTAAGTGTGCTGCAGAATGAGAGCATATATTTTGCCTCTCCACCTGATGGTATGCAATACTTTCACTCTTTGGTTGGTATGATGGGATCCAGCAAGATGCTTCGATTGTGGCTAATGTACTTGAAGTTAAATGGACTTTTTATTTATGTTACATTATAAGGCCTATAATTTAGATAGTCCTCTTCTTTTACTATTATTCTTGTCTTTGCACACCTCAGGTTATTTATTTATTTGCCTCATTCACTTACTAATAACTCCTTCAGCAAAATAGTGTGGCCAGGTAGAAAATGCTAGTTTCTGGGAAAGGTCATAGTCTTTTAAAATGTATTCTTTCTCATCTTGAGGCTGTCATTCTCAGGTTAATTTTTCTCGAGGTGACACTGTCAAAAAGTCAGTTTGATGGTGTTTTATAGTTTCCTTGTTCCAAACCATGACTGTCTGGGGCATTAGGAAACTTGGTTGCTACTTTTTAAAAAGGAAAAAAAAATCATTTTCTACTGTCTTTCATAGAATTATGGAATCACCCACAGTAATAAAATGGTAACCAAAGTGTTTATTTTTCTGAATTGTACATATGGTGATCAATTAGGGATTGATTGGTTCCAGTTGGATAAGTCAACTGAAAAATTTAAAGATTTTGAATTTTAACTTACTTTAGTTTGACAACTCCAAGATAGTTTACATTAAATCAGCAAGGCAATAGTTTGTTGACTCTAGCCCTAATAATAATGCCAATAGTGATAATAACTACAGCCGACATTCATACACTTGGTTTAAGGCTTCTGACATAATTTACTTAACGTTGTTTCAATTGGTCCTTACAACAATGCTATGAGATAGATGCAGTTATTATACCCATTTTATAGATGAAAAGAAAAACTCAGAGAAGGTAAGTAACTGTCCTGGGTCACATAGCCAATAAATGTCAGAGGTAGGATTCAAACCAAGATCTTCCTAACTTCAAATCCAGCACTCTCTCCATTATACCATGTTGCTTCTTGGTCCTATCAATATGATAAGTTAGTTAGTTTTTTTTTTATTACTTTGCAAATTAGATTCAATAGGTAAATATAATTGTTGCTTTATCTTTATGCTAGTTATGGCTATGAAATTGTGTATTCAGTTCTGGTCACCAGAGTTTTAGGAAGGGCATTTATAAATTAGATTAAAGGAGGGTGTCCAAAAAGAGTAAACAGCTTATAGTCCATGACGAAGAATAACATAGAACTAGGGTTATTTAACCTGGAGTAGAGAACTCAGTAGGCATTCATAGCTGTCTGTGAGTACTTGAAAGGTTGAATTGTGGAATAGAAATTCAACATGTTTGGCTCATCCCCAGAGGGGAGAACAAAGAGTATTGAATGGAAGCTTCAGAGAGGCAAATCTAGACTCGATGAAAGGGAAAACAACAAGGATAACAATAATTTTGAAATAGGAGTTGCTGGATTCTTCCTTCCCAGAAGTCTTTAAAGCTAAGGTTGGATGCTCACATGTTGTGTTTTCTGCAATGAGAATTCTTTGGGAGTGTATAGTTTGGGCTAGATAGCTAATGATGTCCCTTCTCACTTCTAGACTCAGTGATTCAGTGTACAACATAGGATCCATTATTAAAAACCCATTTTCTTTTGGTTTCTTAATATTAAATGTCAGAAGAGAAACAATATTGTATAGTAAAACAAACACTTAGAGTCAGGAAGCTAGGATTCAAATCTGAATTCTATCACATACTAGCTATGTCACCTTTGGAAAGCCATTTAACCTCATGGAACCTCCCCCACCCTTTTTTTTTTTTTTGCTTTTTGGAGGGCAGTTGGGGTTAAGTGACTTGCCCAAGGTCACATGGCTAGTTTTTGTGTTAAGTGTCTGAGTCCGGATTTGAACTCAGGTCCTCATGACTCCTGGGACAGTGCTCTATCCACTGCACCACCTAGCTGCCCTGAACCTCCCTTTCTTTGTCTATAAAATGGGCATGATGAAAACATTTGTTTTTATCTATATCACAGGAGTTGTGTGGTGGTAAAATGACACACATATAGTATATAAAGTGTTTTGTAACCAAGAGAAGAATATAAGCATGAAGTTTTATTATTATTGTTTTATTTTTGCTGTTATCATCAATAATGATAATAAAGGAGGTAAAATATTTTGACAAATGGTGAACCCACACTCAACCATGGAAGTGTTATAATAACACATTTATGTAGCATTTCAATGTTGGCAAAATGCTTTAAATATATCGCCTCATTTGATTACTCCACAACCTTTATTATTCTTACTTTACATAGGAGGAATCCGTTTAATAGAGGTTAAATGACTTGCTCAGGGTCATATCGTTAGCAAATATCTGAGACAGGATTGAGAGGCTGTACTTTCTGACTTGAAAGCCAGTTTTCTATCCAGTATGCTATTTTTAAGGTTGATATTTCAAATATGGATAAAGGAATCTTAAGGTTGGAAGAGATTTCAGAGGTCATTTAACTGAAGCCTTACCTGAACCATGAATCTTTGTCACCAGAATTCTCGACATATCATCTAGACTTTGTGTGAAGACTTCCAGTGACAGGAAATTCATTACCTTTCATGATAAGCTCTTCCAGTTTTAGGTAGCTCTGTTCGTTAGGCAGTTTTTTTTAAACCCCTTATGTTGAGGTAGCATTTACCTTTCTGTACTTTTCATTTATCAATTTCAATCTTGTCTTCTGTGGCCAAGCAGAAAAAGTCTAATCTCTTTTCTATGTGACAATCCTAGAGGGTGGAAAGGACTGCAGTAATGTCATAGTAAGGAAGAGATTGATTAAAATGATCAAATTCTTACTTTTGAGAAGACTGGCCTCATTGATGCCGGTTATTTGAGTTCTGGAAATTTCTGCTATGGCACCATACCAGACCTGGTGAATGATGGGATCAAATAAATTCATCAGGTAGCAATTATCAAGCTCCTTCTATATGCCAGGCACTGTTAGGCACTGGTGATACAAAGACAAAAATAATATATCTCTTGGCCTTAAGGAGCTTACATTCTATTAGTAGAGGCAACATAGGCATATATAGTTATATGACACAAACCATGACTATGGGCAACTCCCTTAACCTTTTTGACTTGGTGACTACCAAGTCTCTGAGACTGTAATTTATGGTTAGATTATAATTGCTTTGGTGGGAAAAAGTTCCCATACCATAACAATCACACATTCTTGATGTATTGATATAATAGGGACAATAATTTTTAATAAAAACATCAGAACAACATAATTCCAATATGAACCAGAGCAACCATGCTATCAGGTCAACAACTTCGGCCAGCAGTGCAGGAGTAAGTTGTTTATTCACTTCTGGACACCACCTTTAAGTAGGACTTCAATAAGTCTCTACCCTCCATTGGAGGATGACTAAGATAGCAAGAAAATTTGAAATCATATTATACAGCGCTTTGTTGAAAGATCTGGAATTCTTAGGCTGGAAAACATATTTAGAAGCTGATCACTTCTTTTGAAATATCCAAAGAATTGTCAAGTGGAGAAGGGTTTTCAACAGTTTGAGTGGTACCAGAAGGGAAGGACTAACAACAAAAGGCAGAGGCTAAATAGAGAGGTAAACTATAGCTTGTATAAAGGAGAATTTCCTAATAATGTTAGATGCATACAAATGAACTGAACTGCTTTATGAGGTAGTGAGGTCTTCATCACAAAAGGCTAGTTAGGAAATTATCCACTCATAATGGTAAAGAGATAAGTAATAATGTGGCACAATGTGCTGAACCCTAGAACTCAGTTCAGATCTCTGTTCTGCTACTTATTAGTTACATGATCATGCATAGGCAACTCAATTTACCTCTTAGTTTCCTCATCTTTGAAAAAAGGCATGATGATACTTTCATATTCTACCATGTTACACAATATAAATGTAAGCAATTATTATTCAGTCACTGGTAGGGGTATAGATTAGATACTCTTCTAGTTCTGTGATTTTTACCTGGTATTTGATAAATTTACTAAAATGGAGAAGCATAACAACATAGCTAACATTCTTTGTAGTAATAGAATTTTTTAAAAATCAATAAGGATGTAGGTATAATAGAGCATTTGAAATAGGGCTGGGTTTGGAGTGAGAAAACCTGGGTTTGAATCCTAGAGTTACTAAATAACTACCGTGAGATATATGCTCTTGGGGAAAATACTTCTCCCTTTCTGGACTTAGTTTTTTTTTTTCCTATACAGTTAAGGACTTGGAATAGATGACCTCTAAAATTAATAGCCTACAAATCTATAAAATGGAAAGATTTGGTGACATCCAAATAAATTGAATTATTTCTGCACCCAAAGTTTGTACACTAATAGGAACTAAGGCAGAAAAATCTCCTGGTGATAAAATGGAGACTTTCAGATATTCTGCTTAACTAGGAATTGTTCATGTCCTCAAAAAAGGCAATTTTCCTAAGTGGCATTATTAGGCTGCAGCTGTAATTGGTTACTGCCCAGTATCCTGTGGCTATCCTCATGTTATGTGTTTAGCAGGTTAACGTGAACAATCAAAATCCAATAATGAGATTAAATGACTAAGTCCCATTGACAAGGCACCCTGAGAGAAACTGGCTCTGATGGTTCTAATATTGCATCTGTTCTTCAAATAAATAAAATTTCATTCTTTGCTCCTGTCAAGCTTTGTCTTTTACAAACAGCAAATTGATGCACAATTTCTTAGAGGAAGCAAAAGTAGTAATTTAACAGGTAAAAGCTTTTAAAATATTCTCGTTAACTAATGACCATACTATTAACTAATAACCACATTATTTTTAACTAACGTATTATTGTACACAGATTATATGATGTTGTACATATCTTATACATACATGTATGAAATATGTGCATAAGTTGTTATTTAACTATATTATTTTAAATTAATAATAACCATATTATTAAAAACTAATAACCATATTATTTTGCATGCTTGATACAGAATTTGAGGTGTCAACTCTAAGTAAATGTCTAATGACAGAAATATTTACTATTCTTTTTCAGGGGCCAAAATAATTTGTTTCTTGATCCCTTGAGGTGGGACAAAAATGAATGAAACCAATCAGAGCAAAGCAAATGGAAGTTCAGTGTTTATAGTCCATCCACCTGGGAGCTAGGGTTAGGGATATTGTCTCTTCTCCTAGGAGCCTAGGAACAAGAACTGAAGGGACTTATAAGAGGGCAGCTTAGACTAACCTCCTTATTTTGAAGCTGGGAAAACTGAGGACCAAGTTGTGACTTGTCCAAAGTCAAATGTTTATTAAATGACAGATCTAGAGTTTGTCTAGTTTGTCAGATTCCAAGTCTAGTTCTTTTTCCATTATATCATACCATACCATCCTCTTAGCTTCCCCAACCCAAACTGTATAAACTACCCCTGTCAACACCACCCTTAAATCTTACCTTCAGCCCATCTCCTTGCCTTCTCTTTTATTCCCTTGGTGACCACCTGGCTCATTATTCTTAATGACATCTTCTGCCACACTCCATTTTTGTCTCTTCTCTATGTTCTGTGTCATACCTAACCAATTGCTGGCTGGTCATTTCAGTCGCACATGACTTTTTGTGAGCCCATTTGGGGTTTTCTTGGCAAGAGTAGTGGAGTGGTTTGTCATTTCCTGCTGCAGCTCGTTTTACAGATGAGGAAACTGAGGCAAATAGGATTAAGTGACTTGCCCAGGGTCACACAACTAGTAGGTGGCTGAGGCCATGTTTGAACTCAGGTCTTGACTCCAGGCCCTGTGCTCTATCCATGATACCACCTAGCTGCTCATAACCAATTTCTTAATCTTTTTCTTTCCATTTGGCACCTGTCCACCTATTTAGTAAGGCCTATGAACAAGACTGGGTACTTGTGATTCCTAACTAGGTGAGCTAAGGCTTCTAGATTTACCAGGAGGAAAGCAGAGGAGGGGGCAGGGTATTGTTGGTTAGGGAAAATGGAATTTTGTGGGTGACAGGGTGAGTGAGCCATCTGTTTAGGACAGTGATTCCTAAATTTTTTCTTGTTCTGAAAACCTCATTCAACAACAACAGTATTAAAAAATATGAACCACCAGGGAAATTTTATGCACTGCTCATACTATTGTGCAATTATTTATTGCTTGTGACATAATTAAATAATTTTTAGCACAAATCCTTTGGACTACTACCGTGAATCTCCAAGGGGTTCACAATGAGGACTACTGATCTGGTGGTAATGGAGACATATCACTCAGAATATATCAATGTAGGACAGCTAAGCTGGCTACCATCCCCTGTTGAGGTCTTCATCAGTTCTCACCCAGACTATTGCAAGATCCCCCTGTTTGGTCTCTGTTTACAGTCTTTCCCCTCTCCAATTCAGTTTCTATATAGTGGTTAGCTGTATATTTGCAAAGTATAATAGGTATACAAAATATAGTATGATATAATTATATTTTATATTATATGTAATATATTCATATATGCTTTATATATAATTTATACATACATTATAATGATTTATATATGCATACTTTATATTTAATTTGTACATACATTATATATAAAATATATTTATACATACTTATGTGTATATGTATATATGACATATATATGTATTATAATAATCAAGAAACTTCAGTGGCTCCCTGTTGCCTCTAGGAAAAAATACAAACTTCTCTGACTGGCATTGAAGACCTTCACAATTTGGTTACAGCATCTTTCCTGATTAATTTTCTATTAGTCCTCCTCATATGCCTTGGGTTCTAGCCAAACTGGCTTGCCTCCTGTTTCCCACATGCTGTATTCCATTTCCTATCTCTGTGCCCATGGACAAGCTGTCCCTCATTCTTGGAATGCTTTTCCTCTTCCCCTTTGCCTTGTGGAGTCTCTAGTCTCTTTCAAGCCTCAGCTTAGAGATCGCCTTCCTCAGGAAGCCTGTTTAGATTTCCATAGTACACTGTCCCTCTTGGAGTGACTTTCCATTACTGATAGATTCCAATCAGTGAAAATAATGAATCTCATGAAATTGTCACATGTACTTGAATTCTCACTATTCCAACTTATAATTATCTAAGATATGGTAATTGCTTCTAGCCCATTGGAAATATGTCATGTGAATTTGAATCAATCAGTCAACACCTAATATGTGCCAGACAGTGAGCTAATATCCAACTATTTCATGGGATTAATTACTCACATTAATCAAGACCTAACTGTACTTTGTATTTATTTATGTATTTGTGTACAAATATGCCCCTAGGACAGTGGTTCTCAACCTTCCTAATGCCGCGACCCTTTAATACAATTCCTCATGTTGTGGTGACCCCCAACCATAAAATTATTTTCATTGCTACTTCATAACTGTAATTTTGCTACTGGTATGAATCGTAATGTAAATATCTGATATGCAGGATGTATTTAAATTGAACATAACCCACAGGCTGAGAACCGCTGTTCTAGGAGAACATAAGCTCCCTGAGGGCAGAGAATGTTTTGTTTTTGTCTGTAGATCCCCAGCTCTTAGCTTGGCACCTTATATCTAGTAGTTGTTTAATAAATGTTTTTGAAAATTATTTAATAATTGATGTAAGTTATCAGTACATGTACCTTGAGCAATAATTAACCACTTTAATGACATATTTTCTAGGTAATAATAATAGTGCTAATCCTCAATTATAATCCTCAATAACACTTGCATTGTGCTTTTAAGATTTGCAAAACACTTTACTATATGTGAAGTCTTATTTTAAGCTCTCAAAAACTTTAGAAGTAGGTGCTATTATTATTCCTATTTCACAGAAACGTGGAAACTAAGGCTGATACAGATTAAGTGACTTGCCCAATATCACAGAGCTAGTAAATACTTCAGGTAGGATTTGAATCCAGAACTTCCTGATGCCAAGTCTAGCACTCTCTGCAACACAGTGGATTTTTCAGATGTAAATGCTGTTTCCTTACTTTGTCCTCACTTAGCTTATTATTGCCAATTGTCCATTATTTTTATTATATATTTATGTCAAATCAAGTGAGTAAGCTTTTACTTTTTACTAGCCCTGTGTATCAGGCATGATGCTAAGTGGTGGGGATATTAAAACTTGCAATTCCCCTCCCGCCAATTTTTACCCTCTACTAGCTGCTTAATATATATTCCAGTGTAGGAGATGACACGCTTACTGCCATGTACAAACAAAATGTTTGTAGACTAAATTGCAGGTAAGCTCAAGGGGAAGACACTCCTATTAAAGGTGACTGGGAAAGACTTATTGGAGAAGATAGCATTTTAGCAGAGTTTTGAAAGAAGCCAGGAGGCAGAAGTAAGGAGGGAGAACATTATAGGCACGGAGGATAGCTAACGACAATGTTGGGAGTTCGGAGATGGAATATCTTGTGGAAGGAACAAAAATGTTACTTTATTGTGTAAAATAATACATATTTGTGTAAATTTCATACCTACTTTGCAAGACTGTAAGTTCCATGTTTAAAGAGTATAAGTTAATTATCTGTCTCCTCCAGTGCCTGCCATATTGCTTTGAACATGATAGAGATGTTTAATAAATGGTTAAATTATTAATAAACAAGTTCAACATACAATAATTAGGCCTTTACTTTATATGAAGAGTTCTTTGCTAAGCACTGTGAGTAGTACAAAATTTAAAGAAAGTTCAGTGCAGCTGAAGTTCATGTATTATTCCTGGTGTGTTGGAACAGAATGACGCAAAGCAAGATTTCTTGTAATCTCCCGAGAGAATCAAACAGTTGTATATGTTGCATCTCTCATTGTTCTGCTTACATTATTAATATTCCTTAGTTCTTTTTTGTTATTCACCTAAAAAAGAAAGTTCAAATCCTGACTTCATGGAGGTTACAATCCAGTAGAATAGATGAATACTTGAACAAAATGCTTTCTTGCATAGACTAAACTTAGTCATCAAGACGATATACAAAAATAGCATTTTATCCATCACTTCTTCAATCTAGTCCCATGTAACTGTACTTTTTAAACATTGTTTTAAATTTTACTATCACAGACATAATTTTTAAGTAGTCACTTAAGATTTCATTTTGTTTCTGTAGTTGTACTCAAATCTAAGAAAATATCATCTTCTGAATCCAAAATACAAACTTATCCCATGAATCATAGCAGAATCATCTGCTAGTACATCTGTAGTAAATACAGTCTTTCTCTAAAAACACACTTACCAGAAGGTTGCTCATAATATGGATCCTTCTGAGTACTGAGAGTCAAAAGCAGACAGCCTGTCCTGGACTCAAAGTTACAGGCCTCGAGCCCCATATGGCTTTGTGTGTGTGGCTGTCATTATGCAAGAGCTATGACAAAAAATACATGTAAAGGAAGTCTTTGTAAGTGAGTCATCTTTTAAATGCATCAGCATACTTGATATTTAAGGGAATCCTCAGATAAATCCTTTTATAAAGCAAGAAGATGTACAACATTTCTATAAATTTAAATGTTAATTTATCAGATTTTCCCAAGGCAGGCTAATTTTCCATCAGTTCTTCTGTGTATTGTAGAAAGCAGTCACATTTTTAGCACCTCTGTTCTGGGACAGGTTTGGGGAAAGGTTTATTTATTTAAAATAAAAACAAATTAGTATCATTTTTGAGTCTGGTCCTCCCTATCTCACCCAGGCTCAAAGTGCAGTGACCACTCACAATCCAATCCCATTACTGATTGGCAAGGAAGCTTTAACATGATCTATTTATAACTTGGGCCAGTTCACTCCTTCTTAAGTAGCTGGATGTCTCCTTCATCTAAGGGTCTTACCATCTTGGTACCACACTTAGTATGGATATCCAATTGGCTTAGCACACTGCAACTCAGAACTCTCAAGCTCAGGTCATTCAGTAGCCTTAACCCTCTGCAGGAGCAGGGATTATAGGCATGTGCCACCATATCCAGAAATTTTATTTGAAGGAGTAAAAATCTCTTTTCTCTCCTTCTCTCTTCCCTTCCTTCTCCCTTTCAAGTAGAAGGAAAAAAGAAAAAAAAAAGAAAGTAAAATCCTTCTGACAAACATGTGTTGTCAAGTGAAGCAAATTCCCACATTGGCTGTATGAAAAAACAAACACAAAGCATGTCTCCATCTCCACTACCACCTTTCTGTTAGGAGGTGGAGAACATGCGTCTCTATTGGTCCTCTGAGATTACAGTTGTTCATTGCATTGATCAGAGTTATGTCTTTCAGAGTTATTTGTTTTTAAATCGTTATTGATTAGAGAAACACAAATTAAAACAAACTTGAGATATCATTTTACACCTATCAGATTGTCTAAAATGATTGAGGGGGAAATGACAAATGTTGGAGGGATGCGGAAAAATTGGGACACTAATTGATTCTTGGTGGATTTGTGAACTGATCCAAACATTTTGGAGAGCAATCTGGAATTATGCCCAAAGAGTAATTAACTTCCTAAACCCTTTGACCCAGTAATAGCACTACTAAGTCTATTTCCCAAGATGATTAGGGAAAAAAGAAAAAAACTTGTATGTTCTAAAATGTTTTAGCAGCTCTCTTGGTGGTGACAAAGAACTGGAAAGTGCAGGGATACCTGTCAATTGAGGCTGAACAAGTTGTTGTATATGAGTATGATAGAATACTACTGTGCTATAAGAAATGATGAACTCAATGATTTTAGAAAAACATGGAGAGATTTACATGAAATAATGAAGAGCAAAATGAGTAGAACCAAGAGAACATTGTATACAGTAACAACAATAGTATATAGTAACAGCAATAAGAACGATTTTGAGTGAATGAGACATTTTGACTGTTATAAAAATATCCAAATTAGCTATAAAGGACATAGGAAGAATGATGCTGTTTGCCTCTAAAGAACTGATAAATAGAAGTATAGATAACATATTTTACATATATGTACATATGTGTGTACATTTGCACATGTGTATATATGTACATACATATAATACATGTACACACATCCATATATACAGACACATATA
>CM053588.1:96010103-96026555 GCA_028646515.1 Pseudochirops corinnae | reverse complement strand
AGAGAATATATATATATATATATATATATATATATGCTTATCTTCTAATTTATTGCTTCTTTTATGATTGAGAGTCTTATAGAGCCTCAGTCATTATTATTATTATTATTGAAATGTACTTTAGATGTAAACAACTGGTTGAATTTATATTGCCTCCTTATCATATTCCTAAAGCTACTTAAAGTCCTTATCATCATCTTATTTGTTGGTCATTTGTGTTTTTCTGGGCAGCTAAGTGGTACAGTGGGTAGTGCTGAGCCTGGAGTCAGGAAGAACTGAGTTCCAATCTGACCTCAGACACTTATTAGCTGTGTGACTCTGGGCAAGTCACTTAACTCTTTTTGCCTCAGTTTCCTCATCTGTAAAATGAGATGGAGAAGGAAATGGAAAACCATCTTAGTGTCTTCACCAAGAAAAGCCCAAATGGGATCATGAAGAGTTGAGTACTGACTGAACAGCAACAGGGAAAAGATGACTTCAAGGAGACTGAGTCCATATATCTCTACTATTTGCCCTCAGGATTCCCATCCCCTTGAGCCAAATAGTTAAGAACACATGAAGGTATAACATGCCTTCTGCATATGAGAGCATCCTCTTTGCCTCTTCTCAGTGGTTAAGTATGGAAATTGGAGGTCCAGGAATTCCTTGCCACTCAGACTTCCATCACCTTGAGAATAGAATGTCTTTCTTTCTGCCTCTTCCTGTCTGTCCATTGTATGATCACTTCCCTTATCTTGGACAACATGTCGTTCTTTACTATACCTCAGATGACTAGAGTTTGTCTAGTGGTGTTCTCTTTGTCAACATTAACTTCTTCATGATTTAGTGTATGGTCTTTATTAGTTGTTGTTGTTTTTTTTTTTTTTGAGCAGGAGAAAAACATCATCTGGTCTCTATTCCTCTATTGATAAATCTAAACTTAGCTGAGCTTGCCCCAGGCTAGGCTGGGCTCATATTCTGACACCACTTGTTATAGGCTTGCTGGAGGGAGAATATTGTGAAGAAGGAAGAACACCAGACTTGGAGTCAGAGGATATGATTTGTTGGCTAAGGCACTTAACTTATCTGGCCCCACTTTCTTCCTCTGAGAGATGAGGGTGTTGAACTAGATGACCTATAAAGTACTTTCTAATCCTAGAATCCTGTAGTCTTAGAGAATACTCTTTCATGCTTTGATGAGGAATTGAAAAATGACATTGTCACAGAGAAATAGTTATAAGCAATTTGATACAGTCTGCTTTATTTTTTAAAACAAATGTTATGGGTGTTACACATAGCAAGTTATGCTAAACTCTGCAAGAAATAATTGTGTACCCCATAATGATGTCTCAGGACATAGCTTTTTGTTTCCCCCAATAATAAGGGCATCTAGATTTTTTTGAAATATATCTAGGTAATTTACATCAAGTACAAAGCACAAACACATTTCAGACTACTTTTACATAGAGCTTTTAAGCTTCAGATTTGGGAAAGAATGTTTTGATTTCTGGAATCAATTCATTTCCCAGCAATGTATAATGGAAATAAAACAAAATAAAAGTTGCTCTGTGTGGGGTGGTATTTGATGGCCCACAAACTTTGACTTTTCAAAGAAAGGGAAGTTGAACACTCTAACCTCTTAGAGTTTGCAAGTTGTAATTATACAAATTTCAGGGAGTGATTACACTTTTGATGACTTAACAAAAGGGAAAACTGTATCCCCCTACATACTCTCTAAAGTAAAACTATGATGAAGTCCAAGTCCATGACATTTAAGAGGTCTGATTTCTTTTCATTATCACTTTGTCCTTGCATTTTTCTAGATTTCTTTTTCATCAAAACAAATAGATAAGGAAGACCTCTTCAAATGATAATGGACCATTGTTCTATGATTTTGCATTTAACTCTGAGAATAAAGCCAAACCATCTATTCATTCAACAATGTATTATTAAACATGTACCGAATGCATAACACAGTGTTAGATAGCAGGGGAGGAACAAAGTTTTGGTGAGATATTGTTGCTACCTTTGTGGAACTCCGTCTGAGGGGGAGGTGGAAAATGAAACACAAACTCATGCACCTGTTATTTATTATTAGTGTATTAATCAGTGCACAGAGCAAAATAAAGTGTTCTATGAAGTGGGAGGAGGAAAGTTTAACAACGGAATAAGATAGCAAGGAAGGCTTCATAGACAAGGTGGTATTTGATTTGGGCATTAAGAGAGGGGGTAGTCATTTGTCAAGAAAAGTAAGAGAAAAGATTTCAGGTACCAGGAATAATGTGCCCATAGACATAGTGTGCTAACAGGAAGCTGTCCTGTTCAGTTAGATTGAAGAGTACATAGTGGTGAGTTGGATGGTTGTCCTTCCTTCTCAAAGAAGACCAAAATGACATAACTTTGCTAGAGTCAAGTTTCACTATGTCCTAATGTGACTGATCAGACCAATACCAGCTCAGAATGCTCCACCAGAGGTAAGGCAGAAATAGTCCATGTGAATGTTTGGGATGGATTTTCCAAATTTGGTCATCCTGTTTCCTTTGAACTGTTTTGATTATTCTTTGATCATAGAGCACAGAACCTTCTCTGATGTGGGCATGCCATGCTGAGTAGTCCTGTGCCGGTGTCTTGATGTCACACAATCAATTCCAAAGTTCTTAAGAGAGACCTTGAGAATGTCCTTGTATCATTTCTTCTGACTGCCATGTGAATGATTGCCCTGTGTGAGTTTTCCTTAAAGCAATCTTTTTGGTAAATGTACATTTTGCATCTGAACAACATGGTCAGCCCATTGGAGTTGTACTATCTGAAACAGAGTTTGAATACTTGGCGGTTTAGTTTGAGAACGGACCTCTGTGTCTGGTACCTTAACCTGTCAGGTGACCTTTAGAATCTTCCTAAGACAATTCAAATGGAAGCAATTCAGTTTCCTGTCATGGCGCTGGTAGACTGTCCAGGTTTCATAGTCATGCAGCAATGAGGTTACTGCACAATGGCTCTGTAGACTTTCACTTTGGTAGTTATTCAAATACCTCTTCTTTCCCACACTTCCTTTGGAGTCTCCTAGAGACTGAGCTAGCTCTGGCAAGGTGTGCATCAACCGCATTATCAATATGTACATACCTGGAAAGTACA
Source organism: Pseudochirops corinnae (assembly GCA_028646515.1). Taxonomy (NCBI): domain Eukaryota; kingdom Metazoa; phylum Chordata; class Mammalia; order Diprotodontia; family Pseudocheiridae; genus Pseudochirops; species Pseudochirops corinnae. The sequence goes on along the minus strand of CM053588.1, from coordinate 96,023,441 downwards.
TTACCTTGGTAGAAGTTTTGAATGCTGTGGATAAGTGATAACCAAGATAACCTTGGTAAGTGAACTTATCTACAGCATTCAAAACTTCTCCATTTGCTATAACTATGGTTCCATTTTTGGGTGGCTGATGGAACACCTGTGCTTTCTTGGTGTTGATTGTTAAGCCAAATTCAGCACAAGCAGCAGAGAATCAATCTATACTTTGTTGCATCTCAAATTTGGAGGCTGCTTTGAATGTACAACCATCTTAAAACAGAAAATCATGTACCAAAACTCCCTCCACTTTGGTCTTGGCTTGTAGTCTTTTCAAATTGAAGAATTTACTATCAGTGCAGTAATTGACCTTGGTGCTGTCTTTGTCCTCATTGAAGGCATTTAACAACATGGCTGAAAATATCATGTTATGAAGCATGGGGACAAGCACTTGTTTCACTCCACTGGTGACTGGGAAGACATGAGAGCATTGTCCATTATCTAGAACCCAGGCAAGCATGCCATCATGAAATTTATGTATAATGCTGATGAACTTCTCTGGTCAACCAAATTTTGACATAATTTTCCATAAGCCCTCATGACTAACAGTATCAAAGACCTTGGTCAGATCTACAAATGTTGTGTACAGTTCTCTGTTCTGCTCCTGGCATTTCTCCTGGAGTTGTAGGGCAGCAAACACCATATCAACCATTCCTTGGCCCTTTCTGAAGCCACACTGACTCTCAGGTTGATGACCGTATTCCAGATGAAGGATCAGACTATTAAGGAGGACTCTGGCAAGAATCCTGCCAGCAATGACTAAGAGAGAGAACCCCTTGTCATTGTCATAGGACAATCTATTTCCTTTACCTTTATAGAGATAAACAGTGGAGGCATCCTTGAAACTGGGGGTAAACCTCCTCTTGCTACATAGCCTGGAAAATTTCAGTCAGCTTTTATATGAGCAATGGACACCTTACCTTGTAAATCTCAGCTGAAATCAGCACCCGGTGCTTTACCACTTTAAAGGAGCCTAATGGCATTGAAAACCTTTTCTTTAGTTGGAACTTCAGCTGGGGAGGGACTGACTTTAGCCTGAGGTAAATGATCAATGACTTAAGCATTGATTGATGATGGTTTGTTGAGAACACTATGGGAGTGTCTTGACCATCTCTCTAGGATCACATCCTTATCACTGATCAATGTGGCTTGATCAGCACTGAGTAGTTGAGATGCACCATGTATCTTTGACCCATAAATAGCCTTCAGGACATCATAAAAGTGCTTTGAATTGTTACTATCAGCATAAAACTGATTTTCATCTGCCTTAACACTGAGCCAAGAATCCTGCATCTCTCTAAAGCCTTGCTTGTACTTCACTTTTGATGAATTCAATGATGTCTTCTTAGAAATGGATAAACTATCTTGCTGGTAAACCCTGTGGAGTTCTCATTTTTCATTTAGCAGCTTCTGAATTTCCCCATCATTTTAATCAAACAGGTCTTGATGTTTGCTAGTGTTCTAACCCAGATGAGCAAATGAAGTGCTATACACCAAATCTCTGAAAGCTGCCCACTCCTTTACTGCTCCACTGTTGCCAACTGTGTGTTGGTTCAACTTTCCCTCTAAGTTAGAAATAAATTGTTTGGGCTCAATGAAGAACTCTATTCTATTGACATTAATTCTTCTGGTAGTCATTTTGCCTTGGGGACACCGCTTTTATTGAATGTGAATATTTAGCTTGGAAAGGATCAGTCTATGATCAGTTCAGCACTCTGTGCCACACATTGCTTTTGTCACTCTCACATCCTGTCTGTTTCTTCTCCTTATAATCACATAGTCTATTAAATGCCAATGTTCGTTGTGAGGGTGTGTCCATGAAGTTTTATTGCAATTAGGTAAATGGAAGACAGTGTTGGTGATAAGAAGTTCATGAGATGCACAGGTCTTCAGTAGTAAGTGACCATTGCTGCTGTTTCCAACTCCATTCCTCCCCAGGACTCCTTACTGAGTCTGGTAGTCTGAGCCCACTCTAGCATTAAAATCACCAAGAATTATAAGCTTGTCCTCTTTGGGCACATTGATGATAAGAGTCTCTAGGTCTTCATAAAATTTTTCTTTGACCTCATCAGGGTTTGTCATGGTGGGAGCATAGGCACTGATGATGGTGGTGTGACATTTTCCTGCTAGTGGCAATCTCATTGACATTAGTCTGTCATTCATCCCTTTTGGCAGGCGTACAAACTTGTTGACTAGATTAGTTTTGATTGCAAAACCTACAGGAGCTTCACAGCACTCCTCTTCACTGTGGCCACTCCAGAAAAATGTGTATCCAGTTCCAACTTCAGTAAGCTGGCGTTCATTTGCCATCCTTGTTTCACTCAGGGCTGCTATTTGGATTAAATACCTGCTTGCAACAAGAGCTATTCATTTTTCAGGTCTACTGGATTTTGTATTGTCTATAAGTATATACACATTCCATGTATTTATGGTGAGTGGGATCATTTTTGCAGACTTTTTTTTACATTTTTGTGTCTTTTGACTGCAGGGTGGTGGCGCTGCAATAATCAGGCTATGGTTGGGTATGCAGACAATTTTTAGGGCTTCTTTTCTAGCCTCTTCTTCATCAGGAGGTGAGCAGTTTGATCCACAAAAAGCTGCTCAGATTCCCAGGGGGCTGCTGAATCCCACTGCTGCTTCCAGTGAGAAACAACTCTATGGCCTGGGCTCCCTGCGTGCAGGGTTGTAACTACAGCTCCCAGCGTATCCACATCTGCTGTTTGGTCACTTGCCTGTTGCCACAGGGCTTTGGGATAAGTATAATAGTAAAATGGCATGAGTGATGTCTTTTGATTCATGTGTAAATTGGATTTAAGTGGGGCAGAGTTGCATGAAGTCATTGGCCTCCCTCCTCCAGAGTCATCATAGTCCAGTGGCAGGACAGAGTCAAGATTACTGGCGATGGCTCAAGATGCAGTGGATGACCTCAGCATCCTTGATGTCTAACCAAGCTCTAAGAGCTCCACAGCACCTGTTTTCACCACCTTCATGGCTGTTGGAACAAACTGTTCTCATCCATCCATTCCATAAGGGGAAATCTTCACATGCTTGGGGTAAAACCCCCCTCGTAACTCACCAATGGGCTTGAGACCTCTTGATTTCCCTCAACCTTGTTTAGCCTGCTGTCAAAATAGTTTACTGGGATGTAGTCGATGCACATGCTACAGTTTCTTGGAGCTACAGGTGAAAGTCAGGTGGAATAAATGGACACCAAAGATGGAAAGCAGCCCTGAGAAGAGTTCAGCAGCTGTCACACCAGAGATACTAGTCTTCCCTGAACACATCCTATACCCCAGTGAGTAATATAAGTAAAAGATAGAGTGGGGCCAATTATAGAAAACCTTGAAAACCAGGGAGACTATTTGAATTTTTATTATAGGGGCATAGGGAATCATTGAAGATTTATGAGCAGAGGAGTTACATGATCAGTCTATAGGTAAGGAAGATTATTTTAGCAACATTATGAAGGATGGGTCATAGTGGGTTCAGGAGTAGGCAAGAAGATCTGTTAAATTCTATTAAAAGAGTTTAAGAGAATATTAATAATGGCATAAAAGAGTGGTGGCAATAAGAACAGAAAAGTTGAAATTGACATCATTGATGCTACAGAGGTTGAGTTGACCAGACTTGGTGACTAAGTATGACAGGTATAAGAGATGAAAGAATCAAAGAAACTGTAAGGGGTCAGTATATTCTGATGGTTTTTCATCATAGAAATACCTTATTAGCAACTACATCTTTCTAAAGAATTCAATTCTATAATAGTTTCCATTTTTCTTATGAAGAATTTAGTAATGAGAGCTGACATTTCACCCTATCCATCCCTATAGTTAACCATATTGAGTGAATTCATTTTACTTGGTCAGCCTTTTAAGTACCCTTTATGTGTGGGAGCAGACAGCTCAGATCAATTGGTCTTCTCTGATGGATCGATTAGAAGTTCTGTGCCCAAAAGTTCTCAGAAACTCAGTTTAATTCATTCTCTCTGGAGTTCCTTAAGAGTGACTTAAGATTACTACACAAAATCATCTGTGCTAAGCTATAAAGCTTATATAGCATACAGACCCACCTTTCAGATTAATACAGAGAGCTTTAATGCACAATATTACATGATAACTGAATTAAAGCATTACAAAACAAAGTGCTATATGAGGTCAGGCTGAAGATAAGGAGAGAGAGAAGGAATAGTGAGAGAGATAGGGGAACCAAGAAAATGTGAAGGCTTTGAAGGCATGGGAGGAGAGAACCTTCAGCAAGGAGTGGGGATACAACAGATTATTTGGGTCTGAATCTTGACTGTGCCATTTATCGGTGTATGATCTTGGGCAAGTCATTTCACTCTTCTTGCTTCAGTTACCTCCTCAATAAAATGAAAGGGTTGGACTTAATGACATCTAAGGTCACTCCAAGGGTATGGTTTACTGTAGCATATCATATATTTTTATTTTTACCCTTATTTTGACCAAAGCAATTAATGAGATTTACTGTAGATGACCCTGATCCTATGAAGCTTGCTTTAGATAACCCCGATCTTCTTAATGAGGTAGAATGGTATATAAAATTCTATTAGGATAGGGCAAAGAAGAGAAGAGAAGGGTTGGATCAATCCCTATGGAGAATGCCATATGTAGTCAGCAAAACCAGAGCTGAAAGCTAGTCAAAAATAATTGGGCAACCAGTGAGGATATGTAACATTGATTTATAAGAGATAAAATCAGCTCAGTTTCTGGACATTTTTCTGGAGACACTCAGGAACACTAGGGCAGGAGTGGAGATAAAGATTTGCATGTTATAAATTGTGAAAGCTAGAGGAAGTGTGGTAGGGAGTTAGCCTGTAAGACATTAGAGTATGTGGCTATGGGGACAAGAAAGGTACAAAGGCAAATGATGCCATTGTGGGAGAGAAGGATTAGGATAATTCAGAATAATAATAAACACCTTATAGTACTTCAATATTTGCAAAGTGCTTTACAAATATTCTCTTTTATTTGCACAATGACCCTGGGGAAATAGGTGATATTTTTATTTCAAGTTGTTACAGATGAGGAAACTGAGGCAGGAAGAGATTAAAGATCTTGCTAGTAAATAGCTAGTAGTATAGCTAGTAAATAATCTAATCTGAACTTAAATCTTCCTGACTTTGGTCCTGGCACACTATCTACTGTGCTAGGTAGAGGATATCTGAAACAATTTGGGGACACTAAACTAGGGATGGGGAACCTACAACCTTGAGGTCACATGAGCCCCTCTAGGTCCTCAAGGGCTTCCCTTTAACTGAATCCAAACTTCACAGGACAAATCCCCTTAATAAAAAAGATTTGTTCTGTAAAACTTGGACTTGGTCAAAAGGTCGCACCCAAGTACCTAAAAGGCCACATGTGGCCTCGAGGCCACATATGGCCTCAAGGCCACAGGTTCCCCACGCTGGCACTAAACAATAAGAAAACTATGTTTTATATGAGTGTGAGAATAAGAGAAGCAGGACAGGTGGTTATGTTTAGAGAGCAGAATTTTGATTTAGGTATTAAATTAAAAATAGAACTTTAATGGAATTAGAATTTACCACCTCCAAGACTTGAATTAAAATTAAAATTTAATTCAGATCTGGGAGGTGGTATAATTCCAAAGGACATTGAGAGCTGAAGTGTGACATATCATTATGTAACTGAAATGAGGTGATGAATAGTGATTATTATGGTAGAGTTGAGGAGGATGAGGAATTGTGTTGCCAGGTGGTTAACTGAGATTATCAGAAAAAAATTATTGAAGTCTCTAATGATGATAGGAGATGGGGTAGAGAAGAAGCATGTAAGCCAGACCATTGAACAATGTGACTGAATCATCAGGGGGTTGGCAAATGACTGCAACAAGTGTGGGTAGAGATATGATGCAGTGAAGTTTTGTAGAGTTTGGAAGAGGAAAATCTGTTGATAGATAGTGAAAAAGAGATGGTCTAGAAGTGCCAGTGGGGAGCAAGGAGAATGCTCACGTCTTGTCCCTACTTTGTAAATTATGGGGCTTAAGGAGGGGCAGAATATGGGAAGAGAGACCACTAGTGCAGATAATTACAAGGGAACTTGCTTTCTTAGGAGTGAGCCAAGTTTCTTTTAAAGTGAAATTGAAGAAATAATGCTGGTTGGAAAGCTTGATTAGGTGGGGACTATGTTGACAAGAAAGTGGGGGTTTCCAAAGGTTACAGTGAAATGAGCTAGGTGATGGTTGAACTGCATTGAAATGGTATTGGAGAGGAGTAAAGATTAGAAGGCAAGGGTTCGGGAGGAAGTTGAGGGGGCATGATGCTCAAACCATAATACCTTATGGCTAGATGTCCAGGATTTCAAACCTTTATAATTGGAAGTAGCACTCCACTAATGGAGGCTATCAGTTCACATTAAGAGATGATGGGGTTTTAACTACAAGTTCAACATGAAATAATCAATGTGACATGGCAGCCAAAATGCTACCACAGTCTTAGGCTACATTAAAAAGGTCAGATGCAGAGCAAGGAAGGTGATAATCCTGATGTTGGTGACAACTCTTAGCTAGACATTTGGTTGACTGTGCTCAATTTTTGATAACACATTTTATTTTATTATTATTATTTTTTGGAGGGGGGAAGGCAAGGGAATTGAGGTTAAGTGACTTGCCCAAGGTCACATGGCTAGTTAAGTGTCAAGTGTCTGAGGCTAGATTTGAACTCAGGTCCTCCTGACTCCAGGGCCAATGCTCTATTCACTGCACCACCTAACTGCCCCATGATAACACATTTTAAAGAAAAACTTTGATACCTCATACCCATCAGATTGGCATAGTTGACAGAAAAGAAAAATGACAAAATATTGGAGGGACTGTGAGAAAACAGGTACATTAATGAACTATTGCTTTAACTGTGAACTGGTTAAGTTATTCAAGAAAGAAATTTGGAACTTTCCTCATAATATTACTAAACTGTGCATACATACCCTTTGAGCCAAAGATACTACTACTAGGTCAATACCCCAAAGTGATCAAAGAAAGGGGAAAAGTACCCATATATTGAAAAGTATTTATAGCAACTCTTTTTGCAGTGGCTAAGTATTGGAAATGGAGGGGATACCCATCAACTGAGGACTGGTTGAACAAATTACAATATATGATTATTCCTTAAGAAGATAGGAAGTAGATTATTTCAGAGAAACTTGGAAAGACTTAACACAAACTGAAATATGCAGAACTAGTACAATTTATAACAATACTGCAAATCCAAACAATCTTTAAAAGCTCTTAGGCATTCTGATCAACCAAATGACCAACCACAATTCCAGATTACTCATGGTAAAACATATTAGCATATCTGACAGAGAGGTATGGATTCAAAGTTCAGATTGAGACTTTTTGGGGGACATTGTTAGTATGGGCATTTGCTTTGCTTTGCTATATATGACTTTGTAAGTGGGGTTTTGTTTTTCTTTCTTTCTCAATGAGATGGGACATGAAGGTGGGAGAGAGAGAAGGTGGAATTTCATTGATAGGAAAAAATTTCACAATTATTTTTAAAAGAAAAACTGCCAAGCTGGAGTGTATCCAGAAAATGATGACAAGGATGGTGAGAGAACTGCCATATGAGTGTTATTCGAAAGAATTGAGATGACATGGGGGTGGGAATAGGGCTTTCTAGCTGTTTTCAAGTGTTTGAAGGGGTGTCACATGGAAGCAGAATTAAGTTTGTTGTGCTTGGCCCCAGAGAAAAGAATTAGGAAGAGTGGGTAGAAATTGCAGAGAGACAGATTTAGGTTTGCTGATTCTGTGATTCTGTGATTATTAGGCTCTAACTAGACTAGAGTTCTCCAGCTAACGTCCCAAGAGGTTATACTTGCCTCTCTACCTAACTGGGTTGTTCTACATTCTTTCTCTATAGACATCTTTTTTGGATCCTAGCCTTTTTTTTTTAAGCCAGTCCCCCTACCTGGAATGTCCTCTTTTCTTCTTCTATGTAACCAAGTCCTATCCATCCTTTAGTGTTCAAGTCAAGTCTCTTTTCCATGAAGCATTCTCAGATCATACCAATCTAGTGACGTCTCCTTGTTCTGAAATATGTTGTTCATTGGCTATACCATTTGTTCATCAGTCACTTAATGCTTGGTGATGTGTCATATATTTTTGCTTGCTCTTATTTTGGGCACAGAAGATCAGGAATCTGCCCTACTGATTGGTGGGAGGGTCGCAATCTGAATGTCTGGAGTGAGGATGTTGTACTTAAATGGTGATGTTTATCTTTGGGGTGTTTTTGACTTTCCATAAATTCCTTTCTTGTCCACTGCAACTACATTGACTTTCAGGGGTGGGGAACCCGTGGCCCAGAGGCCACACGGAGCCCTCTAGGTCCTCAAGTGCCCCATTCCTGTTTTATTTAAACTTCTTTCTTAGCACAGTGCCTTGCACATAGTAAGCATTTAATAAGTGTTTTATCTGTCAGTTTGTCAGTCTCTCTCTCAATTATTGTCCTTTTACATGAATTCCAGGAGTCTTTTGATCTGGAGATCTTTTATATTTGGCAACATTGCATTTTATATGACAATATCCAGAGACTCACAGGGATATTTTGGGAGGAATACAATTGCAAACTTATTAAGCATATAGAATTTGAATGTGTTTGTCATATTGGGAGAAGATTTTAACTCATAGGCAAATATGCAAAGCATTGTTCCCTAAAATAAGGATTAGCTATATCCAGTAACACTTTACATTAGGAATATAGCTTTAACAATTTCTAATTATGAATCACACCTACTAGTCAGGCAGAGAAGTCACCCAGGAGCAAGATAAATTGGGCTAATACTGAGAGGAAGTAGACATATATGCCCACACAGACTGGGACTAGAGATGGAAGGTGAAATTGCCCAGGAAGTTCCGTCCCTAAAAGAAAAGTTCCATCCTTAAGGAGGGGCAGAGGGAGAAAGTGGGGGGAGGAGAGACACGCACACAGACACAGAGAGAGAGAGACAGAGAGACAGAGACAGAGAGAGACAAAGACAGAGAGAGACAGAGACAGAGAAACACAGAGAGACAGAGACAGAGAAACAGAGATACAAAGAGAGAAACAGAGAGAAACACATGCACAAGAGAGACAGAGAAAGATAGAGATAGAGAGAGACAGAGACACAGAAAGACAGAGAGACAGAGAAACAGAGACACAGAGAGAGACACACACACACACACACATGCACATCACAGAGATAGAAAGACAGAGACAAAAAGAGAGAAACCAAGAGACAGAGAGAACAAGAACACATACTAGTTCTGAGAAAAAGGAATCAAGAAATGTATATCCCCTAAACTCCTCTCTAGGCAGTGTAATGACATGCACAAGCAGCTTTCCAGAGGAATGCTACTGTGAACGGCTTTTAAGGTTGTGATTATACAATATGGTGAATACTCTATTTATTCCATAACAAACCAAAGCAAAACATTCACAGAAAATCAAGGTACAGCATTCACAATATTACAACTTATCACAGAAAATCACAATATAGTATTCACAACAGCTTATCATTAAAATGGCCACATAGTTTCCACCACAGTGGCCCCAAAGTTTTGAACAAAGAATAATCATCTAGTAACTCAATCATTCAAAATCATCTTGATCATTCAATCATGCCTAAGGAGGTTTGCCTCCCTACTCAGTCATTCAGTCATCTCAAAGTACAATAGTCAAAGTCTTCCACTCATGGGGCACACTAAGGTAACTCAATCAGTCACTTATTCAGTAATCAATTACTAAGTACAGTTATTTAGTCATTTGTTCCTCCTTCATCATTCATTATTCAATCATCAGAAAACCGCACAGACTCTCCACCCCTAGGTCACTAGTAAACTGTAATTTCATCACTACTCAGTAACCATGGAGAGGTCTTTTCATCTTGACTCGAGTCAGGCAGCTCCTACTTGAATCCACCAAACAGTCACCTGGATTCAAAGGCAGACAGTTCCCAGTTCCTTGTCTAGCTGTCCATGTAGGTCCTGCTCCACACTTAAGTTCACAGGGTCCAGTCCATCTCAAATCCTTCACAATTTCTGTTCCCAGGAATTCAAGGCTCAACCAAGCCACAAACAGACAAAGTCTTAGTATCCCAGTCATGCTTCCTCAGTCTTCTGCAGCTCATTAAAAAAAAATCAGAATCACCTTATCTAGAGGGGGTGGGGGTGGGGGTGGGGGTGGGGGTAGGAGCTTTCCTCTTCAGCCTCCTGGGCTCTTCTTCAGAAGAAACTCTGCCACCATAAGTTCTCAGGAAATTCTGACTCAGTTCTCAATTCTCAGTCCAGCAGTAGCAGCCCAGCCTCCAGATGCTGCTGAGAGAAACTCTATCTCTCTCCAGCAGAACAGCTTCTGCCACCAGATTCTTATCCAAGAAATTTTGACCATTCCTCTCTGGGGCCTTTTCTTATAATACACACAACATTATCTACTTCCTGTTTCAGCCAACCCCTTCCTGTTATGTCAGGAACAGGGGTTTATACCTTCTATTTCTTTCACAGAGGCATGATTAATTGTTAAGTACTAAGTACGTGCTTACTTGCCAATACAAAGGGCTCTTCAAATTCAAATTACATTACCATTACAGACAGGAGAAAGAAAAAAGAAACACACACATGCACATATACATGCCCTTCTTCAAAAAGAAAGAGAGAGAAGAGAAAAAAAATTCAACTTTATTTTGCAGTATATACCCTAGTATATACTGACTCATGTGGCTATGTATGTGTACTCATATATACACATGTAATATCAGTAATATGTATTAACATCAGAATATATAGCTATAACATCTCTCCCACCAATCTTCCCTTGAACTTTCTCATGTCAAGGCTGTGTGTGGGGGATGGTATATCTGGAGCTGTCCTTTGTTCTTAGCCTCTCTTGTTTTATTTCAGTCTGGTCTTGGAAAATGCAGAAAACATTTGTTGCTTTTCTGCATCCATAAGTTAGATAGCAGCACAAAAGATCATTATAGAAAACTTCCAAATCTGCTTCAAGGATCGTGCTATTTTATTCGAGCTGAGGTGGGGGAGAACACCTGCAGGGGCCTCCTGTGGAGTGCGGTGTGCCAACTTTTGGTGTGGAAATCACAGACTGAATATGCACAGTTTTTCTGGGCCTAGTTTATTTTAATCTTGAGAGAAATTTGTTGCCAGAATTTTCATTTTATGCACTATTTTTCATACTATTAGACCTCCCTTAAGGGAACCTAATAGTTTAGTTTGTAGTCAACCAATTTGTCATGGTTTTCCTTACAAAGGGGAGGGAAAGCAATGGATTTGCCCCCTTATAGTATTGCTAATTTTGCCATGATGAGCCTCAACCTTGGATCATTCTTGCCATCCACTGCCTTTACTCCAACTAAGATGCTGCTAAATGACTCTGGAGAAGTTTATAAAGCCATGCAAACTGGATCTTTTATAAATTTGTGTTGTTTAACCTCAGCTGGGCCCTCCCTGTGGCAAGGCAATATTTTTCCATCTCCCCAATAGATTTACTTTCCTACCCACTATAGCAATTTCCTCAAACTTTTTCATCTCAAGCTCAAAGCTCCCATGACTATCCCTGCCCCCAACCTTTTCCGCTGAAGACAATGCCTCATACATCACTGAACAACATTAAAGCCATTTGTTGAGAGCCCTTTCTTTTCCCTTCCTCCTTATATCACCCATATGCCTTCTGTTGGTGTCTCCTCTTTGACCTCTGTCTCACAAAGAGGTTGCCCTTCTTCTTGCCAAGCCATACCCCTCTATGTGTACAGTTTGTTCCATTCCATCCTATCTTCTCTAACAGATGGCACCTTCCATCATCACCACTTTCTCCCTTGTCCTCAATTACTCCTTGTTTATTGGCTGCTTCCTTTCTGCCTACACACATGCCCATTGTTTCCCCCTTTCTGAAGCTTAAAAAACAAAAACCAAAAAATCCTCACTTGATTCTTTCATCTCCACTAGCTATTGTCCCATAACTCTTCTTCTTTTTGTGGCTAAACATTTTAGGAAAGCCATCTATACTCTATGTTTCTGCTTTCTTTCTTCTCAGTCTTTTCTTAGCTCTCTAGTTGGGCTTCTGACCTTATTGTTCAACTAAAATTGATCTCTCCAGAGTTACCAAGGATCTCTCAATTGGCAAATTTAATACCCTTCCCTCAGTTCATTTTCCTTGACTTCTCTGTAGCCTTTGACACTGTTGACTATCCCTTTTTTCCTTCATATCCTCTTCACTCTAGGTTTCTTTGACATGAATCTATCCAAGTTCTCCTTGTACCATTCTGACTACTCCTCAGATTCCTCTACCAAATCTTTGTCCAGGTCCTACCCACAAACAGTAAATATCTTTCAGATTTCTGTCCTGAGCGTTCTTCTTTTCCCCCTTTATACTTTTTCACTTGGTGATTTCATCAGTTCCCAAGCATTTGTTTATTATTTCTATGTTGATGATTCTCAGATTTACTTATCTAACCCTAAGCTGTCTCCTCAGCTCCATTTTCACATCTTTGGCTGCGTATGGGACATCCCAAACTGGATGTCCTATAGACATCTTAAATTCAACATGGCCAAAACTGAACTCTTTATCTCCCTCCCTTCCCCTACCACAAACCCTCCCCACTTCCAAATTTCCCTCTTACTGTTGAGGGTACCACTGCCCTCCTTGTCATCCAGGGTCCCAAACTAGATGTCATACTTGATGCCTTACTTTCTCATTCCCCCATATCCAATCCATTGCCAGGTCATGTCAATTTGACCTTCATAACATCTCTCATATACTTCTCCTTCAATATTCTGACATTTCCACTAACCATCCTGATGCACACCCTCCTTACTTTGTGCCTAGACTTTGTAATGGCCTGCTGGTTGGTCTCCCTGTCTCATCTTTCCCTATTCTAATTGAACCTTCATTCAGTCACCAAAGTGATTTTCCTAAAGCACAAGTCTGACCATGTCACCACTCCACCCTCAGCAAACTCCAGTGGCTCACTATTAGGACTAGGATCAGATATGAAACCCTCTGTTTGTCATTTAAAAATCTGTACAACCCGGCCTCCTCTTACCTTTGCAATCATAATGAATCTTATACCCTTCTCCCCAAACACGATGTACTTTTCAGTCCAGTGACACTGGCCTCCTTGCTGTTCCTCATACAAGACATTGCATGCCAGATTTCTGGCAGTCCCCCATGCCTGGAGAACTCTCCCTCCTTATCTCTGGCTTCTCTGTCTTCCTGAAAGTCCCAGCTAAAATCCCACCTTCTATAGGAAGCCTTTCCTGATCCTTTTCAATGCTAGTACT
>CM053588.1:95956579-96009603 GCA_028646515.1 Pseudochirops corinnae | reverse complement strand
TTTAATTTCTCAAGTCTGAGTTCCCTTGCCTTTAAAAAAGGGTAGGGGGAGGAGGTGGTTGATGAGATGTCCTCAGAGGTATCATCTAACTCAATCCATGCTAAATGAATAAGATAAGGGTAGGACCATTACATGTAGTAAATAATATTGTGTTGATTCTCAAACAGATCTATGATCTCACTGAGAAGACATTCCCTTCAGTAATACAGATCGCCACCCACCCATGCCTCTCCATTCTGAGTGATTCTTGTCCATATCTTCCCATAAGTTTGTCACAGGGAGTGAACCCAATGTGTTAGGGGGTCTTTCTCCTGTCATCACGAGGATACCAAAGTAGCCCACTAGCTCCAGAACAAAGTTCTCTTTTTTAAGGGGACTGTCCAACTCTTCTTTCACTTTCATTTATTCTGTTGAAGAGAATAGATCATCAAATATGATTGAAAAGAAACTGTGACTCCAAAGAGTTGAGGAATAAGCAAAAGAGGAAAGATGCTAAAGTGCTTGAAATAGATAAATTGTACCCATTTTATAAAGGAGAAGCAGATGGATACCAAAAATCCAGCAAATTTAACATAATTCCCAGAAAAAAATTCTACAGTGGATGATTAAACAGATTTTTGTGAGTAGTTTATCAGAAAGGAAAAGATCGATCAGTAAAAACCAGAATGAGACCATTAGCAGCAAGTTACGCTACTTCAGCCTCAGGTTTTTTTCTTTGTAAACTGTTTATTGGCCTGTCAGATTTGGAGAGAGGGAGAATGTTTAAAAAACAGAATATCCAAATTGCAGTAAATAATCTATCATGGTCACTTGTCAATATCAGCTGATAAGTATTTATTAAGCACCTACTATGTGCCAGACACTGGAAGTACCAGAACAAAGAATAAAATAATTCCTACTGACAATGCACTTACAGGCTAGTGGAAGAGACAAGGACATATTAAAATACAAACTGCCTGAATATAAAGTTACTATAGATATGTAGCTATAGATGCCATAGATAACATACACAATATACTGGATACAAGATAGTTTGAGAGGGAGGGCATCCCCAATGAACTAGAATCAGAAATGTGGACAAGACATGTTGTGTCTCATCTCCTGACATGGAGTCGGACAAGGTGAGAAAGGGAGAGGATTGCAGTGGTTCAAGACTAAAGGCAATAAGGGCTATCCTGGGAAGCAAAGGGAAAGTCTCTATAGTGGGGGCATGGGGGTAGTGTGTAGGAGGGAAGCAGAGTCAGAGCTGGTACCCTGTTATCCCCATTAGAGACAAATGTACTGCTGCCGTGTTAGTTCAAGCAGGTAGATTCTAGCTCAAATCGGGAAATAAGATTCTACAAACATAGACTAAGACATAGACAGAAATCCAGGTCCAGGAAAGTTAACTAATCTGTAAGCAAAAAACAGAGGGAGGAGATTCAGTCAGTCAGAGAGCCAGGATGCTTAGCTACAGTGCGAGTTTATCCTAGGAGTGCCAAGCACTGAAAACCACCTCCCCTCCTCCCTTTCCAACTTAATGTGACACAGCTATAATAGCTGACTCAGCCAGTTGATATAGTTAGGTGGATTTGTGGTTGGCTAAATAACTACAACCAAAGAGTACTGAGTATTGAATTGGTGTCAACATGGAGAAAGGTGTCAACAGTAGAGAGAGTGCTCTATTTGAAGTCAGAGCACTGGAGACAAAATCCTGCCTCTCTCACTTATTACCTGTGAGTCTTTAGGCAAGTCCTCTGATCTCTCAATGTATAAAATAAGGGTGCTGGACTAGATAACCTCTGATGTCTTTTCCAGTTCAAACTTGGAGATCCTATAGTTCTTTTCATAGGCCAGTATGTATGAAGAAAGGCAAGATGTACTTATCAAAATTGTGCTCCATGGATGACATGAACCTGGGAGCGGGCGCAGATATATGGGGAAGAGCAGAATGCAAATCGAAAAAGATGTGAACAGATAGGATTCATGGGCAAAATCTAAGAAAATGAACTTTTAATGGAAATCAATCTAAAGTCAACTGCTTTTGCCCAGGATGAAGGAAAACCTGGTCTAAGAGCAGTACATCTGAAAATAAACAAGCAGGTTTAGTAGACTTCAAGGTCAGAATGATTCACATAATGTGGCTGCCACAAAGGCTAATGCAATCTTAGTTTACATTAAAACAAGTATAATTGTGTCTGGACCAAGGGACTAATAGTCTCAGTGTACCTTAGAATGGATAGACCACATCTGGACATCTGAATGTGTTCCTGGGTACCACATTTTATGGTCTTTGACAAAATGAAACACATCCAAGAACAGGACAGCTAAGGTAGTAAAGGGACCCCGAACAAATCTCAGGCCTTACTCAAAGACTAATGATTTGTCCAGAAGAAAAGAAAACCCAAATGGGTCTTATTAAACTCTCTTCAAACATCAAAATAAAAAGAAAATGTGGAAAATAAGTTAAATGTTTTCTGCTTTCTTCCCAAAGTGAGAGCTAGGGCAAATATGTGGAAGTCTTGGGAGGTAGGTAGAATTTGCTAATAATCGTATGTAAAAATGCAGTGAACTGTTTTGTGAAGAAATGACTTCCCCAGAATAGAAAGTTCTGAATTTGAAAAATTCAAACTTTTATCAAGACCCTCAGAGACAGGTTCCCTATGTAACCAAAAGTATAACTCTCAGTTTACGCAGACTAGGATGAATTTTAGGGGCTTCTCCAAACATCCTTTTTTGGCTAATATTCCTACCCAATGTTTCTCCTGGGAACATTGAAATGCAACACTTCTTGGTCTACACACACACACACACACACACACACACACACACACACACACACACACAAACGCACACACAAATAAATAAATAAAACCTAAGAGTTCTCAGTCGCTACATAGGAACTCAGACTAATAATATATGACAGGCTCTCCAATAGAGAACCACTCTTCCCAAAACAAACAAATAAACCACCATACAGACAATACTTGCCCCTGATCACATAAATATTTAGGATGACTCTCTTTCTCTCTCTGGAGATCCTCCCTCTTTCCTGGAAACTTATTCAATCCTCCACACCCTAGAGTTGAGTTTCCTCCTGCACAGGGGGAATCACATGAAATGTTGGCAATTTAACTCCTCTCTCTCTGCTGAAATCCTCATTCCCAAGGACCTATATTGTTGCTTCTACAATTACAATGCTCCAAGAGTTGAGACAACTTTTTTTCTCTAAAAGAGTCAATCTTCAGTCCCTCCAGACCTTCCCAATCCACATAATTTACAATGTTAGTGAAGGGCAAAGTCTGGGTTTATTCCTCCACAACATAATTCTGGTCCCTGTTCACTTTTTCCTCTGTCTTGGTCCTAAAACTCTTTCAGTTGGGTAGAGGAACTTAGCATTTTCCAGTAGCACTTCTTTTCTGGAGCCTTAGTCCAGGAACTTGACAATGTTCAGGAATTTCTCAGTGTCCAGGAGGCTTGGTCTCCAAATTTCTCTGCTTATCCAAGAACTTACCTATCATTTCATGGCTACGGTTTTCCATTGAATCTTGCAGCTTCTTGGTTTGTCCTTGATAATCTGACTACAGTCATATTCATGCCAAATAAGTGGTAAGTTCATGGTTCAGAGGTTTTCAACACTCTACTACTGCCTATAATCACTGTAATCTCTCAGGCCGTGTGGTTCCTCCATCTTCTAGAATTCCATGGCTTGCTGGAGGCATTTTACCAATAAGCAGGATTCCTTTCCAGGCAAACAAATCTGAATTTAGGTGTTTAGTTTGCCTGTCTCCCTGCCCCCACCTTAGAAAGGTCAAATTCAAGGACATGCAGTCTGATTTTTAACATGAGGTTGCCTGTCACCCCACTTCCCACCAAAAGCCTAGTTGAAGGACAAGACTCAGATATATGAATAACCATGACTCAATCAACAATTCTGATATGTAGTCATAACGAGGGTAATTATACCTTGCATTTGGAGATATCTTCAATGTCAGAACAAAGTCCTAATCAGTGAGTGACAATGACTTAGTATAGTGGCTAAGTTTATACTCCTTATACCTGTATGAGACAGAATTTTAAACTAAATGACCTTTAAGATAAATTTCTTCATGTTACCATGTTAAGAAAATCAGTACAACAATCTTTGAACAGCAGCAGGCATGATCAATTGACTGAGGACCTCTCTTGAGCCAGAGTTACATTTATCAGGGGGTTGGGGGAGGGAGGAAAGAAAAAGTAGAGGAAATGAGAGCAGAGGAGAAGATACAGAGAAGAGAATGAATGAAAAAGTAAGGAAAAAGAAAAGAAAGAAAAGGAAAGGTAAAAAGTCATATGAGGACTCTGTGATGAAAATAGGGACCTGGAATTCATGTGTGTGTGTGTGTGTGTGTGTGTGTGTGTGTGTGTGTGTACACCAGAAAGAGAAAGAGAACAGTACGTATCCTTAAGGAAGTCTTGTAGTGACTGTGCTGAAAGATGCCTGAGGTCTTGGGCATAATAAACCTAGAAAAGCTTATGGTAAAACTATATCAGAATATTAGCTACAGCTATGTACTTAACAAAACAGTCTGAACCCCCTTCTCTTTTGTTTTATATATGGTTGTCAGAAATTACAACATGCTGGTAGTTAGAGGTTATGAAAGACTGCCATTTTATAACTGTGATTCTTATAATGACACAGAATTAGCATCTCATATCTTATTTACGGCCAAGTGGGTCTACTATATTGCTTGGATTGAATGACAGTAATGGAGACAGAGAGAGAGAGACAGGGAGAGAGAAAGAGAGATTCCAGCTCTTTAATGTAACAGCAATGTGACTTTGGCAAAGTCACTGAACTTCTCTGTATATCAGTTTCTTCATCAGAATTAGAATATTCACCTTACCTGTGTCACAGATATGTGGGGAATACACTTTATGCATCTCAAATCATCATATAAAAGGGAATTATTGTCCATTCCAGGCACATCTTCATGTTACATATTCTAGATTAGGTACCCAGATAAGTTAGTAGAGCCCCAAGCACCCAACTGAAGGGGAAAGGATAAGGAGGGGAATGCTAGAACACTAAGGGAACCCTCAAAGCCATGTCTTTAATTGAGCAAGGAACTCCCATGACCTCTACGCCCCAAAGCCCCATTGGGCTCTCCAGGTCTGTAGGTATGAGAGGTTGCTGTGCAACATTTGTGAGTGAAAACCTGTATTACCTGTGGAAATATAATAATAACAATAACAACAATAATGTGATAATGATAATAACTAGTATTTATGCAGCATTTTAAGGTTTGCAAATTTTTTTATGTTCTTCACTTTGTCCCTCTCAACAACTTGTGCTATTATTATCCTCATTTGACAAATAAGGAACCTGAGGCTGACAGAGGTTAAGTGGCTTGTCTGGAGTCACACAGGGAGGGGAGGAAGGGAACAAGCACTTCTCGAGCTCCTCCTCTGTGCCAGGCCCTGCGCTAAGCTGTTTACCAATATCATCATCCCTTATGTGATCCTCACAACAAGCCTGTGTGGTTGTGCTGTCGTCTAGTCGTTTCAGTTGTGTTGGACTCTTCATGACCCCATCTGAGGTATTCTCAGCAAGGATATGGGCATGGTTTGCCATTTCCTTCTCCAGCTCATTTTACAGATAAGGAAAACTGAGGCAAACAGGATTAAGTGACTTTCCCCAGGTCACACAGCTATTAAGTGTCTAAGACCATGTTTCATAGATAACACACAGAAGGCACTGGAGTTTTTGGACTCCAGCCTCTAACAGATTCAGGCTTGATCTGGTCAGAAAGGAAAGACAAGGAGACAGCTTCAGAAAGGTTAGTAATATTACTTCATTCTAGTCTGTTCTCAGAAGGGAGGGGGGCAACTACCCCTACATCTTGATGGGGTCAATCAAGAAAGGTACAGCTTGTGCATTCTCCTAAATCTCCTCAAGCCTCAGTGGGGGCCACTTGAGGCAGGTATGTTCATTCCTTTATGCATTATTCAAATCCCAACTGGGTTCCCCCATGGGTTCCCCCATGGATTCCTCATGGATCCCCCTGTGGATTCCCCACTCACTGACCAGTGCCCAGTTGCTTTATAGGACAAGACACAAAGAAGGCATCCTGCCAACATTAAGCTCACAGGTTAACTTTAGCAATATCATCATTCAGTACAAGCATAGTAAGTATCACATTATACTACCTCATATCTCACAGCATAGTCTCAGTAGGACTGACTATCACTATGATTCAAGGAACTACTATCTAGGATCCTTGGTGCTATTCTGGGAGTTATTATCTAGCACCTGAAAACTAGACATTGTCATGACCACTGATCCTGAGAAACTAAATTCTAAAAAGGATAACAAAATCCTCCTTACAATACAGGACAGATTTGAACTCATGAAGATGAATCTTCCTGATTCCAAGTCCAGTACTCTATCCTGTACATCTCTTAGCTGCCCCTACAACCCTGTGAGGTGCTCATTTCACAATTGTGGAAATTGAGGCAGATATCAATTAATTGCTCACCTAGGGTCACACAAGTAATAAGCTTCTGAGGCAGGATTTGAACTCATCTTACTGACTCCAAGTAAAACTCTCAACCCACTGCTCCAAATAGCTGCCAACAATAAGGAAGGGTTTAATGTCACAGGGTTACAGAACCCCTGAAATGTAAAGGGATTCAATAAAGTGGTCCAATTTGTACCAAATATGAAACCTGTCTAGAAGAACCCAAATGTGTGATCATCCAGTC
Source organism: Pseudochirops corinnae (assembly GCA_028646515.1). NCBI lineage: Eukaryota > Metazoa > Chordata > Mammalia > Diprotodontia > Pseudocheiridae > Pseudochirops > Pseudochirops corinnae. The sequence goes on along the minus strand of CM053588.1, from coordinate 96,002,880 downwards.
ACCACTCGAAGAATTCCAAGGCTGGGAAACTCCTACCCACCCAAGCAAGTCTGTTTCATTGATAGACAGTTTTCAACAGAGAGTTTTTCTTTATCTTAAGTCAGAATCTACCTCTCTGCAACATTCACCCACTGCTTCTTGTTCTGCTGCCTGGAGCCAAGTAGAACAATCTTAATCCCTCTCCCACGTATATTCAAAGCTAGCTATCGTGTCAGTCAATTAATATTTATTAAGAAACTACTGTGTGTCAAGAACTGTGCTAAGCATTATCCACATCTTGAGTTTTTAAAAATAAGAAAACCAGTGCTGAAAGTTTGGAGACTTGTCTGAAAACACACAGGGAGAGAAGGGAAAGAAACGAGTATTTATTAAGCCCCTTTGTTATTGTTATTGTTGTTGTGGTTGTGGTTGTTGAGTTGCGTTGGTCTCTTCATGACTCCATTTGGGGTTTTCTTGACAAAGATACTGAAATGGTTTGCTGTTTCCTTCCTCAGCTCATTTTACAGATGTGGAAACTAAGGTAAACAGGGTTAAGTGACTTGCCCAGGGTCACACAGCTATGTTTCTGAGGCTAGATTGGAACTCAAGAAGATGAGTCTTCCTGACCCCAGGCCTGGCACTCTAGCCACTGCACCACCTAGCTGACTAGGTTATTAAGCTCCTACTATGTGCTAAGCACAGGTTCAGCATGCCCAGTTCCTTCTTATTCTTATTTATCATTTATCTTATTAACTGGCTAGCTCTGTGCCAGTTATTATCATTATCACATTATTGTTGTTATTGTTATTATTATATTTCCACAGGTAATACAGGTTTTCACTCACAAATGTTGCACAGCAACCTCTCATACCTACAGACCTGGAGAGCCCAATGGGGCTTTGGGGCGTAGAGGTCATGGAAGTTCCTTGCTCAATGTATCTTATTTATAATTTACCATGATAACTTCCCAGTCTTCTCCTTATCCTAGCTACTTTATTCTGGATGCTTTCAAGCTTGTTAATAGCCTTCCTAAAATATGGCACCCAAAATTAATATAATACTACATTATATTAGGGCAATGTTCAAAAAGACCACCCTTCTCTCCTTTTTGACAATCTAAGACTATATTAGCCTTTGGGGCCCCCAGATCACATTGTTGACTCATTTTGAGCTGGCAATCCACTAAAACCCCCAGCTCTTTCTTTAATCTGAACTCCCCCAACCTATAGTCAGTTATAAAATTGATTCCCTTGAACTATTTTCCCAAGAACTCCAACTCCCACGGCTCAATAATAGGGAAGGTCCACATCAAATCCCCACAGTCCTCCAGGGTCTCTAAAAAGGACTGGGGATGTAAGTCAGCCCTTAGCCAGAAGATCCCACTATCCCCCAACATGTGGTACAAGTCAAGCTTTAAAATTTCTTAACTTCAAGATATTATGTAACTCAAAATGAATTGTTTCTCTAGGTTCTCATACATCAGAGTTCAAAGAGATCATCTAGTCCAACCTCCTCATTTTATGTCTAATGAAACAGAGGCACAGAAAAGTCAAGAAATTTGCCCAGGTTCACACAGTGAGGCAGTGGCAGAGTGGGGATGAGAATCTAGATATCTTCTCCAGTTCACTGTCTTTTCCCCTGTGGCAAGACGTTTCCTTCACTTGCATATTGTTCCCCATTGAGGAACTTTATCTCCATCTGAACCATTGCTTTCCTTTTTTTTTTTCCTTTTTAAAGAACCTTCAGCTGGATTGTATGTGGTTTTTGTCTTATATCTACATACAATCTGTTATCTGATCAAGCATCCATCTCTAATTCCCAGGGTTTTAGGATGGAGAGTCTGGAAGATCTTGGGAATTATTTACCCAAATCCCATTATTTTACAAATAAAGAAACCAAACCCTGGAGAAGGATAAGTGACTTCCCCAAAGTTCCTTCTATTAAGCCATTTTTTTTTTCCTGCAGGTCTATCCACTACTTTTAATTTTGCTCTCAGAAACCAAAGAGAGTAAGTTTAACTCCTCTTCTAAATGACCACCCTTCTGATAGCAGAAGGTGACTGTCATGTCCCCTCTACAATCTTCTTCTTGACCTGTCTGTCATCAAGTCTTCTCAATAATTCTTTCATAATATCCCAGTTCTAACCATTACTAGCTAGCTCTGTGCCACTAAGAAAATAGTGAACCTTTCTAAGCCTCAGTTTGCTCCTTTGTAAAATTGAGGATGATAATACTGCAAGTGTTTACTTACAAAGGAATGTTGCGGGGAAAACATTTTTGTAAATCCTAAAACTCTGGAGACATATGAGCTAAGATAGTATCATCAAGATCCATCACTCCCTTACCATTTTCATTGTATTCCACCCTAGTCAAAGACCCTCTGACCTCACATTTAGTCAAATGGAGCATCAGTTATATGTAGACTCAACATTCCATCTATCAAATTTACTTAAAATGAAGAACAGCAGTGCTAAGAAAGACTGAATTGTCTGAACTGTTCCAAAGGAATAAAAGGAACCATATGAGAACAAGTAAAAGAAAAATTCAAATGATTTTTTTTAATTAGCCTATCTGAAAGTCTATGATTTGTAAAATTTTGCCCTAACAGTGACCCAGAGAAACAGTTTCACATCTTTGTAAGGCCATTGTTTAAGCGCAGCACCTGTCACATAGTAGGTATTTAATAAATGCTTATTGACTGACACATCAGAATGTAAACACTTTATTTTAATTTTATTACAATCTTTTGAAAGGCAGAAGGACATAAGGGAGAGAATGCTGGATGTAGAGTATTGGAGACCTGGGATCAAAAGCCTACCTCCAATACATTTTAGCTGTGTGACTCTGAGCAAGTCATTTAAATTTTCTTGCCCCTAATTCCTTATCTGGAAATTAATGAGACTAGACTAAATGAACTCTAAGTTTGCTTCTAGAACTAAATATATTCTCCTATGATTATCTAAATTCCACCACATGTCAGTGGGCAACTCTATGTCCCACTCAAAAACAATCCAAAATAAAGACCATCAATTGAAAACTATTCTCCGAATTATGCATCAGTCTTCTGAAGAATCTCAATTCACCAAACATTTAAGTGCTTACTGCTTATACAGAATTATGATAAGTGCTTAGGATCAACACACATTCAGTTCCCATCCTCAAGGAGTTCAAAGCATAGTAGATGGATGAGACAAAAAACACAGGTTAAAAGTAATGTCAATACAAATAGGTTCTCAGATTTAAAAGTTACAAGAGGTTTTAGGGGCACTTAGTTTGACTCCATTTTACAGATGAGGAAACTGAGGTCCAGAGTTCACACCAATTGTAAGTAAAAGACCAGGATTCAAATTCAGATGCTTTACCTCCAAATTCAGTACACTTTCAACTGCATCATACTGAACTATAGGTTTTATAGTGAGAGCATCACATGGTTGTAAAACTAAATTCTGTGATCAAGCCACAGAGGCCAAGGTGATTATTGTCCGGTGAGTTTTCATGGAAGATACAACGTTTGAGTTGAACTTTAAAGAATGGGTAGGAAATCACCAGGCAAAGTAGATGAGGGATGACAATTGGTTTGGGAAAACTTAGCAAGAACACAGAAAGCAGGTATATTTGGAAGATATGAAATGATTTACCTCCTGTCACATTCAAACTGGGGTAGGCTAGAGAACCAATGTACGAAACTTGGGGGTGGAGAGTGTCCCATTCTGATTAGGATAAGTAAGGGCTGCTTTTATTTCTGACACTAAAAGTCAATGTATATCTTTTAGGAAATAATTCTAAACTAAATTCTGCCCAAAAAGTTGACATATTAAAAAAAAATAACCAAGTAACTCATACAGGAAATGGAGAGACTTGTTTACTTTTGAGGGCGAAAAGCCAGACTCCATCATTTTCCTGAAGTATTGCTGTTGTTTGTTGTTGAATTGGTTTTTGGTCCATTTTGACTCTTTGTAACTCCATTTGGGGTTTTCTTGGCAAAGTTACTGCTGTGGTTTGCCATTTCCTTCTCCAGCTCATTTTACAGATGAGGAAACAGATAAATGAGGTTAAATGACTTGCCCAGAGTCACGTAGCTGTGCCTGAAGCCAGTGTCTGAAGTGTAAATGTCTGAAGCCAGATTTGAACTCAGGAAAACTAGTCCTCCTAACTTTAGACCCTGCATTCTATCCAACTGGCCATTTAGCTGCTATAAAGAGTACATATACTACTAGAGTACATATACTACTGTAAAGAGTAGTTATCAATAAAATGAAAAATTAAAAACCTTCAAGATTGATATTTCAGGAAGGCAACATATTTATAGAAAGCAGAAGGCACACCCTCTAACGTTTGCCCTATTCATCAGTCTAGTGTATAAACACACACACACACACACACACACACACACACCCCTACAGTGAAGTCTAATGACTTCCTTTTCAGGAAGAAAACCTGCAAATATTCTACTGGATGTGTAGACAGTTCATCTGTTGCTTTTTTGAGTATTCATGAGTCCAGTTAATGTAGCTTTTCCTTTCTTCATGTGAAGAGGAAGAAGAAGAAAAGGAAGAGAAAGAGGAGGAGGAAGAGGAGGAGGAGGAAGAAGAGGAGGAGGAGGAAGAGGAGGAGGAGAAAGAGGAAGAGGAAAAGGAGAAGGAGAAAGAAGAGAATTAGGAGAAGGTAGAGGGAGAAGAAGAAGAAGAAGAAGAAGAAGAAGAAGAAGAAGAAGGAGAAGGAGAAGGAGAAGAAGAAGAAGAAGAAGAAGAAGAAGAAGAAGAAGAAGAAGGAGAAGGAGAAGGAGAAGGAGAAGGAGAAGGAGAAGGAGAAGGAGAAGGAGAAGAAGAAGAAGAAGAAGAAGAAGAAGAAGAAGAAGAAGAAGAAGAAGAAGAAGGAGAAGAAACAACCAAAAGCATCCTTGTGAACATGGATGACTTTCCTTTTCAAAAAATGCTCTCAATTCAAGAAAGTCAGCAAACATATTAAACACCTACTAGGAGCAAGGCACTGTTTTTGACATGTAAAGATGAAAAAGGATAGTCTCTTCCCCCAAGGACTTTATAATACAGTGCAAGGGTTCTTGACCTGAGGTCCATGAACTTGCTTCTTAAAAACATATTGATAACTGTATTTGAATGCAATTAGCTTCCTTTGTAATTCTACATATTTTATTTGATGCATTTTGAAGGTGCTATTCTGAGAAGGAGTCCATAGGCTTCCCCAGACTAACAAAGGGGTCTTTAAAAACAAAACAAAAAAAAAAGGTTAAGATCTTAAGATCTAATGAGGGTAAGGGGATAAGTATGGCACTATCATAATTAAGTGTTGTCTAAGGTAGGAAAAGTCTACCATAAACTAAAAACCAAAAAATAGTTTTTTATTGATAATTTATCAGCTTCTGGGCGGCTCAGTTTCCTGCAGGCAAAATTATAAGACTCTTACTACAAAACACAATCATATATTTTTTTTATACTTTTTCCATGCCCTGAGGATCATTGTAGGATTACACCACCTTGGGTCTGGAGCTGGAAAGGTCCTTAGAGGTTATCCTGTCTCACTCTCTCATTTTACTAGTGAGGAAATGGATGGACAGAGAAATTAGGTGCCTTGCCCAGGTCCCATGGGTAGTAGGAACAGATCCAGGATTAGAGTACAGATATTCTGAGTCAGATCTTCTGAGTCCAAATGTGGCAGTCTTTTCATTGCTAGTGTGTATAGATTTTTTTTCTTGTTATACCATGGAACAATTTAAACACAGTATCCTAAATCTATAGAAGGTATTCAATAAACATTTATAGCAAATATCCCATAAGGCCTGATCTTTTCATGACCATTTCAAGGTCATTTGAGTATAACCTACCTAAACTAATAGCGGCAGCTACTACTCAAGCAACCTCTCACAGAACTGCAAGGGTCATAGAGGAATGGAACATAGTCCAAAGTGCGGGTTGAGGGTAAAGTTTGGATAGGACTGCAGGAAACCTGCAAAGTTGTATTTTGTTTTAAAATGACAATCATTTAACAAGTAAAATGTAGAAACAAAGCTTCCCACTCACTCAAACACAAAGCCCCAAATGGAAAAATCCATCACTCACAATAAGATGTGTTCAGGATCATGAAGAAGGTAGTGTTTCAAGCCAGTCAAAAACACCAAGGAAATTGTACATTCCTGCTCTTCTTGACACTATCACAGCAAAATATCTTTTCCCGAACATGTAAAGTTACTCTCATATGAAAAATGAAACTGAAAAACTTGAAAAACAACCATTTCCCAAACTTTCACAAGATACAGCACAGAAAAAAACCTGACCCATTAACAATGGAAACAAAGAAAATGCCTCAATCCTTACCTTTATCTTCTTGTCATCAGTCTGATTTTCCAAACACTGGTTCTCTTTATTTTGTTCATCACATAAAGCATTTCCCTCTGATCCACTGAAACCTGTTAGCTAAAGAAAAAATAGAAAGAAAAGATTGTATTTCTAACTTACTTTTGCAAATTCAAATTAAATGTAAACTTTTCAAAAGTAGTGTTTATACTAGTATGTCCAAGACATCAATATGCATTTTTTTTTGTGGAACTTTATTTGGTACTGCTAATGCCTTATAAATGTATTCATGGCTAATGTATAATTTAAAGAAGAGGCTTTTTTATTCAATGCTATTTTGTTAGAGGAGGAAAAAGTAAGTGAATTGTTAACTGAAGGTAGTGATTATCACTTAATATCAGTGGTGAATCAGTGACTTCCCTAAAGTAAACTGAACATCCAGTGAGCCTGTGAAATCAAGAAAGATGACACCGTTCTGTGAAATCTTATTTCCAGCAGTTCCTCATTCTCTATCAGTAGACCTTGTTGAGTAAACAAATTTCTAACTCTACTGGTCTAAATTGTTCTTAGTCAGACTGCCCTCTCTACAACACCACCATTCTCTACACCAGTGACGTTAAACTCACATAGAAACTAGACCACTCAACCAACCAATATGGACAGCATATTCACTTCTTGCTGATGTTCTTGAGTCATTCAGTCATGTTGGTCTCTTTGTGACCCCATTTGGGCTTTTCTTGGCAAAGACACTAAAGTGGTTTGCCATTTTCCTCTCCAGATTATTTCACAGATGAGGAAACTGAGGCCAACAAGGTTAAAGTGACTTGTCTAGGGTCACACAGCTAGTGTTTGAGACTAGATTTGAACTCAGGTCCTCCTGACTCCCAGCCTGGCATGCTATCTACTGTGCCATCTTGCTGTCTTATTCACTTAGAATATTCATATTCACTTAGAAGACCATATGTTCTATTGTATTTTTTTTATTTTTGAAATATTTCTGAATTACTTTTGTATTCAATAAAAAAAGTGTTGCATGTGGTCCATTTTTGTCACCTGCTCCACAGAATCCTATTACATGGCCAATAGTAAATGAGCCATTGGTGAACTATCCAATGTTGATGAGTTACAAAATGTAATCAGAAACAAGCAAGCTAAAGCTTTCCTACCTGACTTTTCTTTGACTCCATGTATTTATTTATCAGCAAATTGGTATTTATTAAGTAACTACTTGGCATCCAGCCCTACGAATAGATTTCTTAGCTCACTATTTCAGCTGCCTCTCTGATTAATTCATTAACTAGAGTTACAAGGTCACATGACCAGGTTCCTACAGGTTTGTGCTTACTCTCCATCAAAGACATTGGGTACATTTGTGAAAGAACATGACCCAGATTTAGAAGTGGATTGTTATGATTAATCTTGCTTTTGCCTTTTTCAGTAAATGCTTCATGGTTAAGAGGTAATGGTTTCCAAAATATTTATCTGACTACACTTTTTGTGTCAGTAAATAACTAGGAACAAACATACGTTCACTGATAGAGAAATGACTAAGTAGATTGTGGTACAAGAATGTAATTAAATACCCCTGTGCTGTAATTTTAAAAAATGACCAATATGATAAATACAGAGAAGCAATGAAACATTTAAATGAAATGAGGCAAAAAGAAGCAAGTAAGCAGAGACAGGAAAATAATATATATAATGACTACAACATGGAAAAAACAACCACCACAAAACTAGAAATGAATGTTGTGAAATTATGAAGAATAAACTTAGCCTCAATGAAGAGATATGAGAAGATACTCCCCCTCCTCACACTCATTTGTAGAGGTAGGGGGTACATATGTGTGAAACAACGCATATAATGTCAGATTTTTTATGTATTGCTCAGTTTTGCTGAATTGTTTTTTCTTCTTTCTCTTTTTCTTTCAAAAAATAATTTCTGAAAGATAACTCTTGAGAGGGGAAATGAGAAACATAGGGGAGAAGTTATGTGATATAAAAACAAAAGATATATTTATATAAAACAAATATAAACATAAAACAATAAATATTACATTTTATGATATAAAATATATTTTAATTTAATTTATAATATAAAATATATTTTTAAATACTTGCAGGTATTATACTGACTGATTTGTTTAAATGGGAAACAGACCAGGGAGGCATAGGAACTACAGTCATAGGTAATAGGACCATTAGTGTATTGGTAAATGTCTAATAACTGGTTCTCAAAAAAAAATGTGCAAGACAAACTTTTTTTCCTTTTTATTAGTTAATTTATTTATTCTTAGTTTTCAACATTCACTTCTATAAGTTTTAAATTTTCTCCCCTAACTCTCCTCCCTCTCCCCAAGACGGCATGCAATCCAGTATAGGTTCTATACATATCTTCCTATTAAACATATTTTCACATTAGTTAAGTTTAATTGATCTTACTAACATTTTTTCTATTACTTTCTTAAATTTAGACCATCAACAATACAATAAATCAAGCCCTAACTTGCACCATTTGGCAATTTCTAAGGTGTAAATGTTCACAATGAAAATTTAACAAACTGGTATAAGATCATTCCAGCATACCCTTGAATAAGACCCTAGAGTGAGTTGTAGCGTTGTGTCATCCCCTTCAGAAACCATTCTGAATAACCAATAGGGGTGTGGATGATGTTAGGGAGCCAGTCCCAGTCCCAGAGACAGACAAGTGGAGGGGTCAGTGGCATGGGTAGGGTAAGAAGACTTATACATGTAAACGAATTAATATCATCATACCAGAGTTTTCCCCACCTTTGGAAGTGAATGATATTGGAGGATTCTGTCCATAATCCTTGTGAAGACCTGACTAACATCCTATAAAAATCTAGGGTCTAATGAATGCCATAAAGTAAGTCAGGAATATTCTGGAGATCAGACCACTGCTAAATGGTTGCAGCATGCCCTTTCCCACCCTTGAAGAGTAGAGACTGTGAGTGTCACCACAATTGCCACCTCCCAGTCACCCTCCAAAGTAAACAATCTACCCTTGATATTTGGGTCCACAAGACAATCAGCTTTTTCAAAATACAGTTTCTATAAGAACTAGGAGTGCTGCTTTTTAAATTAGCATTACAAATTTGATTTTTTTTTAATTGGACAAAGGGAGATTGTGATTGATGATGATTAAAAAAGAGAGCTAGTATTTATATATTGCTTTAAGGTTTACAAAGTGATTTACAACTATTATCTCATCTGATTCTCACAATAACCCTGGGAGATAGGTGCTATTATCATCCCCATTTTACTAAGGAGGAAACGGGGACAGACAGAAATCTCATGACTTATCCAGGGTCATACAGCTAGGAAATTTCTAAGTCTGCATTTGAACTCAGTTCTTTCTGATTCCAGGTCCAGTCCTCTATCTACTCTACCACCTAGTTGCCTGTAATCTTCACCACAATTAGTCACTACTTCTTCATGACTTCTCCTCCTAGGAAATTTCTTGTCCACTTCTATAATTCCTCTATAGAGCTGCTGCCTGGAGCCTTCTTTTTTTCTTTTACTATCTTGGGAGTACCAATGCAGCCCTTGGGCAGTCCATTTGTTGTTCCTCACTCATATGCTAATCATTTAGCACAAGTCTTTAATAATACCTCTCACCTGCAAGTTGTCCTTAGTGACACGCCTAAACTTACATCCCACACACATTATGCCTATTTTAATCCTGCCCTTTGCCTCTTTGCCTACCTCTTACCCATATGATATTCTCAGGTGCATTAGAAATATCATTTTGGCAGCTTAGTGGAGGATGGAATGAAATGTGGGGAGGACTGTCATTCAAAAAAAGTATGACCAGAAAAAAAGTTGAATGTGTCAATCATACATCAAGCATGGATAGGAAAAGGGAGATGGATAAATCTTGAGCTGAGGCTTCAAGATGTGAAGCGACTCAGTCAAACTCACACAGGTAATGGGTAATTGAGCTGAAATTTGAACTCAGAAATCCAAATTCCATATTCTTTTCACCAGCTCACCTTATTTCTTTGGATCTCAGTTTCCTCATCTTTAAAACAGTGGCAAAAATACTTGCTGTCTCCACACAAGTATTGTGTCAAATGAGATAATGAATGATATGTGAGAATGTTTTGTGAAGTGCTGTTACATGAGCTATGGTGTTATTGTTCCCAATTCATACTGTTTCAGGCTGCATGCAACACTTCTGCAGGGTTACTGGTAAGAAAGGGGAAGTCAAGAGCAGAGAAGAGGATGAGAATGGAACAAGGGGAGGGCATTATCCAAGCCAGCCAGTTCCATCAGTGCTTTGCCTGGCAACAAAGTACAATGAGGCACTCTTGGGACCTGGAAGCTTTATCACTTGAACTCCTACTGATTCATGGCTTGCAATTTCAAACACACACATTGACAAAATACTTCACACAATGCCTGGCACATAGACAGTGCAGTAAAGGGAGAAGAAAACTGGCTTTAGAGTTTGAAGATTTGGGTTCCAATAACAACTCTGCTGCCTGTTACCACAGTGACCGTGGCCAAACAGTGACTGTGGCCAAGTGACTTTCCTGCCATTTAGCAGCCTAAGCATCTAAGGAAACTTTTAGCTCTAAATCTATGATTCTATAAATTCCTACTTAACACATTGCTTTGTTTTCAGGGAACCACAGGGGATGCAGGGCCATTTGCCAAGGCACAGAGAGAGAGAGAGAGAGACAGACACAGACACAGACACAGACACAGACACAGACACAGAGAGACAGAGAAAGAAGGAGGGTCAGAGAGGGAGAGATGGAGAGAGAGACATGGAGAGAGAGAGACACAACAACAGACAGAGATGATACAGATACTTGTTTCAATGATTTATCAGACATTTCAGATATGTTCCAGAAACATCTGATGCCCAATGTCACTCCAAAGATTACTTCATTAACTTCCCCGCCTTGAATCTCCCCCTCCCAGACTTCCCTGTTTCTGTCAAAGACACGACTATCCTTCCAAATGGTAACCTCCACATCATCCTGGCCTCCTCATCCTCCCTCACCACATATAACCAAACTATTGGCAAACCTTGACATTTCCACCTTCACAACATCTCTTGAATCTGATCCCCTCTGTCCTCTCACACAGCCATCAGCACCTTACTTCAGGCTCTCTTCTCCTCCCCTCTCACTTACTCTATTGCCACTGTTTCCTAATTGGTCTCCTTGCCTCAAATCTCTCCCCAGTTCAGGACATCCTCCACACTGCTGCCAAAGTCATTTGGCATAGATCTAACCATGCCCTACTCAACCAATTCAAGTGGCTTCCTATTGCCTCTAGGATAAAATACAAAGTTCTATGTTTAGCTTTTAAAACCCTACATAACCTGACCCCTTTCTCTTCAGCTACATCAGGCACAATTCTTCCTCTCCCACTCTGCAACCCAGACAAACTTCTCCCTTTTCCTCACCCTTGACCCTCCAATCTTCCATCTCTGTGCTGCTCTCTATCCCTTTGTCTCTTTTTCTATCTGGCTATCTCTCTGTCATCTCTGCAGAGATCATTCATAGATTTATACACAAATATTCTCACTTGTAGACAGACCCTGGACTGGGAGATGAGTGAGAACTTGGCTCTAATCCTACTAACAAGACCAACCCAAGGTCAGACTGCTAGTTAATGTCTAGAAAGTGAGATTTTTCTAAGCCAGATTCTGTGGTCTCACCTCTACGCCACCACACTGTCCTATTGCTTTGTTCACTAATTGCAAGTTGCTATATAATGGTTCTCGAAAGTTGTTACGTGTCACCATTCAGAATAACAGTAGCATTTTTGTATGGCCTCTTAGTATGCACTCACGCAGAGATATGGCTAGATATACATATGTGTAGTTATAGATATGTATCAATAAATGCCCATCCCACATGCCTGAATATACACTCTCTCCTTACCTCTTGCTAAGTAAGAGGTATATATTACCTTAAGGAGGGTGCATATTATTTTCTAAGACAGGATGTGCTTATAATAAGAAGGAGGGTGTCCTCATAGTACCACACCTCTCTTCCTTTTGGATAAGCCACTCTCTTCTTCTTAAAATCTTTCCTAATTCCCTCCAACAACTAGTGCCCTTCTTTTTAAAATTCCCTTGGACTTCCCTTGGACTACTTTGAATAGATTTGTATTTATTCATTTTATATTAATATTTTATGAATTTTATAAGGACTTATTGACTCCTCTATTATACTGTAAGCTCCTTACAGGTAGGGATTGTTTCATTCATCATCTTTCTATCTCTAAGGCCTAACCAAGTCCCTTGAAGACAGTAGGCCCTTCAAAAATACTTGTTGATTAACTATGAAATTCATTTCAATACTCATGTATAAATTGCCTATTATGTAAAAAGCCCTGAGCTAGGTTTTGGCAATATAAAAACAAAATGGTGCCAGTCTTAAGGAACTTACCAAGTAGTAGGAAGGGAGAGAGAGAAGACAGAAATGAAAGAGACATGCATGAAATTATATATAAAGTATACAGAATGATTTCGAGAGAATGGTAAGGATCATTTATTTTGTTTCTTCCATTTACATACAAGATGCTATATGCTTTTTCAACTATTCAGGCAAAAGAAATCTATGGAAAATTCAAATTGATATAGTCTCTGAGGATGTTTATTTTAACTGCTTGAAAAAGTAATAGCTCACATTTCAATACAATATATTTTCTTCCCAACAACCCTATGAGGCAGGAATTGCAAATATTATTATCCCCATTATACAGAGGAGACAACTGAGGTACAAAGACATTAAAGTTCTAGTCCATGGTCAATAACCAGTTAGTATTCCTAGGTATTGAAGTTGGAATTTGAACCTAGCTGTTTTCACTCCAGGCAGCTAGGTGGCACAATGGATAGAATGTTGGGCCTGAAGTCAAGACTTGTCTTCTTGAAGTCAAATCTGGCCTTAGACACTTACTAATTGTGTGATCCTGAGCAAGTCATTTAACCCTGTTTGCCTCAGTTTCCCCATCTATAAAATAAACTGGAGAAGAAAATGGCAAACTGCTCCAGTATCTCTGCCAAGAAAACCCCAAATGGAGTCACGAACAGTCAGATGTGACTGAAATGTTCTTTCCCCTACCATCACTAATATTGTCATCATCTTCTCGTTTCTCTTCTTGCCCCATAACAACAATTCACATTCCTATAGTGGTTCAGTTCACAAAATGGTTTTTCTGTGTGGTGGGTAGTGAAAGTATTGTTATTCCCTTTATATAGATGAAAATGTGACTCAGCAAGATAAAAATCAATCAATCAAAAAACATTGATCAGGTACCTATTATGTACTAGATAAGTAGTCAGTGGAGATAAAATTTTTAAATGGCACAATCCCTGCCCTGAAGGAGTCTTCTTGCCAAAGTTTCATAGTTCAATAAACACAAGAGATACACTAAGTAAACATAAAGTAAACAATAAATTAAACATAAAGAGATAAACTAAATAAACATAAACTCACTTGGGAGGTACTAACACCTAGAACAGTGGTTCTCAACCTTCCTAATGCTGCAACCCTTTAATACTCATATGTGGGCGTATCTGCATGTGGACAGACCTGCTTGGAGATGAATAGAGGAGCAGTGTCTCGGTTCCTGAGGCCATCGGAAATATGTGTTTTCCCGTGGCCTCAGGCGACCCCTGTGAAAGGGTCATTCGACCCCCAAAGGGTTCGTGACCCACAGTTTGAGAACCACTGACCTAAAATAATCAGAAAAAAACAATTTGAAGGTGGAACCAAAAGCAGGCCTTGAAGGGAACCATTGTTTCCAAAAGGTTAAAATAAGGAGGGAGTGCATTCCAGGCTGGGGGAGGAGGGAGAGGAAAAGGGAGGAAGGGAGATAGTGGGGGGGCAAGGAGGCCAGTTTGGATAGGACATAAAGTATACACATTGAAGTAATGTGTAAGTAGCCTAAAAAAGATAGACTGAAGTCAGATTGTGACATGCATTACATATTAGACATGAGAATTTAGATTTTAATCTGGAGGCTTTATAGATTCTTGGTCAAGGGAGTGACACGGTCAGACCCAGAATTGTGCTGGAGCCAACTCAAAATAGCTCAGGAGAGCTGAATGTTAAATTTTTTATGTGAACATCTACTTCATAAATCAACAAATACTCCAAATAAGGACTTAATTTATTGGGTTTTTTTATTGTCTAGACTCAAGAAAATGAGGGAGAAATATTAATAATATAGATTAAACTTAAAATATGCTGTCCATACATTGGTTGGAAACCCCTGATGAGATCTGTGTTTTAGCAATATCAATTTGAAAACTGTGTAGACAAGGATGTAGGATGGAGAGCCGTCAGTTAGGAGGTTCTTACAACAATCTAGGTGAGAAGCAACAAGGAAGAAAATGGAAAAACAGGACAGATTTTGTGGAAGAGTAATCAACAAGACATATGATTGTATATGGATGCTGGGTGAGGTAAGCCTCAAAAAAGACTGAGCCTGAATGACTGGAAGGATAATGGTACACTCCACAGAAACAGGGAAGAATAGCGTGGATTTAGGGGAAAAGAGAAAAGGCAAAAGATCACACATTACATCTTTAGACTAGAAGGGACTTCAAAGGGCATCGATTCTAACCTCTTCACTTTACAAATGTGAAAACTGAGGACAATAAACATTAGGTGACCTGAGGTCACACAGATAACAAGTAGAGATCGAGAAGCCTGTGAAACATCCTGGCATCAATGTACAACAGGTGGGAGGAGAGGGAAGACTGGAGATCAGGAGGAGAGATATAGATTTGAAAACCTTCTGAATAGACACAACTGCCAAATTCAAGAGAGATGAAGACATTACTGAGGATGGGAAAGGAGAGAAGAGAACAGGAGAGGGGAGGAGAGGGTGAAATGTATGATGATCTTGCAAAGGATATGAAGAAAGCTCAATTATTTAAGTAGAAAGAAAACCATTACTGAGCAGAGGCTAGAGATTAGATAGGAAATGACTTGGCAAAGGCCACACAGAGAATAAATGAGAGAGACAGGACTTGCTTCAGGTTCCAGGACCTTAAATCCAGTCTCCATTCCATTACTTCATCACATGGCCATCACTGATTGTCCACTACCTGAGAAAACCTTTTCTTCTTGTCTCCCATACTGAAGAGATGATGGAAGCATTTTTCTTCCTCTTGGTTCAGGTTCAGGCTCAGTCAGCAACAGGAATTGAAGTGAGTCCCAAAAGCATGTGCTATTTTTCTGCAGACATATCCTCTCTAAGGAATTGTAGCATTTTTGTCACCAAACACCAGAGAATCATAGAGGAATGTGAAATTTGTACAGTTGATGTTTACATAGATAGCCTTGTAGATGTGGGTCACAGATTAGTCACTAAAATGGGTAAAACTGGGACACAAGAGAGAACAAATGACTCAATCTCATTCAAAGTAAAACCAGAAGAGGCAGGAAGCATCCTTAGAAGATTTGTTCAAGGCATCCTGGCATAGTGGAAGCTGCACCTGGACCCAGCATCATGAGACATAGGTTCAAATCCAGGCTCCAACACATACTAGCTACGTGATCTTTCACAAATCACTTTGCATCCCTACACCTTGGTATCTTCATCTGTCAAATGGGGATAATTAAATTTACACCTCCTGAGTCACAGGGGTATAGCATAAGAAAGAAGGCTATAAACCTTAGAGTCCTTGAAAAATGTGAGCTGTTATTTTTTGTCACATGTGTGGCTGAAGACCATGAAGGAAGAATAAGAATCACAGATCTCTAGAAATGGAAAAACTCAGAGTTGAGTCCTCAGTCCTCCAAATTCCCATGAGGCTCACAAGGCACTTAACATATCATACCTCAGAGTTAGAGTTACTTATGTAGCTCTTGTTCTCTTCTTATGCTGAAGGGGTCTCCCTCCCCTTTTCAATTCAATTCAATATAATCTAACAAGCATTTATTAACTATTAAATTATTTATTCACATACATGCATTTATGTAGATAGGTAAACAGGTAATAAATAAGTACGTATGTATATGGTAGATGAAAGGTCATCCCAGAGGGAAGGCACTAATATTAAGAAGCAAGAGCTGAGACTTGAAAGAAGCCGAGCAACAATTTCTTGACCCGGGGTTTCAGAAGACGACTTCCCAACTCCAAGGCTAGCTCTCTATACAAGAGGGGAGAACAAAATCAATTAAGAATGAACAGCAGACCAAACAGGAGGACAAACTGGAAAATCATAAGAACAAGTCAGGGATCTATGGGGATTGACAGGGCATTGTAAAAAGAGAATGCTAGGCTTGAAGTTAGAAGAGAATTGGATTGAAATCCCATACCTGGTACTTAAAAATGCAAGCCCCTTAATCTCTCTGGGCCTCAGTTTCATCATTGGTGAAATGATGATAATAAGACCCTTGGTACCTCATAGGATTATTGTGAGGCTCAAATGAGACAAGATATCTAATGTACTGGGGTGGCTAAGTGGTACAGTGAATAAAGCACCAGCCCTGGAGTCAGGAGGACCTGAATTCAAATATGGCCTCAGACGCTTAACATTTACTAGCCGTGTGACCTTGGGCAAGTCACTTAACCCCAACTGCCCATCCATCCCCCCTTCAAAAAGCAAAAAAAAAAGGAAGAAGAAGAAGAAGAAATCTAATGTACTTTGCAAATCTGGAAGTGTTCTAGGTGTTAGTCATTATTGTGATAGTTAATTTTCTGACCTAAAATCATAGGTTATCATCAAGGATCTAAAGCTGAAAGGGACTTTGAAAGTCATCTAGTCCAACCTCATTTTAGAGTCAAGGAAAGTGACTTGTCCAAGATCCCACGGGTAGTAACAAAGATAAGATTTGAATTCAAGTCCTCTGACTCATGGCCCAGTACTCTTTCCATTGCAATATGTTAGGAGGGAGAGGGAGATGGTATAGAGAACTAAAGGAATTCATGTTCTTGACTGCACTTATATAAAAATAGCAAAAAGACAGAAAGAATAGTAACAAAATGATATAAGGAAGGGTCTTCTAGAAGTAGAAAATCAGGTGAGTGCCTGTTCCTCCCATAAGAAGCCAGCTCTGGATCCAATCAATTTCATGAATTAAAAAAAAAAACAATTGAAACAATCAACTCTAGAAACAAGTACCAATGAATATAAATCATACTGACTCTCAGGAGCAAGGATAATTCTTCCTATTTCCTAGAAGGTCAAATGTGTTGTGAAAAGGTCACAAGGGAAATGGGTTCTCAACAGCTGAAGTTGAGTACAAGGTAAGCCAGGACACAGTAAAATCCAGCTGTCTCATTATCAGCCCTCAGATAACCCTGAGAGAATAACTAAGAGCTATGAATGAGACATCACCAGGTGCCAGAAAAAGATAGTATTTTTTTTATATACAAGCTTCCCCATTGTGCAAACTCAGGGTTTTAGCCTTGGAATACAATAGAAACTGTGGCTTATTTTGATAAGCCTGGGAATTGAAGAGCCTTGCCATTCAAGAATCATTCAAGGGGATATGCAAAGATATTCAAAGAGCATTAAGATTCCCACACTCTCTCCATTTCCCATTCCTGGATCACTGCCTTGTCATGGCAGAGGGGCTTGTGTAGCTCAATGAAACTATGAGCTAATGGACAGGTAATAGTAGACAGTTCTAACAAAAGGGGATCCACTGGAGAAGGAAATGGCAAGCTACTGCAGTATCATTGCCAAGAAAACCCCATGGACAATACTAAAATGATTTTTTTTTAAAAGATGACACTTGGAAGATGCACCCCTGAGATCAGAAGAGGTCCAACACATTACTAGGGAAGAGTAGGGAGCAACTGCAAGTAACTGCAGAAAGAATGAAGTGGCTGGATCAAAGCCAAGAGGAAGCTGAGTTACAGATGCATTTGGTGACAAAAGGGAAGTCCAATACTATAAAGATCAATATTGCAGAGGGACAGGGGTGTAAGATCTATGAACCAAGCTAAGCTGGATATGGTCAAATAGGAGATGGAAAGATTAAATATCTATATTTTGGGTTTCAGTGAACTTAAATAGACAGGAAGGGGTGACTTTAATTCTAATTATCATTACATATACATAAAAGGTGGATAAAATTAGTATTGGGGGATAATCTCAAAAATGACAGAATGATATCTGTTCAGATCCAAGGTAAACTGTTCAACACCACAGTAATACAAGTCTGCACTCCAATCACTGCTGAAGGGGGCAGAGTTGATTGGCTCTATGAAGATCCATATCTTCTAGAAATAATAGCCAGAAAAGATGTCACAAAAAAAGATGCCCAGTCCTTATGGGATTGGAATGCTAAATTGGAAAATCAAAAAATGTTGGAATATTAGGCAAGTTTGGCCTTCAAGTACAAAATCTAACACAGCAGAAACTAACAGAGTTTTGTCAAGATAATTGGTTGGTCATAGCAAACACTTTTTCAACAACCCAAAAGCCAACTCTCCACATGGACATCACCAGATGGTCAATACTGAAATCAGATTGATTGTATACTTCGTAACCAAAGATGGAAAAATTCTATACAATTGGTTAAAATAAGACCTGGAGCTGACCATGACTCAGATCATAAGCCTCTTATTGAAAAATTCATGTTTGAATTGAGGAAAGTAGGGCCATCCAGGTGTGACTTAAATAAAACCCCTTATAAATATGAAGTGGAAGTGAGAAATAGATTTAAGGGATTAGATTTGGTAGATGGAGTGCCTGGAGAACTATGAACAAAGGTTTACAATATTGTACAAGAAGTAGCAACAAAACATTCCAAAGGAAAAAAAGAGAGAGAGAAAGGGTTGTCTGATAAGGTTTTACAATTAGCTGAGGAAAGAAAGAAAGAATGGGAAAAATATACCTAACTGAATATATAATTCCACAGAATAGCAAGGAAAGATAAAAAAGTTTTCTTAAGTAAGAATTGTAAGGAAGCAGAAAAAAAAACAATAGAATGGCAAAGACAAGAGATCTCTTCAAAAATAATTCGAGATATCAAGGGGAAAATTTCGTGCAAAAATGGGCATGATAAAAAACAAAAATGTCAGGGACTGCACAGAAGTAAAACAGATTAAGAAGAGGTAGCAAAAATAAACAAAAGAACTATGCAAAAAAGATCTTAACACCACCAATAACCAAAATGGTGTGGTTACTGGTCTAGAGTCAGACATCCTAGAAAACAGTCAAGTGGACTTTAGATAACGCTGATAGCAATAAGGCTATTGGAGGTGATGGAATTCCAGCTGAGCTACTTAAAATGTTAAAAGATGATGCTTTTAAAATGCTGCACTCAATGTGCCAGCAAACTTGAAAAACTCTACAGTGGGCATTGGATAGGAAGAGATCAGTTTACATCCCAATCCAAAAGAGGGGCAATGCCAAGGAATGTTCAAATCACTGAACAACTGGGCTCATTTCACACACCAGCAAAGTTACTTAAAATTCTGCAAACTAGGTGTCAGTAATATGTGAACCAAGAATTACCAGAAGAGCAGGCCAGTTTTCAAAGAGATAAAGAAACTGGAAATCAAGTTGCCCACATTCTCCGGATTATGGAGAAACCAAAGAAGTTCCAGAAAAACATCTACTTCTACTTTAGCCTGCATTAAAACCTTTGACTGTGAATCACAACAAAATGTGTCAAGTCCTCAAAGACATGGGAGTAGCAGATCATCTTACTGGTCTCCTGAAGAACCTGTATGTGGACCAAGATTTAGACTCAAACATGGAACAACTGATCAGTTTTAGATTGTAAAAGGAGTATGACAAGACTGTGTATTGTCACCTTAATTATTTAACTTATATGCAGAGTACATCATGCAAAATGCTAGGCTGTGTGAATCAAAAGCTTTTGATTGCCAGGAGAAATATCAACAATCTCAGGTATGCAGATGATACCACTCTCATGGCAGAAAGTGAAGAGGAATTAAGAAGCTTCTAGAAGAGGGTGAAAGAGGAAAAGTGTAAAAGCTGGCTTGAAGTTTAACATTAAAAAAAATATAAGATCTTGGCAATTAGTCCCGTCATTTCCTAGCAAACAGGAGAAGAAATGGAAGAAGTGCCCAGATTTTATATTCTTGCGTTCAAAGATCACTGCAGAGAGTGACTGCAGCCATGAAAATTAAAGATGTTTGTGCCTTGGAAGGTAAGCTGTGGCAAATCTGGACAACATACTAAAAAGCAGAGAAGGCATCTTGCTGACAAAGATTTGTATATTCAAAGCTATGGTTTTTTCCAGGAGCAGTGTATAGCTGTAAGAGTAGGGCTATCATGAAAACTGAGCACCACAGAATAAACACTTTTGAATTGTGGTGCTGGAGAACACTTTTGATAGTCCCTTGGACAGCAAAGAGACCAAATCAGTCAGTACTTAAAGAAATTAATTCAAGCTACTCACTTGAAGGTCAAATGCTGAAGCTGAAGCTTAAATACTTTGTCCACATAATGAGAAGATGAGACTTATTGGAAAAGACCCTGATATTGGGAAAAATTGAAGGCACAAGGAGAAGAGAATGGCAGAGGATGAGATGGATAGATCGTATCATGGAAACAAGGAGCTTGGACAGACTTTGAGAGAGTGGAGGATAGGCAAGCCTGTTGTGCTATGGCCCATGGAGTCAAGAAGAGTCACACATGGAAAATAAAGGGGGGAGGCGGCAGCTAGGTGATACAGCAGATAGAGCACCAGCCCTGGAGACAGGAGGACCTGAGTGCAAATAAAGCCTCAAACATTTAGCGCTTACTAACTGTGTGACCCTGGGCAAGTCATTTAACCCTGATTGCTTCTACTGGAAGAAGAAGAAAAAAAAAAAGAGCCAGACTTGACTGAACAACAAAAAGATCAAGGGACTGAAAAGAACCTCAGAGTCTATCTAGCCCAACTCTTTCATTTTACTCTTAATGAAACCAAAGTCCTGGCAGATCGAGTAACTGTCCAAAGTTATACAGGGAGTGAGTGAATCCAAAGATATGCCTTGATCCCAGGGTTTTAGATTCTAGAGTCATTGTGCTTTCCACTATCCTGTGACTTCATGCCCTTATTTTACAGATGAAGAAATTAAGGCCCAGAAGTGAAGAATGACTTGTTCAAGGTCTGGAATGTTAGATGCAGAACTTAGGCCTTTAGATTCCCAGATCCTGCCTTTTCCTATTATCCCTTCATTCCTTATAGGTGACTAAGTGGCATAATGGATGGAGTCCTGGGCCTGGAGGCAGGAAGACCTGAGTTCTTAAATGTTAGCTATTGTCATTATTATTACTTTTAATCCCTTCTTTATGAAGTTTGGGCAGCTAGATGGTACAGTGAATAGAGTGCCAAGCCTGAGTCAGGAAGACCCATCTTCATGAGTTCAAATCTGGCCTCAGTTATTTACTAGCCTCACTAACTATGTGACCCTGGGCAAGTCACTTAACACCATTTACGTGTTTCCTCATTGTAAAGCCACACACAAGCAGCTTTCCAAAGGACTGCTGCTGTGAACAGCTTTCAAGGTTCTGATTACATAGTATAGCAAACTCTCTATTTATTCAATAACAAATCAGAGCAAAACATTCACAGAAAATCAAGGTACAGCATTCACAATGTTACAACTTATCACAGAAAATCAAAATAAAACATTCACCATGTCACAACTCAACAACTTATCACTAAAATGGCCACACAGTTTTCATTAAAGTGGTCATATAGTTTTGAATAAAGTACAATCATTTAGTAACTCAATCATTTAGTAACTCAATCATGGTCACAAAGTACAAAAGTCAAAATTCTCCACCCATGGGGTGTAATTAAGTTACAACTTCAACAGTTACTACTCAGTACCCTCTTAAGGGGTAGTGGAAAGTACAAAAGCCCATCTACCCCTAGGTCACAAGTAAATCACAATTTCATCAGTCACTACTCAGACAATTTCATCAGTGACAATTCAGTACCCATGGAGAGGTCTTTTCATCTTTTCTCAGAGCAGGCTTTCAGCTTCCATGGCTCCTCTTCCATGGTCCCAGCTCCTACCCAAATCTAACCAACTGCCACCTGAGTTCAAAGGCAGAAAGCTCCCAATACCTTCTCCAGTTCTCCGTGAAGTTCCTGCTTTGTATTGACACTACAGTATCCAGTCCACCTCAAGTCCTTCACAGTTTCCGTTCCTGGGAAGAGAAAACTTAACAGAGCCACAGACAGACAAAGACACCACAGTCATGCTTCTTCTGGCAGTTCTGGCTAGCCCTCAGAAGCTTCAGCACCTCCATTCTCAAAATCAAAATCACTTTCTCCATGGAAGTTCCAGTCCAGCAGCAGCAGCCCAGCATTCAGATCCTCACTGAGAGAAATTTGCTTGCTCTCTCTCTCTCTCTCTCTCTCTCTTTCTCTCTCTCTCTCTCTCTTTCTCTCTCTCTCTCTCAACTGCAGCAGCTGCTCTGCCTCCATGAAGCTTATCCCAAGAAGCTCTGTCTGTCTAGCTTGTGCTCTTCCTAATATAAGTATTAGTTCCTCCCTGTTCAGTCCCTTCCTGTTACATCAGTAACAGGGGTTCATACCTCCTGTTTCTTTACAGAAGCTCAATTTGAAACTAGGTGCTGAGTACCTGTCAACTTTCCGATACAAAGGGATCTTCAAATTTCATTATCATTACATTCATCTATAAAATGAGCTGGAGAAGAAAATAGCAAACCACTCCAGTATCTTTGCCAAGAAAAACCCAAATGATGAAGGGTCAGATATGATAGAACAAAAATATGAAGTTTATTTTGCCCATCATCATATGAGTATATATAAAAAACACCGAGCAAATGTTAATCATTTGACTAAACTAAACATTCACTTATCTGATAAATGAAAAAAAAGTATCTTTTTTCAAAATTCATCAACCAGTTAACAATGATTTGCTTCACTCAAACCATGGACCCAGCACTTCTACTCTAGTGCCATTAAGAAGAAAAATGATAGTTTGTAAACTCAGTGACTAGGGTTTCAACATGCTGAGAACAGCTATATACAGCCAGGAATACTATTCTTTGGATCTCCCTCAGAGCCAAACACAATGTTTTGAACATAGTAAACTTTTCATAAATGTTCGTTGAAGAGTGAACGAATGAAAACAATTTAGTTCTTCATAAGTACTTTCTCTTATTGTCATTTGGAAATATTTTGCTTGTCAGTCACTTCTTTTTGACATCTCTGTGGGAAAGAAATTTTATTTTTCTGAGTCTTGTTTACTTCATCTACACTGGACTATATAATCAAAATCTTACTCCGTAATTATATGAATCTTAATTTTTATGTGATGATTGTGTTGAATTATTCTGGAGTTCTTCCATTTTTTTATTTCTATTTTTTGTTGGTCCTATTGTTGTTCAGTAATTTTAGTCCTGTCCAACTCTCATATATAATTTTATACTCATTATCTCAGTGGTCCTTATAGAATGCTGAAAGGTTGGTAATACAAGGGTTTTTACCTTCTTTTTTTTTTTTACATAAATGAAGGTACTGTGGTTAAAAGCTGAAATGGTTGAAGTGGTTTGCCTGAGGTCACACAGCTAATAAGGAACAAAGGTCGGATTCCAGTGTAGACAATATGACTCCATGTCAGATTTTCCTTTACATATATCATATTGCCTCTCTCTTAGGAACTTAATTAAAACTTAAAAAGAACTGCAAGGTGTGGTACTCATTTGGTATATTAACTCACAGACCTCTACCTAGGGTGGGGAAACTAGGACTTTTACCTAGGTTACTGAAATTGAATATTATTGTGAGGAATGGCTATTCTACCCCTAGTATCTAAACCCTTCATCCCTCAACCATCCTTACATCCTGTCCTCCTAGCAGGAGTCAGGCCCTTTAGCATGACAGAAACCTGCAAGTATGCTCATGGATACTCCCTTACCTCAACTGCTACACCGTGGTTCCCCGCCAACTCTCTATACCTTTTCCCTGCCCAGTTGAATAAACTCCTAGTTATGGCTCTGTTGAAATATTTATAGGGTAGAGGGCAGCTAGGATGTGTAGCAGATAGAGTGCCAGGCCTGAAGTCAGGGTAAGATTCATCTTCCTGAGTTCAAATACAGATTCAGACACTTACTAGTCATGAAACCTTGAGCAAGTCACTTAACCCTGTTTGCTTCAGTTTCTTCATCTGTGAAATGAGTAGGAGAAGGAAATGGCAAGCCACTCTAGTATCTTTGCCAAGAAAACCCCAAATGGGGTCACAAAGAGTCTGTATCTGGGTAAAAATATAAGGTACCATATAAATGTGAGTCATGGTTATTTCTGGCCCCTTGCTATTTTTTTCTTATCAATATTACACACAAATACACACACAAAAAAAATTAATTACCCACGACTTGGCAGAGCATTTTGCCGGGGTCATCAATGGTGTAGTTTTTCTTCCTCCCAATATATATAGATTAAACAAATACTTGTGTCTAGAACTGTCAATTATTCAATATTGATGAAGCACTAGCTATACGTTAGGCCCTGTGCTAAGTGGTGTGAATATAAAGACAATGACAGCCCTTATCTTCTAGGAGTATATATTCTGATAAGACAGCAACAGTATATAATATGTGTATATATCACATATATGCTTATGAAATAACTCTACATAAGAAGTTATTAATCTGGAGTCCACGGAGAGATTTCAGGGTAGCTAGAAACTTGGTTGACAAAAAAAAAAAAATTATCACTTATGTTTTCATTCACATCTAGGTGAAATTTAGATTTCTCCCAATTATGAACACAGGAAACAAACATTACTCAGGGAAGGGGTCCACAGGTTTCACCAGATTATTTTGGAGTCTATGACACACAGGATAAAAAGTCATGCTCTGCATGAAGGAAGCTCTTTGTTTTTATTTATCTTCGTTGCTATTTTTTTTTTATTTCTCATGGGAGAAAACAATCTTAAATACTCAGGTAATTCAACCTGATGTTCATACTCCAGGGCCTTTGCTAAGAGAACTTGTTTGAGAATAACAACAAAAGGTCTTGGAAGACCTCTGACAAATTCCTTCTGTTTTTCGTGGCCCTCCTACCTTTCTGACCACTGGCTTCTACCTCTTTCTCTTCCTCCCTCCTCCTCTCATTCCATAAACATAGCTATCCACCCTCCCCCAAGGGCAGATATCTCTAACCTTCTTTTCTCTATTCACTCTTTTCCTTGATAATTAAATCCAATTCCATGGCTTTAGTTAACACCTTTATGTGATGACTTTCAGATTCATATATCCAAGTTCTGATCTCCCCCATAAAACCCATGCCTATATTTTCAACTGCCTGCAAAGGATTTCTATGTGAATGTTCCACTATGTCAAACTCATAGAATCCAACAGAATTTGAGAGTTAGAAGGAATCTTAGTGACCATTTAATTCAACCCAGGCCTGAAAGGAATCCCTACCATAACATACATGACAAGTTGTCAGCCAGGCTCTACTTGAAGACCTCCAAAGATGAGAAACTACCTCTCCAGGCAGCCCATGAAACTCAACATGTCAAAAACTGAACTCATCACCTTATGCCTAAAACGTGTCATTCCTTCAAATCCCCTTATTTCTGTTGATGGCCACCATCCACCCAGGCTCAAAACTCTGGAGTCATTTTCAATTCTTTCTTCTCTCTCACCCCATCCCTCTCATCACTTGCTAAGTCTTACTGTATCCATAATATCTTTAGGCTCTATTCCCTCTTTTCTTTTCACATTGACACCACCCTGATTCAGGCCCATATCACCTCTCATCTCCATTAGGACAGTAACGAATTTAATTGGTCTCTCTGTCACCAATCTATACCTGTTCCAATCCATTCTCCACACAACTGCCAAAAAGATTTTCCTAATAATCCTGTCATTCCCTGATCAAAAATCTTCACTGGTTTTTATCACCCCTGGTATAAAATACAAGTTTCTAAGCCTGGCATTTAAGGCCATCACAATGTGAGTCTAACCTGTCTTTCCAGTCTTATTCAGCTCTACTAACTTTCATAAATGCTCAGTTTCAGTGAGACTCAACTATTGGCTCTTCCATAATCCAATCTTGTCCTCTCCTAATGCCTCTATATGTTAACTCAGGACTTCTTCCTTGCCTGAAATCGACTCTGTTCATATTTTCACTTTTTGAAATTCTAATCTTATTCAAAACGTAACCTAGGCCACCTCTTCTAAAAAACTTCCCTGATTTCTGACAGCTTAAAATGATGTTTTTCCTCTTGTTTCATATAGCACTTCTTTTAGACTTTTTAAATCTTACTATATTCTGCTTTGTGGTATCAGAAACTCTTAGGCAAGAAGATTTATTACCAATGCAGGGTGGCACCTTCACTGCAACTTAAAGCCTTATGAAGTGGCCTAAATCACTGAGAGGTTAAACAACTTTCCCAGGGTCACACAGTCATTATGTGCCAGAGGAAGGACTTGAACCCTAAGCTTCCTGCCTCAGAGACCAGCTCTTTATGCACTCTGCCAAACTGCCTTTAGCATGTCCTGTCCCCTTTATTAAGCTGCCATCTTTTGGGGAGACAGTCGATTCAATGGCCTACAGTTTGGCTATTACATTCGCTTCCCTTTTTGACAAATGGTAGAGTATTTGGCCTTTTGCAGGCCTGTGGAGCCTCATGCATTCTCAAGGATCTTTCTGCTAATTCTTTCAGTCTGTAGATGTAATTCATCAGGACTGGGCAACTCAAACTCATCAAAAATAATCATTTACTCTTTTACTATTGACTCACTTATTTTCAGTCTTAACTACCTTTTAAATAATTTTTCTTCTATCCTTTTCCAGTCCAGAAATAATTCTCCTTGGCAGAGAAATCAGATGCAAAATAAAAGATGAACAGGTATGTCTAACTTCCCTTTGTATATAATCATTGTTTCTCCTACCTCAATCAAGATCCTAGCCTTCTTTTGATCTTCCTTTTTTGCTTATGTGGTAACAACGAAACCCCACACACACACACAAATGCACACACCCTTTTTGTCTGTAGTATTCTTCACAAACCTCAGCTCATTATGAATTTTGACACCCCTGACATTATTCTTACAGAATCAACCCCACTTTTCCATTACTCATGTTTACCTTCCATTGCCTTCCTCTGTACATGTCTTTTAAAAATCTAAGTTGGTTAATGAGTTCCTTGTGTATCGACATCAGTCTATTTAATTAAACAGCTCTCCCTTTTCCTTCTAATTATAATTGTTTCCTCTTTGTGACTTCAGAATTTTACACTTGAGAGCTTACTCATCTCTCCCTATAGAATTTTAGTCCTTGTGATACTACTCATTTTTTTTTAATTCTTTCACATCAGTCCATATTCATGTCAGACCAAACCGAAATTTTCTCTCCATCTCCATCACAAATTCTAAGATGAAGTGGTCATTTTTCTGCAAGATTTCTCTCATTTTCACCTTAGCAATCAGTTCATTTGTCTTAGAATCAGATCCAGAATATAATTTTTGCCTGTAGGTCCTTTTACTTTTTGAAGTTTGAAATTGTTGTTAAGTCAAAATATTGTAACATTTTGTCAATGAGAAGACTAGAGGAGATGTCCAGGTAATTGAAGTCACCCATCAATACACTATCCCACCTCTGTCCTGGACTTATGACATTTCCTGAAAACTTCTATTGTAGCTTTCTGTTCAGGTAGTCTATAGTATATTCCAATGACAATATCTTTTCTATTTCTGTTTCTATTGATGCTCTTCCCTTCTGTTTCTCAATTTGTTATATAAGCATTGCCACATGTCAATACTCTATTTGTGATCTCATCAAAATTGCTATTTCTTCCATTCTTCTATCTATGCCTGCCTATCCTGGATTGCTTTTATCCAGGACTGCCCAGAAAATTGCTACAGGGTTCATAACCAATGTTCTCAAATCCTTTATTCGAGTTATCTTCACATGTAACAGAGCAAAATCAGTATGATTCAGATCCTTTATTAGTATGTCGACTTACTAGTCATTAGGCAATTACCTTGCATTAAGAGAACCAATAATATAGTTAATATTTATATAAATCATGTGATTCTTAGTAACATTTACCTCCTTATTTACCCCTCTCTCACTGTCACTGAAGACATGGAAGGAGACACTTTCCGGATAATGATTTTGTGGTTTTCATTGGTGAAATATCATGCACAAAAAATTAGTCATGACATTGCCAACTATCAGAGCAGGCTAAAGGAGAAGGGGAAAGATGGAAACTCAGCTCCAGTATTCTTAATTATCGCATATGTGCTGCATTACTTAGATCTACCTATCTATGAACAAAGAAAACTAATTTTTTTTAAATCATCAACCCCACAGACCATAAAACATAAAAAAGCTACATTATGTCTAAAAGGTCTGAAGTCAGGTCCCAGTGGCTATCACAGAGAAATTAATCAAAATCCCACCCATTTTTTAAAATAAGAAACATGCCTTGGTTTATGTTGCAGTCACCACAAGAGTGTCTCAGTAAAAAGCACCACATGCTGTAAGCCATCAGAAAAAAATAATAAATAAAGTAGCCAAACTATTGGTGATGAGCCTCTTCATCAGCTAGGCTAGGACTCTAGAAAGCAGACATAGTCTTCTGCCAGGACTTTACATGAGGTCCTTTCAGAATGGTAAAAACAGACAAAGCTGGCACTCTGCTGATAAGGTTTATGGCCACAGGTCACTTCCTTTCCATTATGATAAATTGGAGTAGAACTCTACATAGGCACATGGGTATAACTTCTTAATATATAAAACCTTCCCCTACCCATTTTGTATTCTGGTATTTTGAATAAGGCATATACTTTCATAGTCATATAAGAGTCATGGGACTCATTGTTAATTTTCAGTAGAAAATTTATGAAACTAACTTTACCCCGTTATGTCAAGATCTCTAGTTCATCTCTATTTTGACCCATTATTTAAACACTAATATAAAATCAATCAACCAAGCAAGAAAAAATACTTACATTAACTGCCTAGTATGTGTGTGGTCTTGTGCTAGATGCTGAAGATAACGATGACAAAATGAAGAAGTCATTCTCTTTCTATTAGAGCAAGACAACAAATTCTTGTATATCCAAAATGAATGCAATGTAATTTTGGAAGGAAAGGTACTAGCATCTGGGAAGGTCAGAAAAGGACACAGAAAACCTCATGCTTGAGCTGAGCTTTGAAAGAAACTAGAGATTCTATGTGGAAGAAGTTAGAAAACAACTCCTTGCAAGCATGGGAGATAAACCACTGTAGAAGCAGAGGGATGATGGAGTGAGGAATAATAAGAAATATGTCTATTTATTCATTTATTTGCTTCATAGCATGCATGAGAGCATAATATAATAAACATATTTATATGTATATATATATACAAAATAAATACATAATGAGAGATATGTGCAACTTCAATTAATTCCTTTCTTAGACTTTTGCCTCCTGTAAACTTCTAGATGATATTGGTATTATCTTCTTATTTTACATTCTCTTTTATATCTAGCTTTACTGAAAGATGTAGGTCATATTGTTCCCCCTTCATTTCTTTTAGTTTAAAGTTCTTTGGATTAGATTTGCTAGACATAAGAAAAGCACAGTCTCTGTTGGTGTTCAGTCATTTTTTAGTCATGTCC
This sequence comes from Pseudochirops corinnae, assembly GCA_028646515.1. Classification (NCBI taxonomy): domain Eukaryota; kingdom Metazoa; phylum Chordata; class Mammalia; order Diprotodontia; family Pseudocheiridae; genus Pseudochirops; species Pseudochirops corinnae. Next base: position 95,973,022 of record CM053588.1, on the reverse strand, counting down.
AACTCTTTGTGATCCCATTTTGGGTTTTCTTGACAGAGATACTGGCATGGTGTTACATTTCCTTCTCCAGTTCATGTTATAGATGAGGAAACTGAGGCAGATAGGGTTAAGTGACTTGCTCAGGATCGCACAACTAATAAATGTCTGAGGCCAGATTTGAACTCATGAAGATGAGTCTTCGTGATTCCAAGCCCATTACTCTATCCACTACACCACAATCTGTATTAGGTATTCTCTATCCCTGATCACATGTCTGTCATTCTTACATCATAAACTGAGGTCCAAAACTGCAAACCCCATCATCTTCTTGACCAGCTCTTGGCTTCCCAAAAATCTACTTTTTTTTTCTTCTAAAGTCATTGCTTTCAATATGCATCATCAGTTTCGTGATCAAAACTTCATAATTTTAATCAATGCTTTCTAGCTTCCTTTAAGCTTTATCACTGCCAATGTAAATAAGAGAAGTGAGTAATGGTAAACCAGTTTGCAAAGTCTTAGGATGTTCTCTGTCATGTATTAGATCAATAGAAGATAGTAGACCTCTTACAGTTGTTATGAGGCTGGCAAATAGCTTCATCAGTCTGCAGGGAATCCCCACATTTCACAGCTCCTCTCCTTCATTTGTCTATAATTGCATGATCTTGAACCTATTGGACCAACTTGTTCCTAGGAGGACAAGCAGAAGATGTTCCTTTTCAGAACATCTAATTCTCTCCTTTTTGAGAAGGAGCTCATGGTTTTTCTTAGCTCCAAGCATTTGGTGATCCTTCTTCTCCATGGTGTTCTCCTACCATCACATCTCCAGACACAGGGCAAGATACACTTCTGCTTTTGGATTGCTTCAATACTTCTTGATTACTTGAAGGAGAGGAGAAATCACTCCTGGAGGTCATTTACCACCATTTCGTCCAGAGAAAAGATCAGCCTTCTATCCTTCAACCACTTATAGCAGCCATTTGACCATGATCAGCATATAAACATTCCTTTGCTTGCTACTGCAACATGTTTCTCTGCTCTCAATATTTTCTGGAAGTGAAATCTGTAAACTTCATCCTTCTTGCTAGCAGCTACCCTAGAGAAATAATGAACCTACATACTTGTGAATCTATTCCTAGAAGTCTATCATTCTTCCCACCTCATTAACACTGTGGTAGCACCTGGGTAGCCAGCCACATCTTTCTTTTTCCTTCTCTTATAAGCCTCTCAATTTTTTTTTACAACTTGTCTTACTTACCTTGAACTATACCTGTCCTTAATCTCTTTTGAGTCATGGGAATTTTGAGCAGGAAGTTGAAGATCTTAGGGACACTGACACATTGAAGGCAAGACTTCTGGCAATCTGGCAAAGTCTGTGGACCCTTTCTCAAAGTAATATTTTTTAAATGCATAGATTAAAATAAAAAGGATTACAAAAGAAACCAAAAGTTAATTAAAATAAATACATAATTATTTTCCCATTAAATTCTTGGTCCCTCTGAAATCTATCCATGGATTCCTTGAGAAGAGATAGCAGACTCTTCATAATGAGAGTCCATAAATCTCAGATTAAGAATGTCTGCCATCTACTAACTACCTTCCCTTTCTTTTGAAGGGGGCCATCTCTCAACTCTTCTTTCTCTTCTTTGATTCCTTCTCATGCTTCTCTTCCTTTTTTTTCAAATTCTTCTTCTCTTCTGACTCATTTTCTTCAGCTCTATACCTCTTCTAGTCCTCCTTCTCCTTTAATCTTCTGAAATTCTCCCTCCCCAAATTAAATTTCTGGCATTTTATTAAAAATCACCTCCACCCCCTATCATCTTCCCAATTTCTCTCCTTCTTTAGTTCAAGTTTTTGTATTTCTTCCGTAGGGCAATTTTCTCCCAAAGAAATCAGCCTTCTGTCCTCTTCACAGAGAACCACAACTAAAATCGGATAGGGGGGTCCTATGAAGCTTGAGAGAGTCTTCAAGGAAGAAATGAGGTTTTTTACTGACTTTAGTCATTGAATGGGCTCAAGAAAGACTATACCAGCTAATTAGTCAAGAATTGTGTCCATCTCTAGACAATTTAAGTGATGGTCATATTACTATTTTTAAGCAATAAAAAGGGCATTTGAAGGTTCTAAATATACATGCATACACACTGTGAGATTTTCTAACTGTCAGGGATAATGACTCTTATGCAGTAGGTCATTTCAGTGCCTAAAATCTTTCTCCAGTATTATATTCGGTACTTATTGGAAGTAAAGATGCAGGGTGTGCTTTCAGGCAGCATTTAGGGAATTACTGTCACAGTGATGCCCTGGTGGGTTGTTTTTAAAAGGACACAAGAGAACAACTTGCATGAAGTTGCTATAGAAACAGGAGGATGTGGGTTGAAATGTATATGTATCCATTGTTGCAGCAGAAAGATTCTAAATGAGATCCTAGTGATTTGACAGAGTTAATGCACCTTACTCAATACTTAGCTTACTACTAAGGACTGAACTTAGACATAGAAGAGATTTCATTGAATCACAAAAATTGAACCTAAGAGAGACCTTAAGGATTCCTTCACGGAGCCTTCTCATATTTGCTCAAAAATTGCCAATGAATATTAGATTCATCATTTTATGAAAGAATCATAGAATTTACTCAAGGTAGAATAATAACAGCTCACATGAAGACAGTGTTTTAAGGCTTACAAAGCACATTTTTTACAAAAACCTTTATAACATATGTAGTGTATTATCAACATTTTACACGTTAAGAAACTGAGGCTCAGAAAGATTAAGGGAGTGGTCCACAGTCTTAATAAGTACCTAGGCCAGGATAGACACTTTGAGTATTCTGAGTCAAGATCAGTGAATTCTGCTCCTTTATACTGCACGAAAACAAAGGAACAAATAAATATTGCTGGGAAATTTTGGTCAGTGAAAGCAAGAACTGCATTTTCATTATTTTTGCATCTTATAACAGGGTCTTGAGCATATCAATAAATAAATATTGTTATGACTGCATTCCAAGTACTGTGTTAGATGCTCAAGATACCAATGCCAAGAATATGATAATGCCTACTCTAAATGAGCCCACATTCTAATAAGGAGATGTATGTAAAGTACATATATGTGTATGTACACATAAAGTATATGTGTATACATATAAAGTACATGTATGTGCATATAAAGTACATGTGTGTGTACACATAAAGTACGTGTGTGCATGTAAAGTACATAAATGTGTATGTGCACCCATATCTATGTACGCATGTATGTATGTGTAGATATAGACACATATGTATGTATATGCACATACATAAAACATAAATTTAATTAGTAAATACAAACATATATGAAGTAAAGACAAGGTAGTTGGGGGGAAAGGACATTTGCAGTTTTGTGACAAAAGGCTTCAGTCTGATGATGGTACCTAAGCTGCCTCTTAAAGGAAGAAAGAAACTCTAGGAGACTGTAGTAAGGAAGGAGCGCTTTCCTCAAAGGAAGACCCTCATAAGGGTTTGCTGAATGAATGAATAAACTTTCCTCAGAATGGCTCCACTGAACCCACAGCATTCCGAGATAAAACGGGAGCTTTACTTACACTCTGCTGAGAAGAGGGGTGTACATAGCTTCAGGACTCGGATGGACCTGCGATTCTGCTTGCTATAGTACAGAATCTCACACTTATTCAGAATGCCTGAGCAATTAAATCAGGAAGGCAGTGAAGCAATCCATGGGCAATAATGGTAACTTTTGATGTGAAAATCGTTTGATGCCTCCTGTGTGAGGCTGATTGAAGCAATGCACAGAGAGGTAGCAGTAAACTAAGCCATCCCTTGCTTTTAATCACCTGCTCCAACCTTTGATCAGCATACAGGTTGGAACCATTTTCTAGTATGGAAAAAAAACAATCACCTAAATATCACTGAAAGAATGTTACACAAACTCATACTGGAATATCTAATTAAAACTCAAATATAAATTTGTATTGCCCATGTTGGGATTTATGCCACTGTTTTCTTTATTACACCTCCATATTGTACTATGAGCTCCTTCTGAGGAAAAAGCAAATTACCAGCTTCCAATAGAACAAAATGTGAACAGAATAAATTTAACAACTATGCTGTGTTATCATAGCAACCAAAGTTTAAAAAAAAAATCTGATGTGATAAAAAATGACACAAGAGAACAAATGCATCAAGTTGTTATGGAAACCAGAGGATGTGGGCTGAAATTTATGTATCTGGAATTGAAGGAAATATTCTAAGCAACTAAAATAAACATTTGCTTATTAGAATATCCCCCCAAATAGTACTTATCTATAAGCATTACAAAATTTACACTATATTGTCTGCTTTTCTTTTTATTTCCAATGACTGACTTGTTTTTTGGAAACATCTTCTCAGGGATAAAATTTGGTTTCCAGAAAATGGGGCAAAAGCCAATTTCAAAATAGACCTGTTCATCACATTCATATTTCTTATTTTCATTTCATCTTCCTTTTTAGGAAAATTTCTCTACAATCTCTCTCTCTTTTTTTTCATTTTAAAGTAGAAGCTCTTCAGGGTATTATGGGAAAGAATTCTGGATTTGGAGTCAGAGGACTTAGGTTCAAATCCCACCTCTGTCTCTTTACTTCCAGTGGTACCCTGAACAAGTTAATTCACCCATAATTATCCTATTTGTGAAAGTGTGAGGCTGGCCTACCTGACCACTAATGTCTCATTCACAAAGCCAAGGTCCAATTATTGGACAACTTCAAAGGCCTTTAGACATATGGATGGTTGAATAATTATCTGGTATTAGATCACTGAAATAAGTCAAATCAGATTTTATCCACTTATATGAAGTAATTTTCACTTCATTGGTGCAATAGGCATTTGTTTTTGGCCTGAATTATCTGGATGAATTCCTAAAATTTTCATTTCCTTTTGATGCTGTAAATAATCTTAGAATGAGAGTCAGAAATTTGACAAATGAAAAGAGGCCAAACTTGGCGGAAACTTCTTTGAAATATATGTAACATCTCTCACCCAGAAAACATATACCTCTAAAAGATATTTCATAAGATTGCAAATATTGGATATTCCAAAGCAAAGAACACATCAGTGGCAGCACATGTTTTCTGTCTTATTATTATTAAGGTATCAACTGGTCTACCTGGCCTAGTCCTCAGTTTCAAAAGTTACCATTATTGCCCATGGATTGCTTCACTGCCTTCCTGATTTAATTACTCAGGCATTCTGAATAAATGTGAGATTCTTTACTATAGCAAGCAGAATCTCAGGTCTATCCAAGTGTTTACTGGAATCTAGAGTCAGAGCTTTATCATCTCAAATCCCAGTCTTTCAACTACAGAACAGGGCTTACATAGCCTGCAGCTTCAGGGTGGGCCAAATGATCTATTTTCTTTCCAAGCTTCTTGCAATCATTTTAATCCATAACCGCTCTCAGTAACCTAATTAGGAAGGTGAAGTATGGCAAATTGAGTAAAAATATTTATTTATTATAAGTTGGAGGTTTTTTTGCAAATGATCGAACATAACGATCTTGGGAAACCCAAATCTGCAGATAATGCAAAGGACATTAGAAAAATCTTGGGCTGAAAAATATTCTAAACCAAACTTTGTGTATAGGAAGGAAGAGAGAGAGAGAGAGGAAGAGATGGAAGATGGGAGGGAGAGATGATTCACTATGTTCCTACTATGTGCCAGACACCATGGTAGGTGCTTTACAAAGCATCAGATCCTCACAATAACCTGGGAAGGCAGGGGCTATTGTTACCCCCATTCTATAGCTGAAGAAGCTGAGGCAAATGGCAATTAAGTGACTTGACCCTCTAGCAAGTGTCTGAGGTAAAATTCAAATTCAGGTCTTCTGACCCCAGGCCTAACATTCTATCCACTATGCCACCTCCCTGCCTCAGATACCTCCAAAACATTTACCTGGCAGGTAAAACAATATGAAAGAGGTCACAAAGATCATAATCTGCAGATCTGGGATTAAAACCCTGGTGCTCTGACTCTAAATATAGGAACATTTTCCATGGCACTATTCTTCCTCATTATTTCATTCATACTTATGAGAGTCTATGTCAGGGGTTCTCAACCTGTGGGTCACGATCCCTTTGGGAGTCGAATGACCCTTTCACAGGGGTCTCCTAAGACCATCGGAAAACACATAATTCCGATGGTCTTAGGAACCAAGACACCGCTCCTCTATCCATCTCCAGGTGGGTCCACCAACATGCAGATACATCCAGATACACCCACATATGAGTATTAAAGAGTCATGGCATTAGGAAGGTTGAGAACCACTGGTCTATGTGATATGTGGACTTGGAATGAGAAACATCTGCCTCTAACACTTAAGTGACCAGAAGACTTAATTAACCTCTTTTAGTCTCAGGTTCTTTAATTGTAAAATGGGGATTTTAATATAGATAATATATATATAGATCCTCAAAGGTGTATAGGGACTCATAGGACTATTATGAGGTTTAAGTGTAGTAAAATATTTTATTTAAATTATTATATAATTATTAGCTATATTACTGTTGTTGCTAAAGATCCAAGTCAATGGCTAAAGATGTTATATGTGTGTATGTGTCCCAAGTCATTCCCTGTAAGAAACATTCTTTGACATCTTGGGGTCATAAAATTCTAGCAATGAAAAGGAATTCCAGATACCATGAATGAATGAAAGAATGAGTGAATGAATGAATAAATGTAAAAGCATGTATTAAAGACCTACTATGTAACAATTACTGTGCTACATACTGGGGATATAAGTAGAAAAGCAAAACCCTGCCTGCCCTCAAGCAGCTCATACTCTCAAGATGGAAGACAACCCATACAAGACAATGTTGGCCAAGGAAGGGAGTTTTGGTTTAGGGTTAGGGAATCACAGGAAAGGTGATTAGAGCTATTGGGCAGGAATTGCCCATTTCTAAAAGGAAGAATAGTATTAATCTGATTACTGATCCTAAGAGGTCCAAGGTGGACGATTAGGGAGGATGGTCTGGAGTTGGCTAGATATAATAGATTAGGTGAGGTTGCAGTCACTCACTTATCAACCCAGTCATCTCAGACCCAAGGGAAATAGAGCCATCTACTCTAGCATTCCAGCTCGAGAACAAAACTGTACAGAGAGATGATTTTTTTTGGTTTTTTGTTTTGTTGGGTTTTTTTCAAGCTTCACTGTCCACAGCACAATCTTCAAGGCAAAGAAGGGAGATCTTTCTACCTGACCTATCAAAATCACAAATATGTTTCCAGATCTAAGTGGCATCTGTAGAGCAAGGAAGATCTCTCACTTTCTCATTGCCAATTTTTAGTGCAGAGGAAAAGTCTCCTTAGGAGTGTTCTTGGGAACATGGGCAGTGTTATAACCTATAGCTATTACAAGAGAACATAGCTATTCCCTGGATCTCCTCTTCTTCCTGTCCTCAATCCCTCCCTCTACACACACACACACACACACACACACACATACACACACACACACACACACTTCATGCCTCACAAACTGGACTGTGTGGTCCTGGCAATGTTCAAGAAGAACAGCTCTTTGTAGAAGCTGTTCCTCCTATGACTAGGGAAGCGAGACAGTGCAGGTCATACTGCAGATATAACAGGAGAGGAACTAAATTCAGCAATGTGAAGAGAAATTAGAAAGTCCACTCTTCACCAAAATATCTTCTCCATTAATCCTGCCATGGGGAAATTTGCTTTCAAATTCTGATGTCCTCTGGAAAGGGTAACTCATTAAACCATTTGCAGCCATCAATTCCCTTTACTTGAGTTAGTTTATAGAATATAAGCTCTTTAAGGTCAAAGACTGTTTTATTTCCCCAGTACCAAGTACTTTTCTTTACACATACTATCGTGCTTAGTTAATGTTCATGGAATTAAATTGGACTGAAAATTAGCAGGGCCATGTTGAATAGGGAAGATAAGTTTTGAGGAGCATGTGAATGTGAGAGAGGAGTAGAGAATGTATCTCAGGGAAGATGCTTGGGGTAGAAGGAAGGTTAAGGATACCAAGGTAGAAGAGTGAAAAACCTAAGTATTAGGGAATAAGGAGTAGGGGAAACAGGGGGAGAGAGACAGAGACATAAAGACAGAGACAGATAGGGAGAAGAGACAGAGAGATGAGAGGAGAGAGAGAGAGATAGTGGGGGGGGGGGAAGGAAGCAGGACAGAGAAGAAATGAACAAAAAATTCACCTGTTACATAATTTTGCCAAAGGCCAGCTCTGGAGGTACACATCCTCTAATTATAGAAACTTTCAAGGAATCCTCAATGACTACTTTTTATATTCCTCACATGTAACCTGCCAAGCAAGGTCAGTCTTAGGGGTTTCTCACTAAACATGCTCTTTAGCTCCCAATCCCACTAGGGACTTCAGAATTTGGCTTTATGTATAGGTATTTATGAAAATAAGGAGCCCTTTGCTCCCATAAAAGCTCTCAGGCTAACAAAATATCCAAAATAGAGCAGGCTTTATTTATCACACACACACAAAAAAATGCAAGAACCTGCATGCAAGTCCATAAAACAGTCAATATAATCCATCTTCTCTATGTTGGGTTTTCGCCTCCCCCTGAGACCTACACATTTCTCCAAATTTACAGTTCAACCTTAAGGCTTCCTATAACTGGAAAGTAATTCTTCCAAATAAAAGAGAGATTCTTTATAAATGATGAGATTCCCCAGATGCCTGTTTTTGCATACAACTCTATTGATTTCATTGAACCTCAGAATACTCCAGAGCCTCCTTTAATGACAATGATGGCCACTTCAAAGATGTTGTATTAGCAATGAGAGGCAGCTAGGTACCATAGTGGATAGAGTGTTAGATTTGGAGTCAAGAAAACCTCAGTGTTTCAGATACTAACTAGCTCTATGACCTTGGGCGACTCAATTAACATCTCTCAGACTCAATTTCCTTACCTGTAACATGGGAAGGTTGGACTTGCAGTCCACTAAGGTCCCTTCTAGATCTGAATCTATTCTCTATAATTCACAAAGGAAAAACACAGTGGATGAAGAATGCATAATGTCCAAATTATGACAACCAGCTTAATGATGCACAGCCCCTTGAGTTAGTTCACTAATACAAATCTCTTGGGCAGGCAGGGAAGAGAGATAATTATCTAGACTCAAAACTAAACAGAATAAGGAGAGTTGGTTGGATCCAGTTCCATGATTTAGCACAGAGATTTGAAAAGCTCACCTTTTTAATCAAAATGCTATCCTGGTAATGCTGCATGGCTATAAATCATGGAATACCATCATGTCTGAGGAACTAGGCAGCTATACACCACAAGGGACAGGAGTGCTGAACTTAGAGTCAGGAAGACCTGAGTTCAAATCCTGCCTGAAATTCTTATGAGCTATGTGTGGGGGTGTGCCTATTTGTGTCTAACTGTAGCCATCTCTAGGATGGAGGGAAGTAGAGAGGAAAAAAGGGGAAAAAAGAAATTTGCATGATAACTCTGTTGTACAGTTGGAGGGAATAGCAAGTTGTAAGGATAGATTTGAAGTTTCATGAGAAATCATCTTTTTTATTGTATGGTATTATGGAAATGTTTGATTTGCCCTATAAATTGAAAATAAAATAATTTTTTTAAAAAACTAATATAAAAAAGAAAGAGAATCTTGAAGATTCTACAACATTTCTGACAAGAAAGGGGTCATATACTTGCCTTTGCTTAATGATTCGCAGTAAAGAGGAACCCTCTACCTCCTTAGACAGCCTTTTGCCCTTTGGGATAGCTATATTTATTCAGTTTTTCCTCATATCAACACTTAATTTGCTTCTTTGTGATTTCTACTCATTGCTGCTAATTCTCTTCTCTGAAGCCAAGCAAAACAAGGCTAAAATCCCTCTTCCACAGCATATATTTTTAAATGCTTGAAGAGAGTAGTCACATTACTTCTAAATGTCCTTAGCTTCCTAAAAAAAAAAAACAATTTTTTTTAACCAGTCTTCATTATAAAGAAGGTATTAAGATTATTCAAAATGTGGGGCAGCAAGGTGGTACAGCAAATAGAGCACCAGCCCTGGAGTCAGGAGAACCTGAATTCAAATCTGGCCTTAGACACTTAGCACCCAAAAAAAAAAAAACCACTAGCCATGTGACCTTGGACAAGTCACTTAACCCCAATTACCCTACCTTCCCCCTCCCAAAAAGAAAAAGCAAAAAAAAAAAATTATTCAAAATGCTATTCATCTCTCTGTGGACATTCTTCCAATTATCAACATTGAGTTCACTTTTCACTTAAACGTCCAGGATTGTTTGGGTTTTCTTAAACAAACTTCTACCTAGCCATGCCTTGCCCATCTTGTACCTATGTCATTTATTCTTTTGTTTTTTTAACTCAACTGTAAGGTCTTATATTATCCCTACTAAATTTTGTTGTATTTGATTTAGTCCACTGAGGTTTTTTAACATCCTAATTATCATGCATTTTATTATTCTTCCAACTTTGTGTCATCCACAAGTTTGATAAGCATGCCATCTATGTATTTATCCAATTGTTGGTAAGAATTATTTTAATATATTTTGTGATGTCTTTTGTTTTTATTTCACTGTTTTTTATGCCTGGGCTATGTGTATGTGGCCTAGTGGGAAATATCTCCTCCCAACCAGGTAACATCTCTTGGAGGGAAAAAATCAATTAAGTAAAAAGGTTGGGAATATTGACCTTATCCAACAATGTATATGATGTTATACCCTGTGCTTCATTAACTCTTCCCTGGGACTGTCACTGGATTTTTTAATGAATTAGAGTCTGGCTTATTTTACTAATCTTTTCATTTTCCTAATTCCTTTTCATTTTACTAATCTTCTTCATTTTTAAAGTCATTGTACATATTGTCTTTGAATTCTGTTTCATACTGAATCAGTTCTAAAGTTTTTCTCTGAATTCTTCATATTTGTTATTTCTTAGTCAGGAAGAATAATATTCATTCCCATTTGTATAAACTTTTCAGCCATTTCTCAATTGATCAGCATCTATTGTGTATTTGCCTAATGAGAAGAAGCATTACATAGTAGGTAGAGAGCTGGTCTTAGAATCAGGATTAAGTCACCAAGAATTTGTTCCTTCTAAAAGGTCTAACTGCATTGGTAGTGGTAGTTTTCTTATTCAGGATATTCCTATTACCAACTAACTCTCTGATCTAGTACCTGTCCCTACCCTTTGTTACTGTTGTTGTCCTTCACTCATTTTCAGTCATGCCCAACTCTCTGTGACCTCATTTGAGGTTTTCTTGGCAGATTCTGGAGTGGTTTACCATTTCCTTCTTCAGCTCATTTTACAAATAAGGAAACGGAAGCAAACTGGGTTAAGTGACTTGCCTAAGTCATACCTCTAGAAAGTGTCTGAAGCCAGATTTGAACTCATAAAGATGAAACTTCCTGATTTCAGGCCCAGAACTTTGTCCACTGAGCCATCTAGTAGCCGAATCCTTTGACTTATGAGTAAATGCTTATTGGATTGAATTGAAAAGAGGAAAGCATTTTGTAAACTTTAAAATGTTTTTGAAATGAATTATAAATATTGTAGTTTCTTATTATTCTGTGAACTTCTTACACATGGCTCCCCTTTCTCCTTCATCAAAGTACTTTCTCTTGGTATCATCGGAATTTTATCCTTTTCCTATAGAATTTTCGCCCACAGGATCACACCTACCTGTCATTTCTCTAAATCTCTAAGTCTGTTTTCCCAGATTCTAATGTGCATGTCCCATTGTACCTGCTTCTTCTTTTCTCTGTCATAAATTTCAAGACGGAATGATCACTTGCCCCCAGAGTTCTCAGGATTTCTACCCTAGCAACGACTGCATCTTTATTAGTGAGAATTTAATACATAAGCTCCCCTCGTTTCTTCCTCCATCTTTTGAGGGATGAAATTATAATGAAGGGAAGGCAAATATATATAGATATACATATACATATGTATATAGGCATGTAGGTAGGTATATAGGTGTGTATATGTATGTGTATATATGTATATATGTATGTGTGTGTGTCGCTGCTCTTCTTCTAGCAGGGAGAGAGAGCCCTAAAATATGCCCAGATCATTCTAGTCCCCCATGATTACTCTGGCCTACTTCTGAGCCCAATTTATGATTTGTTTTCTGAGGTCCTCATCTTGGTTATAGATTTGCTACTGAAGATAAAGGGGAAGGAAGAGTCAAAGCTCTCAGATTCACACACCTTTTAATTGGTCTCTTGACCTTCATTCTTCCATTTGTGTCCAACCAACCTCATTTGCTGTGGCTTCCCAACAAAACCCTTCTTTCAAATCAGACCAATTGGTTCAAGCTACTTACCCCACTCAGAATACTCTTCTCCTGTACCTTTTCCTTTCTAAATCCTACTCATCCTTCAAGACTGAGTTCTATTCCCAGCAGCAACATGAGGCATTGCCCAACCACTCTTGTCATAAAGGCCTAATCCAGTCTCTTCCATCCTTTTGAATTTATTCCATGCCACATAATTTAGGTCAGGTCCTCTATCATATGGAGCAGGGTAGGGTGCTGATGGATTGAATTCCTTTTTTTATTCTATCATTTCAATCATGTCTGACTCTTCATGATCTCATCTGGGGTTTTCTTGATAAAAATACTGGAACAATTTGCTGATGCCTTTTCCATCTCACTTTACGGATGAGGAAATTGAGTCGAACAGGGTTAAGTGACTTGCCCAGGGTCACATAGCTAATAAGTGTCTGAGCCCAGATGTGAACTCAGGTCTTCCTTACCCTAGGCCCAGAGCTCCATCCACTGGGCCATCTAGCTGCCCCACATTGATTGAATTACCAATCTAAAAAATATACTACTTTCTACTATGCCCTAAAGGCCAACTTATGGTAGTTCTGACTCTATACAGAAAAAAGATTTATAGGCTAAGGATGAGAAGCACGGTTACCAATGTGTTTGCATGTGGCAGAGAGAGAGTAACTTTTTGCACATTGCTTAAATACCTGCATGGATCCATGATATCGTGAAACAGGCATTCCCCAAAAATGGTACAGACTTCAAGCCATCTGTGCCTTCCTCTCTGCGGTCAGTCAACAAGGATTTTTTAAGTGTTTACTAATGTCAGGTACTGAACTAATCACCAGGGATTCAAAGAAAGGTGAAAACATGATACCCATTCTCCAGCATTTAATTTCTAATGGGGAAGGCAACAAGCAAGTAACTATGTACAGAGGAGATACATGGCAACTGGAGAAAATTGCTAAGGCAGAGTAAAAGGGGGACCAGAAATGGTGTCCTGCAGAAGATGGAATGTAAGCTGAGTCTTTAAGGAAGTCAGAATTCAAGGAGGAAGGAAGAAGAATCCAGCAAGGGAAGGACAGTCAGTGTAAAAACAGAGTCCAAAGATCACATATTGTGTAGGAAGAACAGCAAGAAGACTAGTGTAGATGGAACATAGGCCATGTTATCCAATAAGTGTGCATACACCCAGTATGTTAGGGGCTTCCTTGATCCTTCTTAAAATAGCAAGTATACCAGGGGAGGTCACTTATTGTCCATCACTTAGCCTTTGCTCTTGCCACATAAACAGCCAATTTTCTTTATCTCTCGTACATTCCTTTATTTTTTTACTTCACTTTTCTTTCATGGTCGTCTTGTTTATAATGTGAGATGCAATTTAAATAAGGTTACAATACTTTCTCATGGTCTTCGCCTACATTTGATGATTTGGACAGGAAGCCTCTAAGGTGATCAGATCTGAATAAGACAGTCAAGTAATGAAGTGGGAAAAGTAGTGTATTTGGATTAAAAATGTAGCAGGTATTTATTAAGAGCCTACTATGTGCTTAGCATTGATGATGCAAACACAAAACCAAAAACATTTTCTGACTTCAAGGAGGCATATTCTTCCTCATCACCTCTGGCTCCTAGAATATTTGATTTCTTTCAAGTCTCATTTAAAATTTTACCCTCAGAAGAAGCTTTCCCCAGTATCCCTTAATTCTAGTGCCTCCCTCTGACAATACCTCCAACTTATTCTATTTAATAACTTGTTTGGGCAGCTCGGTGGCACAGAGCATACAGTGCCAAACCTAAGTCTGCAAGACTCATTTTCCTGAGTTCAAATCTGGCCTCAGACACTTACCAGCTGTGTGACCCTGGGCAACTCAGTTAACCCTGTTTGCCTCAGTTTCCTCATCTGTAAAATGAGTTAAAGAAGGAAATGGCAAAGCACTCCAGTGTCTTTGCCAAGAAAACCCCAAACAGGGTCACGAAGAGTCATCATGACTGAAACGACTGACCAACAGCAACAACAAACCATCTTGTTTGGGCACATCATCTCCCCAGTTAGACTGTGAACTCCCTGAGGACAGGAGCTATTATTTACTTGTCTTTGTTTTCCCAGGACTGAGCACAGTGACTTGCAAATAGTACCTTGATTTGACTTAGTATCTGATGAGAAAAGACAGCAAGAACATCAATAACAAGAGAAGGCAAGAGGCATTTATTAAGCACCTACTGTGTGCCAGGTACTGTGATGAGTACTTTCTAAATATTATCACTTTTGATCTTCACAGCAACGCTGGGAAGCAAGTGCTGTTATTATCTCCACTTTACAGTCGAGGAAAATGAGACAGACAGAAGTTAAGTGAAGCTAGTAAATGTCTGGGACCACATTTGAACTCAAGTTTTCCTGAGATCAGGCTCAGTGCTCTATGTACTGCATATCAACATATGTAGAGAGGGGCTATGACATGATTTCAGGGGAGGTAATAGCAGCTGGGGTGATCAGGAATGGCCTTACATAAAAGATAACACTTGAGCTGAGACTTAAAGCAAAAGAGAGAGTTGGAAGGATGGAGGCGAGAAGGGAATGCATTCTAGGTATGAGGATGAACCATTGCAAAGGAGAGGAAGATGGAGAGTCGCATGTGCCAAAGAGCTGAAAGGCTATTTAGGCTGAACTAAAGTGTGCATGGGGCAAAAGGGCTGGGGGGTGGGGGGGAGGGAAGGAAGGAGGGGTAATGTGTAACAAAGCTTTAAAAGTAGTTTGGGGCCAGGTTGTGAAGTGCTTCAAATGCCAAAGAGAAGAGTTTATAATTGATCCAGAAGGTAACAGTTAGTGACTAGAGACTATTAAATAAAGGAGTTACAGGGTCAGACCTGCCCTTTAGGGAAAACATTTTGGTGACTCTGTCAAGGAAAAATTGGAGAGGGAAAAGACTTGAGACAGGAAGAGCAATTTAATGGCAATGACAAGGCAAAAGGTGATTGGAGTTTGAACGCAGGCGATAGTTATGTTAGGGAAGAGAAGGGAAGGTATATGAGACTTATTATGGAGGTAGAAAAGGCAAGATATGACCTTGATTATTGATATATGGGGTCAGGGAGAATGAAAAGCAGAAGAGAACACTGAGATTGTAAATTAGGGTTATGGGGTAGATGGTGACAACTTGATAAGAAATAGATAGGTTCAAAAGAGGGGTGTTTAGGGTAAGGGAGGGGGAGAAAGACAACCAGTTCAATTTGGGATGTGTTGTGGATGAGGTAACTATAGGACATCTATTTCAAAATTCCCAGTAAGCAGCTGGTGGAAAGTTCAAGTTCAGGAAAGAGACCAGGGCTAGAAATACAGATCTGGCAGTCATTGGCATAGAGGTAATAATTAATTGAGGAGGTCATCAATAGAGAATAGAAAAAGAGAAGAGGAGGGTCCAGGACAAAGCCCCACAGTATATCTACTTTCAGGGGGAGATGTTTTAGATGATCCAGCACAGGGTACTGAAAAAGAGTGGTCAAAAGTAGGAGGAAAACCAAGGGATAGTAACGTCAGGAAAACACAATGCAAGAAAAAGCAATGAGAGAATATCCAAGTGGAAAAGGTGATAAAGAATGCTGAAGGCTGAAGGATGAGGATGGACAAATGGCTGTCAGATTGAGCAATTAAGAGATCGCTGGTGATTTTGGAAAGGGTGGTGGCAGTTGAGGAATAGAATTGGAAGTCAGATTTCTAAGGGTTTGGAAGAAAGTGAAGGGAATGAGCATAGACAACTTTTTCAAGGAGTTTAACTGAGAAAGGGAAGAGAGATACACATGGATAGTCTGAAGGAATGGAATGATCTACTGGGTCTGTTTTTAAAGGTGCAGGAGACTAGAGTATGTTTCTAGACAGCAAGAAAAGAATCATACATAGAGATCAGAGAAATAGGGTATGACAGAGGTAGGAAATTTGCTAGAGAAGACAGGAAGGGTGAACCCAGTATCTATATGAACACAACTACAAAACACTTTTCACACAAATAAAATCAGATCTAACTAATTGGAAAAACATCAATTGCTCATGGCTGGGTCAAGTTAATATAATAAAAATGACAATTTTACCTAAATTAAATTACATATTTAGTGCCATACCAATCATTCTACCAAAAAAATTACTTTATAGAGATAGAAAAGATAGTGACAAAATTCATTTGGAAGAACAAAAGGTCCAGA
>CM053588.1:95939968-95956079 GCA_028646515.1 Pseudochirops corinnae | reverse complement strand
TCTGGTGTCTGAATAAATGTTTGCTTCTGTCTTCTATGTGGAGAGTCTGTTATATTTTGTCATTCAGAATCACACCAGCAAATTCATAGTCACATCAGTACTGTGAATATTGCCTTGGCAATAGAGATGCCCCTTGAGGATATCTGGTTAGTTACCCATTAGTTTTGGATAACTATAAGAAATAAACATAAGGCAGATAATCTACTCACCAGTGATTTCTTATATAATATATGTATATTTATAAACATATATATGCATATGTATGTGTTTTTTGTATATGCACATGCTATATGTCTATATAGATGTGTGTTTGTAACTTGTATACCAAACTGCTATTAAGTAGAGTTTGAGACTAAGGAAGTTACCCATGTTATTATATATTACAGACATAGAATATTTATGTAAACATGTTTTTCATGATATGCTATTATTATATATAATATATAAGTATACTATATACATAATATATAATTAATTTCTCAGTCTCCAACCTCTCCTTACAACACCTTGATACATTAGTTATGCATCCTTGTCACTTTTCTTTTTGACCAGATCTGTGATTTTATTGGTGTAGGGACCTTCCTTTGTCACTTCAGACCTACCCTTTCCTATAATTTATAGCCTTACAGAGTTGCTTCAAGGAAGTGAGAAGAAGTGACTTGTCCAGGGTCACATACAGTTAGGACTCAGATTTGTCCTTCTGTCCCCAATGGATAGCTCTCTATCTATTCTATCCTCATTACTGACTACAATTATTATAAAACAGTGATGAACTAAACCCTTCATCTTGGAGATATTCCAGTTTGATTCAGGATTTTTTTCAACTGCTAGCTAATTACAGTCTACTTTAGTACCTCTTAATCACCACCCTTTCAGAAGAATTTCCCAGATCCAGCATGCTCTCTCTAGCTAGGTACACTTTCGAGGTGACTGATAGGTGCTTGCTGTCTACAGCATGACTTCATATCCATTCACTCAAAACTCATCATTACTGTGAACTGTTTCTCTAGTTTCAAGTCTGCCCATGAACAGCCATTGCCAGAGGCTTCCTAAAGGGTCAAAAACTTTTTATTATTTGGGAAGGAGTGGTTTTGAATGGAGAAAAGTCTTTTCAATAATAGAGGATACCATGACACCAAGAGCAAATTTGACATTTGAAAATCAAACTTCAGAAATGACACCGCAGTACAGCCCAAACAATTATAAAATAAGCCAGTGCACAATGAAGTATTAACAATACAGTACAGTATAGATGATAAATTTAAAAGAGTTGAGATCAATGGGAGATAGAATCATAAAAAAACGTTATAACAAAACAAAAAAAATTTACTGTAACAAAAATAAATTTTCTATCTTTTAGGAAAATGGTTTATTCCTTTCATTTCAAATCTCCTCATTTTAGGAAAAGATAGTAAACTGGATACGTGCCTAGAGCTTGTTCTAATGTATATCTATATGCTTAATTCTAAATTGGAGTTCTTTCAAAGTATTAAAATTCCAAGAGATCAGAGAATTACAAGATTAGGAGGACCTCAGAGACCTTCCATTCCAGTAGATTCCCTTCCATATCCAACAAGTGGTCCTCTATCCTTTTTGTTGTTGGTGGTATTGTTTTGTAGACTTCAAATAAGAGAGAATTCCCATGTGAACATTTTTCTCTCAAAAAAAATTGCTGCTTCCTAAGAGCCCACTTAAATAATTAATTTTCCTAGGGAATTATTTTTCAGAATTACAGTTGTTATAACTCAGTAGGGGTAATTCATTACCTTATCATCAACAGTGGACATGCCATAAAACACAATTCAGAGGAGAGACATCTTGTCAGTGATATTCAGTTTGTTGTCTCGTCAGCAATATTGTGTACAGTAATTAAAATTTTATCATGACAACATTTCAGCCCTATTGCTCTATGCATAATTCATATTTAACACTTCAAAAACCAACCATACATATATTAGACTAATGAGAGTAAGATACACCACTTACTTTTTTACAGTATACAAACAAGAATTCTCTAATTCCCCAGGGGTGGGGATAACGTAAGTCAAAATGATGGCATGGGATACTAGATAGAATGCTTGACTTTAAGTCACAAAGGTCCTGGTCTAATTGCCACACCAGATATTTATCAGCTGTGAGACCTAGATAAGTCAAGTCATTTAACCACTTAGGTCTTGGTTTCCTCACCTGCAAAACTAAATGGATTGAGGACCATTCTACCACTTAGTCTAGCCTCAGACACTCACTCACTCTGTGACCCTGCATAAGTGACTTAACATTGCTTTGCCCTCAACTGTAAAGTGGGGATAAAAATAGCACCTGCAACACAGGGTTGTTGCAAGGTTCAAATGAAGCCCTTAGCAGAGTGCCTAGCACATAGTAGGTGCCATATAAATGCTTGTTCCTTTTGCTCCCTTTCCTTCCTTCCTTCCATATCCCAAGGTTGTCATATGATAAAATGAAGTAATATTTGTAAAGCACTTTGCTAACCTTAAGGCATTATGTAAATGCTAATTATTATTGTTATGGAAGGATGATAAGGTCATATATTTAGAGTTGAACAGTCTCTTAGAGGTCATTAGATCTAACCCCCTCCCTCTATAGATAAGGAAATGGGGTCCCACTGTCGGAAACAATCTGCATTTGTTGAGAGAATATTCACATTGAGAAGAGCTCAGTTCTATTTGAGTATACAAATAGGAATTTATATTTAAAGGGACCTTAGAGAGCTGTCTAAATGCCTAATGATGAGTAAACTCCCTGACATTATACCCTGACAAGTGGCCATCAGCCTTCCACTTCAAGATCTCCTGTGATATAAAATTCACTAGACTTCAAGGAAACTCAATCCAATTTCATAAAGTTTTAATTATTAAGAAACCTCCTCTATGTCCATCAGTTGGGGAATGACTGAGCAAGTTGTGCAAACAAGATGGGATGGAATACTATTGTGCTATAGAAATGATAAGCAGGAGGATTTCAGAAAAACCTGGAATGACTTACATGAACAGATGCAAAGCGAAATAAGCAAAACTAGAAGAACATCATATACAGTAACAGCAACAGTGTGTAATGATCAACAACAAAAGACTTTGCTCTTCTCAGCAATACTATGATCCAAGACAATTCCAAAGTACTCGTGATGAAAAATGCTCTCCCCCTCCAGAAAAAAAGTCTGATTGAGTCTGAATGCAGATCAAAGCAAACTACTTTTCACTCTCTTTTTCTCAGAGTGTTTTTTTTTGTTTGTTTTTGGTCTGTGTTTTCTTTTACAACATGATTAATATAGAAATATATTTTCATGACTGAACATATATAATCTATATCAAATTGTTTACTGTCTCAGGGAGTAGAAAGAGGAGGGAGGAAAAGAATTTGTAAGTCAAATATTGTAAATGAATATTAAAAATTGTTCTTACATGCAATTAGGAAAAAATAATATATTATTTCAATTTTTTTAAAAGAAATTCTCTCTTCTATCTGAATGAAATCTTCCTCACTTATTCCCAGTGATTCATGTTCTGCCTTCTAGAGACACATACATAAAGTGCACAACATACTACTGGCTGTCTTGCACAAGACAATGAGACAGATAATTAAGGATAGTGACTACACTGCCCATAAGTTTATTCTTCTCCAGGTTAAAAATCCCCAGTTCCTTCAATTATTCCTCTTGGGCATATTTAGCTTGAAGAAGAGAAAACATGATAGCTGCCATCAAGTATTTGAAGGGCTATAATGTGGAAAAGGGATTCTATTTATTCTCCTCAGCCCTAGGGAACAGACCTAGTAGTAATGGGCAGAAGTAACAGAGGTAAGTTTAGACCTGATATCAGGAAAAGACTTCCTAACAATTAGAGTTATCCAGCTGTAGAATGAACTACCTTGGAAAGTCTTTGAGCAAAAGCTGGATGACCATCGCTTGCAAGGGTCTCTTGCACGTGTTGCAGGATGGGATTCTTTTTTTCAGATAGGATTGAACCAGATGGCCCCTGAGATCCTTTCTATTTCTAAAATTCAATGATTCATATGACATGGTCTCAAGGTCCCACACCAGTTTGTTCATTCTCCTTTGTAGAACTCCATTTTGTCACTGTCCTTATCAAAATGTAGAACCCAGAACAGAACACAAGGAATAATTCAGATAATGTTGAGTCTATAGTGGAGTACAGTGAGATCATCACTTCCCTTTTCCTAGACCCTACATATCTATTCATGCAACCCAAAAGCCATCCATTAGCCTTTTCCCCTCCATTGTATCAATAAATATTTTCTAGTAGCTATGTCAGTTTTTTTAATCATATGCATAATTTTTTAAGAGGATTGAAGAGGAGAGGCAAAAATTAAAGGCTTACCCTTCTGATGATTAGAATTGATAGGACACATGAATGGAGGTGATATTTGAGATCAGGGGTCTCAAATAACATTATATAAACAGTTACATATGCCAATCATTTAGATAATTCTGTCTAAAAACATTCTGACCTGATGAGTACATTCTTGGTTAAAAGCTAACAAGATAAGATCCCAGTGCTCATTATAAAAATGGAGATTTGAAATGTCAACTCATTGATGTGATGGGGGAAAGAAAGTGAGGATACTGCCATGCAAAAGAATTATTACAGCTGGGATGGGTCTTAAAGATCAACTGGGCCAGCACCTGCATTTTACACTTGAGGAATATGAGGCCCACAGAGGGACAATAACTTCCCTAAGAGCACACAGTTGGTTAGTGACAGAATCAGGCTAAAGCTCATGTGTCCTGACTCTAAGGTCAATATCCTTCTCACTACATCACTATGGAAAAATAATGATAATCCCAGCACCCATTATGAAGCCTTTTAAGGTTCACAAACAGCTTTCCTAATAATACTGTAAGGAATTCTGTGGGGTGGCTAGGTGGCATGGTGAATAGAGCACCAGCCCTGGAGTCAGGAAGACCTGAGTTCAAATCTGACCTCAGACACTTAACACGAAAACTAGCCATATGACCTTGGGCAAGTCACTTAACCCCAATTGCTCTACCTTCCCCCTCCAAAAAGCAAAAAAAAAAAAAAAAAAAATACTGTAAGGAATTCTGCTCATATCACAAATCCAGAGGATTGCTCTTGGTTATTTAACTACGGCAGCTCAGACACCTGCTAGCTCTGAACAAGTCGCTTGATATCTGTCTGCCTCATTTTCTTCATCAGCAAAATGGGGATAATAATAGCAGCTACCTCACAGGATTCTCTTGAAGATAAAATAAGATATTTTAAAGTGATTTGCAAACTTTGAAGCACCATATAAATGTGAGTTGCTATTATTAACATGTTGCAACTTAATAAGTTACAACACCAAGACTCAGACCCTGACTTCCCCATTCCTTATTCCCAGTCCACTGATGTTAGGATTTAGAACTAGAAGAGAACACTTAGAATAGGCGCCTCCCTTTATAGATGAGGAAACAGGTTTTGAGAAGGGAATTGGTTTGTAGATGGTCACACAGGTACTGGGAGGAAGAAGCACAATTCAAGGTTGACAAAAAAAAAAAAACCTCCCTCATCTAACTAGGAACAAAGGCCCATAGAGACCCTTAAAAATCAACTTCCAAAGCTCTAGCATACTTCTTGTTGAAGGCAGTTATGGTCATATTTTCAGTTGTTATCAACTTAAATAGTCCCAGTAGGGAGGCTAATGTGCATAAAAATGTATGCTGAGCCAGGTTAAATGGATTTTCAGGTAAGGGAATAATATTATTAACATGATCCATAATTATCATGCAAATAAACAGTCACTGGGGCACTACAGAGGTCCCGAATGAGGGATGGCAGCCTTGGAGCAGCCCCATGCAACGGATCTACCATCTAAGTAAGTAATTGCAAACAAAAAGAAAGGTCTGAGTGCGCCCCACAGACAGATAACAAGAGGGATGAGTCCTTCAATTGTTCTTGTCCTTGGTGGAAAAGGGGCCTATAAATAGAGCCTAACATACCCTCACTTATTCCCCAAGAATACACACGGAACTCCTCTGCTTGCACATATTGACAGAAAAATAACGGACCATTTTTGTGCTCTTGGGCAGGGAGTACAAACATGCCTGTGAAGGTCAAACAAGGGATAATGGGGAAGAGCTGAGCAGAGCTCACCTGGGTTGAGGGAACTGGGGAAAGGAAGCCTCCATCTGGTAGTGTTTTATTATAATAATTATCATTATTATCATTATTATTTTGCTACCTACTTATCAAGCTTTATTGTCTCCAAGCTGAAGGATTATATGCGTTATCAGCATTCAATAAATTCTGGGGCCTGAGGCAGAACTCTGGTTCCTCCACCTTAGTTTAGACTCTGAATATTAGTAACAGCATTATTATTGAAAGAGAGAGCAGTACAATGGGAAAGAACCAGACTGGAAAAAAAAAACAATCTGGATTCTCATTCCAGGTTTCCTATTCCATAGCAACGTGACCTTGAGGGAACTCAGTCCCTCCCATGATTTCATTTTCTGTATCTGTAAAATGGGTGTTGGACTAAGTGAATTATAAGGTGCCCCCTCCCTCCCACCCGGTTCTGAAATTCAAGGTGGCCGTCCTAGACAAGAGTTTACTTACTTTAATATAGACAATCCCAAATTACAAAAGAATATGGTCAATCCCTAGGAATTTGTTATAACAACACAATTAAATTCAACTAACACTTATTAATTACCTGTTGTTTGCCAAACATCAGGTGAGGCACTGGGGATACAAAGATGAAGACGAAATAGGCCCTGTCCTAAAAATAAGTCTAATGCTCTCTTCCAGGTCCCTAATCCTATGATTATATAGATTTTATACTGTTGTTCATCCCTTGTTTTCAAAGAGGACCTATCACATCATAACGCTGGGGTAAAATAATGGCTTATACGTGATGTCTTGACTTGCATGTGAATTGGATTTAAGTAACGCATAGTTGCACAAAATTATCACTCTCTTTTCCAGAGTCATAGAAGTCCAGTGGCAAGACAGAAGTCAGGACAACTGGAGATGGCCTGGGATACAGTGGATGTCCTTGGTATCTCTGGTGTCTGACCAAGCTTTAAGTGCTCCGTAGTGTCTGCTTCAGCTGCCTTCATAGACATTGGAACAAATTGTTCTTATCTACTCATTCTGCTCAGGGAAGTTTTCACATGCCTAACTCACCAACAGGCTTGAGATGTATTGGTTACCCTGAACCTGATTTAACCCATCTTCCTGGGTGGTTTTACTGGAATGTGGCCATTGTACATGTTACAGCTCCTTGGAGATACAGGTGAGAGCTGAGGGACAGGTGGAAACCAAAGATGGCTGAGCAAACCTTAAAAGGGCTCAGCCAGCCATCATGCCATAAGTACCATTCCTACCTGAACATCCCATATGCCCCATATACAGAAAATATATATTTGGTATAATGTCCACTTGCTGTAAACCTCATATTTTACTTTGTGAATAGGTTTATCCATCACCATTGAATTCTAGCTAAAATAGGTTGACAAAAGATAATAAAATATATTAGTGTTGGTTGGAACTGTGGAAAAACAGGCACTCTGAAAACAAAGAGAATGGGAAGATAGGGGGCTACAAAAACACTCCTGAAGTACAACAGACCAATCATCTTAACTCTGAACAATCTGGAATCAATACTTTTTAAGCAAAGTCTTCTGGAAGAGTATAGTTTGAAGCAAAGGAGTTGAACATAGCACAGAGAACCAAACATCCATCAATCAGGCAACTAATGTCTATTAAGTATCTACTATGTGCCAAGTACTGTGCTAATATATCTATGATGGCATGGCAAATGATCTTTCTAAGATTCTCCTTGAAATAAAATCTCATCATTTTAACAATATCTCTCCTGAAGTGCTATATGTATGAAAGTCAAAGAATGACCAAGACTCAAAAATTAATAGTGCAGGTCACCCAAAAAACAATGAAGGAAGATATGCCCAATAGGGCAGTAAACTAACAGATGTCACCCATGAGGGATTATGCAGGAGAAGTTGTGAGCTATAGGAGAATAGATGTATAAGCAGAGAAATAAAGAAGAAAGATGAACTTATTCCACAGTAAAAGCAAGGGACAATCTATGGATAGTCTATGTGCTCCACTGTTATCTATACAAGATTATAGATCATAGATTTAATACTAGGAGGAGGCTTAGAGGCCACAGTATCCAATTCCCTTATTCTACTGATGAGGAAATGAAGGCCAAAAGAGGTCAAGTGACTTATGTAAGGTCATGAAACTAGACCTAGGGGAAAATTCCTATCATAATGAGTTAACTTGCCCATTCCCAAGGAGAATCTATGTGAAGATATAGTCATACAAGAGCCATACAAGGAGAGCAGGCATGAATGGGTTGAGATCTGCATCATTCATTAGAAGTGGTACCTACATCCCTAAGCTCACAGACTCATCCATGGAAGGATGAAAACATCATATCAGAAAACACAGGGTAGCAAGGATTATCCAAAAGGCAAGATGGCAGGAGGCTGGACCAAATTTGAATCAGAAAGAGATGAGTTCAAATCCTACCTTGGTCAGATTAGCTATATAACTCTGGGCAAGTCACTCCATCTCTAAGAATTGCACTTTCTTCATCTATAAAATAGAGACAACGATGCCACAATACTTACCCCCACAAGGATTCAGCCTAAGTATGAATAGTTTCATCACCAGAAAGCTAATCAGTAGACATCTATGAAGTAGGGGTGGGGGGGATAAAGTTGTGATGGAAAAACTATGACTTATGCCATTGGAAGGAGTTTCTGCACAGAGAAGATCACACATACATCAAAGAGTAATCAATCAACAATGAACATGCATTTATTGAAACACAAATCACTACAACAGAAGATAGAATTGATGGAAAGAAGATAGAATAGCGGATCTGAGGTGGGACAATAGTAGGAGTACAACTGAAGCATTCCACATTGCACCCTCAATGTCAAGTAAGCAAGGATGAAGGAAGAGGAGAGTACTAAAGAGGGGGTGAGGTTGGAATGTATAGGAATTCCCAGAATGCTACTCAAATGTCATCTTCTCCCGGAAAGGTCCTCAGATTCTCAGAGTTGTAACAGTACCCCCAAATTCACCTAGCACTTGGTATCCCCCTTCTCCATAGTACAAATTTTATATCATTATGTACTATGGCTATTTGCATTTGAGTTTCATTCCCTCCACAGGATTACAGGCTCCTGTAGGGTACTTACTTAAACTTTGCATTTTCCCCCAAAGAGCACAGAGTACTGTACATAGTAGGTACTTAATAATTTGTTGATATCAGAGCCTTAGAGTCAAAGTTATTTGGATGTCTTTGTCTTTGTTCCAAGGCAAAGAAAGAAAAGGAGGAAAGCTGGCATTCTCTTTCCTAAAGTCTGTTTCATTCAAGGGATATACCCCAGTGGCCAAAAGAGTGGTGAGGTTTCTGTGAGACCTACATTCTAACAACTCTTTTTTCTGAACTACAGAAAAACAATGTGAAATTCCAGGGAGTAAGAAGCATCTCCAGCCAAGCCATGGCTTTGGAAAAGCATTGCTTCAGGGTGGGTTTGAGTTTAGGGAGAAACTACAGCATAGTGAAAAAATACTGAGTTGAGACTAGACATTCCAACTTCCAACTACTCCTCACCTGTCTTCATATCATTCTTCTAAGCTCCAGTTTCCATTTCCAACTCAACACTCCAATTCCTGACATTGAAATTTTAACATATTTAATCCAACCCAAACACACCACACCACCCCCTAGCCATCTTCATGCTATGCCACCACACACATAACCTCTTATCCCTTTTCCACATCAACACTACAATTACTGGAAAGAATTTGTTTCTTGGAATACATTGCAAGACAATTTCTCCAATTGTATCCATTAATATGATTACATCCCAAACTATAAAAGAATATAGTCAATCCGTAGGAATTTGTTGTAACAACTCAATCAAATTCAACACTTATTAATTACCTGCCATTTGCCAGGCATTGGGTAAGACACTGGGGATAGAAAGATGAACATGAAGAAGGCCCTGTCCTAACAATAAACCTAAGGCTCTCTTCCAGGTTCCTAATCCTGTGATTATATGCTGTTGTTTATTCTTCAGTTTCAAAGAGGACCAATGACATCACAATATTGGGGTAAAATAGCTTTCTTCCATGTTGCCTTTCGTCTAATGCTTGCTCCCTGTGTTTTCTGGGGTGATGCTTTGGTACTTCTACAACGCAACTGGAACAATTGCCTCATGATTCAACTAACCACCCGAGACATCACAGACCAAACAAAACACCTCTCACTGGTCACCACACTCCTTTGTGTATGTGTGTATATGCATATATGTATGTATATGCATGTATATATACACTTATGTGTACATATACATATACATGTATGTATACATAAATGTGTTTATGTGTATGTACGTATGCTCTCAGCATGTAGCACACTATCTGGTACACAATAAGCATTAGATAAAAGATATTTTATTCATTCTCTATCCTCACCTATAAAATGAAAGGGATGGCCTAGATCAAGGTTCTTTAATTTTTTGTGCATCAAGGACTTCTCTGGCAGTCTGGTGAAGCCTATGAGCTTTTTCTTGGGATGTTATTAAATGCATAAAAATAAAATACAAGAGAAACCATTTAAATTGATTTCTTTTAAGTTTACAAATACTAGGTTAAAAATATATGTCCTCAATTTCCTCTAAAGTTACTTCTAGGTCTGAGAGGCCATGAATCTAACGGAGGCACAAAGGATTTCATTTAGCATAGGGCAGTCAATCCAGAAGAATGGATAAAATGCAACTTTTTATAGCTTCTCTCCTGCCATACCAGCATCAGGACCCCTGTTCTCTGCTCATGAAGACAGATTTCACTTTGTGTACCTGTTGTCCAACTCAGCTTTCAGAAAATCCAAAGAAAGGCCCTCCCCAGCCACCCCATCTCTCCACTTTCCTATCTCCCAACTCTTATATTCAGTCCTAGCTTCAACGAGGAAAAGAATCATGGGAACAACAAAAGGACAATACAAAAGTGACATGTAAACAAAATTAATTTATTGGCAGGAGAAGACGGAGGATGTGAAGATGCATACTTCAGCCACTTCATTTTCTCTCATGTTTCTTCTCCCTGATACCTGAACACGCATTAATCTTTTACACTTTAGTCCAAAGGTTCTTAACCTGTTTTGGGTCATGGCCCCCATTGGCAATCTGATGAATCCTATGGACCCCTTCTCAGAATCATATTTTTAAATTCTTAAAATAAAATATATAGGATTATACTGAAACAGAGTTAGCAAAAAAAAAAAAAAAAGGAATGTTACAGACCCCTGGGTTAAGAATTCCTCCTTTAGTATGAATTTGTTTCAAAGTTGAGAAAGGGAGAGTTAAAACTTGTGGCAGTCAAATCTTAAGATGGAAGATGAAAAATGTTCTTATTCATTTTCAGAAGTATTGTTTTCTATTTCTACATGTAATTGTATAGCATTCCAGCTGTCTTAGCAATGAAACAGGCTATTATGGACTAGGTGAAGAGCTTGGCCACCATGCATTACATTGTTTCTATGGGAAAATGCCTTTTGAAATTCAATTAAACATGTGGAGAGGAGAAAACTGTTAATACAACCTGTTAATCAATTAAAGGTTACCTTTTATATATATAAAATGCATCATAATATAAGAATCATAAAGGAAAGACTGTTGCCCCATAGAAAACAAGGTGTTAATGATAGAAACAACGTGGGGTGACCAGGAGCACAAAAGTGTACAAGCTAACGTTTTGATGTTCACAGATAGCAAGAACAATAGCTCACATTTGCATATCTGCATTTGTTTTAAACTTAAAAAAATAAAAAATGCTTTCCTATCTTCCTTCAAGCCTCACTACAAGCCTGTGGTATAGGTAAGATATTCCCGTTAAAGATGAGGTAACTGAGGGACAGAGGGGTTAAAAAATTTGCCTAAGTTCATTCAGAGAGTCGATGGCTCATAGTTCATTGTTCCTTCTACCAAACAGCAGGGTGAAAAGTTGAAAAATGCATGAAATAAAAAACTTGTCTCAGTAGACCAGCTAGATTTTCCCCCTACAACTTTAAAGACGAGAAATTATCCAGCTGCTCTCTGCCAAAAGTGAAAAGTATTTACTGTTGCTATAAAGGAGGTGAGTAGGTAGGTTTTGCTATAATTATGCAAATAGATGAGCTATTTCCTTATTAACCTTTTCCTTGCCTTAGTTCTCTAGTGAACATGTATTCACTTTGAAATCAAAGGCAGGAAAGGAAATGATGTAGGTAGATGGAAGGGACCTCTGCCATTAATCCAAACTTCTCATTTTACTTTTGAAGAAACTGAGGCCCAAAGAAGTTTGATAGCTTTTCCATGGACACATAAGTAGTGCAGAGGTTGGTTTTGAGCCCCAGTGCTCTGATTCTACTATTTCAGGCTATTTTTCTTAAAACTTTGCTGATTTGAAATTACAGCATGGGAAAGGGAATTGGGAAAAGATTGAGATTTGGAATCAAAAGATTTGGCTTTAAACCTGAGCTCTATTGAAGGTAGGGTCTTGGGAAAGTCATTTTCCTTCTCTAAGTCTCAGTTTCTTCATCTATAAAATGGGAAAATTTGATTAAATGATTTATCCAATTCTTCTCTGCTCTAAATTCTACAAATCTAATCTTGATTATAAGACTAGAATTGTTGTCTAGTCCTACTTAAGTGTTTTTACACATACTGGACAGGAACCCATTAAGAACTTTGGGTCACCTAAACTACAAGGTCCAGAGCAAAAGGTGGGAGGTCACATCAGAGGTCAAGACAGGAAAGTAGAGGTCCGATTCATCTCATCTCACCCCATTCCTCAGTTTCCATCCTCTCTTCTCCTTTAGTTTATTCTTTTCTTGATACCAGATATGGAAAGAAGGAAAATGAAATTTCTATTTACTTGACTCTCCTTCCTTTCATTTCCCTCAGCCATATTTAATCTGTAAATGGCTAAATGAGAGTTGGCCCTGCCATTTCCCTAGCAGCATCTCATATTGAAAGAGAGAGGTATGGAAGAGATGAATTTTGTGTTTGTTGTTTAATACTTCCTTGTACCTTTTCCGTGTCTTCACTACTTGGCAGCAAAAGCAGCCCTTTTTAAGGAACAAGCAGCCTGGGCTCCATTTCTATCTCTGCAACTAATTAGCTGTGTGGTCTGGGGCAAGGTGGAATCTCATCTTCCTCATCTGTGAAATGTGGAGAGTGAACTAAAGAGGAGATAACTACATGATGATGAGGATGAGGAGGAGGAGGAGGATTACTAGGATGGCTATGAAGATGCTGACAATTTCTAAGGCTTCTCTCCTCCACTTCTAAAACTTAATTATGCTATAAATGGAGATACATCCTTTGCAGGTGAAGCTTCCAAATCCTTTTTAATCTAATTCTGATCCTAACCCTCCTGTTTCTTGCACTGCCCATCTTAGAAACACCAAAAAGCAATGTGTTTAGTTGGTAGCTGTCTTATGAGCTGAAGGATAGCGGAAGTTTGAAATATATTGACGGCGGATCTTCCTATTTAATTCTGGCATCCACCTTTGATATCTCTTTCTTTCTTGCCTGATATTCAACCTTGACCTTACAGCCTCCTTGGGCAAACATTACCCCATGCTGGACAGCAAAATTTTAGAAACACCAGGTAGGTCACCTTCCTGACACTTATCACAGGATACCACTGCCCTGTGTTCCTAACCACTGCAGCTGGCTATTCCGATGACTGACACTTCTGACAATCTAGGGTAAGGGGAAAGGAAGGGACAGGACAGGAAGAGGACAAAACATTGCATACATTTCCCGTTTGCTGAGTTACTGTGTTTTACTTCTACAATGGCTGTAATATCAGGAAGAAATTATAGTCAGGGATAAGGGATTGAGGCATCAATAAAACTTTTTTAAAAAAAGAAAAGAAATTAGCCTTAACAACTTATTTAGGCATAAGCTTTTATTGATTAGAAACCCAAAGTTTGTTTGGGTGCTTATCTGGAGAGGTGCAGTGGGTTGGTTTTCTCCCTAAAACTGGCTGCAATTCAAAACATGTTTTCCTGGAAATGTTCAGTTCCTAAGGAAGTTTTGTGGTAGCCAACCATCTCAGCAGGTATTGGCACACTAAGGCTTTAGAATTTTCTTATCCAGCTGCTCTGAATGGTAAATGTCTCATCAAAACTCAAGAGATTTGTGGGTAAGACAAATTGTTCTATGATATTTTTACTGTGAGAACTCATTCACACTCCACCTAACCTTGAATATCATTTCTTGATTGTGTTTCCACAGACCTATAGTAGGTCTATTTTCAAATCAAGGACTGAGTTAAGAATGTGATTACTTTTGGTAGGAACTGAAATAAAAATCCCAAGAATGGCATTAGGAGCAACAAATAAATCAAATTTGATAGGCAGTAAATGCAAACTCATGTTGAAAACCTACTAGAAAATTCACACACTCTCAGGAATATATATTTATTTTCTTTCTACATAAAGAGTGGCTTTTCTGGGGAGCCCCTGATTAACCTGATGGATTTCCCAATCAATTTGATGAGATTATAAAGCCTGGCCATTGTTTGAAGGAATTTGTGGGTCCCTAGCCCAAGGAAAGTGTGCATGCCCAGGGGCAGGGAGCTTCTTAGAGTGGGTCCCGAGTGACTAGACTTGCCTCCAAAATTGGCTGACTGATGCAGTAGACTATAATCAGAGAAGCCATCTCTTGCCTGTGTTCTGTATAAACTGAGGCATCTCTCTCTGTGTCTGTACTTGTCTCTGTCTCTCTCTCCTCCCTCACCTCCAAATGTAGCCTTCTCTCTATTTCTCCATTTTGCTTTCAACTTGCCTGTTTAAAATACTATATCAATATCCCAAGGGGAATTAATCCACCATTGGACCTGTCTGAAAAACCATAAACATTTTTCTTTCTTGGTTTTCTCTAATGTTCCCCAAATTCCACAGGTAACATTTGTTATAATGTCCAGGACACATAGGAATACTGTAGGAGACTTTGGGAAGTCAAATCAGGTCTTAGACAAAATAGTTTTTATCCCTTTGGGGTCTTCATGGTCTGGATTCCCTTTATAACCACTATGGGGGAGATTGTTATCTATCTAGCCCTATGGGAACAGTTAATAGGCAATTACCTGCCTAATGAAAAGCTGAAATCTTTTTCTGAAAAACTCATTCAGGCAGGGAAGATTGGATGGATTGATACAGCCTCATGACTAAAAGACAGTTGGTCCTTGACAAGAATTCTGATTTCTTCCCCCTTTGCAGAATTACTCACATTTTGTGCAATCAACCTAGACTGTCTGCTAAGGTCAGTTTGTTCTGAGTTTTCCAAGCTTACCAGAAGAAAAATCCAGATTCCTCTGTGGAAGCTAAAGAGCAGGAGCAATAGAGCAGGAGGAAAGAGGAGCAGCCCACTGCAGAGCATGGGTTGCAGAGACTAAAGAAAACACAGGTGTAATGAGTCAGATTGCCCCCAGAGGACCTCATCATGATGTGACTTCCGAAACCAAATGCTGGGAGCCTTGCCAGTTCCACCCAGGACTCCAATAGACAAGGTTTTTAACTGAAATGGGGGGAAGATAGTTGGCTGGTGGCTTCTTACAGAATCAAGGGTAATATTCTGAGGCTTATAAGGAGAATATGTGTGTCTGTGTGTGTGTCTATGTGTCTGTGTGTGTGTGAGATAATGATGACAGTAATTCACATTTATATAGCACTTTAAAGTGAGCAAAAGTATGTTGCAACCAGCCTGTAGGGAGTTCAAGGATTAGTAATAATACTTTATGGAGGAAGAAACTGAGGCTCAGAAATGCCATTAATTAAGGAATGACTGGACGAATTGTGGTATATGACTGTGATGGGTTACTGCTGTGCTATAAAAAAATTATGAGCTCAAAGATTTTAGAAAAACATGGGAAGACTTACATGAAATAATGAAGAACAAAATGAGCAAAACCAAGAGAACACTGTTTACAGTAACACAAATATTGTTTTAAGAACAACTTTGAGCAAATTAGTTATCTTGTGTATTACAAATACCAAATTAATTATAAAGGACATATGAAGAAAGATGCTATATGTATACAGA
>CM053588.1:95907781-95939868 GCA_028646515.1 Pseudochirops corinnae | reverse complement strand
CTATTTATTTTTAATGGTAGCCGTCTTTAAGGGGAGAGGAGGGGAGAAAAAAAGAAATTTTCATGATAATTTTGTCGTATATTTGAAAAGCATAGCAACTGGTACATGATAGATTCACAGTTTCACATGCAATCATCTATGTTATGGAAATGTTTGTTTGTTCCATAAGTTAAAAATAAAATAAATTGAAATGCACAATATCTTGCTATTCACAGAATTGCTGTCAGTGTCAAGAACCAAGAGCTAGTAAGGATCAGGGCCAAAGTTCTCTGAGAGTCTGTACAAAGCTCTTTTAACTGTGCCATTCTGGGGCTAGCATAAGAAAAGAGACAGGTATGGTTGAAGACATGTCTCATGGATATAGCATGTCACATCATATCACAAATCATGTTATGGATATATCACATCATAAATATCACATCATGAGAATAACATCACATCATGGGTATTATCCCTTGTTGGGCCATTCAAAATTAAGTCCAACTAAGCAGTTCTATATTGGATATGAACTCAAAGCTATTGCCACTGCTTGCTCTTGAACTGGCATGCTTTCTGGGAGGGAAAGGACAGAGGGGTACTGGAATAGCAAAATAATAAACTGGTGAAAAACGGACACTCATGGAACAGCTCATGGCATGATGAGAAACTAGGAAGAGACCCAAGACAAACATTACAGGAATTGCCATCCCCCTAAGCCTCCTCTGTGTCTCTCTTTGCCCATTAGCACAATGTTCCTTCCTTTGAATTGCCACAACTCCTCTATCCCCACTCCACTCAAATATCAATCTCCAATGCCTTAAGACAGTTGGGGCATCAGTTGTCCTGGAGGTGCTTATGCACCTTGGGAGTGGGGTTGTGATGAAACTACATGCCTAAGTCAACAGATACGAAATCCTAAGAACAATATTTCCCGACATGGAAAGCATGACTGAACCCAGGGATCATAGACCCTGACAAACAGGCAAATCTAAATATACCTCCTCTGCCTGCCTAGTACCCCAGTGCTTCCCACTTTCTGAAATGTTTCACTACCATAATATTCTAGGAGCTGAACTTCTAAACCCACGTTGTACTCTCCTGGGCCTGGACAGCCAGTCCCTGGGCTCTCCCTTCCTATGACAACAGATGCAGGAAATCAATCAGATTTGCTTGCTAGAAGTAGGCAAACACCTGTGCCTCATCCTTTTGGTAGAGGACCTCATCATCACAGCTAATTAGCAGTGGTGTATTGAGAACTGAACTGTACCAGGTTGGTCTGTGTCAAATTTGGTGGATAGCTTCTCATAGAAGCATCAATCCTCTTCTTCTTTGTATTGTGGTTTAAAAATCACAGTACCCAAGAGCAAGCAACCTCCCTCCAGAGACTTTAAGACTAGTTAGCGCTCTACAGAGACCTAGCCTGTGACCTAAAGTCTCCTTTCTTCCTCCCTCCCCATACCCTATGCTTCTGGGTGTTTCAAATTCAGTTTCAAGCCTCAATAAAGGTATAGTATGGCTTTGCAGAATTACTATGTGGTGTGTATCTTCTGTGAAAACTTAAGGCCCCAAAGCAGCTGCAGCCAATTGGGACAGGAGGAAAAGAGGAAAAATTTGAGGGAAATGGGTGGTGGGTGGGTGAAAGATGAACATTTGAGGCTTATTTTTTTAATTAAGTTGAACAGATAAGTTCTTTGTGCTTTTAACATAGTAGTCACTTGATCTTTTAAATTGAATTAAAACATTTGTTGAGTCAAATATAAATTATACCTTATGCCTCATGTCGCTATCCCAAACAACGAATTAATGAAGGAAAAAAAACATTTATAAAACACTTACCATGTGCCTGACACTGTGCTAAAAACAGGGATACAAAGAGAAAAGGGAGATAGTCCTTCCTCTTGAGGAGTTCCTAATCTGATTGGGGGACACAATACAGTAAGAGGAATTTGTTTGATTGAAGGACAAGTAGAAAAGTCCAGAAGCCCCAGAGCTGTGACAATGGGGTAGATGGTACAAGTCAGACTGGACACAGAGATGTGTAGGTGAAAGTGGCCTGGTGGTCTTTCATCTTCTCAGAAGGGTTATAGTCTCCATCCAAACAGTGTGAGAAGTCATGTCTGTTCTACAGGGATTCAGGGACCCTGAAAGTCTTTCTGAGTGGAACATGGATTCTGAATTCCCTCATGCATGGGATAGCTTTGGTTAGTCAATGTCAATGGGAAGGAGAAAGAGAAAGGAACATTGGCAGGAACAAAGGGAAGAAAGGCACCAGTGGCAAGCTCAAACCTCGGGGCCTCCTGAGACCTGTTGGAACAAACGTGTGGTCTGCCTCTACCTGGCTGTACTGAATGTGCTTTTGTATATAATGGAAGGCAGTAGGAAGCTGTGCTCAGTATGTATTTTTGCACCTCAGGAAAAACAATGAGTTGATTCAAATACTGTGGTTTTAAGAGTTCTTTTTGTGCCAGGTTAATGCAAACCAAACTGAAGTAAGTCCTCGGTACCCATTCTACCCTCTGGCTAAACTAGACCACCCATATCCCCTAAATAAGTGGTGAGCTCTCACAAGCACAAGGTTTGGTGCCCATCATCCCATGGCAATGGAACATCCCCATCTTCCTCTTCCTTTGGTGAATTTCTACTCATCCCTTAAAGTTCTATTAAAATGCTGTCTCCCACACGATGCTATCTCTGAACTTGCCCCTGTTTTGCAACTCTCTAAAGGAGTTATCATGTAAGGTAATGTATGACAGATATCATATCTATCTATTGGACCATAAAGTCCTTGAGGAATTTCCATGTAGGCAGTAACCTCTATCCAAATATTCCTCCCCCTACCCCTCACTATACCTAGCACAGTGCTCTAAACATAATAACTGCTTTCAAAAAAAAGAATTGCCTATGATTCCAGAGAACTAGGCATAAGAGCTACCAGCAGGAATGACCAAGAACTGAACATCCAGAAGTATGGAGAATGAGAAGAAGTGTACAGTGTTCAGAAAAGAGGGTGCAAAGTTCACCTTTCTATGTCCAAGTAACCATGCTCAAAGTGCAGGTTGTTCTTCTCCTAGAAGAAATGGTAGTGGAGTTTGAAGAACATTTTCAACTCCCCAGGTTATCAACAAGAATGAAACATTCATTAAATATGAATTAAACCTAAATTCAAATAATCTGGACACATCATTGTCAGGCTTCAAGATTATAGTGACAAGGAGATGGCTTTATAATGAGATGAGTGTCACTTATCAAGAAACATCAATTCAAATTTCCCGAAATTTTTCTCCCAAGAAACAACAGAATATAGAGTACCATACATGAAAAGACAAGACAAGGCTTCCTAGCAAAGCTAAGCATTCTTTTTGAAAGCAAAAGATGGACATTCAAAAATCAATATCATTTTAAGCAACTCATAAAGAAAAGCACTACCTCAAAAAGGTTTTAACTTGCAAAATTAGTAAGAGTAGAGAGGAACAGGAATGGGTCATAAATCTCAGTGCTTTAATCAAAAAAGCTTTTACAATTTTGAATAACTAGTTGCCATTTAAATGCAATTATTATAGAGAGATAAAACTGTATTGTTTTGGTTAACAACCGAATAATTTAGTCAAGCTTGGGGCAAAAATAGAAAAGAGGGAGAAAAAATTATAAGCCAACGACTTATAGTTTTTACAAATAAAGACAAAAAAAAAAGAGGAAGAGGGGTTGAGTTTAAAACAATGTCAAAGTGAAACTTTAATCAGAAAGTGGGTATAGTAGAGGACTGGGGTGAGGGCCCAGAGTGTTCACAAGGTTCTTATGCGTAGCATTTTGTTTAAAGGTATACATCTATTTCATAAGTTTGGGAAAGGAGTGGTTTTTGTAAACTAGGAAGTTAGGCAGTTCAGTGGAATAGACCATTGGATCTAGAGATAGGAAGACTTAAGTTCAAATACAACTTCAAATGCTTACTAACTGTGAGACCCTGGGCAAGTCAGGGTTTTCAGTCTGCCTCAGTTTCTTCCTCTGTAAAATGGGGATAATAATGGCACCTATCTCCCAGGGTTATGTGAGGGTCAAAAGAGAAAATATTTATAACGTGTTTTGGAAATCATTTAAAATGCCACATAAATGCCTGTGATTATTAGTTACTGTTTTTATTGTTATGAAAGATAATAATCTGTTTTTAAATATTGAAATTTTAACTAAAATGATACAGGGAAGTCAAATTTAGTATTTGCAACCTTAAATATTAGTAAATTGAATTCTCTAATAAAAATTAAAAACATTATAGAGTGAGTTTAAAAAAAACAGCTGAAAAAGTGTGCATCCTATAGGAAATATGTAAAAAAGAAAGATATAGATTTAATATGATAGCATGGGAGCAGACTTTACTATGCTTCAGTTAACTCCAAAAACTCTACGGTGAGAGTGATACTGTCTCACAAAGTGGAACTGAAATTAGAAGAAAAAAATGAAACTAAAAAAACAGCAAATCATATCTGCCTTAGAAGTACCTTTGACAACAAGAAAATGTCAAGATTAAACATCTTTGTAACGAAAGTACAGCACCCAAATTTATAAAGCAAAGCATAGCTGACTTTTAGAGGGAATTAGATATAGAATGAATAATAGAGGGAGATTGCAACACATAATGAATGGTATATGATAAAAATCAAGTCAATTAAGCAAACATCCAGTCCCAGCCTACTACAAACAAGGGACTTACTGTGCTAGGCACCAGGGACACAATAGCCACTGAGAAGTTTATATTCTAATGGTGGCTGAGGGGGAAACAAATACAGTTTAAAAAATTATCAAAAATATAAACAAGAAAGTCATTATGGATTTAAATAACATCCTGAGGAAATAGGATTTTATAGACAGGCAAAGAGAAGTGAATGAGAAAAATAGATCTGTAGCTTAAAACTGCACTAAGACTTTGGAACATCCCATATGTACGAGCGTGCTTGCTTTATTGAGGGTGTTCCAAAATTCTTAGTGCAGTTTTAATTTTTAATAGCTTAAAACCGCACAAAATTACCTGGACTATATATGTGTGTGTATATACATATAGAGGGATATATATGTGTATATGATGTACATATGTGTGTGTTTATATGCATAAATGTATATACACATACATATGTGAAGCTATGTGTATATGTATATATGTAGTTTCAAATATACATGCAATATTCACAAAAATTGATCATGACAAAGTTTATAAACAAATTCAGAAAGGCAGAAATTGTAACTACACCATTTATAGATTATGCTACTTATAGCCATGGGGGGAGGAGAGGGAATAATCATTTATATTAGAGCCCACTATGCAGCAGATACTGTGCTAAATGCTTTAAAAATATTATCTCATTTGATCTTCCTAACAATCCCAGCTGCTATTGTTGTTCCCTTTTTACATTTGAGAAAACTGAGGCAAACAGAGATGAAGAGCCTTGCCCAAGGTCATATATCTAATATTAATGTTTGAGGCAGGATTTGAACTCAGGTCTTCTCACCTGCAGGCTGAGTGCTCTATCCACTGCACTATCTATAGTTAAATCACTTGACCTCTTAAACCAGGGGTGGGGAACCTGTAGTCAAGTTTGGATTAGGTCAAGGCGCTGTACTTGAGGACCTAGAGGGTCACATGTGGCCTCAAAGCCTAGATGCCATTTTTGCATTAAAGGAGGAAGGCTTCTGCATGACGAGCTCCCCACACCAATGGAAAAATTCAATCAAAAGAGTGGCTAACACACACGCAAAAAAAAAGTGATCGAATGATGCAGGCTCACATGGAAACTAAAAACGGTTTGCTGGACTAGGTGGAAGAATAAATTACATAATTAATTTAGGGTGGATTCAGTGTGAGAGAGAGCTGGTGATAGCATTGCCCACTCCTACTCCTATCCCTCCCACACACAAGATGAAATTTTTAAAAATTCAAGGTACCCTTTTTTGGGGGGGGAGCTTTTCATGGGGACATTTGGGGTTAAGTGACTTGCCCAAGGTCACATAGCTAGTTAAGTGTTAAGTGTCTGAGGCTGGATTTGAACTCAGGTCCTCCTGACTCCAGAGCTGGTGGTCTATTCAATGTGCCACCCAGCTTCCCCCAAGGTAGCTTTTTCAACTTTGAGATACTTCCTAACAGAACTATTAGAGGTCAAAGGGACCTTAGAGACTCTTTCTGACCTGGAATTCCTCCACAATATTCCTAAGCAAGCTATCTTTGAATATTTCCAACAAGAGAAAGATATCACCTGCTATGGCAGACTATTCCACTTTGGGATGGCACTATTTGTTATGAAAGTTGTCTTTCTTCATGCAACTCTGATTCTACTACCTCATTTGTATTGCATTCTTTCCCACCACAGATCCACACCTCAGCCTGTGTGACTCATCCAACTCCCCCAATAAATCCTCTGCCCAGCTTCTCCTGAATTACTGTGGGCCTCCTCTTGGTCTCCTGACATTATATGAGAACCAAAGCAGCGAGTGGGCTGATTTGTTATTCCACACACTCCCTGCATGATCACCCAACCTTAGTTTATGGTCATGCTTTTCACTGATATTTTATGCCACTTTTGGGGGACAATTCATCATTATTAATATACTGCAACCTGTTTGCTCCCACCAGTCATCTCTCCATTGCCCTTGAGGTGACCCCAATTTTTATTTTTCAGATATTGTTGTATTACATGATTCACAGTCATCAGAAGAATACTCGCAGTGAAAAGATGAGTTTTCATTTCAGTGAGATGCACAGGTTATTTCAAAGTGATGTGCAGTTACTCAAATGTAGTCTAGCTAATTTCTCCCATCTGTGAGTTCTACCCAGGACTTCCATTTTGTAGAGGGATCCAGGCTAGTCAGCCTTCATCCCCCTCCTGCTTCTGACTTTCTGGACATGGCCACCATGACTCAGTTGCTATCCCACCCTGGAGCTTCCTCACTCTGGAACTTCCTTCCGTCCTGATGGCCTCCTTTTCCCATTGGTGAATTTTCCTGAGGCCTCTATTTTGGGGACAGGCCCAGGATGGCAAATCTTCATCCTCTCTGGTGATAGTTCTGACTTTCTGGCACTGATTTTCATGGTATCTTGGTATCATAGTATCGTGCCCCCAAATGCACACAAGTAAATGAAAAGTGAGTGAATACAAATCATTTGAGTGAGCCAGAAAACTCTGCCTACTAGAAGCATCATGAAATGCCTCATGTAGCCAGTAGCTTCTAAACAGATATTTGAAAATAACTAAGGATTCCTAAAAGCAGAGGGAAAAAATGAATAATAATGAGAGTAATGATGATAATAGTAGCTAGATTTATATAGCTCTTTTTAAAGCTTTACAAATATTTTACAAATACTATCATATTTTGTCTTCAGATCAGTCCTAGGAATAGGTATTATTATCCCCATTCTACAGATGAGGAACCTGAGGCAGATAGAGACTTAAGTGACTTAAGCTAGTAAGTGTCTAAAGCAGCATTTGAACAAAATTTCTTAACTCCACATCCAGTGCTCTATCCATTGTGCCATCCAGTGACCTACTATCCTTAGCATTCCCCCTACTTATGCAAAAGCGCAAAGATAAAAGAAGGAATGTCATGGACAGGGAAGAATTAGTTCAATTTGACTAGAATTTAGAGCACACAAAAAGGAGCACTTTGAAACCAGTCTAGAAAGCTAATTTGGAACCAGATTGCAAAGGGTATTAAATGCCAAACAGAAAAATCTGGCTTTTATTCTAGAGGTACTAGGGAGCCACAGAAGCTTCTTGAGTGAGGGAGTAGATTGGTCAAATCTATGTTTTAAGAATATCAATTTGGGGGAGGAGTGAAGCCAAGATGGCAGAATAAAGGCAAGGACTTGCTTGAGATCTCCCCCAAACCTCTCCAAATACCTTTGAAAAATGACTCTAAACAAATTCTAGAGCAGTAACACCTACAAAAAGACTAAATGAAACAAATTTCCAGCCCAAGACAACTTGGAAGTTCATCAGGAAAGGTCTATTGCAAAAAGCTGAGAGAGGAGTATGGTCCATCGCAGGACACAACCCAGCAAAGTTGGAGAAGGTCTCAGAGCAACTGAATCATTGGTAGCAGGGGTGGTTTCCAGACTTCAAAGACAACTTAGAAAGTCAGCAGGAAAGGTCTGTCACACATGGGTGAGAGTGAAGCCAAGTCCAGCACAGGCCACGCCAGCATATATCCCCAGCCCCAGCAAACTAGGAGCAGGCCTTGGTAGTGCTTGAATTGATAGAGGCAATGGCTGCTTCCTGAGCTCTCAGCCCACAGACTGTAAAGAAAGGGTGGGGCAGGGTCAACCAACTGGTCATAAGGACATTATGGGGGTCTCTTTGCTAGTCCTAAGGCAGGACTCTGTTGCTTTGCCCACACTCAGATCCATGTCACAGTCCTGGGTGTCAGTCCCAGGTTGAGGAGGAGCACTGGCATAGCAGAGCTTGAGGCAGCAGTGGAGGGTGTCCCTCCTCACAATTCCAGGACAGAAAAGAGTGCTTATGGTCACTCACAGACCAGAGCAGAGACCAAAAGAATAGTAGATACCTCTCCTTAGATCATACCACCTTGGAAGAACTAAAAACTTACAGAACCCTAGAAGAACCCTACAGAACTCTGAAAACAGTTGCACAAAACACCTGAAGCATGGGACAGTGTGCCCTCCACCCTGGAAGGAGAGCCCTGTTTTAACAATGAGTTAAGTAATACATTGGGGGGAAAGTGCAAACAACAGGAAAAAAACTCCAACTGTTGAAAGTTATTATGGTGACAGAGAAAATCAAAACACATACTCAGAAGAAGACAACAAAGTCAAAGCTCCTATATCCAAAGTCTCCAAGGGGAATATGAATCAGTCTCAGGCCATGAAGGAGCTCAAAAAGGATTTTGAAAATCAAATAAGAAAAGTAAAGGAAAAATTGAGTATAGAAATGAAGTGATACAAGAAAATAATGAAAAATGAGTCAACAGCTTGGTAAAGGAGACAAAAAAAAAAACATTGAATAAAATAACACCTTGAAAAACATACTAGGTCAGAGGTGGAGAATCTGTAGCCTCAAGGCCACATGTGGCCTTCTAGGTTCCTGGGTGTGGCCTTTTAACTAAGTTCAAGTTTTACAGAAGAAATCCTTTTGCTAAGGGGATTTGTTCTGTAAAGTTTTAATTCTGTCAAAGGGTCAACTTGAGGACCTAGAGGGTCCTGGACTAGCCTAAGTGATCAAAGAGATCCAAAAAAAACAATGAGGAGAATGCCTTAAAAAGCAGAATTGGCCATATGGAAAAGGAAGTCCAAAAGCTCAGTGAAGAAAATAATTCCTTAAAAATTAGAATTGAACAAATGGAAGATAATAGCTTTATGAGAAATCAAGAAATAATCGAACAAAGCCAAAAGAAGGGGGAAATAGAAGACAATGTAAGCTATCTCACTGGAAAAACCACTGGCCTGAAAAATAGATCCAGAAGGGATGGTTTAAAAATTATTAAACTATTAGAAAGCCATGATCAAAAAAAGAGCCTGAGGAACATCTTTCAGGAAATCATCAAGGACAACTGTGCTAATATTCTAGAACCAGAATGTAAAACATGAATGGAAAGAATCCACCTACTACCTACTGAAAGAGATCCCAAAATTAAAACAACCAGGAATATTATAGCCAAAGCCCAGAGTTCCCAGATCAAGGAGAAAATATTGCAAGCAGCCAGAAGCAGTTTATGTATCATAGAGCCACAGTCAGGATAACACAAGATTTAGCAGCTTCTACACTAAATAATTGTTGGGTTTGGAATATGATATTCCTGAGGGCAAAAGAGGTAGGATTACAACAAAGAATTATCTACCCTGCAAAACTGAGTACAATCCTTCAAGGAGGGGAAAAGACATTCAATGAAATAGAGGATTTTCAATCACTGTTGATGAAAAGACCAGAGCTGAATAGAAAATTTGACTTTCAAATACTAGACTCAAGAAAAGCATAAAAAGGTAATATACATATATATATATATATATATATATATGTATATATACAGAGGGGCACAGGTGTGAGTTGAATATGAAGGGATGATATCTTAAAAATAAAATTAAGGGGTAAGAGAGGAATATACTGGGAGAAAGAGAAAGGGAAAGGTAGAATGAGGTAAATTATCTCACACAAAAGAGGCAAGAAAACTATTTTACAGTGGAAGGGGAAAGGAGAGAGCTGAGGTGGAGTAGTTACTCTCAGAATTGACTCAAAGAGGAAAAAAAAACATACATACTCAATTGGGTATAAAAATTTATCTCACCCTAATGGAAAGTTGATAAAAGAGGGGGCAGATGGTGGGGGAGTGGGGTAGTGGAAAGAAGCAAAACACTTTTGAGGAGGAACAGTGTGAAAGGAGAGAGAGAGAATAGAATAAACAAGGGTGGGGGAAGAGGATAGAGGGAAATACAATTAGAAATAGTACTGTGAAAAACATTTTTGAAGCAAGTTTGTCTGATAAAGGTCACATTTCTCAAACATATAGAAAACTGAATCAAATTTATAAAAATAAGAGCCATTCCCCAATTGATAAATGAACAAAAGATACAGTCAATTTTCAGATGAAGTAATCAAAGCTATTCATGGTCATATCAAAAAATATTCTAACTCACTATTGCTTGGAGAAATACAAATTAAAGTGATTCTGAGGTACTACCTCATACCTATCAGATTGGCTAATAAGATAGAAAAAGTAAATGACAAATGTTGGAGGGGATGTGGGGAAAATGAGACATTAATGCACTGTTTGTGGAGTTGTGAAATGATTCAACTGAGCAATTTAGGACTATGCAAAAGGGCTATAGAACCATGTATACTCTTTGCTCTAGCAATGCCACTAGCAGGTCTGTATCCCAAAAGAAATTTTTTAAAAAGGAAAAGGACCTATACGTACAAAAATATTTATAGTAGCTCTTTTCTGGGAGCAAAGAATTAGAAATTGAAGAGACACCCATCAGTTGAAGAATGGCAGAAAAAGTCGTGGTATGTGATTGTGATGGAATACTATTGTGCTATAAGAAATGATGAGTAGGATGCTCTCAGAAAAACCTGGGAAGACTTTCATGAGCCAATGCAAAGTGAAATGTACTGTATACAAAATAATAGCAATATTGTAAGATGATCAGCTGTGGATGACTTAGCTATTCTCAGCAAAACAACTCTGAAAGACTTATGATGAAAAATGCTATCCATCCCCAGAGAAAGAACTAATGGTTTCTGAATACAGATTGAAGCATACTTTTTTACTTTTATTTTTCTTGAGGTTTCTTTTGTCCGTTTTCTTTCACAATATGACTATTATGAAAATGTCTTGCATGACTACACATATATGACCTATATAGAATTACTTGCCTTCTGAATGAGGGGACTGGGGAGGGAGGAAGGGAGAGAATTTGGAGCTCAAAGTTTTAAAAAACGAATGTTAAAAATTGTTTTTACATGTAACTGGAAGAAAATAAAATGCTAAATAACAAAAAAATATCATTTCGGCAGCTTATGAGAATGGATTAGCGAAGGAAGGCTCTGGAGGCAGGTAACCCAAGCAGACTACATGTATATTTCTTATACTGTGCCAATTGCTTCAGCATGCTTTGCAGATATGGCATTTTTTTACAAATTGAACGTTTGTGACAACCTTTTGTTGAACAAGTCTATCAGCACCATTTTTTCAACAGCGTGTTCTCATATCATGTCTCTATGTCACATTTTGGTAAATTCTAACACTTTTTAAAACTTTTTCATTATTGTTATATCTGTTACAATGATCTCTGATCAGTAATCTTT
Organism: Pseudochirops corinnae; assembly: GCA_028646515.1. NCBI lineage: Eukaryota > Metazoa > Chordata > Mammalia > Diprotodontia > Pseudocheiridae > Pseudochirops > Pseudochirops corinnae. Next base: position 95,928,091 of record CM053588.1, on the reverse strand, counting down.
AATATTACCATTGTAATTGTTTTGGGGCAACACAAACCATGACGATGTAAAGCTGTGAATTTAATCAATAAATGTTGTATATGTTCTGATGGGCAGTTCCCTGCCATTCTCCTTCTCCTCAAGTCTCCTCCCTATTCCCTGAGACACAACAATATTGAAATTAGGCCAACAATAACCCTACAATGACCTCTAAGTGTTCAAGTGAAAGAAGAATCAATCTATATGGCAAACTTCGTTGTCGTCTTAGTTTAAGAAATTGCCATAACCACCCCAGCCTTCAGCAACTACCACCCTAATCAGTCAGCAGCCATCAACACTGATGCAAGACACTCCATCAGCAAAAAAATTGCAATTTGCTGAAGTCTGAAGTGATAGTAAGCATTTTTTTTAGCAATAAAGTATTTTTAAATTAAGGTATATACATTTTTTTTTAAATATCATACTACTGCACATTTACTGGACTATGGTAAAATAGTATCAACAACTTTTATATGCACTGGGAAACCAAAAAATTTGTGTGATTTGCATTATTGTGATATCTAGTTGCAGTGGTCTGGAACCAAAACCACAATATCTCAGAGGTATCCCTGTATGGCAATAATCCAAGAAAGAAGTTATGAATCTCAGAACTAGAGGACAGGTGAAAGAAATTCTGCAAAGCAGAATTAATAAGGTTTGGCAATTCATTGGACTTGGTGGGGAACAGGGGGAGAGAAAGAAGAATCAAGGTTGCAACATGAATGTTACAAACCTGGTTAGGGGATGGGAAAAACTGTGGTTCTCTCAACAGAAGAAAGAAAGTTAGGAAGAGGCAAATTTAGAAGGAATGATAATTAATTTTGTTTTGGAAATATTGAGTTTCAGAAGCCTATGGGACATACAAGAGAAGTAAGTGGCATGTTGGGAATGGAATTTTAGAGAGGAATGAGAGATAGATGTGTAGAAATTTGGTAGAAATGATATTATAGGGATGATATTAAATCCATGAGTTAAGAAGATCATAAAAAAACAAGAATATAGGAAAAGAAAAGAAAACCTAGAAAGGAATATTTGAGTGTACCCATGCTTAGGGAATGGGACATGACCAATGATCCAACAAAAGAGACCAGTAAGACATGGTCAGAAAGAGAACCGGAAAAGATCAACAGCAATGTCTCAAAAATCCAGGGAAGGGCTGGCATCCAGGATATAGGGTGGCCAGTAGGGTTAAATGCAACATGGAATTCAAGGACAATAAGGATTGAGAAAAGGTCAATGGACTAAGCAATAAGAGGTCACTAGTAAACTCGAAGAAAGCAGTTTCTGCCTAAATACAAGGATGACAGATAACAAGAAATCTAATTTTTGATGGGATATAAGAAAAGAGAGGCAACAGTGTAGAGACTTTCTTTTCCAGGAGTTTGGCCAAAGGAGAGATATAGGACCATTGCTTGAGAGGATGGCAGGGTAAGAAGAAAGCTTGTTTTAGGAAGAAGAAGATCAGCACACATTTGCAGACAGCAGAGAAGTCACTGAACAAAGAAACATAGATTAGAGAAAAGAGTAATAGAAGGAAAATTGAAAAGGTAAGTCCTAGAGGCAACACGTGGGAGTGGGATCAGGGACACAAGCAGATGGACAGCCTTAGCAAGGAGAAGAGAGGCTGCCTCTTCTTCAGAGACTGAGACAGAGCAAGAAGCAACAGATGACAAGAATAAGGGAATTTCAGTGTAGAATGGGTTATAAGAGGGAAGTATCAATGGATGGTCCCTATTTTCTTTGTAAAATATGAGATAAGGTCCTATGCTAAAAGAGAGAAGGAGAGACATTGGTATAAGTGGCTTGAGGCAAAAAGACTTTTAAAATAGATATGGAGAGTTTATTAGAGATTTAATCAGAACAGAACAAAAAGACTTAAACAGGAGTGGGAACCTACCTGAGATTGGATAATATAAATTTATAGTGGATCCACTTAACTCACTGGTGTGATTTCCTTTAGCAGTATTCAGATGTGCAGATGTGGGAGCATACACAGTCTATGGTAGATGTAACCCAGGGATGATATTTAAAAAGGGAAAGCAGTGATAGGACAAGAAAGCAAGGAATTCAAGGGCCGGGAGGGTTAACCAAGTTAACTGAGGGTCAAAATTGAGAGAGGAGGAAGGTCCAGAGTCAGAGTAATAGATGGGAAAAGCAAAGAGGATGAGTGGCTGCAAGACTCTGGACAAAAGGCATTCCTTGTCTGTTTAGTTTCTCCTGTGTAGATGAAAAGGCTGGACTCTTTTGAAAGAATAATAAACCGATTTATCAGGCTATTAAATGTCCTTGAACTTGATTCAGTGAGTACCATGTCATCATTTTCAGTCTCCTTAACTGATTTTTCATCCATTTCATGCCCATTAGCCATGAATGTTCCTCAAGGCTCTGTCCTAGGCTCTTTTCTTTTTTCCCTTTGTGCTACCTTCCTTGGTGATCTCAACAACTCCCATAGATTCAATTATCTTCTATATATAGATGCTCCCCAAATCTATATATCTAGCCTTGGTTCAGTGTCATATATCTGACAATCTATATAGCCAGGTCTGTTTTCTAAGGTTTGGTCATTTTCAAAACTACCTACTGGACATCTTGAATTGCATGTACCACAGGTATCTCAAATTGTAAACTGTGCAAGAAAGTACTCACTATCTTTCCCCAAAAAACCTTCCTCTATTATTACAGAGTAAACTACAGTCCTACACCAGTTTGGGTATTATCTTTGACTCCTCACTCTCACTCATCTCATATATCCAATCCTTTGCCAAATTTTGTCATTTCTGCCTTCACAACATCTCTGGCATACATCCCCTTCTCTCCACTCACACAGCCAAACCAAGGTCAGGCCCTCATAATCTTTGCCTGAACTATTGCAATGCCATAATGTAATAGGGCACCTAGGTGGTGTAGTAGGTAGAGTGCTGGGCTGGGAGTCAGGAAGACTCCTCTTTCTGAGTTCAAATGTGGCCTCTAATACTTACTGGGCAATACTTAACCCTGTTTATCTCAATTTTATCATCTGTAAAATGAGTTGGAGAAGGAAATGACAAACCGCTCTAGTAGCTTTGCCATAAGCAAAAAGTAAATGGAGTCATGAAGAGTCAGACATCACTATATAACGACTGACTGAACGTAATAGTCTTCTGACTGGTCTCTCGGCCCCTCGTCTCTCCCCAGTCTAATCCACTCCTACTTCCTCATCTGCCAATGTGATTATTCTAAAGCAGGACTTCTTCAGCTTTTTCCACTCACAACCCCTTCCGTGCTTCTTAAACTATAGGTTGCAACAGGACCCACGGTTTAAGAAGCATCATTCTAAAGCACAGTCCTGACTACATCATCACTATTCCCTTTCCTCCCTCCCATTTCTACATCCAGCTCAATAAGCTCCAATGGCTTATTCCAGTGGCCTACTATTACCTATAGTATTAAACACACACTCCCCTGTTTGGAATTTAAATCTCTTCATGAACTGGCCCTTTCCTACCTTTTTAAGTCTTCTTACACTTTATTCTTTTCAACCTTCTCCTGCTATACCAATCCATTATGAACTCTTTGAACACCACACTCCACCTCCCATTTCCATACCTTCTCACTGTTTGTCCCACATACCTACAATACCTTGCCTACTCATCTCTACCTCTGTTTCCTGCCTTCCACTGAAACTCAGGTCAACTCCTACCTTCTTCAGGAGGCCTGTTCTGGTCCTCCCAGCTGCTACTGCCTTCCCCTTCAAGATTACCTTCCATCTAATCTGCATACATTTTATTTACATGTTGTGTCTCTCCTATCAGCACAGAAGCTCCACGAATTAAAGGAGCATTTTTTTGCCTTTCTTTGTACCCCAGTGCTTAACACAGTGCTTGGCACAATTTGAATGCTTAATGAATGCTTATCAATGATGACAATGACTGGTGATTCATATACAAGAATAATCCAGAGGACTTAATTATTCATACAGAATCCTCCCTTCATCTGAACTCTGTGCTGGCCATCTTTTATGACTGTGGCAGAAACCTTTGGCAACCATTTGCCTCTAATTTCTATGACTTAACTAATACAATTAGAAGATTGTGAAATAAAGTGATATGTATTATATCTATCACATAAGTCTTATAACACTCATATGCAGATGGGAGCCACCTAGGAAGCAGAGAATTTTTAAGGCAGCATTTTGCTCTGCCAAATTAGCAATGGCAATCCATGAAACAAAGAAAATTATAAAATTCCCTTCTGTCTTCTGCGGCCACCTCCTGTTTCAATCTATCAATCAATAAACTTTTACTCAATGCCTATACATGCCAGATACTGTCCTAAGTGCCTTCTAAAGTAGCAATGACAAAATGGCTGGAAGTGGGGAGGGCAGAAAGTGTTAACAATCTAGTTTAAAGCTGGATGATCTAAATTTTCATCTAATAACATGAACTTAATTGTTGGTACTCTAAATATGAGAATGTTTCCCAGTGACCAGCAGGTAGTCAGTCAGTCATGCTTTCAAAAGAAGTGAATCATAGCATCCTGGCATTCTCATTATAAACAAAACCCAAAGAGAGAAGGAAGAAACTGTTAAATGGAGGGATAACTCCCACATTCTCCTTGGAGAGGGAGGGAGTGGGTAGAGTTGGTTTTATCATATATTCAGCATTATTTTGTGGGACTTCTGTTTATCTTGCAGTGTAATGCTGAGGTTAAACATAAGCAAAAAGACCATTACAAAGATAATTGGATCTTGCCAACATCTATGGCTGAAGATGAAGATGTAGAGAAAATCGATTAAGGACTCAATAAGAACTTCCAAATTAAATCAACATGTACTTTAATACTCAGTGATGTAAATGCAAAGGACAAACATAGGGAGCACAGGGGAAAGAATATTGGAATATATGGCACAGGGTCAAAAAATGACAGAAGCCAAAGGCTTATGGATTATATGATAGACTTGTGCTTATACATTAGGAATACTTTGTTCAACAAAAGAGTAGGAAGAAGTTGGGCATGGGAAATATTGAATCACATAAAATTAACAAGGACTATATCTCAAAAGACAAAAAAAACGACTGGTTACTGATATGGGAATAATTTCTGAATCAAGTGTTTATGTACAATGAATTGGTAATTAATTTATGAAAGCATGAAGTAGGGGTAAATATGCCCAGTTCTTTGGATACTTATCAGGAAAGACTATGATGGCAGCAGGAAATGGGGCTGTAGTCACACTTTAATTAGGTACAGAGACAAGTGCCAAATGAGTACAGAAGCAGACAGCATGGGGACAGGGCAGATGGGATGGTGAAGGGAAGCAGGTACCATGGGAAAAAGGAAAGGAAAGGGGAGAGGCACAGACAGTGACTCACTTAACCATGAATTAGAGTTGGGAGCACTAGGCAGCATGCACCAAATAGAAATGGAAAAGGATTTGAGTGGACAGGAGTTTGAGGTCTCATCTTTATAGGATTTCAGGTGGAACAGATTAACTCTTACCTGTGCCACCTTGGGTTAGTTTATTAACATATGCAAATCATCTCAAAGTTTTCACAAAGTTAACATATCCATGTCATCTCAACATTATCAACCCCTTTTGGTGGTCTGCTGATCTTACTGTGAATGTCTAGAACTTGTCTGAGATTTTGCATATCATAAGCCCTGACAGCAGCCTCAAGATGACTTCCACTGAATCAGCACGTACTAGCAGGGTGTGAATTTTTGTTAATACAGTATACAGTTTGTAAATTATCCTCCTTTGATCTTTGGGACAATTTGTATGTGACTTCCAGGTTCCCCTTGGCAATCTTATTTCCTGCTATTTCCCCTTCATAATGGCTACTTATAAACTTACTTAATTCACTAAATAAATGAGGGGGGTGGTCAAGGGACTGGAACAAGACAGCAAGTTTGACACATACAGCCAGACTTGTGAGAGAATAGATACTGGATAAAACCTAGACATGTAATTTCATTGATATAGAGAATTCTCAGGTAGGAAATTCTCCCTCTCAAGGTAGGTAGGCATTTTCTCTGCAAATTAGAGTCTTAAAGAGTTGCCTAGATAGTTTAAGTGACTTGTCGAAGGCCACAGAGACAGTATATGTCAGAGATAATCATTTAGCCCAAGTCTTTATGGCTTTGAGCCTGGCTCTCTAGTTACTCTGCCCCCCTGTCTCTCTATTTATTAGAGCAAAACAATCAAAATTAACATTTAATTAGAAGAAAGAATAAAAATTAGGATAAAATCTATATGACATAATTATAATAGCTCCAACTTGACCTATTGTACAAGTGACATAAAGGATGTTATCACAAAGGAAGATGGGCCACTCACATGAGAAGAGTAAAAGATGACAATGGGCAAGTCATATCTGGTATCCATACAATATCAAGACTTCTGTCACCTTGAGTAGAATCCCCATGGAGTATTTGTGGTAGTATATGGCCTAGAAATACACAGAATTCCATGGCATCATTAGAGAAAGTGCCAACTTGAAAGATACCGCAGATCTTTTGAAGGACTGGTATGAACAAATGTGAAATGGATAAAAGAAAAGACATCAACACAAACTGTTACCATTTCTTAGGCAAAATTGATGTAAAGAGATTACCATAATGAGGAAGGCAAAAGATCCCCCAAACTGTCAGAAATTCTTCACTCTCTAAATTCACCTTGACCAGTGGAAAAGCAGACATCCATAGGTAATGCTGATTCAGAATGCATAGATTCACTTCTCAACAAACACAACCAAAAAAAATTGTCATATCCCTCAGCTCCACCTTAGACAATGGAATCACCACACTTGGACTCCTGACATAAGTCAGACAAATGTACTTGCATGATAAGCTGTTGTTGTTCACTAATGTCTGACTCTATGTGATTCCATGGACTTCTTCCATGGGGTTTTCTTGGCCAAGATACTGGAGTGGTTTGCCATTTCTTTCTCCAGTGTGTCCCCATTTTAAAGATGAGGAACTAAGACAAATATGGGTTAAGTGATTTGCCCAAGGTCACACAGCTAGTTAGTGTCTGAGGCTGGATTAGAACTGAGATCTTCCTGATTCCAGACCAAGTACTCTATGCACTGTGCCACCTAGCCGCCCCACATAATGAACTAGAAAAGGACTAAGGAGAAAGCTGAACCTAAAGGACTCCTAGTGTTCTCCTCTTAGGATAAATCATGTCCTATCTCCCAGCAACATAAAAACAAAAGATAACTGAGTGACATCCAGAATGCTATAATGGTACTCATGGAATGTCACAAGACTCAGTCACTTTGACCAATGAGATTGCAAACCCACCAAAGGCTGGAAGTCTTTCAACCTAGTACAAGGTTGGAAAGGTAGTAGACACTTGATAAATTTCTTACTAAGCGAATTATTGCTCTAAAGAGGACACTCATTTCCTTGATGCCACCACCAATGGTCTGGAATTGAAAAGTAGCCTGACCCACTCTCCCAGTTAAAATCTTCCACTGAAACCTACCCTACTTATGTCCAATATTCGGTGATCACTGGAGTACAGTAAACTGCAATATTTAAAGGACAGGGAATATGTCCATCAAAATTAAAAGTCCCTGATGCAGACTTAAATCCTCTTTACTAATGTTAAGTTTAGACATCCCAGCTTTCTTCTGTCCTTGAGCTGCCTGCGAAAGACATAATGGTGTCAAGGAGGAAAGACAACATTTAAATCGCTGTGGGTCACAAACATTCCCAAGGCATGCTTTGTCACAGAAGGGCAAAAGGCAGAAATCAGGGTGTACAATCTCTTGACGGATTTGAAAGCCAGCAAGAACCTTGAGAATAAAAGGCAGGAATGGTTCCTTAGAACAGATCATCCTGATGGGAAGAAAACTGCTGGTAGTAGTTACCATAGATACTCCTGAGGCAAAGGAAAAATGACCTCTCTGTTAGAAATAAACTGGGAAAAGAAATTGTTAACCTTAACTGGTTTTTGCATAGAAAAGATCTATCATAAGCTCACTTAAGGTCCATTTGTTTTTCTTTTACTAAGAAAAGAGGCACAGCTGTCATCTTTATGTCTAACAGAAGGTGGTTATTGACAAATAAAAAATTTCAGGGACTAGAGACCAGATAACTTTCTGAATGATACATGGAAAGTTTGTTCAGGCATCACTCATTGTCATATTTCATTTATGAAGTATGGATTCATTACCAATAAATTTTTTTATTAAATACCTTTCTAATAGGCCCAGCACTATACTACATACTATGGGGATATAAAGAAATAAAAGAAAAGCCCCTTACCCTACAGAAGCTTAGAATATTATTGGGAAGAAATGACTAACATACCTCTAATGACTTAAATATATGTTTATATGTATACACACACATAAAATATGTGTATATGGAAGGCTAGATGGTATAAGACCCCTGGACTTGGAGTCAGTAAGACTTCATATCAGGACTGTCGTTCACTAGCCAATTCGGCAAGTAGGTGGCCTAGTGGACAAAGCACTTAGCCTAGAGTCAAGAAGCCCCAAGTTCAAATCTCACCTCAGATACTTACTAGCTATGTGAACTTGGGTAAGTAACTTAATCTCTGCTGGCCTCAGTTTCCTCATCTGTAAAACAAAGATAACAGCAGCACCTAGCTCTTAGGGTTGCTGTGAGAATCAAATGAGATATTTGTAAAATGCTCAGCATAGTGCCTCTCTGTAGCAAGTAACTGATCAATGCTTGTTAAATCTATGGAAATCCTTCCCTAATGGTCCATTAGAGTAAAATGTTGATCTTGGATTTATAGGATCATAGTTTCCACATTGGAAATAACCTCAAAGACCATCTTCTCAACCCCCTCATTTTATAGATGAGGAAACTAAGAGCCAGAGAGATGAAGAAAGTTCTTCTCCTGGTTTATTTCTAAAGAAGATGCCATTTTCCCTTGGCTTCAGGTGTGTCTATGGTATAACTGCTACGACCCAGATCATTCATCAGCCCTCTGTTCTAAGGAACCATTCCTGCCTTTATTCTCAAGGTTCTTGCTGGCTCTCCAATCTGTCAAAGGATTGCTCATCCCAATCTCTCCCCAAATGAAGGTGAAGTGACTTCTCCTGATAATGAGTCAAGCCAAAACCCACTTCCAAGTCCTCTGACTATGACTACAGTACCAATTCCACTATCTCATTCCACCTTTCTTCTGTTCTCAAAAGATCAGCCTCAGGAGTGTAAGCTTTAAGACTCAAGCTCTTAACCTGAGGCCTATAAACTTAATTTTTATTATTTTTAATAATTGTATTTAAATAAAATTGGTCTCCTTTGTACTCTCATGTACTTTATTTAATGCATTTGTGAACATTATTCTGAAAAATTGTCTATGTGCTTCACCAGACTGCCAAAGAGGTCCAGGATACACATCCACAAAAGGAACCCTTTTTCTAGGAGTTTCTGCCAAGCTAGAAAGGACTCTAAGTATAGGCCCAGAAGTAGGCTATTTGCCTATTGTTCAAGGATCAGTCTAACTGATTTGGAAAATCAGTCTAACTAAATCTGGAAATTAATCTAACTAAATTTGGAAAAGCCTATAACTAGATAGTTGGTCACCATATAGTGATATTTTTCAGTTACATAGAGACAGAAGGATTGTCTTCTAAAGTTAAGAGGACTTGTAATCTCTGTAAGTGAAGGAAGATATCCTACAAATGAAATAATTGATACTTATAATAAATATATAACCCTATAGGATTAAGTATGAGAGACAGTGTGTTTAAATAGAGAGCCAGCCTTCAAATCCTATCTCAGACACATATAGACTGTATGACCCTGGGCAAATCACCTAACCTCTAAGTGCTCTAGAAAATTTTCTGAAACTATAAGTTGCAAAAAAAGTGCCAAAAACTTGCACTGGTAGCAGCAATTTCCTTACCAGGAAATTCTCTATAATAATAGAATTGTACTTCTTGTCCCTATTCTTCTCTAGCCATAAGATGAAATAATGGATTCTGTAGTGCAAACTACTACACCATGTCTGAAGAAAAGAGGGATTAAGTATAGAATCACCAATCACAGAACTTTAGACGTGAAAAGGACCTTAGCAGCGGATTGCTTTTAATTTGAAAACAAAACTTTATAATTATCTTTAATAAATTTTAGTTAATTACATTCAGCTGAGCTTTTAAAAAAATTTATATTATTTTTAATTTATGGAATAAAACAAGCAATTCCATAATACAGTATAATGAAAAAGATGATTGTACATGAAATTGCAAATCTATTATGTACAACTTGCTATTCTTATTAAATATATAATAAAGTTATCACGTAAATTTCTTTTTTTCCCTTTTATTTAATCCCTCCTTGCCCCACCATCCCACCCTAGAAATACCACCATTAGGCATAAATAAGGGAGTGTGTGTGTGTATGTGTGTGTGCAAAATTATTTTATACATATTTCCATTTATCAATTCTTTCTCTGGATTGCTGAGTATGATAGAGACTGAAACAGGATTCTGAGTTACATTGGAGAGATCAGTAGAAGTCAGAAACTAATAATGATAATAATCATAATCATAATCATAATCTCAATATATAACTAGTATTATATAATCCTTTAAGTTTTACAAAGTGCTTTAAAATATTTCATTTTGTCCTCATAACAACCCTGGGAAGTAAGAGCTATTATTAGCCTCATTTTATAAAACACCAAAACTAAAGCAGAAGGAAGTTAAACGATTTTTATGGAATGTCACAAGACTCAGTCACTTTGACCAATGAGATTGCAAACCCACCAAAGGGGTTTGCGTCATACAACAGGCCAGATCTGAATTCTGGTGTTACTTATTCCAAGTCCAGCACTCTATTCTCTGTGCTAAGCAGAATGGCATCCTAAATAAGAATGCTCCAAATAAAGCAGTACTCACAAAACTAGAGGATGTCAGAGCTGGGATGGAACTAAGAGGTCAACCTTAGTCCACCTCTCCTAATTCTATAGAGGAGGAAAGTGGAAAACTGGACAGGTGAACTGACTTTGGGCAACAGATCACCAAAAATCAGAGCTAGAAGGAGCAATAAGGACCATAACAGTACATATGAGAAAGCTGAAGCCTACAAAGACAGATTGAAAAAGAGATAGATAGATAGATAGATAGATAGATAGATAGATAGATAGATTAGAAATATACACACATCTATAAATATATATTTGCTATACCAACAAAAAGAAATAAAATAATAATAATAACAGTAATAATATAGTGCTTTATAACTCAGAAAACCTATTCAAATACATGATCTGAATTGATTCTCTAACGGGAATTTTGATATTTTTTTCTTACTTTATAAATGAGGCAATAAAGTCTTAGGAAGCTCAATCTCAAGACCACATAGTGACCACATAAGTGGCAAAGGCCTTGAACTCAGATCTTTGATTTCCATTACAGTGCTTATTTCACTATGTAACAGTAGAAGCTTCTCAGAAACTCAAAACTCTCTGTGCTACAGCCCTTCCAGTTCTCTAAGACAGTAAGATTTCCCTGGCTCGAAATGACGTTCCATGTCAATTTTAACATCTTTTGAAGTTAGGTGAGCATATTCACTACTCTGCAATTTTTATGGATGTCCAACTTTGCTTCATCTTTATTTGTACAGTACATTTGCATCAGGAAGTAAAAAAGTTCCTTCCAGGCACTAATTAATCTCCTCACCACCCCAGAGAGACAAGACAGATGAGCATTACATCAGTTTCCGTATTTCAGTTAAATTGCACAAACATTAGGAGAGTCAAATAACATATTTCTCACAGTGGGATAATTAAAACAATGCTTTAAATAATTCCATAATTTCAAACTTGTACTTTAGACTAAATCAAAGCACAGATGCAGGGCCATCTCTGAAAGGAGTTTGGGAACAATGATATGATAAAGGAAAGAATAGAAGTGAATTCAACAAACATTTACTGAAAGTCTTCTATGTGTAAGATACTGGGGTCAAGGGTCAATGGGAGAGCAGTATACAAAAGCACAAATCCTTATCTCAAGGAACACAAAGTCATGTGGTCAGAGAGGACACAAATTACCGGAAATAATGACTCCTGCCTTCACCATTCACATGTTTGTTCATGCACAAATTATCATATTTCTCTGAGCCTCATTTGCCCCATCTACACAATGGGAATAATATATACTTGTAGAACCAACCACACAAAATCACAAAATATAAGTGTTAGAAGGGCCATTTTATCCAATTCATACCCAAAAAAGAATCTCCCTTTACAATATACCTAACAAGTGGTCATTCAGCCTCTGGATGAAGACCTCCAAAAAGAGGAACCTACCACCTCTCAAAGGAAACCATTCCATTGAAGGACAAATCTAATTTTTTTTTTCCTTTTTTTTTTGGAGGGGGAAGGCAGGGCAATTGGGGTTAAGTGACTTGCCCAAGGTCACACAACTAATTAGTGTGTCAAGTTTCTGAGGCCAGATGTGAACTCAGGTCCTCCTGACTCCCATTCACTGCGCCACCTAGCCACCCACAAATTTAATTTTTAGGAAAGTCTTCCTGGCATCTAGTCTAGCATCTTTTCAATTTCTCCCGTGAAAGTTCCCCAATGTTATCATGAAGGTGAAATGGTATGATTAATTCAAAACTCACTGTAAACCTTAAAGTCCTATAAAATATTGGTTATTGATATTATTGAATGATATATGAATAACATCACCAGTAAATGTGAGTTCTAAGAAGGGAAATAGCACTTCTGTCTAGGAGATCAGGGGAGGCTCCATGGGAAAAGTGGGATATGAGGTAGGAGGAGTAAGATTTTAATAGGCAGAGGTTGAAGGAAAGATAGTTTAGATTAAATGAAAGGCACACTCTAAGGTTCAGGGAAGGAAAAATACAACTATGCTGAGAGACTTAGTAAGTAGATCAGTTGGAGCAGAGGGAGAAATAAGATTCATAGATTAGGTAGGGATTGCCACACAGGGTGGGAGCCATTCACTGATAGGCTAAGGTTTTATTCTAGTCAGTGGGGAATTAATGAAGGTTACATAACATGATCCAAGTGATTTTTCTAGAAGGTTTTCTGTGAGCAGTATAGAAGATATATAAGAGGAGTGAAAGAATGGCAGCAGAGAAACCATAGAATCAAAGCATTTAAAACTAAAACCAATCAATTTTGTTATACTCTCCCATTTTACAGATGTGATACCTCAGGTATCACAGAGAACGAATGATATCAAGACCACACAGGTAGTAAGTAGCAAAGCCCAGATTCAAAACTAAGTCCTCTGACTCCAAAATCAGTGTTCTCACTGTGAACTAATCTAGGCTCATGATTGTTCCCTGTAACCAGCTATGTAGCTATTGAAATAGATGCATTTCTCAAGAGTTATGTGTAAATTGAATTTTTGTAAAGAAAATTGCATCTCCAATGAATTAGGGCAGCTTCTTATTTAAGGAAACTTGAGACTGATCCTTAGGGAAGAACAAATAATCCTGCTGTAGTATGATTTAATTAATTCCCCTTGTAAATTCATATTTTTGTATACTGGGGACCACCATGTAACAATACATGAATTCTGTAGCCTACCAATCTCATCTGTGCTACTTATCTGCAAATACTGAACCATTATGGGGATTACACAATGGATTAAACACACATACACTCACATACTCTCTCTCTCTCTCTCTCTCTCTCTTCTCTCTCTCTCTCTCTCTCTCTCTCTCTCTGTTTCTCTCTCTCTCTCCCAAGAAACCATTGCAAATATGCATGTAAAAAGTTTCCTACAAGCTCCATGGCTCTGATACAAATCTGCCCACAAACTCAAGCTGTATTTTCATGGAGACATAGTGTGTGAGCCAAGCCTAATAGAAACAGCTCTAATCTACATGCATTAACCCTTCAGATGAAACAGCACTGTGAGGAACATGAAAAAAAAAAATGCTACTGATTAAGTAAAATGTCACTGAACAAATGCCAAAATTAGCTCCAACTATAAAGCAGTTCTCACTGAACTCTTAGGAAACCAAAAAAAAAAAAAATCTAGGTTGGATTTTCATAAATTTACATAGATTTCCCAGCTTTGCATTTTTTTGATAAGTGGCAAAAAAAATTCAAGTAGATTAATGATTTGAAAATTATTAAGGACAACGGGAGACTTAACTAAAAGATTCTGTACAACCTTTAACAAGCAGGGACTCAGGCTAAGGGCAAAATCATTACAGTATGTGTAATGGCTGGATACAAGAATGTTCAGCATTCCCAAGACATGCAGAAGAGAAAGCCTTTTTCATTCTGTAATTGGCTCTCCTTGAAAAATAATTCTAAGAATATTAAAAATAGATGAAACAGTGCTTCAGGACTTCAGTGATCAATGACTTCATCCATGCAGATGCTCCCCATGCCCCAGTACAGACTACAGTCTCTAGATCGTCATCACCAGTTACTATAGCTAAGAAAAATATTATAGCTGAATCTCTATTAGTGCAAATAATGAATCCTGCAACCTATCTGAATCATTGGGCATAACCAATTGCGATATTTTACATAATTATAACTAAATAGTGCAAATCTAAATACATGCTACTACTCCACAGGGTTCTTTATTCGAACTAATTGGAACTAACTGTAATTACCTAGTGACCTGGGCAAATGGCCAGGCTTGTCATTAGACAACCAACAGACAGATGGAAATAGTCACCAGTCCAGGGCTTGAATATTTCCTGGCTTGTGTCCTGTCACCATAGTCTTCAAGAACTCAGGGTGATTTCCCTACCATAATGAGATAAAGTAGAAAGATTTTAATGAAAGAGGAAGAAATAAATATATTTAGCACCAGAGTCTTCCAGGCAGCCCTAGATTATGTCATTAGTGCCTTAAGATCTAAAGGTATTGCTGAAGCCAAGAACTGGTTAAAAAAAATATAATTTCAATTCAATCTAAACAAACTTTCTGGTTGTGGGAGTAGGTAGATACCTGAGGATGGGTTGCAGAGTAATTAGCAAATTCTGAGATGGCCAATGATGATCTTTCTTATACATAATCTCTAAGTAGCACAGAATCAGAATCTTGGAGCTTAAATTCTCCTTGGAGATCATCTATTTTTCCCTTCCAAAGTGTTAAACAGACCTAGTGAAAGAATATCTCAGAAAATTCTATCCATCTACCTAAGGTCACTCAGCTAGTCAGTAGAAGAGCCAGTATTTGAATTCAATTATCCTAGTGACCAATGAAGTGCTCCTTCCATTATACTAAAACCAGTACATGGTAGTCAACCCAACTAATCCTTGGGCAGATAGACAGGAGGTTCAGCTGGAAAGTTAAATAAATTATGACTCTTTAACTTTAACCATTGTAACACAATCTTGATAATGAGAAAATGAACTAAGCTATTATCAGGCAACATCAAAGAAAATTCATGGCTTCCCTTCATCATGGTGACTCAAAGATAAGAATATGGTCAGAAAAGCACACAAAGAAAAAAGAGCCACTGAAATTGTTAAGGTTGGCCATCCCAATCTAGATGGTCAATGGAACCACTAAGCATTAAGGAATTCTGCTAACAAGTAGGGGCCTATTTCTGCAAGAAGAATCCCCACCCATCAGTGAAATCAAGTCTATAGCAATGCAAAAGACCCAGTTGGACTTAGTCAATGAAACAGGGAAAAGGGACAAGACTGTCCTCTACATTATGGCCTTTCAGTTCATGTCATGGTGGAAAATATTCCCAGAATGCTCCTTCCCCAAAGGATAAACAATGTTCAACTAGAATGATTAAATTTTCACACATATTGTCAAGAAGACAAATTATTATATAGCATAGGAGCGCACGAAAGAAACAGCAGACATAATACCTGTCCTCAAGAGGTTTAACTTCTAGACAGACAGGAGGAAAAGATACCTTTAAGAAAAGAACATGATTGGGGTGGCTAGGTGGCCCAATGAATAGAGCACCTGCCCTGGAGTCAGGAGGACCTGAGTTCAAATTCAGCCTCAGACACTTAACGCCCTGCGACCTACAGCAAGTCACTTAACCCTAATTGCCCCACTTTCCTCCCTCTCAAAAGAAAAGAACATAATTACAGATGTTCAATAACCTACATTCTTAGCTCTCTGTCACCAAAGCCCCAACTGCAAGAGATCTTTCCACCCCAAGTTCTCCATTGCAATTTTTGTAAACTTAGTCCATTCCCTTTTGTGGTTATTTGGGTTTTATGGTTATTTTTCTCAGATAGCAAGCTCCCAGAGGACAAAGTATCTTTGTATCCTATATGCAATTTACTCATAATTTATCCCCACACACAGTAGGCACTTAAATTTGTGGAAATAAATTGAGTAAAAATGTTAATTCATTTGCAGCAGTTTAGCATTTAACTTATCAAAGCAAGCCAATTTTTGTAAATGCAAATTCAGAGCTTTTCTCCTACAAGGTGTGATGAGCAGTGTTCTTGATCTGGAGTAAAAGGGCCTAAATTCGAATTCTGTCTCCTCTATTCTTACCCGTTTGACTTGGAGCAAATCACCTAACTTTTCTGGATCTTAGTTTCCCTAAATGTAAAATGAAGGAGTTGGAATAGATGGCCTCTAAAGTCCCCTTCATTTCTGAATCCATGATCCTCTAGAGTCAGGAAGATCTGAGTTCAAATCCAACGTCAGATACTTAATAGCAGGATGATCCTGGGCAAGTCACTCACCTTTGCTTATTACTTCAATATTAAATAGGGGAAATAAGTTGTTGTAAGGGTCAAATGAGATAATATTGGTAAAGTGCTTAGTACAGCGCCTGGCGCTATGCAGAATCTTAATGAGTGCTAGCACCTTGCTCCCTTCCCCTTTCCCAGTGACGGTGGTGCTGAAGGCAGTGCAGAACTTTTCCCACTAATCCATGCTAGATATCCAACAAAGTCTCCCTATTCTGCTCTTCCTATTGGAAGCTAGCATTTGCTTCCCGATACCCAAGCTTTAGTCATTAATGATTTAGAAATTAAGTAGGAGCATGTACATCAGTGCTCCTAGGCGTGAAATCTTCAGCAGCCTAATGGTTTGGTGGTGAAAGCTTTATGCATAGGGAACAAACAAAGTAACTTGTAAGTGTCATTTAAATTTTATGCGTCAGCACTCCCTGGCAGTGAAATATTCATCCACCAATGGGGCACCGGTGAAATGTTTATGCATAGGGGCAACAATTCGGAAATGAACATCTGTGGTAAAAATTTTATGTGTCACCGCCTGTGGCTGTGAAATAAATGGCAGCCGAAATGTGATGGTTAAATGAATTTATGTCGAGGGCCAAGGGGAGGAAATAATCGCCACGGTCAAATTCCTTTTGGTGCTATTGTTTAAAGGCAGTAAAATAAATATCTATTAATTGCATGAAGGTTAAAAGTGTTTGTGTTTAGCACTAAGGAAACATAGTCACTACTAAATTATTACATTTATGTCAGTGATGGGAGATAAATGAGTTTGCGCCAATGAGGCTACACTGAGCTGTTTATGTAGCCGAATCTTCAGAGAAAAGCCAGGACGTCAATGTTTCCTGAGATTAAATATTTTATTACAATAGTTCTATTGCATTAGAGAAACAGTGCTCTCCTGTCTTTTGGAGTTGATCCAAATGTTGATCGGGGCGGGGGTGGGAGGGTAGGCGATTTCTCATCTATTAAAAGGATCTTTTATTAAAAGAGTACCTCAGAGAACCCTGTTTATTCACCCCTTTAGTTCAACCTGTCTGTGATGAACTGCTAAATGAAACAGTACTACCACCGATGTGGCAAACTTTTATGTACTCGGTTCCCCTTTCTGTAGGGTGGGCAGATTGCTTTCCTTAGAGAGTCAGGAAGGTCTGTATTTGAATGCCTCTTCAGATACTTGCTACCTATGTGACTTTGGACAGATCATTTAACTGGTCTGAGTATCCTTTTCCTCATCTGTATATAAAAATACCTCTCTTCTGAGGATCAAATAAGGATCTATGTAAAGTGCTTTACAAATCTTTTTTTTTTTTTGAGGGTGAAGGGGAGCCCTTGGAAACCTTTTTATTGGCACCTTTTCCAGGTGAGGGGGAGGGGCATCGCAGGTAGGGGGAAGGGGGGAGAGACAGAGCGCACACAGAGCGGCTCCTCTCATGGTCCAGACTCACTGGGACCCCAAAATCAGGGCCAGACCAAAAGGGATGCTTGGCAAATCTTAAGGAGCTCTTTCCTGCTATTAATACACAGAGAATAAAGTAACTTGTAACTGCCATTTAAATTATGCATCAGCATTTGGGAATGTGCAACTGCTATTATTGAAAGACAGTGAGGAAGAGCAGAGAGCCATTCTGGAAGTCCCAAGACCTGAGTGCAAAGTCTTGCCTCTGGGACATGCTGGCTATTTCAATGTGGGGAAATCACACATCTTAGTGCTTTGGGAAATCTTCTAAGATGTTAAGTTACAGAGAAGGTGCCATTGACACCTGTATTGACAGAGGGAAATTTCTCACTGGGAGTTCTTTTACTTCATAGATCAAGTCCATGGTCTTTGTCATTGTTTTTAAATCATTTTGGTGATTGCATTTGGGGCTTTCTTGGCAAAGATACTGCAGTGGTTTTGCCACTTCCTTCTTCAGCTCATTTGACAGCTGAGGAAACTGAGGCAAGCGGGGTTAAGTGATTTCCCCAGGGTCGCAGAGCTAGTAAGACTTGAACTCAGAAATATGAGTCGATCTGTCTCCAGGCCTGGTACTCTATGCACTATGGCGCCACCTAGCGGCCAGTCAAGTCTATCCCTATTGTTACTGTTACTGTTTAGTTGTTGACTTATTTCAGTCATGTTCAGCTCTCCATGACCTCATTTGAGGTTTTCCTGGCAAAGATACTGGAGCAATTTGCCATTTCCTTCTTCATCTCATTTTATAGATGAGGGCCTGAGGCAACCCAGAGTTAAGTGACTTGCCTAAGAGTCCAAGGCTGTTTTTGAACTCAGATCCTCCCGACTTCAGGGCCAGCATTCTGACCACTGCACCTCCTAGCTGCCCACTTACTATTATTCTGCAACATACTATTTTCACCATTTTCTAAATTCCCAAGTTAGATTTCTACTTTTCTTTTAATACACAGAAAGAAAAATTAGCAAATTATGCCAATTTGTTTTAAGTTTCCTTAACAATTCCTGTTACTGGCGGAGCCAAGATGGCGGCGTAGGAGCAGCAACATATTGCAGCTCTCACATAGCCACCCCAAAATACCCATAAAATATGACTCTAAACTAATCCTAGAACTCCAAAACGCACACAAATATACTTTACACTAAAGTCAGCTCGGCTACGAGGAACCATATCAACACTGCAAACGACGGAAACCAGCCTGGCCTAAAGCCCTGGGTGAGCCCCAGGGGTGGCTGGACGAGAGAAGCCGAGGAGCCTCAGGTGAGTGGATTGGCAGCAGCTGTGGCAGTGTTCAGAACTATGTTAGTGGGACTTGCGAGGTCTTGGGAGAAAAGTGGTCCAGCCAAAATGCCTCCAGGGTGGGAAAGTGAAAGGCAGTGGTTTTGCACCCGCCTCCACCTCCACATTGAACCTTCGGCGCCCTTGGCCTGCAGACAGCAGGGGGACTAAGCCCTCGTTCAGAGGCCAAGTGCTCTTGCGTTGAGCAGCCTGGATCTAGTTTGCAGTCTTGGGCTTTGGTCCTGTGAGTCTTCTTTATCCAGTGAGCCGGAAGTGGGAAAGGGACCCAGCACATTCCTGAGAGCTACGGCAGCCAGGAGGACCCCAGCAATTTGGGACAGAGCTTTTCCTTCTGGAAGCAGAGCCCTACAGAGATTTTAAAAAAAAAATCACGGACTGACCAACCATTAGCAAGAATAAGCATAAGAAGCAGGGTAAGAACAGCAACCAAACCCTAGATTCCTTCTTTAAAGAAAAGAAGGACCAAGGCAGAGAGCTGCAGGACAGCACAGCCAGAGGTCCCCTACCAGGGGCAATAAACATGAAGATTGCCTTAAAGCTAGAGATGAGCTAAAGAAGGAATTTGAAAACCAAATTAGAGAAGTAGAAGAAAAATTGGGAAGAGAAATAAGAATGTTGCAAGAAAATCATGAAAAGAGAGTCAGCAACCTGCCTGAAGAAATCAACACCCTAAAAAATAGATTAACTCAAATGACAAAAGAGGCCCAAAAAGCCAATGAGGAGAAGAATGCCTTCAAAAGTCGCCTTTGCCAGATGGAGAAAGAATCTCAAAAGCACTCTGAAGAGAATAATTCCATCAAAATTAGAATGGAGCAAATGGAAGCAAATGACTTCACGAGAAATCAAGATACTATCAAACAGATCCAAACCAATGAAAAAATAGAGGGCAATGTGAAAAATCTCCTTG
>CM053588.1:95900420-95907281 GCA_028646515.1 Pseudochirops corinnae | reverse complement strand
AAGGGGGATACACTGGGATGGCTGTTTTGGGGCGGTGGGTAGGGGAAAGATGGGGAGAAAATATGTAACTCAAAATCTCGTGGAAATGAATGATGCAAACTAAAATAAAATTTAAAAAAAAAACAATTCTTGTTACTTCAGTGAGCTAGTTAAGGTTCACTTTCTTTCAATCATACCTTTGTTTCTGATGTGAAGAACCCAGCTATTTTAGCAAGGGAATATGTCAAAGAAGGCATTTATTCTCCTCCAAGGCCTAAGTAGCTCTGAGTACAGACCTGGTAATAGATTGCCAGGGGCCAGAGGGAAGAAATAATCACCATAGCCTGCTTTTTCTCAGTGCTGTTGTTTAGTACATTGTATAAATTAAAGGTAATTTCACTTGGATTTTTGGGGGGCTGGGAAGGATCAGGAAAGTCATCCTACAGAAAGTGGAGTTCAAGTTGAGTCTTAAAGCCAAAAGGCAGATGTGAGGAAGGAAAGAATACACATCAGGGGCTAGCTTGTGGAGAGGTCCCTTGATGGACATGGAATCATGGACAAGTTCCTTGCATGAGAAAGAGGAAATTGATGAGTACAAGCATGATACCAAGGTTATAGGCCTGGCAGCTAGGAAGATGGAAGTATCCTTGATGGCAATAGGGAACTTGGGAAGAAGAGAGGGTTTGAGGGCAAGAATCAATCCTGCTTTGAACATCTTGAGTTTTAGATACCTAGGGGACCTCCAGTTTAACACGTCCAAAAGTCAGGTGATAATGCAGGACTACAGCTCAGGAGAAGAATTCGGATGGATATATAGATCTGGGAATCTCCTACAGGGAGCTTCTACAGGATCTGATAAAAATGACCCAGAGGGAAAACAGAAGAGGGATCAAGATGGAGCCTTGGTGGACCTCCAGCACAAGAGGGTGTGATCTAGATGCAGATTCAGTAAAAGAGACTGAGGGATGTCCCAACAAGAAAGAAGAGACCCAAAAGGGAGTAGTGTCAGGAAAAACTAGGGAAGAGAAAGCATCCAGGCCAAGCTGGTGATGATCTCCAAGTGTCAGAGGCAGCAAAAAGGTCAGGAAGAATGAAGACCAAAAAAAGATGATCAGGTTGAAAAGTTAAGATCTCATCTTAATTTTGGAGTTTAATGAGTAGGCCAGAAGCCAGACTGCAGAGGCCTTAGAAGCCCACAAGAGGAGAAGCAATGGCACAAAATAAATATCAAATAATTACACCAAGGTTAAATGTGCTTCTCTTTATTACTAAGAAAATAGATAGCCATGGAGAAGTTATTATATGTCAAGGAAGGTAGATAAATGAGTTGGCAGCAGCAAAGCTGTTTTCTAAGGATCAGCATGATTAAGTTCAGAGGCTCATCATCACAAGTCTGACTCTCCAGTTGGCTTTTTTTCCCACACAAACAAACAAAAACTTTACTAAGGAGAAGAGGTCTTGTGATCTGCTTTGGTGAGAGGATTTTCCATACCAACGAAATCGCAAATCATGGAAATAATGTGTGTGAGAGAGGCAAAAAAAGACAGAAAGACAAAGACACGGAGAAAGAGGGAGAAAGTATTGTTAACATTTATATAGGACCATAATACTATTATATTTTAAAGTGCTTTACATAGATTATCTCATTTTATCTTCACAATAACTGTGTGAAATAGATTCTATTATTAGTTACATTTTAGAGATGCAGATAATGAGTAGAACTATGGTTTTATTACTGTAAGGAACCTCTGGAAGAGGAAACTACTACCAAGACAAGTCAGTGCCTTCTCTGCAATTTATAATCTTAAAGAACCGCCTAAAGTACTGAAAGGTAAAGTCATTTGCCCAGGATCACACAGCCAGTATGAGTCAAATACAAAGAGGAAACGAAGTCTTCCTGACTTCAAGGCTGGGTCTCCATTGTACAGATGAGACAATGATGATGGTGATGGTGGTGATGGTGAGGATGATGATGATGATGATGATGGATAGATAGAAAAATAAATCAATAGGTAGATAGATCATAAATGACAGATAAATATGGAAAAAGAAAGAAAGAGAGAGAGAGAAAGAAAGAAAGAAAGAAAGAAAGAAAGAAAGAAAGAACGAAAGAAGGAAAGAAAGAAGGAAAGAAGGAAGAAAGGAAGGAAGGAAGGAAGGAAGGAAGGAAGGAAGGGAAGGAAAGGAAGATGGTAGATAGATATGGATGGATGAATAGATAGATGAAAGAAAGCTAAATAGGGATGGATAGATAAAAGAAAGATAAAGGATAGGTGGATATTTAGAAAAATAGATAGATGGGGATAAATAGATGCAAGAAAGATAGCTAGATAGATAAATGATGTATAGATAAATAGAAAGAAAAATAGATGATGGATAGAAAGATGATGAATAGATATAGATAGATGGAAAGATAGATAGGGATGGGTAGCTAGATAGATGAAAGATAAAAATAAAAAGAGGTTATTGAGTGAAAGAGAGAGAGAGAGAGAGAAGAAAAATAGACGGTGGATACACATAGATACCAATGCTATAATACTCTCATAAAGTGGCTTAAAGCATACATGGCATTTTCCTGACAACAATCTTGCAATTTTGTTCTAAGGTTCTGAGGTTCAGAAAAGTTAAGTAACATAATAACAATTACAACAATAATTTTGATCATCATCATCATCATCACTTGGTGTTTTAATGTTTGTAAAGAGCTTTACAAATATTAATTAATTTTTTTCTACAACAACCTTGGCACATAGGTGCTTTTATTATTCCTATTTTATAGGTAAGGAAACTATGACAGGCAGAAGTTAAAACCCTTCCTCAGGGTCACACAGCTGGTAAGTGTCTGGTGCTAAATTTGAGGTCAGGTCTTACAAACTTCAAGGCCAATATTGGCTCTATGCATTGTGCTGCATGGTAGGCTATAATCATGCAGCAAGTAAATGTCTTAGTCATAACTCAAACCCAAGACTCCTGACTCCAAGGCCAGTGATCTGTCCACATATGTGTGTACATATGTGTGTGTATGTATGTGTGTATATAAGTGACACACATTCACAAGCTTGTGTACATGTGCATAGATATGTATATCACACGCATACGCATTTATATTATAGGATCTGAAATAGATCACTACTCCTTTCTTTCTACTGCTTCCCTATTATGTCTCTATTTTTTGAAGGAAAAAATAAAAGACATATCAGCCTAAACAGACATGGAAATTCAGGCTTGCAATCAAGAAGACAAGTTCAAATCTCTCCTCTGACACATACTAGCAATGTGGCCCTGAGCTACAGATACAAAGAAAGATGAGGAAAAAAAGTCCCTGTCCTCAAGCAGTTCACAGTCTAAAAGAGAGAAACAACTTGCAAAGAACTGTATGCATACAAGATACATACAGGATAAATCTCAAAGGAAAATACACTAACATTAAAGGGAACCAGGAAAGGCTTCTTTAAAATTTAAATTTTAAATTTAAAAATTTAAATTTTAAATTTAAAAATTTAAAACCCAGCCTTGATTTTAACTGGGACTTGAATGAATCCAGGGAAGCCAGGAAGCAGAAATCAGGAGGGAGTTAATTCCAGGCATGGTAGACAGACAGGGAAAATGCACAGATCCTAAAGATGGAATGTCTCTCGTAAGTAGTGGCAAGGAGGTCAAACAGTATGTGGGGTGTAAGAAGGTATAAGAAGACTGAGAAAATAGTTAAAAAAAAAAAAGAAAGAAAGAAAAGAAAAAAGAAGAAAAGAAAAGAAAAGAAAAGAAAAGAAAAGAAAAGAAAAGAAAAGAAAAGAAAAGAAAAGAAAAAAAAAAAACACCAGGTTGTGAAAGGCTTTAAAAGCCAGAGGATTTTATGTTTGATTCTGGAGACCATAAGGAACCACTAGAGCTTACAGAATAGGGGTTATATGGTTAGACCTGGTACATTAGGAACATCAGTTGGGTTCCAGAGAAAACTGGCTCCGAATTTGGTTGAATTTGGAAGTGTGAAATTTAAATGTTAAGAAAAATGAGAATTTAAGTTTATAGCTAATCTTAGGATTTCCCACACTTTTCATTTTGAGGGGTGGGATCATTATTTCACAGATGTTTTAAAGTAAGAGAGAATTTAACAACCTCAAAGTTTAAATGTTTTCCATATGGGAATGAAACTTATAATCTTCACAACTCAGGAATTGGTGACTATGAGATACTGAGAACAGCAATTTTTTCATCTAGACTTCAGTGACTAGGAATTAATAAGTGTATCTAAAGAACTGGAATTCTTCCAACTGGAAATATGTAGCATAAAAGATCTAAGTAATAAACAGAGTTTTAAACTTAGGTGAGTCTACAGTTTTTAAGGAGCTTATAGAAAATGTTGTACTGCCAAATGCAAGTAATGGTTCTGGCATTGTTAAATCCAAGATATTCTTGTACTCATAGGCCAGATATCCAGAGGGTTCGTTCTTTAATTTTTAAAAATAATTGTATTTTTTCTTCTCACTGAATCACATTGACATTACAGGAATGACTGTAGCTAAACTAGCGAATTTGAAAACATTTTAGAGCTTGAGGCAGCAAATAGCTAATTAGTCCAATCTAGTCCAAGAAATAATAATAATTAGCATTTAGCTAGTGCTTTAAGGTTTGCAAAGAACTTTACAAATATTATTTCAGTCATCTCCATAACAATCCTGGAAGGTAGGTGCTATTATTACCCCCATTTTACAGATGAGAAAACCAAGTCTAAAAAAAGGTTAGTTGACTTTCCCAGGGTCTCAGAGCTAGTAACTGTGTAAAGAAGGATTCAAACTCAGGTGTTCTTGATTCCACGTTGAGTGCTCTATCCACCATACACCTAGATGCTGTCAACCTGAAAGTTTGGTTAAAGGAAGCAAACAGACTGGATGATAGATAAATATAGATATAGGTATAGATAGAGATATAGATATATAATTGATTAAGCTAGCTGAATACATACATATATGGAGCCAAATAAAATCTGACTACTTGAACAAAAGAATGAGAAGTCTTAAATACATTTTAGAACCATCCCAATTCAGGATGGCTATGTCACTCGAGTTTATGATCTCCATATATGTTTAATCATGGTGTGAGAAAGAAATTTTCTTAATTGAATAGGTGAGATAAGAGAGTTTGACAAAGTGTCAATTGAAATTACAACCCAGGATATCTGTGTTTTCTTTACCATGCCATAGCATGTATATGTCCAAAAAAATATTAAGATAAGAAAAAGTCCCATGACTCAAGATAATGTCTCAAGTTAAGGGTCTCATCTTCAACGGCCATAATGTCAGCTCCATCTGACCTTGCTGACATAGGAAGAGGTATTCTCTGAGTTTACTCAGAGAACAAAGAAGCTGTTAGGTCCAGGCTCTTCTTTTGGTTGATTAGTTCAGGCTCTGACCCTTATTGAGGTTATTAAATTGATATTAAATGATTCCTATACCCCTCCTACAACGTACTTGACAAGTTGTGATCCAGCTTCTGCTTGAAGACCTCAAAAAGGGCAAACCTGCTCCCTCCCAAGGCAGCTTATTCACTACTGAACAGTTCTAATTATCAGGAAACTTTTCTTACATCCGGCCTAAATCTTCCATTGTCCAACTCTGAGCTGTTCCTGCTGGTGCTGTCCACTGCAGGTCAAACAGAACAAATCAAATCCCTCCTTCATATTAGAGTCTTTCAAGTATCTGGAGACAGGTATTAGGCCCACCTTAAGTTTTCACTTCTCCAAACTAATTTACTCCATTTCTCAAGGCCTCCCCACTCCAGTCTATCCATCCTCCAGACACTGTAGAACATCCAACCATGCTCTCTTCTATCCACCTTTTGCTCTGGAAATAGTAATCAGATCAAAATTGCTATTGTTTCTAGGAAGTGAATGATAATGGTCTGCCCCATCCAGGGCTCTACTCTCCATTTCCCCTGACTCCTTTAAACAAAAGCTTCCTACTCCATCACCACTTCCCTAAATTAGTTTGTATTTAAATTCTTTGGGGAAGCTAGGCAGTGCAGTGAATAGAGCACTGGCCCGGAGTCAGGAGGCCCTGAGATCAAATGCTACTTGTGACACTTCACACACTTATTAGCTGTGTGACTTTGGACAAGTCACTTAACCCCAATTGCCCTCCAAAAAGCAAAAAACAAAAACAAACAGAATTTAAATTCCTTGAGGGGAGAAACTATCTTGAATTCCTATCTGTATTTGCAACACCTAGCATAGTGCCTAGGACAGGGGTGGGGAACCTGTGGCCTTGTGACCACATATGGTAGTCAATAGACAGCTCCATTTCACTATTTCTCTGGTTCCTTACCTTTTATATGTTCCACAATTATTTCTGGATCCCATTAGTACATAATTAACATATTCATGCCCATCAATGGCCTACATTCAGAAATCTGACGATTTTTCAGGAAGAATATCTATGTACCACATTTAGAACTCTGGTTCTTAACCCTAATCTACCCTGCTGAAATCTTCCATTCACCCTTCATGACAGCTGAGTTCAGCTGGAAATCCACCTTCTCTTTTGATTTTCCCAGTGTTCCTTGGTCCCAAACTCCTAGTGCACCAGAATCTGGGGATACTAACTAGTCTGACCTCTGTAACTCCTTTTCCACCCCTCATCAGATTTGCTAGCCAAATAGAATCTGTCCCACATATTCACTCTCTCCTTCTCCAGGGTTCTTAAATGATACTGACAATGGATTCATGTTTATGCCTAAGGTATGGATAACTGCTACCTTCTCCATACCAGCTCATCCGTCATACTACTGCCTTTCTTACCCATGGAGTTATATATCATTCTGATTGAAAAGTTCAGTGCCACTCAACTGCCTACTGAGTAATTTTCAGACTCTTCTGGCTAGTATTCA
>CM053588.1:95882920-95897920 GCA_028646515.1 Pseudochirops corinnae | reverse complement strand
GCTCTATTCACTGCGCCACCTAGCCACCTTTACTTAGTACAGTTCTTGGCACATATTATAAGGGCTTAATAAAATGCTTGTTGCCTCAGTAGTTGATTGATTGGAAGAAATAGACTGAGGGTTATTTTATAAACAATAATAATAATGATAATGAAAATATTTATAGACCAGCTCAAGATTTATTAATGTATTTTATGTGCATTATAATATCTGAACCTCACAACCACTCCCATGAAGGAGGCATGTTATTATCCTCACTTTATAGACAGGGAGAGGGAGACTCCAAGAGACCAAGGTCACACAATTAGTAAGAGACTGACAACATTTGAGACCAGGACCTACCAATTCCAGGTGGTTACATTCTGTCTGCTCTGGCACTACTCAGCCTCTCAAGGTAAGAACTAAGCCCAAACTAGAACCCAAGTCACTCAACACCAACCAAGTCTGTCGTTAGTTTTACCATATCATGATACCACATCCCTAGATCTTGATGGCTGGCACATGCTCAGCCCTTTGTTATCACTCTCAGAATCCAGTTGCTTCAGCATGTTTAAAGCAATGCTTCCCCTCTATTTTGAAGTGACCAATAGCCTTTCATTATTGTCTTAATTCAGAAAATGCTATTTGGGGAAATCTGTGTGTCTACGTTAATTCAAAGTTCTTTTGTTTTGAGAATTGGGGGAGGGATTTTTACAACACCCTTTGAGATCACTGAAAATAGCTTGTGGAATCACTAGGCTTATAGATGTAATTTACTTAGACAAGTCCATAGTCCATGGGTATGACAGGCGCAAAGAGAGTGTATTTCAAAATTCCATAATGTTCCTGCTTACCAGAGCCAAATAGCCTATTTTCAAGAGAAAACAGGGATGTGTGTCTCAAAACTCTTGTGAAAGAATATGGATATTCCTTTCAATCCATTAAACTAAGTTATTTCATTCAATATCAGAAGCTAAATTCATTTTGTAGTGGTTGGGGTTCAGCTTCCTCTTGGTATTTTTCAATGTCATCTTCTTCATACTTTTTAATCATGCTCCTTTGGGCCTTTGTAACTTTCCCAGTTAACTGATGGCCACTGTTCAGAGGCTAAAGCTTATGACAAGGCCGAATTTCCCAGAAGACTTTGCATCTCCTGAGGAATGTTTACTTGTTTTAGGTCCTATAATTCAAACAAGAATGAGTGTGCTTACATGGGGAGAAGATCTCATCATTTGGCATATGTTTTAATGATCATCTTGAAACATTCAGTTTCTACCAAAGGCTTAGCTCCTTTCTGTCCAGTTTCTAACCTAAATACAAAGAGGCAGCTGGTGGCACAGAGGATAGAGCACTGAGATTGGAGTTTGGAAGTCCTGAGTTCAAATCCAGTCTCAGATATTTACTAGCAGTTATGACCCTGAGCAAACCATTTAACCTCTGCTTGCCTCAGTTTCCTCAGTTATAACATGAGGGTCATAATAGCACCTACCTCCTAGGGTTCTTGAAAGGATCAAATGAGATAATATTTGTTTAAAAAAAAAAAACACAGCACAGTGCCTGCCATATAGTAGACATCATACAAATATCTGTTCCCTTTCTCCTCTTCCCTAGTTTTTACAGCATACATTAAAATCAGCCACAGCCACCCTACAAATGCAATTAAATCAAATAAGCCACATCATCAGCCATGGTACATACATACACACACACATATATATGTATACATACATATACACACAAATACATATGTGTATAAAGTATATATATTATATATATCATACATAGTATATATATTACATACATATATAGTATATATTATTATATACATATATTATATACATATATGTTATGTATATAATATTATATATATTATATATTTATATATATAAAGGACCTCAGTGTCCAGTATCTCATCCTGCCAGGTGATCTTCAGAATCTTCCTAAGACAGTTCAAATGGAAGTGACTCAGTTTCCTAACATGCTCATATTTCAAAGGCTCGCTTAACATCTACCTTCTATATGAAGTCTTCTTTGATAATGCTTGTCCATATCTATCACAGAACCATGGAATTTCCAAGGTTGAAGGGGCTTCAAGGGCCATCTACTCCAACTTATACTTGAGAAATCATCCCTTCTGCAAAATACCTGACAAGTGGTCAACCAGCGGTGCTTGAAGACTTCTTGTGATGGAGAAGCCACTGTCTCCCAATGTAGCCAATTTCACTTTTGAATGGTTCTTGTTATAAAGTTTTCCTTTATATCAAGGTAACTTATGTTTCTGCAGTTTCTGCCTGCTGTTGTTAATTCTGGCCTCTGGTACCTCAAAGGACGAGTCTAATCCCCCTTCCATGAGACAGCCCTCCAAAGCTGTGAAGACATCTCTCATTTCTCACCCACTCCACATCTTCTGTTCTCCAGAATCTCCTCAAATGACCTTCAAATGACACGACCTCAAATTTCACCATCTGGGTTGCCCTCCTTTGGATTTTCTCCAGCAAATTAACGTTCCTTCAAAAATTTGATTCCTGTAACTATAAATACTACAGGTATATCTTGATCAGTGCAGAGTATAGTAAAACTAATAATAATAATAATTTTAACAAATAGTTAACATTTATATAGTACCCATTGTGCTAAATACTTTACAAATATTGTCTCATTTGATTCTCACACAAACTCTGGGACATTGGTGGTATTTTTATCCTCAATTTATAATTGGGGAAAGTGAGGCAGATATCAAGTGATTTGCCCAAAGTCACACTAATAATATGTGCCTCAGGCCAGATTTGAGTTCAGGTCTTCCTGATTTCAGGACCACCATATCACCTAACTGCTTCAATCCTTGTTTTCCTAGTCCTAGATACATATCTCTCATGATGTTTGCAATAGCAAGGTAATATGCTAATATATGCTGGTCTTGGATTCAAAAAGACCTAGATTCAAATCCTGGTTCCAACACTTTCTGCATGGGCAAATCACTTAAATGTCTCTGAACCTCAGTCTCTGCATCTGTAAGATGGGGACAACAATATCTATACTACTTACAAGGTTGTTATAAAGTGAAAAATATGCTTTTTTATTGCCTTTCACACACTTTTATTTCCCTCTCCAGGGAGAACCTATGAACTACTGTTCCATTTAGCTGCCATTCCCTAGTCTTCTGATTCCATTTACAAAAAGAACATAAATATCAATATAGTTCATTTCAGGTCTGTGCTGTAGCCAGCTCACAATTGCCAATTGTTAAGTAATTTTAGCGAGAGATTTACACCTAAGAAACTGGCAAATGCTACATAGAAATCAGGACTTGATTTATTGTTTTTGTTGTCACTCTAGACATAAGAAAGTGATTGTGAAAATGTCAATGATGCAAATTGAATTTTAAAGTATGTCACATTTTTTTTCTAGAGAGCTGTTTGTTAAACATTTATCAACATGGTGTTGGTTTAGTTCCTCCAGATGTAGGTTAACCCATTTTTTGCTGGACAAGGGTAGCACATATAGAGTAGATTATTTGGACTGGACCTGGTTTTTTCATCAGTATAGGGAATTCCCAGTGAGGAAACTCTCTTTGCAACGCCAATCTGCAACTTCTCTGCAATCTAGAGTCTTTAAAAGTTGCTCAGGGCATTGAGAAGTTAAGTGACTTTCCCTAAACATAATACCAGTCAGAGACAGAACTTGAAATCAAGACTTCCTGATTCTAGAAACAATCCTCCCTCCTCTATGTCATGCTGACTTTCTCCTTGAGTGCCAATCTCTAAACAGATGATTCTAGATGCTCTAAACTTTTGATAATTAGCAGCATCTGCTTCCTTTTCCTCCACTCTGCCCTCATCATTGAAGGTACAGACAGGAGGCACATAGGACTAAGTGAGGAACATTTCTTTGTTTCGAGTTGCCTTGGTCAAAAAATCCATCACCTCTTAGCCAACTCTTGTAGCCTCTCCCAGAGTCTGGCTGGTGCTTGTATGGAAGACACAGTCTTCTTTCTAGTATTACTATAAGGATTTACAGTTTGGGATAACTTTCCAAGTTCTGTTCCTGACACAGAACTCAATAACCCATGCAAAGATACTTTTTAGCATTTTTTTTAACTTTCAATCCCAAATTTTCTCCCTCACTTCCCCCCCTCCCTAAAATGGTAAGCAGTTTGATATAATTTGTATGTGTACAATCACGTAAAACATATTTCCATATTAGTCATGTTGTGAAAGAAAAACCAGAAAAAAAGGAAAGAACAATGAAAAATAAAGAAAGTGAAAATAGTATGATTCAATCTGCATTCTGACTCCACTGGTTCTTTCTCTGAATAGCATTTTCCATCATGAGTCCTTTGGAATTGTCTTGGATCATTGTATTGCTGAGAGGAACTAAGTTATTCCTAGCTAATCAAATTTGTGTATTCTTGAAAATTATTTGTAAATTATACCTTAGCTTTCTTTTCCATGACATAACATGAACACATACACACATATGTTCATTATATTTAATGCTACTCTCTCTGATGATTGAATTTTCTCATTGACGAAATGGAACTAGAAATTCCAAATAGAAATGGAAGTCCCCAGGCAACAACCTCACCTGTGCTGCTTTTACACTGTGTAAAAACTTCACTGTGGAAGCTAAAGCAAATTGGTGACAATTTGCACCTTCAAAAAGAATAGAAAGATTAACATTTTTCAGAATAAAGAGCACAGAAGTTGTCTAGAAAACAAGGGACACTTACTAAGGACTCTCAGGAGAGTGGGAAAAGAGAACTAACTATATTGCCAGAGCTATTGGTCATAAAACTTAAGCAAGTGGTATAAAAGCACACTTGTGGATCTTCAAAATAAAGAGAAAGAGACCTTTAGAAACTCATATGGAAAAATCAGGGGAACATTTCATTCACTGCCTTAATAGCTGTATAATTTCTCAAGAATCTTGATAAGCTTACTTCTGATTTTTACTTTTACTTTGTCAATGAAGGCTATTATTAAGCATGAAAATTTTCATTTCAATTCTTGAGCATATTATTTTAAGTTTTCCATCAAATTATCAGTGTGTGGGTATATTTCTAATTGTTTATGTGGCATGAAGTTAGGAGGTATGTTATATAATTTCATGTAGTTGAAGCAAAATAAAGCAGAAATCTAATCAGTTGTTTTTAAACTCTTGCTGCACAAAACTTCCTTCTTGGTAATTAAATGTAATCGTCACTCTCAAGTTCGTCTCTGAATATAAAGAATGCTGAAGTAAACTTACCAATAGGTCCTTCAGTGGGCTTCTACTTTAGTATAATTAAAATAACCCTTCCTCAGCTGGAAATCTATTAATTAAGGCTTTAGTTCCTGCTGCTTGGAAATAGTATGCCTACTCCACATAGCATCAATGCAATATTCATAGCACCAATGATGACTATGAACATGCTGGCACAATTCTGAATTGCAAAATATAACAGACTCCCCATATAGAAGACAGAAACATAACATTTATCCAGACACCAAAAAGCTAAATCCCAGCACCAGGAAATTGAATCCATCATAACAACAAAGAAGTTAATAAACCATAACATAGCAGTGAGACACACCATCCTTTAGTCTTCCCACAAACAAACACTCACAAGCCTAGCTGTCTCCTTAGCTACATCCTCTCCTCCCTCCAACTCTAGCTACTGTGACTCCCAGCTTCCTGTGGGCTATACACTACCCTTTGGCAAACTTCTCCCACCACATACACCATGTGATTACATTCAGCCTATTAGGGGGCAGGGAAGATCTTCAAATTCCCTTAAGCCTATTAAGGGGCAAAGAAGATCTTCAAATTACCATTACCATTATACCCCAACATTTCCTAAATTAAACCTTTATTCAACATAGAAAGAAGCAGTATGGTATAGTGGATTGAATGTTGGACTTAATGTTAAGAACACCTGAATTTCAATCTTGCCTCAGGACCTGCCTGTAGGACCCTGGAAAAGTAAAGCTTTGAGTCTTAATTTCCTCATATGTGAAATAAGGATAATCATAATTCCTACTTGACAGGGTCATTAGGAGGATGCACATTTTAAAACACTCTCAAGATGTTTTGGGTTTTTTATTATCATTATTATTAACTTGTATATCTATATCCTTCAAAGTGCTCAAAACAAAATAGTTCTATTTTACTCTACTCACTTTCTACCTAAATGCTTCAATAAAGTCATAACAGTTTGAGCACGAGATCAAACAGGTCAGATTAAAAAGGTTTCAAGTGCATATTTGGGGAAAGACTATCTAAGCATCAGCTGAAGGTTGTTCACCAGGGAGGCTAAAACTTTGGGGACCTAGCAACATATATATGAAATGTACATTCAAAAAAAAAAAAACACCAAACCTAGCCCTCAGTCAGGTGGGGTCTCACCTAACTTCTGCAGTGGTGGGGAGTAAGGGGAGGTGGGGAATGGTAGAAAAGGGGAAGATATATTTTGAGATTATTTTGAGACACTATTTGTGGAACAATAACAAATAACCAACTATGGGAACCAGATAATTTTGCTCTAAATGAAACCAGAAATAAATTAAAAAGTAACAATTTCTTCCTAGAGTGAATGAAAGAATTGGCACCAATTGACTTCATCAGATAATCACATGCACCAAAACAAAATCATGGGATTCTTGGTCATCTTGCCTTGTTGTAGTCAATAAGTCAACTAGCATTTGTAAATCACTTGATGAGCTTTAGCATTAATATCACTGGAAGTCATACTATAATTTATATGCCAACTTCCACTGTAGAGGATGAAGAAATATTAAAGCTCCATGAAAAACTTGCCAGGAATTGCTAAATAGTCAACACATATTTTGTTATTCAGTGCCTTCAGTGTGAAAGGGAATGAAGGGCAGGCAGCAAAAATATATAAAGAAATATGCCCTGATATTAGGAAATAAAAGTAGACAAAGGGTTATAGATTACAGAGAAGATTCATATCAACATATCATGAATACTTTCTTCAACACAGGAACTAGAAGATATTGCATGAGCTCAAACATCAAAGAACTTAAACATGGCATAGAGAGGCCCATCTAAAACATAGTGGTCACCTCACGCATTCATTCATTCATTTATTCACAAATACATACATTTGTAGCTTTTTGTTATTGTTCATTTGTTCAACCACATCTAACTCTTTGTGATCTCATAGCTCATAGCATACTAGGCCCATCAATCTTTCGCTAGCTTTCAAATTCTGTCCAGATTCTGTACATTGCTTCCATACACTATTCAGCTCATCTTCTGCCATCTCCTTTTTCTTCTGCCTTTGATCTTTCCCAACATCAGGGTTTTTTCCAATGTCTTCTCATTATATGGCCAAAGTATTTCAGCTTCAACTTCAGTATTTGACCTTCTAATGAAGAGCCTGAATTAATTCAATTAACTACTACCTGATTTGATCTCCTTGCTGTCCAAGGGACTCTCAAAAATCTTCTCCAGCACCACAATTCAAAAGTGTTGATTCTGTGGCAATAACTGGGATAGGTTGAACTACATACTAAGGCATCTTAAAAGTAAATAAAAGAATTACAGGATATAGATGGACAATTAGGGAATATTTAAGTTACTACCCTAAGACTACATACCATTGAAGCATAGTATTTCCTCTAGGTTCCTTCTCCAAACTCCCACTCTCACTGATAGGTTAGGTCCCCAGAGGGTGATTACTTATATTTCCCCTCAGAGTTCTAGACATAATTCTGGGGATATGGAGTTTCTAACCTTGAGTTGCTTCCTATTGCCTTTAGAATAAAAACAAACTCCTTAGTCTGCCATTTTAAGTCCTTCACCATTTAACTACGAGGCTACCTTTACAGATAATTGCTTTTTATTCCCCCTTCACACAATCTTCATACCAAACTGACTTCCTCGCTATATCTTGAATGGAACATTCTCTCTCTCATCTCCATGTCATTGTGTAGTCTCTAACCCATGTTTAGAATATATTCCCTTCTTTCCCATACCTCTTAGATTCCATAGCTTCCTTCTAGGTAATCTCCTAAATTGTTAGCGTTCTCTCCTTCCTCCTCAAATTTTGATGTTTACACTTATTTTATTGTACCTATGAGGAGAATGTAAGACCCTTGAGGGAAGATACTATTTTTCATTTTGTCTTCATCTCACCTTGTACTTAGTAGGCAGCTTGTACTTAGTAGACACTTCATAAATGCTTATTGAATTGAACTGGATATACCATTTTAGAATCAGATATATTTATGGGAAATGAGACAATTGGCTAAGTAGAAAAAGAATCAAAGTAAAATACAAGATTAGAAGAAAAGATACAAATAAGAAGATGTAGCATGTAATTGCAGAAGCCCCAAGCAGACCTAGTTAAACTAGCTATTGACTCTGAAAAACAGTAATTGATGAGAGTAAAGAAGGTGTAATTAATGCAGCTGTGCAGTTGCTACAACCAGGAGGCTAAAAGTGCCCAGAAACTACTTTAGCTAGCAAATTCTTACTCACTTAACCAAAGTAAATATTGGATAATCAAAAACAACACTAATTTATAGTACAAGCTCATTTACAGATAGTTAAAGAGTTTGGGTCCTAATTACATAATCTTTGTAATTAATACAGTTGTATTGCCTATTTTTCCAAAAACCTATTTCTTTAATAATAATCTCCCACTATATCATTGTAAATCATGAAACACCAGGACCTTAGAATTTAAAAATACATATGATCTAAAAGACAATGTAAGATTAAGTGGACTAAGTAAACTATACAAGTAAACCAAAGATAACACAAGTTCCAGAAGTTGAGGATATTTATGACTATTAACAATCACTCCACAATTTGGCCCAATTGACCTTCTTGCCAATTCTTCACAAATGGCACTCAATCTCTGATTGTCGTGTCTTTTCACTGACCGTCTTGTTTACTTCAAAACTCAGTTTAAAGGCAAGTTTCTACATGAAATGTTTGTCGTTTCCTTCCTCCCTGCCTCCTCATGGGACTGGTGCTTTTCCACAAATAACTTAGCTTCTACTTATCTGATGGATAGATGTATTATAGATCAGTGGTTCTCAATCTTCCTAATGCCGCAATCCTTTAATACTCATATGTGGGTGTGTCTGCATGTGGGCAGACCCGCATGGAGACAGACAGAGGAGAGGTGTCTCAGTTCCTAAGATCATCAGAAATATGTGTTTTCTGATGGTCTTAGGTGACCCCTGTGAACCCTGTGAAAGGGTCGTTGGACCCCCAAAGGTGTCACAACCCACAGGTTGAGAATCGCTGTTATAAATAATCATGACCATGACAATGAAGATATATACATATATGTATATGTAAAAGCACATATAATATACTTGTGTGTACATGTGTATATGTTATTTTCCCTAGTAGAATGTCTAAGAACAAGGGAAATTTGATTTTTGTTTTTGTATCTCCAGTACCTCAGGCAATACATGGCACATAATAACCATTTAATAAAAGTTTGTTGATTGATTATAAAAGTAAGTAAATTAGTAGGAGAGACTACAAATGGAGAGAACAAGAAGTATTTTGGTACCAAAAGAACAAGAGAAGAGTTGATAACATGGTGGATGACTCCTCTACTATAGAATTATGGGAAATCAAGGACAACATTCACACATGATGAAAAATTGTAGAAAAATTGCAATCTATATCAATGGAGGCAGTATCTGATAAGGATGAAATCATGGCTTCATCAAAACATCAAATTCCACTTTAAATTAGCTACATTTACTTTTATACAGAACTCAAAGGAAATGTAATGGGTTGTTACTCATTTAGGAACACTTCAAATATGTCACCCAACAATTTGACAATGACTTTTATCACCATATGTCCCTGATAACTCATGGAAGTCAGAATCAGTAGACTATTCAGTCCATCTGAAGTATAATCTCAAATCCCTGGGGATGAAGGCTGATAGTAATTATGCTACCAGAATGTGAAAAATTACTTCTAATTCCTATTGTTCTGTCCTGTATGGGAAGTGAAATGAATGCTGCAGTGGTTTACTATTGCGTTACAAAACACAGTAAACACAAAACTGTTTGTGGGGAAAGCAAAGGGTCAGTAGTCAGAAGACCTTGGGTAGTAGTAAGCCAGGAAGAGACTTTCAGAGAGCACTGCTCTCCTGAGTAATGGAAGAAAATCCTATTGTGAGTAATTAGCATCTGTAGGAGGAAGATGATGGCTGTGAGAGAGCCACAATATTCAGAAATAGGGTAATGACTCATGTTGAACAAAGGCAGGTTGACCTTGAGACTCTAAAGTAAACAAAGACTAATTTAAAAATGGAAATGGTCCAAAAATCAAACAATAATTTACATGTTGATAGCCGCACAAAGAAGTGTGGATCATGTAATGCTAGACTTCACGGAGAAACTTTAACTTATTCTCTCTTTGGGTTGAGTGATAACCCTCACCTGTCAGGTATTCTAAGTAGGCTACAAAGTTTAGGGTCCCATTTGTAGCAAAATACAAAATCATTCAAAGTTTAATTTTCCTTCACAGTACAGTTTTAGTTTTACCTGGTGTGCTAGTCTCAAGTCTCTCCTTATTTCACTCTCTCCTGAACTCAGAAGAGTCTTCCTATGGTCTGATCTTTTCACCCTTCAATTCAATGAACTCCAGTGGTTCCCTATTATGTCCAGGATCAAACATAAAGTTCTCTGGCTTTTAAAGTCCATGTTAACCTGGGTTCTTTCTATCTTCCTAATCTTCCTACTCTTTACTTCCTTCTGCCTGTTGTTCATAAATAACACTGATTTCCCAACTCTTTGTCTTTGCACTGATTATCTTCCATATGCTCTCCCTTCCTCACCTCCACCTTCTGGTTTTCCTGGATTCCTTCAAGACTTTGTTTAAATCCAACCTTCTGCAAGAGGCCTTTTACAATCTCCCCCACCTCATCCCCTTGCTAGTGCCTTCCCTCTAAGATTGCCTCCCATCAATACTATATGTATCTTGTATGTACAAAGTTGTTTGCATGTTGTCTCTCCCATTAACATGTTTGTCCTTTAAGGACAGGAATAGTGGCTTTGCTTTTCTTTGCATCTCTATGCTTTAGCACAGTGCCTAACCCATAGTAAGTACTTAATTAATGCTTAATGTTGGAGCTGATAATAATAAAGATGAGAAAGAAAAAATATTTACAAATGTGTGTGGCAGGGCAACTAAAATAATTATTGTGATCTCAAGATGCATGAAAAGAAATACAATGGCTAGAACCAAGGGAAGTCATTGTCTCTTTTGTATGTCTTGGGGCATCACATCTGAAGTATTGCATTCAGTTCTAGGTATTGCATTTTAAGGACAGCAAAAGAGTGAAAAGAGGACTGCGTTTGGAATTAGATGATAAGGCTCAAAATCTCACCTCTACCACATAATATTTGTGTGACCATGGTCAAGTCACTTAACCTGTCTAGATGTCAGTTCTCTTATCTTTAAAATAAGGGCATTAGATTAGATTACCTCTGAGAATTCCTCCAAATGTAAGTCTATAACCCTATAACCTATGATCCCTAACACGACAGAGTGCTTAGCACATAAGTGCTTAATAAATGCTTTGCCATTCTTTATTCATAGATAAGGAAAAAATGTGGTATATTGAATAGAGTTGGTCTCTAAGTCAAGAATATCTGAGTTTTTAAATCTTGCCTCTGACATACCAACTGTGTGACCCTAGGGAAGTCAGTTAACCTCTCAATGATCAATGAAACTCCCTAAGATGGTAAGTCACAGATCATTCATTCATCTGTATTGGTGGAAGGAATTTCTTTACTGGGAGTCCCTGAAATTAATGAAATACCAAGAAAAAAAGGAAAGAGGAGAAAGAGGGAGAAGGGTAGGAAGGGAGGGAGAAAGGACAGAGAGGGAGGGAGGAATGGAAGATCAAAGGAAGGAAGGAAGGAAGGAAGGAAGGAAGGAAGGAAGGAAGGAAGGAAGGGAAGGAAGAAAGGGAAGGAAGGAAGGAAGGAAGGAAGGAAGGAAGGAAGGAAGGAAGGAAGGAAAGGAAGGAAAGGAAAGGAAGGAAGGAAGGAAAGGAAGGAAGGAAGGAAGGGAAGAAGGAAGGAAGGGAAGGAAGGAAAGAAGAGAAGGAAGGAAGGAAGGAAGGAAGGAAAGAAGGAAGGAAGGAAGGGAAGAAGGAAGGAAGGAAGGAAAGAAGGAAATTGAAAGAAACTAATGAGCTAATACCAAGCAAAGTAAGCAAAGCAAGACAACAAAATACATGACTACAATAATGTCAACAACAAAGATAGCTTAAATGAATCAAACTCTGATTAATCATAATAACCAATCTTGATCTAAAATGGCTAAAAAAAACATACTTCTTAGCATAAAGGTGAAGAACAATAGATGTAAAATATAGTACATATGGTTCTTGCATCTATTTATTTTGCTTACATTTTTCTGTTGTTGTTTTTTTGTCTTTTTGTGGGCAAGGCAATTGGGGTTAAGTGACATGCCCAAGGTCACACAGCTAGTAAAGTGTTAAGCGTCTGGGACCAAATTTGAACTCAGATCTTCCTGACTCCAGGGCTAGTGCTGTATTCACTGTGCCACCTAGCTGCCCCCTACATTTTTCTCTTTTTTTGATTGTTTTTGTTTTGTTTTGCTTTGCTTTGCTTTTTGGAGGGGGGGAAGGCAAGGCAATTGAGGTTAAGTGACTTGCCCAAGGTCACATGGCTAGTGTTAAGTGTCTGAGGCCGGATTTGAACTCAGGTCCTGCTGACTCCAGGGCCAGTGTTCTATTTACTGCACCACCTAGCCACGCCTCCCCTACATTTTTCAACAAAATGGGAAGTGAGAGATTAAATTAAAAGAATATGATAGGTATGAAAACAAAATGTAACAATATAATGAAAATAAGTTCAAGTAAATTAATAAATTAAGGAAGTCATATTACATAATTTCTAAGATATCTTCCAATTGACATCAGGTGAGTCAACTGAATTTAATTCTGTTTAGTTCAACAATTGTTAAATATCTACTGTTTATAACTTCCTGTGCTAGTTTCTGGATATATTAAAGCATGACTCAGTCCTGTCCTCAAAGCCAAAATAATCTAGCAAAGATTTAGACTGATACATAGCTAACTATAAATTTTAACATGATATGGTCACAGTAGCTGTCCAAACAGAGTGGCCTGAGAGATTTAGGAAGGAGCAATCCCTTCTAGCATAGATTATCAGGGAAATTTCAGGCAAAAGGCAGCATATGGACTGGATCTTTAAGAAAGAGAAAGTTCATCAGCTCATACATTTAAAACTGGAAAGGACCTAAAAGATCAAGGCCATGGCTCCCATTTTATAGGCCTTCTACAAGTTGAGGACCAGGAGAAGCTATTCCAAGTTTGGGAGATATGTAACTTAAAAGTACAAATGCAGAAAAATGCTCTATGAGATCAGGTTTGGAAACTTTTCTAACTAGAATGTAGAGCCCATCAGAGTACCATAATACAGAAAAGGTAGTTTAGAGAAAGACTGTAGAAGGCCTTGAATGCCAGGGGGAGAAAGTTTGTATTTAATTTTGTAAGCAATACAATTCCTGAAGCTTTTTATGATATGACCGGACCTATGCATTAGGAAAATTACCCTGACATTGCTGGGTAAAATGGATTAGTTTAAGTTATTTTACCTTTTTATTCTCTGTTGTAACTTCAGTAAGATGGCTCTGTTAATCAATAAACTTTTTGCCAGGTACTATGCTAAATGTTGGGAACTAAAATGCCCTCAAGGAGCTTTAAAATCTTATGATCCTATCTTTGTTTTGTTTCATGGTCACAAACTGTACCTCTAATCCCAGTTAACCTTCTTACAAATATATGCCCTTGATTCCAAAAAAAGACAAGGCAGAAGAATGGATGAGTCAATATCAGAACCATAACTAGGGTAGGGTGAATTGGGCTTTGTCCCAATGTGCCTAAATATAGAAGGTGTTAACAGTATATTCTTTCACCAGGTAGAAACAGTTGAGATCAGCAACTACTCATTAAGAATGATAAAATAGTCTCAGAGTCTCTTTCCCTATTGGGTCTTGTGACCTGAATTCCCAGGTCTTTCCTCCACAAACACATACGCATACTGTGTTTATCTTTAAAAGTTAACTTTGGTCAACCAAGATTAGAAGGAAAGTAAAAAGCTGGGAAACAGTCTTTGTAGCAAGTGTCTCTCATAAAGGCCTCATTTCTCAAATATAAAGAGAACTGAGTCAAATTTATAAGAATACAAACCATTCCCCAATTGATAAATAATCAAAGGATATGAACAGGTGAAGAAATCAAAGCTATCTATACTCATATGAAGAAGTGCTCTAAATCACTTTTAATTAAAGAAATGCAAACTAAAACAACTTTGAGGTACCATTTCACACCTATCAGATTGGTTAATATAACCAAAAAAAAAAAAAGGAAAATAATAAAAGTTGGAGAAGATGTGGGAAAATTGTGATGCTAAGGACTTTTGGTGGAGCTCTCAACTGATACAGCCATTCTTGGGAGCAGTTTGGAAATATGCCCAAGAGCAACCTTCAGTTCAGCAATACCGCTACTGGGTCTATATCCTGAAGAGATCATCAAAAAAGAAAAAGGACCTACATGTTCAAAAATGTTTATTTTAGCTCTTTTTGTGGCAAAGTATTGGAAATTGAGAAGGTACCTATCAATTGGGGAATAGCTGAACAAGTTGTGGTATATGAATGTAATGGAATACTATTGTGCAATAAAAAATGATGAGTGGGCAGATTTCAGAAAAACTTGGAAAGACTTATATGAACTAATGCAAAGTTAAACAAGTAGAACCAGGAAAACATTGTACAATATTGCAGCAACACTGTGTGATGATCAACTATGAATGACTTAGCTCTTTTCAGTAACACAATTACAAAGGATTTATGATGGAAAAGACTACCCACATCCAGATAAAGAACTGATGGATTCTGAATGTAGATTAAAACATACTATTTTCACTTTATTTTTTCACAATTTTTTTTCTTTTGGTCTGTTTCTTCTTTCACAACTGTGAC
>CM053588.1:95832365-95882420 GCA_028646515.1 Pseudochirops corinnae | reverse complement strand
CCTATATCAAATTGCTTACCATTTTAGGAAGAGAAGAAGGGAAGAAGGGAGGGAGAAAAATTTGGAAATCAAAATCTTGTGAAAAATGAATGCTAAAAATTGTCATTACATATAACTGGAAAATTTTAAATACTGTATTTTTTAAAAAGTTAACTTTGGGTTACCTATTATGATGCTTGTTTTATAGCATATTTTGTGATCCTTGTCCCTGGTGCCAAAATTACCAGCTATTGTTGTGATCAGCACTACACATTGGGAAGGTATTCAGTGATTACAAAAAAAAAAAAAAAAGCACCACCTGTCTCAAAAAGAATTTTCATTGTAAATTTTGGTAATATGTGAAATTCCATTGAAGAACTGAAAAGTATGTTTTGATGGAAGACAGTACTAATATAAGTATTCTTAATACAATATTTGTAACAGGCCTGGAAGAAGAATGTGAGATAAAACATGGAAATTCTGTATGCATAGGAACTTTCTGATATGGGATGATTTATAATTATCAGAATTATTATGGTGACCAAGCTTAAAATTCTTCAGATGATTAAACTGAGTGACAAAATGTATGACAATGAACTCCTTAGTATGAAAAACAATGAAACAATGTACATGTGAGCTAAATTGAGAAAATAAATGTTAAAAAAAAATATCACAACACCATCCAGATGTTACTGATGTAAGATAGCAAGATAATGGGATATACTTGCTGTACAAGGAATATGAGTAGTTGTAGATTGTCTAATAAGTTATAAAAGATCTCAAGCCAGAGGAAACTTCATTCAAGCTACTTATTTAATTCTGGGAGCTCAGGAAATATCATTGCTATGAAAACAGCTGAGAGACAGAATTGCATTCCATTTATTGACATGCAAATGAGCCCATCAAGCATATAAACAGGAATAGTTTTCTGCCAACTGAAATCTGCTCAGATCCTGTTGAGGAGAAAAAAATGTAAAAGTTCATTTTCCCAAACTGAGAAGGGTATGTAAGATAAAAGGGAAACACAGCATGAAGCTATTTATAAAGGGTGACATTGTAGGCATCTGAGAGTTTCTGTTGGATTTCCATATTGAAAGGATTTCTGAGTAAGGATGTTAGAGAACTAGGTAAACACAAGCACTGAGATCTCTATGAGAAATACTATTTACAACAGTTAATCAGCCTTTTCCATTGACAGCAATATGGTTAGACTTTTGCACTAACAGCAGAGCCAAACAATTTTATGAAGTGAGAGTAAAGATAAGGTGGAAGATTCTGCCTTCTAATTCATGTGTGCAACTCTCAGAAAACAGGACAGGAATTCTATATGTATTATCTGAAATAATATTTCCCTCAACATACACATATCCAGAATGTATATTCAAGATATGGAAGCTGAAGTGAGGTCATTTTTAATGTGACATAAATGTCCCCAACATAATGTAGCAATGTTCTTAAGTAGGTAGGTGCTTTTCCTCTTGGTAGATGGAATGCTGCTGAGAACAGGAGGAATCCCCTCACTTGCATGACTTTGTTTCTTTTTTTTCTCTACTTTGTACCCCTTTTACTACAATAACTTATGGATCCTGGGACACTAGAACCTGGATCAGTGGAAGGTCATATGTAATCCCGTCACCTAGGATGATGCTAGATGGTCTCCAAACTGAAAATAGAGAATAAGGAATTTTGAACCTAGTCCATTGTAGGCAAGAGAGATTCTCTATGGGCTACATCACCATGATCCTTCCTGTCACCCAGATTCACAAATATTAGTATCATTCTCAGCTCTTCCATTTCCCTACACTCTACATTTAGCAGTTACTTTTACTTCCAAAACATCTCGGACTTTTGATCCCCTCTCTCCAATCCACATCACCCTAGTTCCCTAGTTAGGTGTTTATTACATGTTTTTAAACTATTGCAATAGACTTG
The DNA here is from genome assembly GCA_028646515.1 of Pseudochirops corinnae. NCBI lineage: Eukaryota > Metazoa > Chordata > Mammalia > Diprotodontia > Pseudocheiridae > Pseudochirops > Pseudochirops corinnae. Next base: position 95,880,509 of record CM053588.1, on the reverse strand, counting down.
TAACTGGATTCTCTGCATTAAGTGTCTCTGTGTCTGTCTGTCTCTTTCTCCTCTCTCTCTCTCTCTCTCTCTCTCTCCCTCTCTCTCTCTCTTTCTCTCTCTCTCTCTCTCTCTCTCTCTCTCTCTCTCTCTCTCTCTCTTTTTTCCTCCCTCCCTCTTCCCCTCATTTTCTGTACAGCTACCCAAATACCTAAAATAAGTCTTACCATGTTATATCCCCTTTCAATAAACTCCAGTGGCTTATTATTAGCTCCAGGATAAAATATACTCTGGCACTGAAAGCTCTCCATAACTTGTCCCAGACTTATTTTTTTCAAATTAATTATCCAAATTCAAAGAAGTAGAGGAGGGATGAGAAAGGAATTTGCTTATAAAAAAATCATAGGAACAGAAAATTTAATAGCGGCGGACTATGGCTACAAATAAAAACTAGTATAACTTGAGCTACGTTAATAAAAGCAAAGTATGAAGGGAGAAGACAGTAACAGTGCTAGCAATGAGTATAGCAGTAGAGGAAAAAGCTTGGTCCAGGAAACAAAAGATAAATTCTGGAGGGCCTGTCCATACCGAGACCAGAGGAGAGAAAGTATTTAGGTAAGGATTGTGCCATGCTGAGACCCAGCATACAATTATCAAGCATCTTTTGTGAGATTCACAGTGAAAAGTATGGGAGAGAGTAAAGACTGAATAGGTAGATGTATTTCTGAAGAGTTGCGGCCTATACTGGTCTGGGGTTCCTTCCTCTACACTCAGTCTTTATTTTTATGTGGCCCTGGCTGCTCAGTTCCCCCAAGAAACTCTCTGAATCCCATGGTATCTAGGTCTCCCTGGGTTTCTGCATGTGGGAAACAGTCTGGTCCTAGGCTCCACCAGCCAAGATATCCAACAGAGGTTCTGAGCAAAGAAGTCTTGCAGAGCAGAGTACTGTTCCCCTGCCACTGGGATGAATCTCCTATCAAATCAACCCTACTAGGGCTGGCTAGGTGGCACAGTGAATAGAGCACTGGCCCTGGAGTCAGGAGTACCTGAGTTCAAATCTGGCCTCAGACACCTAACACAAAAAATCTAGTTGTATGACCTTCGACAAGTCACTTAACCCCAATTGCCCTCCAAAAAGAAAAAAAAAAAAAATCAACCCTACTCACATTTAATAGGTTTTTATATGTGCAAGACTGGGCAGCTGGGTGGTGTACTAGATAGAGTATTTGGCCTGGAGTCAGGAGACTTCATCTTCCTGAGTTCAAATCCGGCCTTAGACACTTACTAGCTGTGTGACCCAGGGCAAGTCACTTAGCCCTACTTGCCTCAGTGTCCTCACCTATAAAATAAGCTGAAGAGGAAAATGACAAACCATTCCAGTCTCTTTGCCAAGAAAACCCCAAATGGGGTCACAAAGAGTCAGATGGGACTGAAAAATGACTGGACAATGATGTACAAGACACTGTGCTAGTCACTGGGGATGGAAAGACAAACCAAAAATAGCTCCTACATTTAAGAAGCTTATATTTCATCATCATCAAGAGTGCTCAGATATATGTATCAGAATATGATCAATACCACCGTGTTTCATCATCATTCTCTCCCTATCTTCCCTGATACCTACAAGCATATCCATGGCTCCCTCATTCTTAAAAACAAAATGAAACAAGAAAAATTCATTTGATCCTACCGTCCTCATTTGCTATTGTACTATATCTTCCTCCCCCTTATTTGCTAAACTTCTTTATAAAATCATCTAGACCAGGTCCTTCCATTTCCTCTCCTCTTCCTTGTCCCCAACCCCTCTGCACTCTGGCTTCCTACCTCATTATTAATTATCAAATAAAATGGTCTTCTCTCAATCTTCTTTGTTCTTGACTGCTTTGAATTATTTGATGCTGTTGATCACCTCCATCTGGACCAGCGGTTCTCAACCTGTGGGTTATGTTCAATTTGTAACAATGAAAATATATCTTGCATATCAGATATTTACATTACAATTCATAACAGTAGCAAAATTATAGCTATGAAGAAGCAACAAAAATAATCTTATGGTTGGGAGTCACCACAACATGAGGAACTGTATTAAAGGGTCGCGGCATTAGGAAGGTTGAGAACCACTGATCTGGACGCTCTTTATTTTTTAGGTTTCATGACACTGCTCTTTCTTTCCTGCTTCTCTTCTTCTCCTCCTGACCTCCCCTTCTGTCTCTGCTGGATCTTCATTCAAATCATGCCTGCTAACCATGAGTGACTCCCAAGACTCTGACCTTGAGTTCTCTTCTCCCCCTGTACCATCTCACTTGGTCATCTCAGCTCTCACGGGGTCAGTCATCCTACCTTTGATTCTACCTTTTATATCTTATATGTACCTAGTTATTCATATGTTGTCTCTCCCACTAGAATGCAAGATCCTTGAGGCCAAAGATTGTCTTTTTTGTATCCCCAGCACTGGCACAGAGTAAGCACTTAAATGTTTTGATCAACAATTATAAAGAGCTATGGAAAGGGTCCTGCTAAGAGTGTTGTAAAATTCAAATGAGAATAATGGATAGAAATCATTTTGCAAAGCTTAAAACATTATAGAAATGGCTGTTGTTGCCATCGTCATTGTGACCCTCTAGTCACCGTGCCTCCCCTCTGGTAATAACCACTTTCTCTGAACCTTCTACTGAACTCCTGCTGAGTTTGAGCTATGTTTATAAAGAAATACAGGGGCGTGCTGATAAATCTTTAACAACTGGGCTCTCAGGATGTGTGCACAAACACTTTTAAGTTCAATCTGAATTATTAAAACTTTTTTCAAATCTAGATAGTCACCAAATAATAAATCAAGCTCTGATTTGTAGACTGCTAATTTTTTTTAAGTATATGTAAATGCTCACACTGAAAATTTAACAGTTGTCTCTTGCAAGGTGGTTATAGCTGGCTCCAGTACACCCCTAGCTCCTAAAGATGGTACACAGATTTGAGAAACAATCTTAAAAGTTTCAGGCAAAATTCCAAGTCATCAAGGGTGTCAACCCACTCATATAACCATAACAGCAGTTGCCCTTCTAAATAAGCTAGCTATAATTTTTCTTCTCATTTTTATGAGTTTGAGGGAAAAGAATCTTATTCTTCTTGTTTAATGTGAATTTACCTTTAAGATCCAACCCTAGGCATCTTCACAATGGGTCAAACAAGTTGTTCATGAGAAAGCAGGAGATAAACAGGTTTGGTTGGGGATGAGACAGCTAATGGGCAGTTAGGCAATGTAGTGGTTAGAGTGCTGAGCCTGGAGTCAGGAAGATCTGAGTTCAAATCCAGCCTTAGACATTTACTAGCTGTATGACCCTCGAAAAGTCACTTAACTCTATTTTCTTCAGCTTCCTCACCTGTAAAGTGACCTGGAGAAATCAATGGCAAACCACTCCAGTACCTTTGCCAAGAAAACCCCAGACAGGGTCACAGAGAGTCAGACACGACTAACAACAAGAAAAAGGACTGCTTATAATGGAGATAAATGCCTTGCCGGGGCACTGCCCAAGTTTCAAGGCTAAATACCTGGAATACATGCAGGGAATGAGAGATTCTTCAGTGTTAATTCTTAGATTAAAACAGGAGACTAAGCATTTAATTAACTATAATAATGAGCTTCATTTGTCTCTAAGCTGTTTTTTTGGTTCCTATTTTAAGCTAAGAGGGGTCAATGTTGATTGAGTTTTTTGGAGAACATTAAAACACAATCTTAAGAATCCATTAGCCCCCGGGTTTTAGCAAGACAAAGAGACCTAATGATTTAGCTGAGCAGGAGATGGGAAGAGTACTAGAAGGGGTCAGAGACTGCTTTGTCTCATGTTTCATTGTATTTTTTTGTTGTGCTTTCCAGAAAGACCAGAAGACAGGTAAGGAGAAGAGCAAGAGGGAGCCAGGAATCAAGGTGATTGAAAGCCAGCCACATACCCTGGACACCCAGGCTAGAAGAACATCAAGAAATAGTCAATAAACACGTATTAAACACCTAATATGTGCCGGTCACTGGGCTAATGCAGCAGACTTTCAAGTGACCACAGACCAATGACCTAACCACAAGCCAAGTCCACGTAGGCAGGAGGAAATCACACAATGATAAGGAAATGAATAAGAATAGGAATGATAGGAATTACTGGGTATGAAGAAAGAATAGAGAGCTTGAGAAAGGCTTTAAGGAAATAGAATCTCCGAAGATGCAAATCCTCTTGGAGATGTTTTGGGACTCCAGGAGTAGCAGACTACTCAAAAAAATCCTGATTTGGGGGTGTGAGGGATAATTTATAGTGAAGTTCCCCCATTCTGAAAAATCAAATCTAGAATGGCGCCAGTACTTACTAGGCCTAGGGTTACATCACCTGACCTTCAAGCTTAGAGCAATGGAGACCCTCCCCCAGAGCCAACACAGCAGAAGATATGCCAAATAAGGTTAAGACTGCTTTCATTGGACACCCATATGTTTTCGGGTCCTTTGTCTCAGAGAGATTCCTGCGCTTAGGTCGTGGGTCAGACCCCTTACCAATAACAGTGAAAGCCAGTTGGGGGAGGGGGTTGGGTTTCTGCATTGGAAGATTATATAATCATGGGCTGCCTTCTACCTGTCGCTCTCTCCCTGTAGATGCCATGTTGGGTGACAGGGGGTAGAGTCCTTTCTCATGAGAAAGAACAAAGACCTTTCCTGACCTTAGATTCAGACTCTGAACTCTTTCATCTCACACAGGGGGACAGGGGGACATTAATTAGTTTTATTGCCCAGACATCATCAAGAAACCAGAGAGTGGATAGCATTCATCATACTCATCTCTTAGTAGAGGTGATGGACTAAATGTACAGAATGAGGCACATGGTTTGTTTGTTTTTTTAAACATGGCTAATGTGAGAATTTCTTTCTTCTGCTTAACCATATATTTGTTGTAAAGTTTTTGGTTTTGTTTTTTTTTTTTCTAGTGAAAGAGGAATGATAAGAGGAAGAAAAAATGAATGTGTCAATTAAAAAAAACATAATTTAAAATAGCTAGGGAGTATCTCTGGCAGAAAATGGCACTTGAGCATGTGGTAACCATCAGAAATAGACTTTGGTAGGATGAAACTATTCCCCTCACTTCAAGGACAGAAGGTGGTAGAGGACAGCTAGCTATGAGGGTTATTGTTATAGAAGTTGCTCACAGCAGTTGTTCAGTTGTCTTGGTTACAAAAAAACAAATTCCTCACTTTAAATGCAACATAAGATCCTAGATTTAGAGGAAGAAGAGACCTTGGAGGTCACTGAGTCTAACACCCTCATTTTACATTTGAAGAAACTGAGGCACAGATATATTTGAATGATTTGCACCTAGTAAATATCTGAGGAAAGAATTGTATTCAGGTTTTCCTGACTAAAAGTCCAACACCTTATCTGCTATACCATGCTCCATAAGAGTACATGGGTTTACATGGTTTCCACAAGCAGGGACTATCTCTCAACAGGACTAAGGGAAGACCCAGGAAGCAATAAATCAATGAATCAATTACACATCCTATGTGCCAAGCACTGTGCTAAACACTGGAGATAAAAAAAAGAGGCATAAGATAGTCCTTACCCTCAAGGAGTTTACAATGTAATGCACCACACCCCAGGACGAGTTACAGTTAGACCCCGGGAGAAGGAGATTAGATATCTCTAGTGTACCAAGAATTAGAATTTCATCAACAACAACATTATAATTATTATTATTATTATTATTAGCAAAAAAGCAGTGGGTTGCCAACTAATTGGGACATCTCTCTGCTGGTATATCAGCTATAGAAATATTTATGAAATTAGAAAAAAAATCAAATTTTGTCTTATTTTCAGAGGGAAAAGTGAAAGGGGGGTCATCTAGCTGTCTCAATTTGCAACAAGGAGGAGACCTATAATCAAGGAAAAATACTAGGCACAGAATATATCAAAAAGAGAGTATCTGAAAATGATACTTTATCCTCTACATTCCTCTATGAACCTGAACCCTTGACAGGAGTGCCCATCAATGCACTATAGAGAATCGCCTGTATCAGCGGTTCTCAACCTATGGGTTATGTTTAATTTGTAACAATGAAAATACATCCTGCATATCAGATATTTACATTACAATTCATAACAGGAGCAAATTTACAGTTATGAAGTAGCAATGAAAATAATCTTATGGTTGGGGGTCACCACAACATGAGGAACTGTATTAAAGGGTCTCGTCATTAGCAAGGTTGAGAACCACTGGCCTATATTATGTCTTAATGAGACATCTAATATGCTATGTCTAGTTCTGGGTACTGAATTTTAGGAAGGATATTGATAAGTTGGCACATATGCAGAGGGTAATGACTAAGAAGATAAGAGGACTCCAATATTGCCATCCAATGGTTTGTTGAAAGAACTGGACATACATACTCTAAAGAAGAAAAAGCAAGGCCAGACTTTGTTGTCTTATAATATTTGAAGAGTTTCACAAAAGAAGAGAGATTAGGCTAGTTCTTTTTGACTCCAGATGATAGAACTAGGACCTCTCATCTATGGAAGATCTGTCATGCAGAGATATTGTTATTGCTGCTGTTGCTGTTGGGGTGTTTTAGTCATTTCAGTTGCATCCAACTCTCCGTGACCACATTTGGGGTCTTCTTGGCAAAGATACTGGACTAGTTTGTCATTTCCTTTTCTACCTCATCTTATAGATGAGGAAAGTGAGGTAAACAGAGTTAGGTGATGTTCCCAGGATGACACAACTGGTAAGTATCTGAGTCCAGATTTTCACTCAGGTCTTCTGACTCCAGGCCCAGTACTTTATTCATTGTACTACCTAGTTGCCCATGTGTGTGTGTCTGTGTGTGTTTGTGTGTCTATGTATTATATATATGTATATATATGTATATATATATATATATATATATATAAAATATTTGTAGATTATATATCTTGGGTACTGAACACTTATCAGAGAAATTTGATGCAAAGATTTTTCCCATTCATCCCCTTCTCTTTTGATCCTAGGTGTACTAGGTTTGATTTTGCAGAAGTTTTTCATTTTCATGTGACCCAAAGTTCTCTGTCTTCTGTAATTGCCTTTAGTCCTTTGATTTCCTACCCATAGCTTTGTGACATTCATGATCTGTCTCTCCTCTAATGTTTTTATAGTATGATCTTTAACATCAGGGTTCTGTGTGTGTATGTGTGTGTGTGTGTATATACATATGTGTATGTATGTGTATATGTATGTATGTATGTATATGTTTACACTACATTGTGGAATATGTTATTAGGTATTGATCTAACCCCAATTTCTGCCCCATTGCTTTTCAGTTTTTTCAACAATTTTTGTTCCTAAGGAATTTATATGTTCTAGTTTGTCCAACAATAAGTTATTGAAGGCCATCATGTGCAATCTGTTCCATTGATTTACCACTAGACTTTTTAACCTATTCCATATGAATTTAATGATTGCTGCTTTATGATGTACTTTGAAGTCTGGAAGTGCTATTTCTCTTTCATCAATAACTCTCTTCTTTATTCCTTCTTGATAGTCTAGATCTTTCATTTTTCCAAATGAATTTTAATATTTTATCTAGTTTTCCAAAGTATCCCTTTGACAATTTGATTCTTATAGCATTAAAACTGTAAACTAACTTGTTTAGTACTGTAATTTTTATTGTATTGACACAACTCAGTCTTTAGCATTGAACAATCTTCCAGGTATTTTTAAGTTGTTTTTCATTAGTATAAGGAGCACTTTGAAACTTAACCTATACAAGTATTTTACACACTTTGGAAGACTGATCCCCAGCTATCTAATGTATTTTGTAGTTATTTGGAATGAGTATTCCCTTTCTATTATTGCCATTTGTGCTATTAGTAGTGACAGTAGTAGTAGCAACAGTATTTAAAAATACTATTGATTTTTTAGTTTTATGTTTTAGTCTGCAACTTGGGAGATGCTATTAATTTTTTCAATAAGTATCTTTACTGATTCCTTAGGGTTTTCTAAATAAATTATATCATCAATAAATACAGATAGTTTTATCTCCTCTTTGTCTAACTTCATGCCTTAAATTTTTTCTCTTATTTTATTGCTATTGCTAGTAACCATATCAAATAAGAGTGGGGAGAGTGGACATATTTGCTTTACTAATGTATACATTGTATCCTCACTGCATAAGATCTTGCTCATACTTTTAAATGGATGAATTATGATATCAGAAAAGATCCCTCTATGTTGATATTTGGGTGGAAAGGGGGTTAACAATATATGAGTGTTGTACTTTATGAAAGGTTTTTTTCTACATCTATTGAGATAATGTGATTTGGGGTATTTATGTTTTTAATATAATTAGTTATGCTAACCTTTTTCTTAATGTTGAACCATCTTTGCATCCATGATATAAATATACTTTGCATGAAGAATTTCTTAGCCTGTTTGACAGGATTTTCCTTAAAATTTTTGTTTTAATGTTAATTATTTTGGTTTATAGTTCTGTGTTTTATTCTTCCCTGTTAGAGCTATACTATATTTGTCCTACAAAAAGAATTCTGTGGGGTATGTTCTTATATTTTTAAAAATTTATTTAGTATTTTATTTTTCTCCAGTCACATGTAAAAACTATTTTTAACATTTATTTTTAAAACTTTGAGCTCCAAATTCTGTCCCTTCCTCCCAGCCCAACCCCTTACCCCACAGTGAGAAGGGAAGTAATTCAATATAGGTTATACACGTGAAGTAATGCAAAACATTTCCATAATTCGTCATGTTATAAAAGAAAACATAGACAAATGGGGGAACTTCAAGAAAAATAAAATAAAAAGTATGCTTCAATCTGAATTCATACACCATCAGTTCTTTTTCTAGGGATAGATAGCATTTTTCTTCGTAAGTTCTTCAGAGCTATCTTGGACCATTGTATTGCTGAGAATAGTTGTCATTCAATATCTTACAATATTGCTATTACTTTGGACACAGTAAATTTCACTTTGCATCAACTTATGCAAGTCCAGGTTTTTCTGAGAGCATCCTTCTCATCATTTCTTATAACACAATAGTATTCCATCATAATCACATTCCGCAATTTGTTCAGTCATTCCCTAATTGATGAGCATCCCCTCAATTTCCAATTCTTTGCCCCCAGAAAAGAACTGCTATAAATATTTTTTGCATATATATGTCCTTTTCCTTTTCCTTTTTTATCTCTTTTGGGATATAAAGCCAGTAGTGATATTACTAGGTAAAAGGCTATGCATAGTTTTTATAGTCCTCTGAGCATACTTCCAAAGTGTTCTACAGAACAGCTCAATCAGTTCACAACTCCACCAAAAATGTATCAATGTTTCTTTTTCCCTCATCTCCTCCACCATTTGTCATTTTCCTTTTCTGTTCTATTAGCCAATCTAATGGGTATGAGGTAGTGTCTCAAAATTGTTTTAATTTGCATTTCTCCTATCAATAGTCAGGACATTTTTTCATATGTCTATAGATAGCTATAATTACTTCATCTGAAAACTGTTCATATCTTTTATCATTTAGCACTTGGGGAATGGCTCTTATTTTTATAAATTTGACACAATTCTCTTTATGTCTGAGAAATGAGGCCTTTATCAGATATTTTTTTCCAGTTACTATTGCTAATTGTGTTTTCCTTCATCCTATTTGCCCCCCCTTCCCATTCTATTTTCTCTCTCCTTTCACCCTGTCCCTCCTGAAAGGTATTTTGCTTCTGATTACCCCTATCTCAAATCTGCTCTCCCTTTTATCACCATCCCTGCTTCCCCCCCTCCCCATCCTGTTCTCTTATCCCCTTCACCTCCTACTTTCCTTAGGATAAGATAGATGCCTATAACCATTTGATTGTCTATGTTGTAAAGCCAAGCATGAGCAGCTTTCCAGAGGACTGCTGCTGTGAACAGCTTCCAAGGCTCTGACTACACAGTATAGTGAACTCTCTATTTATTCAATAACAAATTAGGGCAAAATATTCATAGAAATTAAAAATACAGCATTTACCATGTTATAACCTAACAACTTAACATTAAAATGGCCAAAGTGGTCACATAGTTTTAAATAAAGTACATTCACTTAGTAACTCAATCATTTTTAAGGAGACAAGCCTCCTTAATTGCCACAAAGTACAAAGGGAAAAAGGTTTCCACCCATGGGTAATACATTCATTTAGTCAATCACAAAGTCTTCTCTCTTCTTGATTGGAGATTACTTTCCAACGATCCTTAATTAGTAAGTCCTTAACTCAGTCATCTAATTGTGAAGGCCAAAGTATTCCACCCCTAGCAAATCATGATCTTTTCAGTTTGCATTAAATACCCAAGAAGAGGTCTTTTCATCTTAACTGAGGCAAGCTCTCAGCTTCCACAGTTCCTTTTCCATGGTCCCAGCTACTGCCTGAATCTAACCAACTGCCTCTTGAGTTCAAAGGCAGATAGCTTCCAATTCTTTGTCCAGTTCCCATTCCATATTGAACCTCACAGTGTATAATCCATCTCAAGTTCTTCACAGTTTCTGTTCCTGGGAAGACAAAGCTTAACCAAGACACAATAACATTCACACACATTGCCAGCAACCTCATCAATTCACTTTCTGACTGTGAAATCAACATAGACCCAAAACAGACAGACAAAATACCGGCACCACAGTCATGCTTCCTCTAGCACCTCCAGCTGGCCCTTGAAAGTCTTTGGTAGGTCCCAGAAGAAGTTGGTAGCTCCTCAGCCTGGTTCTCAGAAGCGCTCAGAAGAAGTTCCCAGAAGAAAGGTCTCAGCAGAAGTTCCAGCTGGCTCTCAGAAGAAACTCCACCACCATAAAGCTCCATTCTCAAAATAAAAATCACTTTCTCCAGCCTGGGCCTCTCCTCTTCAGCTTCCATGCTACTTGCTTCAAGAAGTCCTAACTCTCCAGCTGGTGCTTTTCCTTATATAAGGTATTAGCTCATCTCTGTTCCAGCCCCTTTCTGTTGCATCAGGAAGTCCATCCTACTGTGGGATTCATGACACAATTAGAAGTTCGAAACAAGGTGTTAAGTGCTTGCCAATACAAGGGGATCTTCTAATTCCATTACTATTACATATGTTATTCACTCTATCAGCCAATTCTGATGAGAGTAAGATTCACACACTTCCCTTCACCTCCCCCCTCTTTCCCTCCACCGTAAAAGTTTTTTCTTGCCTCTTTTACATGAGATAATTTACCCTACCTCTCCCTTTCCCCTTCTTCCTGTATATTTCTCTCTCACCCCTTAATTTTATTTTTTTAGATATCATCCCTTCATATTCAACTCACACCTGTGTGTCCATCTGTCTGATTATCTATCTCTAGTGTATATATATATGTGTGTGTGTGTATGTATACTCCTATCTGCCCTAATAATGAGAAAGTTCTTACAAGTTACAAGCATTCTCTTCCCATGTAAGAATGTAAACAGTTTAACTTTATTAAGTCCCTTATGATCTCCCTTTCCTATTTACCTTTGTATACTTTTCTTGAGTCTTGTATTTTATTTTATTTTTTTTTATTTTTTATTTTTTAAAGTCCAGAACCCTTGTGGATTTTAATCTGGGAGTGGAGAGTAACGGGGTAGGAAGGAAGGGGAATTGGGGCCTAGGCATCCTCTTCCTTTCTGGGTATTTCCTGGTCTCCTCAGCTCGGGGAGACTGCCATGGAGCAGAACAGTCACACCATCTCTGCACGACTGCAAGGGTTCAGCTCCCCAGCTCATGATTCCAGCGCTTTCACGATAGCTTCATTGGCGTCTATCTGGATCTGAAGGTCAGCCCAGGTTGCCTCATCTGATGCCCCCGACAAGTCTGAGTGCGCCTTTTCCAGGTTGGATTTTGCGGTTGCCAGGTCCAGCATGTCCAGAGCCACGGCTTCCTCTGCCAGCAGCTGCACTGAGGAATCGGCATTCACTGTGACAGAACCACTGCTCACAAAATACTTGGTGGTGGTGTCATCCTCAGCATACACGGTCACCACGCCGGGCTTCAGCACCTGCAGGGTGGGGACATGGGCAGCAAGGATTCCAAAGGCCCCACTCTGGGTTGGGACATCCACCTGCTTCACATTGGCCTCACTGAAATACACCTGAGTCGGGGAGGCGAAGGTGAAGGACATCTGGCCGGGGGCGGCCGCAGCGGCAGCCGGGGCTGCCTCGGCGTAGGCACGGGCCGGAGGGGCCGCCGGTGCCAGGACCCGGGCTTGGCGCAGCAGGCGGAGGCTGCAGTGGCGGAGCAGGGCGGTGGGCAGCATGGCAGCAGCGGCGGACAGCGGGAGCAGGGGAACAGGGTGCCGGGCCAAGGACGCAGAGGTGGGCCGCGCCAAGTCTTGTATTTTAAAGTCAAATTTTCTATTCCGCTCTGGTCTCCCTACCCAATAGTTTATGCTTTGACTTCACCCAAATTTTACTCAATTTACCTCCCAATATACATTATGATCAAAATGCCTACATGGAATACTTTGTATGCTTGTAGCCTTGTTTTAATTCTATATAATGTGAGACTTAACAGAGATTCTGGCTCTCCCCTCTGCTTAATGATCTATTAAACATCTTTCTAATTTCTTTTCTAGGTTTGTGATTTGTTCTTGATGGAAGGAAGGAAGGAGAGAAAGGAAGGAAGGAAGGAAGGAAGGAAGGAAGGAAGGAAGGAAGAAAGGAAGGAAGGAAGGAAGGAAGGAAGGAAGGAAGGAAGGAAGGAAGGAAGGAAGGAAGGAAGGGAAGGAGGGAGGGAGGAAGAAATGAAAATAGTTTAACATGAAGATTCTTAAACTTCTGTGACATGCACTTTGTTGCAGTCTGGTGAAACCTATAGATTCCTCAGAATAAGCTTTTTAAATGCATAAAATAAAATAACAAAGGGTTACAAAAGAACTAATTATACTGAAATACAGTTATCCAAATGTTTTTTCAAGTTCATAGGCCCCAGGTTAAGAACTCCTGCTAACAAGACAAGCAATCATCAAGTATTACCTTCTGTAAATGGCAAAAACACAGTCGTATTCCATCCATTCCATTTTATACAAAGATCATTAATGAACTAACAGCATCTGTGATTAATGGTATCAAAAGCTGCTACTCATTTAAATGTACAAGGAAGAATGTCAAGTTATATCACCTCATTTTAGTTCATAATGGCCTCATATTCTTCCTACATAATAAGTACTTTAAAAGGATATGGTGATCTGCTAACAACCACAATTCATAAAACATTTTTGTCATGCTTAACTGCCTCCTTCATAGTGTTTCCCAGGACCAAGAACTTTTTTTCTTGGAATCAAAATTAAAAGAGATTAAAGGATATGTTTCTAGTCCAATATGCATAAACTTGAGAATTAGAGCATCTTTCATTCATGTGAATGGAAGTCTGATCAGTCAAGTTATGTTAACAGTATTAGAGCTAAATGCCCTTGAGTCACATCTCCACATGCCTTCTCATTCCTCCCCTGCCCAAAAAGTATAACTTAAGTAAAGTAAGATGAGGTGAGATAGTTCTAGTAAGTATGAATATTATCCCATTTCATCATTTGAAATATAGTAAGTAGTAAGATGAAGTGGTCGCACCCCTTTGGAATACACAGAAGAAACTGTACTAGTTGAAAGGTGAACTAGGGTGAACCCTAAGAAGTATACTGTAAATTATTCATAGATAATTGCTGAGTTAATGTTACATTTTAGCAAAGCTGCAGCTTACAGTGAGTGAGTTTCATTAAGCAATTAATTTCACAACCAGAGTTCTAATTTCTTTTGCAAGTTAGGAAGTGAATACATTTTGTAAATGTAATGATTTTTTTTAATCAAGTTAACTACTCATGAAATATAGGGCTCAATAGGTAAATACCTACTATTTCTGACCTTGGTTTTGCACAGAATAACAGAGTGCTCCTTTGACACTGGATAAGTCACTATGCAACAGACACAAACTCCTTATGTTGAGGTCTAAGGGTGTTGGGAACCCTGAAATTCAACAGCAAACAACGTAGGTCCTGCCTCAAATGAATTCAACCCACACCTTCTTCCAGTCAGAGACAAGGTTTATTAAAACACCAATTGGTGTGGGTGAGATTTTAAGAATCTGTGTTATTGTGACACTTGTATTGACAAGTGGGCTAGACTCTTAAGGAATCTGAGTACTTTAATGGAGGCAATCTGGATCTTTAATACAGAAGACAACTGGAAGCTCAGGATGTGTTCTAGGAGTGGCCAAGTAGTCTGGGAACAGAGAAGAAGTCTACATGGTATTAAGGAGTGGAGGTCTAGAGTGAGGTCAGGTGCAGACAACAAAGGCCACAATGAAAGGATTAACTGGGAAGAGTGGGTGCCCCAGGTGAACACCAGGGCCCTGGGTCACATGGGAAAGTCCAGGAGCTTTTTCCTTTTTGAGGTCCAGATTCCAAAGACATGGGCTTTCCCTTTTAGGGATTCAGCTCCCACCCCCATAATTTAGGTGAGAGATTAGTTATTTTTTTCTTTGCCTCTTTAGTGCTTAGCACTGCCTTCAGTCTTTCTTCATCAAAACCTAAGTACTTGCTGACCTTTCCATCTGTCATGAACTGAACATAAATGTAAGCCTTCATTTATATGTTTTCTCAAATTATAATGTGAACTCCTTGAGAGCAGGGACTGTATCAGGTTTCTATTTATATCCCCAATCCTCTCTAAAGTGCTGAACATGTAGAGTAGATTTGTTGTTCAGTGATGTCTGACTCTTTGTGATCTCATCGGGGGCATTCTTGGCAAAGATACTGGAGTGGTTTGCCATTTCCTTCTCCAGCTCAGATGAGAAAATAGAGACAAATGGGGCTAAGTGACCTGCCCAGGATTACAGTTAGTAACTTTCTGAGGCTGGATTTCAACCCAGGAAGAAGAATCTTCCTGACTCCAGGTCTGGAGCTGTAACCACAGCACTGAATAAATGTTCTTCTGTTCCCTTCTTCTCTAGCATTGGCCAGGACTTTCTGGACTTCAGAACCATGTCCCAGTACTAGGGACCCCATTTCTTCCCATTCCAAGCTTTATAGCTTCGTTTTGTTTACTGTCCTCCCCCATTAAAATGATAGCTCCCTGAGGGCAGGTTTTGCCTTCCTTTAGGTTTATATTTGTATCCCCAGGGTTTAACATTTAGCTCTTAATAAATGTTTCTTTCCTTTCTTCCTTCCTTTCCATTCCATTCTAATTAATGCACTGCCAGTGCTGCTGTGAATTGCTCCAATCATTTTGGAAAACAACTGGAAATTAAGCAAGAAAAGTTACCTAAGTGTTCATACCTTTTGGACTAATATAATTCTGTGCATATAACACAAAGAAGGCAAAGATAGAAACAAAGCTCTCATATATGCTGAAATACTCAGAACAACATTTTTATAGTAGCAAGATAGAAAGAAACAGTCATAGAAAAATAACCTTTTTTATTTGTAGAACCTATATTTGATTACATGCCGCTATGGGGGTGGGGAGGAAGGAGGGAGGAGAGGGAGGAAGAGAAAATTTGAAACTTAAGAGATTGTGGAACTGAATGTTGTAAATAAAAGTGAATAAAAAGACATCAATAATATTTAAAAAAAAAAAAAAAAAGAATTTAAGCCTGTTGACAGAAGACTCAGTCCTGAAGGGTGAAAAGTTTTAAAGAATAGCTTCTGAAATGAAGTGAAATATTAAAAAATGAAATAAATACTGAATTGATTAACCTCCCTCCCCCCAAAAAATGAGCTTTTTAAAGAGCATGATCCCTTGATTCCCAGAAAAAAAAGAGCCAGGTTTGGACTAAAGAGAGAGCTTGGACTCAAGTCAGAGACCCTGCCTCCAGAGAGTTGGGCTGCAGAAAGACCCTATACGGAGAGATAAGACTTCCAGGCTTTAGGGTGACTTCAGAGCTGCCTTGTCACATCTATTACCTACATATGCATCTCTCTACCATTGTCCTGAGTTTGAGACCACTCTTCCCATGGACACTAAGTACATTTGTGGAATATATCGCAGGATTGGGGATAGAATGTTTCCTAGTGACTAGTCTTATTATTCCAGCATAATAAGTTCCTTTGCTAAGGGCTAATTCTGTCTGTTGGATGATTACTAATGGGCAGCACATTCATGGAGCTTGTGGGCTATAGCTTTAGAAGGATGTCCCTAAAGGGTGACATCTAGAGCCTAAGGTAACAGCCACACTGTGAATACTCAACCCACAAATATGAGAAGTGAATTGTGGTGGTAGACAAAAGGGGGCACTCACTACCAATGTAATAGAGAGATGGCTATTAATGTAATGGAATATCATTTATAGAAATTATAAAAATGAGAAATTCAGAGAAATTTAGGAAGATGTAAGAACTAATATAGCAAAGAGGAAGCAGAACCAGGAAATATATATATATGTATGTATGTGTGTGTATGTATATTATATGTATATATGTATGTATATGTGTGTGTGTATATATATATATATATATACATATATATGTATATATAATGATGATAACAATATAAATGAAAGCCATACTAAAACCCATCAGGACTAAGATTAAATCCAATGATCTATCTTGGTTCCAGAGAAGAGTTGATAGAATACCAGTAGAAAAGTCACTATCCACAGATGAGAAATGCTATATAATCCATCAGAAATTGTGGATGTATCTATTGTTCTTTCTTAACTTCTTTTCACTGTTTTTGGGGTAAAGTCTATAGTGTGATACATAAGGAAGTGAATGTGATATAAAAAATAGATTTTTCAAAAGTAATATATTTCATGTCTAAAAACTCTAAAAAAATTTTTACAAAAAGGTAACCTATCCTATGGACTGATTTAATTAACATTGATAGTAATTGAGTAATTTCATCTACAATCTTCTTAGTACTTAGGGACATCCAGGCTGGGAAGGAATGAATTTAGAACAGATACATGTTCTTCCCTTTCTTTATGTGTCCTAAACCTCAATTCCCTTTTACATTTGTTTTAACCCTTTTCAATCTGAAGATCCTTCTCATGAATAGAAAAGATGGAAGTAAAATGACTGGAGCTAGCCCACTTCCTTAATATCATACCATTTATCTGTAGTATTCTTGTTTCTTTTTGTGCTAACACAACACAAAACGGAACAAAATCAGAAAATATCCCCACTGCAACTGAACTTTTATTTAAGAGCTGTCTCACTCAATCAGAGCTTTAGCAACTTGAGAGTTTGACTTGTCTTCAACTATATTATATGCCCACTGCTTAGCTCAAGGCTTGTCTCATAGTAAACACTAAATAAATGGGGTTTTTTATTCATTTATTAATAAAAGCAAATCTTGTTCTTTTACATTACTTAGATAACTGTTCAATTTCAATATTCTCCCATTTCTCTTCCAAAATCCCAATCCTCAGCTGGAAAAAATGAAGACAACACCCAAATCTTGAAGTTTCCTAGGACTTTCATAATCTTGAAAGATCACTTTTATCCCCACATGAATAGGAAGACTTACTCTGACATTAGAGAATAAAAAAGCGGTTGGTGAGGGGCAGCTAAGTGGCACAGTGAATAAAGCACCGGCCCTGGAGTCAGGAGGACCTGAGTTCAAATCCAGCCTCAGACACATAAGTTACCAGCCATGTGACCTTGGACAAGTCACTTAACCCCAATTGCCCTGCTTTCCCCCCTCCAAAAAACAAAAGTGGTTAATGGGTTTAATACATCTTAGAACCTCTTAATGATGCCTTAGATACATTCTCTTTTCTCAGCTTATTAGTAATTATTTTTCAAATAACAAAATTTTAATTAATATAACACTTCCACTACTCCATCCTCCATTAAACAAATTTTTAAAACTATCCTTTAAACCAGCGGTTCTCAACCTGTGGATCGTGACTCCTTTGGGGGTCAAACGACCCTTTCACAGGGGTCACAGGGGTCACCTAAGACCATCAGAAAACATATTTCTAATGGTCTTAGGAACCAAGACACCGCTCCTCTATCCATCTCCAGGAGGGTCTACCCACATGCAGATATGCCCACATACAAGTATTAAAGGATTGCGGCATTAGGAAGGTTGAGAACCACTGCTTTAAACCAATCCCTATATATATTTAAACATCTCAGAAAAACAATTCCACATTAGCAATGTCCAATTTTTTTTAAATTTCTAAATTCATTACCTCTCTATCTGGAGTTGGGTCATATTTCAGCCTCATTCTTTTGGACTTGTGGTTTATCATGGGATTTATTAGAGATCTTTTTTTTTTTTTTTTTTGCTTTTTGGAGGGCAATTGAGGTGAAGTGACTTGCCCAAAGTCACATGGCTAGTAAATGTGTCAAGTGTCTGAGGTCGGATTTGAACTCAGGTCCTCCTAACTCCAGGGCCGGTATTCTATTCACTGTGCCACCTAGCTGCCCCTTTATTAGAGTTCTTAAACATCTTCAAAGTTGTTTCTATTTACAATGTTATTATTGTATAAATTGTTCTAGTTCTGCCCAGTTTGTTCTGAATAAGTTCATAGAAGTCTTCATATTTTATTCTGAAGTTGTCTATTTAATCATTCCTTGTGAAAATAATATTCTATTACATTAATATAACAGTGTTTGATTAGCCATGTTCCAGTAGGAAGAAACTCTCTCTGCTTCTGATTTTTGGCTACCACAAAAAGAGCTGCTATAAATATTTTTGTGTATATAGATGCTTTTTCTCTTTCTTTGATTTCTTTTGAGTATAGTCATGGTATATATCTGGGTCAAATGGTATGCAGTTTGGTAACTTTCTGGGCATAGTTCCAAATTGCCTTTCTAGATGGCTAAAATAATTCACAGCTCCTCCAACCCTGTGCCAGTATAGCTGTTCTCCCACAACCCCTCCAACATTTGTCATTTTCTTCTTGTCATCCTTGCCTGTCTGTTAGAGATGAAATGGAGCCTCAAAGTTACTTTAATTTGCACTTCTCTAATTATTAATGGTCTAGAGCCTTTTTTCATATGATTGTTGATAGCTTGGGCTTTTTCCTTTGAAAATTGCCTGAGTATATACTTTGATCATTTATCTATTCGGTAATTGCTTAGTCCTATAAATTTGAATTGACTCCTTGTATATATTGGCTATGAGGCCTTTATCAGAGAAATTTGTTAGAATTTACAAGGATTTTTTCCACTTATCAGTTTCTCTTTTACTTTTTGCTGTATTTCATTTGTTTGTGCAAAATCTTTTTAATGGAATATAATAAAATTAGTCTATTTTATCTTGTGTGACTATCACTTCTATCATGAAATTTTTTCCAGTCTATAGATCTGATAGGTAACTTATCCTTTGTTCCTCTAATTTGTTTGTGATGTGACCTTTTATATCTAGGTAGTGCATACTTTTGGAGTTTATCTTGGTGTATGGTATGAGATATTGGTGTAAACGTTATTTCTGCCATATTGCTGTCCCATTTTCTCAGAAGAATTTTGTCAAATAGAAAGTCAGACTCCCTATTAACTAGCAGTCTTTGGGTGTATAAAATGTTATGCTACCGTGTTTGCTTGATTCTGTGTGTTGTATACTTAATCCATTCCATTTATTTGACTTTCTATTTTTCAGACAGTACCAAATCATTTTAGTGATTACTGCTTTTGTACCACAGTTGGAGATGATACTGACAGACCCTCTTCCTTTCCAGTTTTTTTTTTCCATTATTACCCTGGAGATTCTTTTTTTTTTTTTTTTGGCTTTTTGGAGGGCGATTGGGGTTAAGTGACTTGCCCAAGGTCACACAGCTAGTAAGTGTTAAGAGTGTGAGGCCAAATTTGAACTCAGGTCCTCCTGACTCCAGGGCTGGTGCTCTGTTCACTGTGCCACCTAGCCACCCCTACCCTGAAGATTCTTGATCTTTTATTATGCAATATTCATATTATTATGGAAATTTTACTATTATTTTTGCTAGCTCTAGAAAATTATCTTTTGAGAGTTTTATGGATACAGAATTGAATAAATAAATAATTTTTTTTCATTTTTATTATATTGGCTGACCTACTCATGAGTAATTAATGTTTCTCTATTTCAAATGGCCTTTTATGAAATCCTCATCTTTCTTGTGATCAACCCCAACTAGATACTCTCTCTTTTCTAGGTTTGTTAACACTGTACTCACCTAAATCTTCTCCTGCCTATCTGATCTCTCCTTGATGTCCTTTTTCTGGATTTGGATCTCCATCCAAATCATGTTTGTAAGTATGGGTGTCCTCCCACCATTCTGTTCTGGGTCCTCTTCTCTTTTCCTTCTATACTGTCACACTTGGTGATCTTATCAGTTCCTAAGGTCTAATTATTGTCTCTACACAGATGATTTTCTGGTCTGTTCATACAGCTCTAATGTCTCTCCTACATGATAGCCCTGCATCACCAACTGCCCTTTGGAAATCCCAAACTGGATTCTCATAGACATTTCAAACTTGAAATGTGCCTTCTTTCCTTATTATTAACTTTATGTAGAATTGGAATTAATGTTTCTTTGAACATTTGATAGAATTTGCATGTAAATACATCTGGTCCTAGAACTTTTTTTCCCCTTTAGGAGTTTATTTATGCTTTGTATAATTTCTGATGCCAAATTACCAAAACCATCTATTTTTTCTTCTGTTAATCTAAATGTTATGTATTTTTAAAGGATTTGTCTATTTTAGATACACTCTCCAAAAAAGACTACATGCCTCCTAAATGACCATATCAGATCTACATACCATCTCTTACTTATCCCTCAGAAAGGAGTCATTATTATAATAATGCATCTCTTTCTCTGGTAATCAGTAACAGATTTCCCTATACTTCCAGGAATCTGTAGCTCCTCCTCATTGTTCCTTGGGATATGGGATGCTGCTTCTTCCTCCAAAAGTTGAAATTCAACCTCTATAGAGAGAGTCAAGTACATAGTATATGGATCTAGTAGTTCAAAGGCTTATTGTTCCCTTTCACCCGGGTCCCATTCTCCTAAATTATCTGCCTTTCGATAGTGCTTTTCATTCTCCTTTGATTCCTCAGTCTCTTTTGCCAGTTTGTTCCCTTCTTTTATATGTCTAGGAACCTTTCATTCCCTCTCACAAGTCTGAATACAAAATGGCATTTATCAGTTACTTCCACCTTTTCCACAAGCAGAAAAAACATCTTATATTTAACACACATGATGATTTCTTCTAAGAAGAATACAAATATAGTACAATCTCAGGAGGTCATGGGAATAGGGCTTTCTGCTTCTCCTTTCATATCTCATATATCAATCTACACTCTCTCTTCTTAGACTGGTTCCTTGTGAGTAGGGACTGTTTCATTCTTTGTACTTTTATGTCCCAGTACCCAGTATAGTGCCTAGACATAGTAGACACTTAATAAATACTTGATTGATAGATTGGTAGTTATACTGTAATGAATATTCCCAAGATATATATGATCAATGATTAGCACTTATTAACTGCTAGATGTTATCATTCGATACAAACTGAAACCAAAGCCCAAATATTCCGTGGTCATTCTTTGCTTCCCTGCTTTTTTACTGTTGTTAAGCAGTCCCCTAATTTTTTCCTTGCTTTTTTTTTTGAAGGGGGGAAGGGAGGGCAGTTGGTGTTAAGTGACTTGCCCAAGGTCACACAGCTAGTAAGTGTTAAATGTCTGAGGCCGGATTTTGACTCAGGTCCTCCTGACTCCAGGGCCGGTGCTCTATTCACTGCACCACCTACCCACCCCAAGTCCCCTAATTTTTATGCATTTATTCATCATACTTAATCTCATGGGTTCCTAAAATGGCACTCACAGACTAACAACAACAAAAAAAAAAAAAAACCAGAATGAGGTAGTGGGAGGAACGTTAGCATTAAGGTCAGAATACCAAGGATAGAATTCCGGTTCCAACACTAACAAGCCATGGTTAAATCACTTATCTGTTCTGAGTCTATTTCCTCGTCCATAAAATGGAAACAATAAAATTTATGCTACCTGCTCACAAAACTATTATAAGTAAGTTCTTCACAAACCTTAGAGTGCCAAATCATTATATATTACTTTTATTATTGTTGTTTAAGCTAGTGTGTCTGTTCCTTGCTAGTTCTGTGAGAAGAAAGAATGATTCAGAAAAACTCGGAGGACTGAAGTTAAATTCTCATCTGTTCCACACAATATTACTAGGGGGGAAATGAACAACTGGAAGAACTCACCATAATCAAAGAATCCATTTTCATCTTGGACTCTGTGTTGGATGTCTTCCATCACAAGGCAAACACCTTTGATGGGCATATAGCTCTTATTTTATGTCTGACTTGATATTCATGAGCAGAGAATTGTTGAAAGAAATGTTGAAAGATTTTACATATGCATATTACATATATATACAACAAATGTGCATATTTTATACATGTGTATTTTTGTATGTGTACATTTTCCAACACTTTCTTAGAAAGCATGCCTTCCCCACAATACCTATATAATCATTCATCTGTTACTTGACAGTCTCTAATGAATGGGAACTAACTACTTCCTAGGGTAACTGATGATGATAATAATAATATTTATTTAATGCTTTAAGGCTTGCAAAACACTTTAAAATATTATCTCATCTTACATAGGTATAACATATATATATATTGCCCAGGCTCAGTAAAAGTCTGAGACAAGATTTGAACTTGGGTCTTCCTGACACATGTCCAGCCAATCTAACCACTATGTCACCAAACTTCCCCTTCTACTTTTGGAAAACTCTAATTATACAGAATTTTCTCTTTCCATCAATGTAATGGCCATTCATTGGTCCTTCTTCTACTTTAAAGGGTCATGAAGAATAAATCTAATCCCTCTTCTATATTACCTTACAGATGACTATAATCCCCCCCCCCCCCACTCTAAGGAGTCTTCTCCACTCCAGGTTAAAGACCCATCTTCAAATGGCATGTGCTTAGGCCCTTCTACCACAGTGGTTGTCTTCCTCTGGAAATTCTGTGGCTCATCAATTTTCTTCTTAAAATGTGTTGCCCAGAAATAAAAATAATCTTCAGATGTGGTCCAACCAAGGCAAAGTATAGCAGAACTATAATCTCCCTAGTCCTGAATATTATTTCTGCCTTAATTCTTCCTAAATTCATATTATCTTATTTGGTGCCATATCACCTTACTGACTTATGTTGAGTTTGCATTCCATTAAAATCACTGTATCTTTTCAGATAAATTACTCTCTAGTCATGTTCCCTGTCTCGTACTTGAGTCCAAATAATCAACTTTCCATATATCCCAGTTAAAAGAATAAGTCAAACTTTATAGTCTATTAATTTTTTTATCCTGATTCTCATTTACCTTACTAGAAAATTCTGTAGAAATAACTCCATATGACCCCTGCCACATCCTAATAATATACTAATTAATAAACTAATGACATAATATAAAGAATAAAATTATGTTTAAGAATTAACCATAATCATATGAACTTCCAGCAAGTTGAAACAAGTAATCATTGGTGAGAAGGATTAGTGAATTTTCCAGACATCTTCAAGTAGCACCTGGACAACCGTTCATTGGAGATTCTGTAGAGGAAAAGCCTACTCAGATATGGAATGATTTAGATGACTTCTGGAGTCCATCCAACTCTAACATTAAATGCCATAATTATTAGAATAATTATCATCATAGCCATCATATTACTATCACTACTGCCAACAGGTCACCAAATCATTAGTCTCTTTTACCAGTTTCAAAAACTTACCTCTGCTGAAGCTTTTTGAAGACTTTCATGAGGTGACACAAGATATGTCTTCTTTTCTAATTTCTCTGCCACTTGATTTGCTTCTTGTATTTTCTGTTCACAGCTTTTTTGAGAGTTTAACAATGTTAGCTCATAAAATTCTTGAATATCTATAAAGAGAATTTAAAGAGGGAAATTGGAGTTGGTACACATAGCTTCAGAAATATGGCATGCCCAATGTAAATTTGCACGTGTTGAAAAATTTATTGATGAAGAGGACTAAGTAAAATGGAATCCCTGGAGGAAAACCAATGTGAAAATTAAAGTTGTAATATAACATGGGAAACCCTGAGATATTGTTATTCTAAAGGCATTGCTCAGTGATTATCAGATACCTAGACAAAGGGCACGGGAAGGAAGTATTTACACAAATTCATCTCCTCGATTAAGATATAAACAAATTAAAATTATATCAAGAAATTGAAATGATAGAACTGTCATACATAAAGAAGAAATCTAATTTTAAGTTCATTTGGATTTGCATAGAAAAGTCACAAAAGGTGCTGTTTATAATCAAAGCATCCAATTCATACAAGGCAGAAGCAGTCAATTCTTGTTTACAAGACTTTGTAGTGAGCGCAAGGGAGAAGTCATGTAGATAAGAATCTGACCCAGGTTGTTGAGTATAGCTAATGCTGAAAGTGTATTAATTGGATTGATGAGAAACACTTAGATAAGGAAGAAGAAAACAAAATCCAAAAAATGAGAGTTTTTATGAAGTTTTAGTATGAAGTTTGAATTAAATGTATTGGAAAAATGCTCTCTTCAAGTCCTTCTTTGACATAAGTGACACTGAACCTGGAATCAGAAAGACCTGAGTCTGAGTCCTGTCTCACATTTTACTTGCTGTGTGACACCAGGCAAGTCACTTAAACTTGACCTCAATTTTCTCAGCTATAAAATGTGGATGATAATAACGCCTACCTCCCAGGTTTGTACTATGCATCAAATGAAATAAAACGTGGATTGTGTTTTGTAAAATTTAAAGCACTATAAAAATGCTATTTATTATTAGACCCTGACTCATTTGTATTACTTGGAAAACACAGTATAAATAATACCATATGACCCATAATGACACTATTGCCACTTCCCAATAATGTACTAATTAATATGCTAATAACATGCTAATGTAATTAAAGAATAAAATTGTGTTTAAAACTGAATGATAATCATATCAACATCTAACCAGCTGAAACAAGTCATCACTGGTAAAAAGAATGAAAATGTTCACGTTTTCCCTTACATATTAATTTAAATCTATGTTGTATTTTATAGATATTATCAGCTATGATATGAGACAACTAGACCAGGTTTTATTGACCTTGTTTACCAGAGGAGAAAACTGAGGTTCCAATCAATTAAGTGATTCATTTAAGATTACATAAGCAGTCACTGGGTGACGGTTCAAGTTTTGTCCAAGATCCTTGCATGTTGACACACCGGCCATATCCTGACTCACCATCAGCCTCAGCCACTACCATCAATGCCAATTTGAAACCTCCCCCTCTTTCCTCCAAGAAGGGGACTTTATTTTAGCATCCACAATTGCCTCAATCAATGCTACTCCTTATTTCCTTCTGTGGTAGGGTAGGGGGAGACTATCACATCACATTTGGTGTCCTTTCACGATACTATACTATCTCTCTGAAGAAAAATGGATTTATATGAGTAAAAAAAAATTTGCAGACTTAGAATTCCAGCATTCTCTTTTTTGTATCGATTTTCATGCAGTAAACAATGACTCATAAAGCAGAATCAGCAATTGACCAAACTGAAATAGAGTGTATGTAAATTATCCAGACTTTTCTGTAGTATGCCCTACACTAGGGATTATAGAACAAGCTACACATTATCACATTATGGATAGAATCAACATCATTTTCCTGTGTCACAAACCCATAGGGTCTGCCTTTTGTCTTCTGCAACTTATGAGTTTTAATCTCCTCATTATCCTACTACAGGGAATCTTAACCAGATCAAAGTGGAATTTGACAGTGACAAGACCAAGACAGTGACAAGAAGGTACAAAGAGCAAAGGCCCTGGACTAAGAAAACCTAAGTTCAAGGCCTGACTTAACTACTTATTTGATATATGACCCCTTCAATTCAACATTTATGTATTTATTCAATACCCATTATATGAAAAACATGCTGATAAGTGTTAGAAATACAGCAACAAACAAGTAACAATTCCTGGCCTGAGCCTAGTGACTGTGTGAGTGGACCAAAGGGAATGGATGTCAGAAATCTTGTATGGGTAGCACTGACAAGACTTGGTAACTGATTGAATAAAAAGGATGAGGGAGGGGTAAGAGATAAACAAGACACCCCAGTTTGCAAATCTCAGTAACTGGAAGAATGGTGGTGCCCTTAGCAGAAACAGAGAAGTTTGAAAAAGAGATGGATGTAGAAGAGGAAGTTAATGAGTTTTACTTCAGATATATTTTGTTTGATTTGCTAGTAGAGCATACAGATAGGTATGTTCAGCTAGCAGTTCGTTTTCAAGGGAGATTGGGGCTGGATATACAGTCTTTCGATAATAAATTAATGAGAGTCACTAAAAGAAAAGCTGTAGAAAGAAAGAAGAGAAGTGAGCCTGGGACAGAGCCTTAAGGGGATCCAGGGGCTAGTGAGGCTCAAATGAAATAAATATGAAACACTTTGCAAACTTTAAAGCACTACATGAGTGTTAATTATTATTATTTATAATTAATAATAATTTACAGTCACCAGGCTTCCATTCTAGTGGTGACTACATTCCCTGAGCCTTCTACTACACTCCTGCAGTGGAAACAATGTTTATAGAACAATACAGAGACATGCTGGCAAATGTTTAACAACTAAGTTCTCCAAAAAGAAAGAAAGAAAAAAGATGCATGCATATCTTTAAATTTTGTCTGCATTATTAAGTATTTCTTAAGTCTAGACAACCAGCAAAACAATAAATCAAGCCCTGACTTGTAAAAATTGCCAATATCTGAGGTTAAAATGCTTAAAATGAAAATTTAACAACTGATTCTCACAAGTCAGTTAGTGCTAGCTCCTAGAGGTATTATCCACAATTCAATTAGAGATGAATTATGGTCCAGGAAAGAAAGGTGATGAGGAAGATCAGATAAGTAGGAGGAAGACCAAAGGAGGGGAGAGTTATGAAAGCTATGTTAACAGAAAACATATTAAGGAAGAGAGAGTAGTCAGAAAAATCAAGGGGTCAAGAAGGATAAGAACTAAGAAAAGACTACTGCATTTAATAATTAAGTGATCACTGTTAACCTTGGAGAGTGCAGCTTCAGTTAAGCAGTGGAGTCAAAACAGATTTCAAGAGGCTGAAATTTTAGTGAGGAGGTAATGTAGATGGCTTTTCCAGAACTTTGGCTAGGAAAAGAAGGAGAGCTATAGGAGGATACCTTGACTTCTGTAAGTCTCAGTTTCCTAAACAATAAACTTAAGACAATAACGTTTATTCTTACCTACTTCATAAAGATGAGGTCACTATAGTGGAGCTGATTTTTTTTAAGTACATGTTTATTATTCAAATGAATATTATCCCCTTTAAAGTAATGACCTTGGAAGTCCGCACACTTATTTCAATGGCTTTATCATTGCTCAACTTGTTTGGAAGCCCTCTTCAGAACTTGAAGTAGATTCTTTTGAATATCCTGTGGGGTGGCAAATCTCTATCTGACCATGACTCTGATGTTTGGAAAACACACTAAACCATTGAGTCATATTTGGTGAATGTCATCAGTTATCAAACTGAGCAACAGCATGTGGAACCAATCATAACAATAATAAAATAATAATAGCTTACATTTGTACATACATACATTTAAAAAAAATAGCCTGCATTTCTATAGCCTGTGAGGTTTATAGTTTTATATGCATTATCTCATTTGAGTCTCACAAAAACCCTGGGAGTTAGGTAGTATAGCTGTATTGTCCTCAGTTTACAGAGTAGTAAACTAAGTCTTGAAGAGGTTAAGTGATTTAACCAAGGTCGCAGAGCTAGTTAATATCAGTGGGAGAATCTGAACTCTCATCTTCCTTTGAGAGATAATTTTTTTTAGTGAAGAGAGTTTGAAATCTGAAAATAAGGTTTGATCTGGTCTGTGGCACCTACTAGTTAAGTGACCATAAGCAAATCACTCAGCCCTTTTGAGATTGTTTCCTCATATGCAAAAATGGGTGATAGTACTTTTAATACAAAGCTCATACTCATACAAATCCACTCACCAAAATTAAAGCATTATAGACATTATTTCCAGCACCAAGTCCAGCATTTTATTCACCTCCCTCCATCATATGTGCCTTCCTTAACACTTTTTATTTCCATGAACAAAGTTCAGAACTATTCTATTCAGATGTCTCACATTTGTCAGAGCTTAATCATCATTGAACCCAGAACTACAATCGTTCCATAAAGGGGTAAGCATTAAAGCCTAGTTCCAAAACACTTAACTTCAGTGGCTAAGAATACTAGCAAGGGGCTTAATTCTTAATCTCTCCAAGATTCTCTAAAATTTCCTTATGAAGCAACTCCAGAGATAAATGGGATATTTTCATCACAATTCTTGGAGCTCCACACTTGCTCATTCAACACACCTGTAGGCAATGATTCATCCTTCCTCAAATTTTTGCATGAGGTAATTTGTCAATCACTGCCTCCATCATTCTCAAACCAATATTCTCCCTTTCTCTATGTATAGTCAATAATTGTTTAGTATACCATCACAAACACTCAGGGCCAACTTTTAATATTCCTATATTACTGACTTCCAGCATCAGGAGAACATTCTGGCCCTATAATTACAAGATTATAAAAATACATATTTATATAATTTTATATAATGTGCTTTCATGTTCTTAATCTAATAAAGTGAACTTTTAGACTATCTATACCAAAAGGCAACTTGGGGTAGCCTTTGAGTCTCAACTCTGACGCATATTGGCTGTGTGACCTGCTAAAGTCACTTCAGCACTTCTCTGGGCTCTAGACAACTTTCTACGCCTGCAACTGCAGAGCAGATGCCAACCAACATTGGAAGAGGGAATCTCCTCACCTGACAGTTCCTTATACTTATGAAATCACAAGGCCAGTCCCAATCCTTATGACTGGTGGTAAATAAGTATGGCATATTTTAATTAAAAAACAACAACAATGAAGAAATGCTCTTTTTGTCCATGGCTTCAAAATTTCCAGACTTTTATATATTTGTGTCACTATAGGGATAGTATGATAACTCATGATTACAGCTATCTGGGGAAAATGGTAGAGTTGGAGCTCCCACAACTATAGAATATGACTAAAGAAGGTGGCAGGGACCAAAGGAAACAGAGGGATAACATGGAGCAAACTAAATTGATAGAGAAGTTGAAAACCAGTACACAGTAATGGGCAGAAAAAACATTGGTTTAGTCCAGGACTCTACACATTGTTAGCATTCATAACTATAGCACTATAACACCCTGACATGCCTGTGCATGTATGTATGTGTCTATATTGAGTGTGGGCAGATCCATAGACAAACACCTCAGTTCCACATTGGGGAAATCCCTTTGAAAGAGGATTCCATGTACAATGTTGTTGAGTACCGCCTAGACTTCCACACTCTGCTTTGCTTCTCCTTAGCTGTTTTTCTGCTCTGTTTGAAGCAGATCTCTTTATTACACTGCACTGGATTGCTATATTTTAACCATAAATAAACTAAAGATTAGAGCACAAAAAAAAATAATCATGCTATATAGACTATGGTAAACTTTGAACAATGTTATGTTCTGATATCCAGAAGCTATGTGAGCAACACCTTAACTAAACTGATGCAACCAGAACTTAGTCTCACTCAGGGTGCTTAAATTTAGAGTGTTTTGACAGTACATACTCCTTAAGGAGGTGGAAATAACTGAGAAGAGGAAGAATAATTAGTTAGAATAGGAAGCTAGCAAGTAGCATGACTCCTCCTTCCCCATCCCCAATGGCCACACTTGTAGGCTTTATAGTAGTGGTCTCACAAGAGTATCTCCCTTTCAAAGGGACTCTTCTTCAAGAAGTCCTGGGTCCTCTTTTCTATGTGCTCCAACAGCCAAGCTCTTTCTCCATGGCCCTTCGTCAACCATAACTATACAGGCCTGTTGAAGGAGAGGGGGGTAATTTCACTGAGCACTAGAATTCTTAGTTTCAATTTTCTGAATGTCAATGGACTTAGGAGGAAAAGAAAGAGAAGAATTAATGTTTGAGATGGGAAAAGTGATGCTTAAAAGTGACAAATACTGGATAATATTTCCATTGAAATGGAAAATTAAGATTAGCTTTACAGAAAGATATGAATGGAACCTGTATATGGAACATATCAAATGATTTGTAAACTGTTTTTGAAATTACAGCCTAGAAAAAATTTTTAATAAAAAATTTCTATGAGCCGATAGGACACCTTGTTTTCCTCCGCAGGTACAGACTAGATAAATGCAAGATATTATTAATGCAAATGAGAGGTCTTTTATCAGCTTTTCTTCTCCCAAACCACCACCAGGTGTGTGTTATTTTATATCTAGGAGATAATTATAATTCAATTCCACGTCAATCACTCAGGATTCAGGGATATTCTAAAATATTCTTATCTTACAAATCATTCTTTTTGGAGGAACGATTCAATGATAATCTTGAAAGGAGAAAAATCTATTTCCCTTTCATGGACACACAGTTATCGCCATTCCTCCTCTCAAAAAAGCACTTCTGTGAAGATATACTTTGTGACTCTGAAGCACTCTATAAATTTAAGTCATTATTAATATAAGCTCATATTATTAAGCCACTAATTGAGGGTCTTTGGACTTTCTTTCTCTATAAAATAATGGGGCTCAGTTACAGGATTGCTAAAGTCCCTTCTGGCAGTAAGATTTTGTGATTCTACTAAAGACAAGATTGCACAATGTAATATTATAATAATGATGACATTTAAATTTTAAGGATAGCCAAGTGATTTACATATGTTATCTCATTTCATCCTTACAGCAACCTGGTTGGGTAGGTACTATTATTATTCCTGTTTTACAGATGAGAAAACTTTGACTTGACAGAGATTGAGTAATTTGCCCAAGGCTGCACATCTAGTATACATCTGACAAGTTTGGAACTCTGGTTTTGGCAAATCCAAGTCTGGTGCTCCCCTGGATTCCTAAAGAGTCTTAACTAGGAACTCTTGTTAAAGGAGAAATTCAATAGAGGAAGTGGGGTGACACACGGGACTATATTTCCTGGGAGTCAGGGATAGCTTGACCTATAAAGAGTCTTGCCCCCACCCATATGACATAGTCAAAGGTTGTTCACTACCTCCCCTCCCAGCTCTATATATACACTAACCCTCAGAAGGAGGCTGAGAGGTATAGAAATGGGGAAAGGCAGGCCCAGGTAAAGGAGGAACCATAGTAACAGGATCATAGGGGTGGCAACCTAGGATCAGGCAAGCAGGCAAACCTCTCTGAGTTGGGAGTGAGAGAAATGCCCAAATTAGTATCCTAGAACAAAGTCCCAATTCTTCCTACTCAGCTATGATTCTTCTTTAGGGACTGATAGTAATATCAATCAAACGTTGGTATAGTGGAAGAGAGAAAAGCAACAACCCAATGGAGCATGTTATATATTAATAGAAATAACATAAATGATGAAACCAGAACTGGCCATTTTACTACACAGAGAATTTTTTAGCTCACCAGGAGAGCGGGAAAGGGCAGAGAGGAATCAAAGTTAAGGGCTGTCTTCAAGAAATCTCCAAAGCTATTAACAAGAATACTTCATCTAATCTCAACTATACACTGGTTGGCTTGAGCTATTCTATTTCTCTTTATCAGCAAAAGCCTAAGAGAATGTGAATCTGAGCTTCTGAGACAACCTCCCCTAGGTCTAAGAATCCCCAGCTGATGCTGAGATGATTCTATACCCAATCTGCATTGCTAAAGCTCAGATCTGATGAGACTCTACACAGAAATTTCTAAAGATTGCTCTGCGGGTGTCATTGGTTTTTTAGATTGCATCATGCCCAGCACAAAAGGAAATTAATAAATAGTCTTTGGTGATGTTGGCTCAGAAATCTGTATTTTTAAGAATAAGGGGACCTATACAATTTTTTTTTAATTTATGATAAACCTTAGACTATACTCAGACACTCAAATAGATCTGTTCTCTAATCAATATGGAAGTTCCAGTAATATGCAAAAGCTAGCCCTGTAATTGTTAAATTTTCAGTGTATTTACATCTAGAAACTGGCCAGCTCTGCAAATCAGGACTTGATTTATTGTTTTGTTGGTTGTCTAGACTCTAAGAAAGTGATAGAGAAGATGTTGGCAATGCAGATTAACTTGAAAGTGTGTAGGGCATACATTGTATTTATTTATTTTTTGGAATGGTACTTAAACATTTACCAGCACACCCTGAAAATCACTATTCATCCTTGCCTTCCCACCTGAACCAAATATATCCAGGTATCCCCATAAATCTCCCACGGGGGCACACACAAT
Source organism: Pseudochirops corinnae (assembly GCA_028646515.1). NCBI lineage: Eukaryota > Metazoa > Chordata > Mammalia > Diprotodontia > Pseudocheiridae > Pseudochirops > Pseudochirops corinnae. The sequence goes on along the minus strand of CM053588.1, from coordinate 95,848,290 downwards.
GTGATGCCACTTGAACTAAATTTTGAAAGAATTGAAGAGTTCTATGAGGCAGAGGTAAAGAGGGAGTGGCTTCCAGACCAGGGGAACAGCCAGTGCAAAGACACAAGAATGAAAGATGTAAATTACATCATATGAGGAACAGCAAGTTAAGCCAGGTTACCTAGAACAAAGAGTGAGGTAAGGGACACATAGAATAAGTATGGGAATGTCGGCTGGAACCAGATGGTGAAGGACTTCATACTGGATCCAAGAGGCAATTGACAAGAGTTGTTGCACTCTTGTAAATTGGTGAGGCTCTCAGGGATCTTTTGCTCCTGTGGGTTATCTATCAGTAATTGCCATATTTTAAATTAAAAAATAAATTTCAAAATGTTAATTTATTTAAAAATAATCCATTTCATGTCAACATAAACAACCCATTTTTTATGAAAAGTAACTCTATTTTTCAAATTTAGTGAGAAGAGAAAGGAAAGAAACATTTACTAAGCACCCACTATGAGGCTAGCACTGTGATAAGTGGTTTATAAATATTATTGCATTTAATCCTCACTACAATCCTAGAAAGTAAATGCTATCATTGTCCCTGTTTTATTTTGAGTAAACTAAGAAAGTTAAATGATTTACCTGGAGTCACATAGCTAGTAATTTGACTGAGGTCAAATTGCAACTCAGACTTTACTGACTCCTGACCCAGCACTATTTACTGTACCAACTAGCGATAGTATTGTTTTACATTTTTCACAAAAATAAACTGCAAATTATTTTTGCACCATCAAAGCAAGTAACATGATCGTTCCAAGATAAACTATGAAATTCAAAAAAGTTATTCAACACTTTGAATATTCCAGCACCACTTGTGTTTGTTACTCAGCATTCACAGAGAAGGTCTTCTTTGATGATCAGTGAATGCTAAAATCAGAGGAACATAATCAAAGCATCAAGTCCAGCCATGCCTATAGGTTCCTCCATTCCCAACACAGAAGTATAATCAGCAGATGAAAAATTAACCCATCTCTATGTTTGCAATTAAATCTTTAATTCACAAGCCATGTAGCCTCTGAAAAACTCCACTGTACAATTGTGAAAGAATGAGACTGAACAAGGTAGATAATATCTTGGGATTATTACGAAAATAGTTTTGAACCTCTAGGACCCCTGAAAGGGTCTCAGAGATCCATGAGGGTCCCTAGACCACACTTTGAGAACTACTGCTCCGCAGCATTCAATCAACTATGTGATGGTAAAGATATACAGTTATCCCTTCCACATGGGGATGGGGGGCAGGAGTTGTTAAGGGCACAGAGCCTCTACAATTAGAAAATCTGCATAAGATTTTTTTGGCCTTCCCTTCATACCAAAAAAGAAGTCTGAATTTTTTTTTCTTTTAGGGGTTGTTTATCGTGCCTTATTGTAACATCTGAAATAAGTATTTAATTGTAGGCTCTATGTTGTCTGCTGACTTTCATGGGTTGTCTGTAGCTTCCACAAAACTCCCTAAAAATTCCCGTTTAATTTCTTATGCTGACCCACATATATCAAAACCATGAGGAAGAAAGCCATGATGTGGAAGGGATAACTATAGTCTACTATGGAATATAACTTGTGAGACCTTGCTATTCACTACTAACCCCTTCCCTGAGGATGCCTTTGATATTAATCAGTACACATTTATCAAGCACCAACTTTGTGTTAGGCTCTGTGCTAAGCTCCAGATGTCACAATGGATAGAGTACTGGGCTTGGAATCAGGAAGACTTCAGTTCAAATATGGCTTCAGACTTACTAGCTAAGTGACACTGGGCAAGTCACTTAACCTCTGTTTGCCTTGTCTCATCGAGAGAGAGAGACAGAGAGAGAAAGAGACAGAGAGAGAAAAGGAGGAGGAGGAGGAGGAGGAGGAAGAAGAAGAAGAAGAAGAAGAAGAAGAAGAAGAAGAAGAAGAAGAAGAAGAAGAAGAAGAAGAAGAAGAAGAAGAAAGAAAAGAAGCAGAAAAAGAAAAAGAAGAAGATCTACTAGACAGGGTGGTTGTGAGGATAAAATGAGAAAATACTTGCAAAATGATCAGCACAATGAATTGGAACATAGTAAGTACTTAACAAAACATTTTGTTTTGTTTTTTCCTTTCTCCCCTTAACTCATTAATCACTGAGAATATAAATAAATACAAAAGATAGTCTCTACCCTCAAGAAGCTCATAGTCTAATAGAGGAGACAATAAATGCAAACGAGCTAAAGACAGGATAAATTACAAATACTCATCAGAAGGGACTGATGTACCATAGATGAACCTCGTAGAAATGTGCACAAATAAGAAAGCACGAAGGCTAGTGGTTTTTGATGTTCTTTCCAGTCACCTTTCACAGTAAGGCCTTGGATCTTTTCCATGCTTTGGATATCTTCCCCTCCTTCAGATTCCTGCCTTGTGAGTCAGTCCTTTGTTGTCCTCAGCACCGTGACCCCTCCATCAGGGCTGTCTCAATGCGCACTTGGTCTCATCTAGCTACTTGTCCCATCTTAGTTCTCTTTGGTGCTATTTCTACCTCATCCATAAGAACATCGTGGACTGTCATTCTTGCTTGTTATCTGACAGTCGTGGTGCTAGGCCTTGGGGAGGCTAAAACGCGGCCCCTGCCCTCAAGGAGCTCACATTCTAATGAGACTGTGAAGTTAGAATACAGATGTAGTAGCTTTTCTGTTCTTGATGGTGAATAAAGCTTGTTTTTTTTTAAATGACCAAGCTTTTCCTTCTCTTGTCTATTGTACTCCTTCCACTGTTGTTCAGTTATTTCAGTTGTGTCCGACTCTTCATGACCCCATTTGGGATTTTCTTGGCAAAGATACAGGAGTGGTTTGCCATTTCCTTCTCCAGCTCATTTTATGAATGAGGAAACTGAGGCAAACAAAGTTAAGTGACTTGCCCAGGGTCACATAGCTAGTAAGTGTCTGAGGTCACATTTAACTCAGGAAGAGGAGTCTTTTTGACTCTAGGACCAGCACTCTATCCACTGAGCCACCTACCTGCCTAACTCCTTCCAGTAACATCCTTTAAATGCCCTTTGGATGGTTTTGCTTTGTTGGATTTCTCGCCTGCCTTTCTTCAAATTGTTTTTATTCTTCACTGCTTCCTGTAAGACAATACTGTTCATAATCTTACGTGATCTTAGTCCCTAAGATCTTACAAAGGATTTTTATATTCTAAACTGCTGCTGTGCCTGGCTGGCATCTCTGTCCACTTGGCAAGTAAGTCAACTGTCTTCTAAATAGGTGCTCTTTGGTTCTCCTTGTTATGAATGGATGAATGAACAGATGGATGGATGAATAGATGGATAGATGGATGGATAGATAGATGGATAGATGGATGGACAGACAAAAAAAATTAAGTATTTACAATGCTGTAATCCTTGCATCTATTCCCTCAGTGCTATTATTGCTAGAAATCAAATGAAACATTTGCAAAGTGCTTAGCACATAGTAGGCACTTAGTCTGGCACTTAGTTGGTCCTTTAAAAATGCTTGTTAATTGAATGGTCTCTCCCAGAACCTCTACATCAAGGAGGATGTGCAGGTGAGCCATGCCTTCCTTCTTCTCAAAGCTGAACTCCTGACTCTCTGATGAACTTTCTCTGCCATGCTCTCATGTACCTTCACACCTCCTCCAGCCCCACTTCCACTCCCAATCTGCATCCCATGTTTTCAACTTGCTTTTATTTGTTTTTTTCCCATATTAGAATATAAGCTCCTTAAGGACAGAGATTATCTTTATTTCCACTTACATTTTATTTCCTTGAGTTTAGCATAGTGCTTAGTACATAACAGGCCCTTGAAAATACTTGTTGGCTTGACTTGATTGAGAACAAGAGTACACAGGATTCAGAGTACGCATAGGGAGAAGGACCATGATGAAGAGGAGGTAAAATACTAGAGATTAGTAATAGATTTTAAATGGTCAAATTTCAATGTGAAATCATCAGAGTGTATATCTAAACTCCTTTTTTCCTGTCCATATTTCATTTTTCATCATTAAAAACTTATTTCAATAGCTTGGGATAGGATAGTTGATTAGTGGGGTTTTTTGAGACAAGGTCTCCTTAACTCACCCAGCCTGAAAATACTATAGCCACTCAAGGGCCTGATCCCAGAAGTTTTGACCTGCTCCATTTCTGATCTGGGGCAGTCCACCCTCATCAGGCTGCCTGGTGGCTTCCTTGCTCCCAGGAGCTCATCATAATGGTGTCAGTCTTCGCTCGGACACCCAAGCAACTTTAGTCCTACTGAAGTTCAAAAATCCTGAACTCAAGTGATTCACCAGCAGTCAACCTCACCAGAAGCAGGGAGGACCAGCATAAACTACCATGTTCCATCCTGATAGAGTGGTCTGAAGAGATGCCATCTTTTTCACATCTTTATTCTTCTATATAGTTTTTGTACAAATTTTGTTCTTTCCTCTGACAAGTTGGCAAACACAGAGTTGGCTCAGGGATGACAACCACATCAGTAACAAATGATTTCCTGTTAAAATGTAATCAATTTTATTCTTTATAATATAATGCAGTGCTCATCAGTCTAACACCTACCAATTTCTTTCTTAAAGAAAATATTCCTGATATGTAAACATGAAGCTTCTGGAAAGTCTACAAATTCTTCATTGGGTTCTCTCATTTCTTTTGCCTGATTCATCTTTTTCAGTATATTTCTTACCATCTTTACCTATTCATAACTTTTTCATTGAAATTAATTAGGTATCAAAATTTGTGTTGATTTAATCTGGAGTTTTTAATTACATTCTTCCTAGAATTTCTTTACCTCTTCATTCTCTGCAACAGTTGTTGGCACAAATCTTTTTGCAAACTTATAACATGATCAGATATCTCATGAAATTCTGTTTCTTGTTGCCTGATTAAACCAACTGCAACAATATCTTTATTTGCCTCTCCAAGGAGAAACTATTAGCCATCTTTCATGTAGCCATAATTTCTTTTTCATTTCATTCCATTACAGTGAGAATGTCAGGATTTATAGGATTCAATGCCTTCAAAAGCATTTTCATACATATTATTGCTGGTCATTGGATCTCACATTTAAAGCACCAAAAATTAACTCCAAGTTCATAAAGGTTCTAAAATGGATGTGATTCTTAATATCCTCTGATACCCTTTCTGTCACAGAACAAAGTCACCTTTGTATTTCTAATACAATAAGCATTTATTAAAGGCCTATTATGTCCAGGCACTGAGCTAAGCATTGCAAATGAAAAGGCACAAATTAAAGAGGGACTGCCTGCCTCCAAAGAGCTTCCATTGTAAGGAGAGATGGGATGGTACAAAGATAGGAAGATATCTAACATAATATATCAAGATTTGTGTTACCCCTACTGAAACCTCTATGACAGAAAGGCCATGGTCTTCTCTAAAGTTTTCATTTTCCCTAGCACCCTGCTCAAGGCTCTCTCCTTGAAAGGTCATTGTATCATTTTCTATGTATTTTGTATTAAATTTCCTATGCACGTACTGTAATCCCCCTGTGGAATGCAAATTCTTTGAAAACAGACTATTTTTATGTCTTTGTATCCTTATGCCTTTCACAGTGTCTAGCATATACTGGTGCCTAATAAGACTATATTAACTTGAACCACATAGAATAGCTAGTAGTTAATGCATTTTCTCATATTTGCTGTGCGTGATTAAGTGTTAAATTGTGTGCTACTGATTATAAATGCTTTTGGAGTTCAGGAGAGAGGGCGATTAGTGGTAATTTCATTGAGGAAGTGGAAATTAAGCTGGGCCTTGAATGGTAGGTAGAATTTGAATGAAAGATGGAAAGAAAGGCATTATAAGCTAATAGCATGAACATGGATGCAGGAATCAGCAAAGCCTATTTGTGAGACAGAGAGGATGATGGTCTGCCTAGGACCATAGATTTGGAACTAGAAAAGACCTTTCTCATTTTCAGATGATAGAACTGAGACCCAGAGAAGGTATGTGACTTGCCCAAGGTCACACAAGTGGTAAGCAGCAGAGCTGAGATTTGAATCCATTATTGTTCTCCAAACCAAAACCAGCACTTCTCTATTATGTCTTGACTGACACCAGAAGGTGGAAATTTATGACTGACCATAACAGAATCACAGAATCATCAAATAAAAGAGTTAAAAAGGGCCTAAGGACATGATCTCTTAGTCCATAAAGAATTAGAGCTGGAAGAGACTTAACACAGAATGTGTTAATACAAGACATGGAACATTTGAGTTGGAAAGGAATTTAGAGCACAGAATTTTAGAGCTAAATAGGGCCATGGATATCAAGTAGAAGTCCCTCATTTTCTAGACTACACAACTTAGCCTAGAACAAAGACTGGCTTGCCTAGAGAAGAGGGGACTAGTAAGAAATAAGGTTAGGGGCAGCTAGGTGGTTCAGTGAATAGAGCACCAGCCCTGGAATCAGGAGCACCTGAGTTCAAATCCAGCCTCAGACACTTAACACTCACTAGCTATGTAACCTTGGGCAAGTCACTTAACCCCAACTGCCAGAAAAGAAAGAAAGAAAGAAAGAAAGAAAGAAAGAAAGAAAGAAAGAAAGAAAGAAAGAAAGAAAGAGAAAGAAAGGAAGGAAGGAAGGAAGGAAGGAAGGAAGGAAGGAAGGAAGGAAAGAAAGTTGATTCACCAATTCAGGAACATATTACGAAAAGCCTTAAAAACTCAGGAAAAGGAGTTTAACCATAACTGAGAACTATGATTAATGGGGATTAATGGTAATCAGTTCAAGTTTCTAACTTAGGGATGAAGAACAACTTATGGATGAACTTATGGATGAATTAGTAGCATTCAACTCCCATGGCTCTTCATGTTCTTGGAATATAAGTAAGTGGGAGAATTCAGACGTACTTCTAATAGGAACAGCAAATTGAAGGCTTCTTCTCCTCTGCATCATTGGAAAGTATGCTCTTATGACACCCCGAAGAGCTAGAAGACTCCCCCACCACCACCAAGGACTCAATGGTAATGCAAGAAAGTAGATGGTTTCCCAAAAAGTACTAAAAGTTCATCCCCTTCTAATATGTAACATGAAATGTGAAGAGCCACTTAACAGCAAACTCAACACCCAATGTCATCCAAGAAGGAAGATGCTATCTGCATCCTACTGATCCTCTACAGGGGTAATTTACAAAGGTAGAATGTGACTTCTTAAATTGGAACTGAGCCAGGAAACCAGAGCAGATGTCTCAGCTTAAAATGAATAGCTTGATTATAAATGTTCCAGTTTACCTAAAGGCTCGATTTTACCCTTGATTTTATAGATTTTTTAGAAGTATTTCACCAATTTACCATCTTAGTTAAAGAGCTATTTATATTTATTATCTTTCCATTTATTCTGTATTTGTATGTACACACACACACATACATACACACACAAACACACACACACAAATACACACACACATACACACACAAACACACACACACACACACACACACCTGGATTTCCATTAGAAATAAACTCTTTTCACATAGGGATTTTTCCTATGTCTTGGTATTTGAATCGCCAGTAAATTGGCTGATTGATTGATAAGTAGTCATTTTTATCACCTCTATTGCTATCATCACATGCATTGTTATATCCATAACAGCTCAAATAATCATCTACTAAACTGTGAAGGGAATACCTATGTGGATAAAATCATAGATTCAAGACAGGCTATTATCATTGGTCATGATCATTTTAGCCCATATCATGTTATTCCTTGTCATCATCATCATCTTTATCTACCGCCACCATCCCCTTCATCATCCCCTTCATCATCATCATCATCATCATCATCATCATCATCATCATCATCACATAACCATCATCCTTTTGGGAGAATGAAAGGATCCTGCCTGCCTGTTCATGATTCTTTGTACTCTGGCATAGAAATTTCTTCAGTCTGACTAATGAGAGGCAACCTAACGTAACAGATAGATAAGTGACCTTGGAGTCAGGAAGATATAGGTGCAAGTGTCACCTCTGACTTGTTATCTGGCCCTGGCTAAGTCACTTAATTTCTCCACACTTTAAGCAGCTTTCTAATGCTATAAATTATAGAGAAATTGTCAATCTGTATCCTTAAAGGGAATTTCCTTACAAGTCAGGAATTCCTTGTACTAATGAAATCATGGACCTATGGGTTCACTTCAAGGAAAATAAAAATGATACGCATGTTTTTAAGCTTAGAGTTGTTTAGTTGTATCCGAGTCTTTATGACCCAATGGACAATACTGTCCATGGAGTTTTCTCAGCAAAAGTACAGAAGTGGTTTGCCATTTCTTTCTCCAGTGGATTAAGGTACATGGAGGTTAGGTGATGTATCCAGGGTGGCAGAGATAATGTCGGAGGCTAGATTTGAACTCAGGTCTTCCTGCCTCCAAGCCCACTGCTCTATCCACTAAGGCACTTAGCTACCTTCTAAGCTTAGAGTATTTCATTCTAGCACCATGGACCTGGGGCAACCTTTGCCTTCCACACTGAAAGTTATAGCCATTGTGGTTGCTGCCACTAATGATGCTATTGTAGTAGCTCATATCTATCTGAACTCATGTTTCTATGAACTCTATAGGATTCTATACAGTTTACAGAGCTTATGCTTCACAGCAGCCCATGACATAAATAACACAATTTCCCGTTTCACAGATGAGACAACTGAAGGTCAGAGAGATTAAATTGATTTACCTGCTATCACATGACTAGTAAGTGGCAAAACCAAGACGAGAGTCCCTGGAATTTTTAATATTCATAGTAAAAACTACAAATAAGAAAAAAAAACCACTGATACATATGTTTTAAGTACACATTTGTTGTTCAGTCATTTCAGTTGTATCTGACTCTTGGTGACCCATTTTGAGGTTTTCTTGTCAAAGATACTAAAATGGTTTGCTTTTTCCTTCTCCAGTTCATTTTACAGAGGAAGAAACTGAGGCAAACAGGGATAAATGACTTGGCCAGGGTCACACAGCTAGGAAGTGTCTCAGGTTAAATTGGAAGGCTTCATGACTCTAGGCCCAGCACTCTATCCACTGTGCCACCTACCTGCCCTATAACTAATTATAGTTTTATATATTGGCCAAATGATGACTCTGGTTTTGTCCTGAAATTGGAGTGGAAAAAAAAAATGAATGCAGATTGAGAGACTTCATAAACTTTTCAGTGAACAACAACAATAAAGCCCATACCAGAGCCACCAAAAGCCTCCCCTAGATGTTGCAGGGAAATACACTCCTTCACACGCTGCTTGATCCTCCCTTTCTAGCCTGTTAATCTTGTGCAATGATGTTCAGATAGTAAGAAGCTGACAACTGGGATCCCCGTGTCAAACTCGAAAAGCCACGTTTAACAGCTGTCCTGTCCATTTGAAGATAAGGTCACTTTTGTGCCATCCACTTCTCAGAAGAGAAGCTGCATTTTATCTTGCTTCACTGATAAAAGGAAAATGCTAGCCATCATCTCTGAAATACAGAGGCTTGGAAGAAAAAAATAGAAAAGAAAAACCATACTGTTTACCTAATAAGGAATATTCTTGTTGAATCATTTCACAGATTCAACTGAAACAACCAGTGGCATAATTTAGTCTAGAATACCTTTTGATGACTATGGAAATAAGTTCTCTAGTGGTATCAGAGTCCATGTAGGGTCCTTTCTTTTTGCTGGGGGAACTTTTTTAAATCACGTTGTCCTTTTCCTTATGGACTTTTCTCAATCTCCATCCTCTTTTACTTCTCTGTAGCCTTTGATACTGTCAATCATGCTCTTCTCCTTGATACACTCTTTTCTCCAAATTTCTGTGACACTGTTTTCTCCTGCTTCTTTTCTGATCTGTCTGACCTCTCCTCCGTTCACTTTGGCTGGTTTATCCAAGCCACACCTGCTAAAAGTGAGCATCCTCCAACGCTCTGTTCTGGGCCCTCTTTCCATATCCTGTTATATTATTTTACTTGGAGAAAGATCAAAGCTCAATTATCATCTCTCTATAGATAATTCTCAGATAAATTGCTATCTCTTCTGACCTTCAGTCCTATATCTCCAATTCCCTTAGCAATCTTGAACTAGACATCCCATAGATATCTTGAACTTAACATGTTTAAACAGAGCTCTTTATCTTTCCACCCAAAACCTATACCTCTTCTGAATTTCCCTATTACACTCAAGGGTAACTCCATCTTTCCAGTGACCCAGGCTGTCAACCTCCGTACCATTCTTGACATTTCATCAGTCTCTTTTATCCCTTCCATATCCAATCAGTGGCCAAGTCATGTCAATTCTACCTTCACAGTATCTCCTGTACATGCCCCTTTCTCTGCTCTGAAACAGCCACTGCCATACTGCAAGCCCTCATCACCTCACGTCTGGATTGTTGCAGTGGCCAGCTGGTTGGTCTCCCTGACTCAAGTCTCTCTCCAATTCTAATTTATCCTCCATTCAGCAGCCAAAGTGATTTTTCTAAAGTAAACATGTGTGTAGATATATATATATATATATACATATACAGATATGTGTGTGTGCATGCATGCATGTGTGTATGTGTGTTTGTGTGTGTATAGCATCTAGCAACCCTTAAAGTGCTCTACAAATGTGATCTATTAATATGTGCATAAGTCTGTGTTACTCCCCTCCCCACTTAATAATCTCAGATGGCTCCCTCTTACCTCCAAGATCAAATATAAAATGCTCTGTTCGGCTTTTAAGGTACCCCATAACCTAGTTTCTTCCTATGTTTCCAGTCTCTTTACACTTTATTCCCTGTCCCATCCTCCATTATTCAATGACAGTAGCATCCTTGCTGTGCCCCATACATGACAGTCCATCTCTAGACTCTGGACATTTTGCTGATTGTCCCCGGTACCTGGAGTGCCCTCCCTCTTCATTTTAACCTTCTGGCTTCTGTGACTGCCTTCAAGGCTTAAACAGAATCCCACCTTCTACAAGAAGACTTTCTGGTTCCCCCTTCATGCTAGAGCTTTCCCTCTGAGATTGCCTAAGATCTGACTTCTAGATATATTTTGTTCATACACCATTGGTTGCATGTCGTCTCTTCCATGAGAATGGGAGGTCCTTGAGGTCATGACTATTTTTGCCTTTCTTTGTATCCCCCATCCCTTAGCACAGTACCTGGCACATGGTAAACACTTAATAAGTGTTTTTCGACTGACTAATTTTATCCATTATGGGACATGGCCTCAGGAGACCCACGCAGATGACGACATCTTCCGTGGTCCCTTCCTGCCCCAGAGAGGAAAGGTCTTGCCCCTCCTGTGACCTTCCACAGAACTCTGTTTGCCTACATTACTGTTACAGCAGCCAGTACTCTATGACTTGCATTTTAGTTATGTGCATGTTTGTCTTACCTCCCCCTATAATACTTAATATAATATTCTGTCCCTAGTGATACTTCGATAATTTATTTTAAACTTGACTATGAGTTCCCAATTAGACTGTGAGCTTCTGGAGAGCAGGGATCAGTCTTTTGTCTTTCTTTCTATTCCCAGAGGTAAACCCAGTTTCTGGAACAGAGTAAGCATTTAATAAATGCGTGTTGACTGAATGAATGAATGATGAGACATCAGAGACTTCTATGTGGGTGATGAACCCCAGCACTAACTCAAAAATGAGTTTAGGAGCTATCCTTGAGGAGCTAGGAAGGCATTTCCTGAGGACCGCACAGCCTCTTTACCAGTCTGAGAGGACGTCTCTGTCCTCCTCCTAGCCTGCCCCTGGACTTGAGTTTTCTTATCTCTTGAATGTTACTGAATCTGTTTCAGCTCGGATAAACAGGCATAAGAATGAGAAGGAACAACCACTCAGTGTCCCATTACGCCTTTCAATACTCCTCAACAACACATAGATCTGCTCACACACTTTCAGTTACAGTGTCATGGAAATAATGAACATGCTCTTGCACCAACTTCAAGAGCTACTGAAGTATAGGAGGACCTGGCGTGCTGTGGTATGTGTGGTCATGAAGAGTCACACACAACTGAATATAAACAGCAGTGCAAGTGGAACAAAGATTTGAGACAAAGATGGGGACCCACCATCCCCCTACAGTCACTGCTGTCATCTGTGCATTTATGTGTTGGCCAGTACAAGAGGATTTCTCCCTTCCCTAGATACCTTTACTTCTAAGGCTTCATAAAATTCTAGTAAGTCTTATGTTATGGTTCAAAGAATACGGACAAGTCAGGAGTCAGGACACTTAGGTTCTAAACCTACCTCTGGTACTTCTTAGCTATAACTAATGTAATTTCATTTATGTGTGAAATGTGAAAGTCCTTAGCAGCCTCATGTGAGATGAGATGACTTCTGGAATCTGACTCTTCCATCTCCAGAATTCTATGATCTCTTTATTTATTATAGGTGAACAGAATTTCCATAGGAAGATGTACACACCTGGTTAGAAGCATAGGGATGATGGTGGGTTCCCACTTTCTCCAAGGAAGACTTTGAAAACAAGGAAAGCAATCAGAGTGGAACAGACCAGAAGGGAGTGAAAAGGAGTTTCTGCCAATTTCACGCTGTACCTAGAAGCCTGGAAACTGATCAACAGACACTAATGAAACAAGAAATCACAAGCACTGAACAGCTACAGTTACAAGGTGGTGATGCCAAGAATATTAGAACACATCTCTCAAGTCCACATGACAACTCAAATACAAAGAAACTTTGTTTTGCTTTTTTGGAAATCTGTCATGTCTTCAAGATTCAACTCACCTCTAATGACTCTCAAGAAACTTTGTTTTGCTTTTTTGGAAATCTGTCATGTCTTCAAGATTCAACTCACTTCTAATGACTCTCAAATGTATATATATATATATATATATATCCCCATCACCGACTTCTCTCCAACCTGCAACCACCTGCCTACAGACCACATCTACCAGGATCTCTTAATGGTAACTAAAAATTGTCTTGTGCAAAGATTTTTTTTTACCCCTAAAATTACTCTTCTGTCCATGGCACCACTCATTCACCCAGTCTCTCACATTGAAAACTGGTGGTATCTTGAATGCTTCCTTTTCCTCCCACATCTAAAAACCAACTCGTTGATTGTGCCTTGGCACTAACTCTATATCCATCCTCTCATTTCCATCCCCATTTCTACCACCTTAGTTCAGACATCTTTTATCATTGACCCAGACTATTTGAATAGACTCTTCCTAACAGTTATTCATTAGGTCCCTGCTATGTGCCAGGCACTTGTGCTAAGTGCTGCAAGTCTTTTTGATGTTATGCTCTCCATGTTTACCCCATTCATACCAGCACTAAGCTTCCATCCTTGGTGCATAAATCAAGTCATGGAAATTCTCTGCTCAAAATCCTTCCTCAATTTAACAGCTACTAAGCTCCTACTATGTACAAGGCACACAGAAGCAGGGCATGACAGAGAGAAGACCAGCCTTGGAATGAAATGGATCTGGATTTGAATCCCTCCTCTGACACATACTTTGTGACCAGAGGCAAGTCACTTAGCCTCACAGTGTGTCAGGCAGCTTCCTGAGACAAAGCTATACTTTAGTTTCTGATCTGCATTGGAAGAAACAGTTTCCACACTGATAAAGAACATGGCATTGTATGAATTACTCTTCCTTTTGTCTAACAGTCACGGCCCTAAACACTGGAACTACTGCACCATTCCAACTTTCTTCCTTGGACTCAGTACTCTAAGCAAACTAGACACATCCCTATGCACACCCCTCAATGTCTAGACTTTTACTTACATAGTTCCCAGTGCCTTAAGTGTCATGCTCCCTTTCTCCCATTGAATATCCATCCTTTAAAGCTCAATTCAAATGCCTCAGTCTTCACAAAACCTTCCTTGGTCCTTCCAGTCTGCAATGACCTTTTCCCTCTGAGACCTTGCTTGGCTTGCATGTCCATGAAGCATTTATCAGATTCTTTGTGTACTATACTTATTCATGCTTCATGGGTTACAAAGGCAAAAGAATTCATTGCCCAATGACCAAATGACCTGTGAGAAGACTCTCCATACTTAGGCAGTTCCTCAAATAGTACAGTCAACCTTTTGCTGGGATTGTATTTACATTGCCCTTTTCATCTTGGTTGAAACTGACAGACCTTGGGCTTTGTTGGTATGGTCTTGGAGAACCTAAAATCATCTCCATGCCAAAATAAGGTAGTAGAATGCTACTACCCTATTGGTACCCATGAAAAGTCATTTCCAATGACTTTGCAAGGTCACACAGTAGGTAAATGACAAAGCTAAAAGCAGAATCATATCCTCTGACCTTGCCGTTCTTGCAAGATTTCATGCTGCAGCATTCTCTGAGGCTTCTCTCTCATGGTTTGACTCCATTAATGGTGACTGGTAAGAGATAATACTGTCAGAAGAGAGACATTGGGTCTTTTCTCTTCTGAGATCAACATCTGGCTCCATGAAAACAAGTCTCAGTCTTTTTTCTCCATTTGTTCTTTCTTATTTTGCATGAAGAAGATTAATCTAGAGGTTCCAACTGTGTGAGTTGGAGCCTCTAGAGTCTGATAATCAAGATCATTCTAGGTTTTGAAACCAGCCCAGCATCAATGACTCAAAGAGCAATGAGGGACCGTCAGGAATGATATTTGGGACCCAGCCCAGTGGCAGTTGAGCTTAGTATTCATTCAGTAATCATACCACATTGGGATATGAACTAGGTGGGACCAATGTTATGAACTAAGCTAAACCTGAGCTAACTCTCCCTAGAGAGGAAGGTGATATAGGAGAGGATGTGCCCCCAAGGCACTGGGAGGAAATGTTTGTATTTAGAAGTAAATGTCCCTTAGATAAAGCTTAGAGGGGAAAAAAATATGAATGTACAAGGCACTATGGATAAACAAAAATCTACCCTTAAAATTCAATAGGTTGAGGATAACAGTTCATATTATTTTTTAAAACTGCTGAATTAAAAGCTTAATGATGTTCACATTTCTCTCTCTAAAACATGTCCATTTTTTTGAACATCAGTATTCTAATAGTAATCCTTTAAGGCTGTAAGCTATAGAATATCACAGTCTTTAAAGAATTAAATTTGTGAGCCACCCAAAGAGCAATGCAGAGGCACAGAGTAGGTATGAGCATGCCACAAGGTATTACCAGTGAAGAGCTACACCAGAAGAACAGTATAATGGTTGTTATCAGAGAGATGAACAAATGGAAAAGAAAGTTGAAAAAAAATTAAAAGATGAGATGAACAAAGGGACAAAGCTGGCCAGAGAATGAGAATAATCAGACAGGCCCTGTCCAATCCATTGGTTTCCAGGCAATGTCAAGAGACACAAAGACTATTAGTGGAAGATTGATGAAAAAATACAGACAAGACTTTTACAAGAAGAAAATTCATAAACGGATTGCAGTCTGCAGGGGTATCTACACTGATGGGATCACAGATCTATCAGTGGAAGTATATACCCCTATTAGCCAAAGACAAGTAGAGTTGTGACGTTTTGAAATACTACATGTAAAAGAACTTTCTAAAGCACCATATAAAAACAAATTATTCAATTCATTTTATAAAGTCCTATAACCACAAGGCACTTGAGATACAAAGACAAAAATCATATACTTTCTACCTCTACATTTCAGAGGGGGAGGAGGAGCAATAGCAGCAGCAAGAGGACCAGCTCTAATACTCCAAAAGCTAGGTTTTAAAATAACTCACGGCCACGAAAGGGAGTATCTAATAAATAGAGTGGTCCAGAGGATAGTGCTGGACTTGTAGTCAGAAAGCCTTAAATTCAAATTCTACCTTAGACTCTTAATTAGCTGTGAAGCCCCAGGAGAATCATTTACCTTTCTCAGCCTGTTTGTTTATCTATAAAATGGGGACAATATTAGCACCTACCTCACAGGGCTGTTACAAGGATTAAGTGAGATGATATGCCCAAAGTGCTTAAAGCACTATATAA
>CM053588.1:95790767-95832265 GCA_028646515.1 Pseudochirops corinnae | reverse complement strand
TTTAACATCTGATTATGGAACTTTAGATTCTAGATTCTTTCTCTTCCTCCCTCGTCACCCACCCCCCTGGAAGGACAAGCAATCAAATACAGGCTGAACATGTGAGATTATGCAAAACCTCTCCATAGTGAGCACACTGTGAGAGTCTGATTACATGTCCCTTCTTCCTATCCTGCCCCCCCAACTACTCTCCATCCTTTCCTCGTCCCTGTCCCTCTACAGAAGTGTGAACTTTCATCAGCCCTCCCCCTCCCCCTGCTCTCCCCTCCATCACTCCACCTCCCATCCCCCTTCCCCCTACTCTTCTATGTGGCAAGATGCCCAGTTTAGAGTTTATGTCATTCCTTCCCTAGGCCAAATTCCGTGAGAGTAAGGTTAACTCTTTCCCTTTTGCCTTCCTGTTCTCCCCCTATATTGTAACAATTATCTCTTGCCTCTTCCATGAAATGCTCAACCCCATTCTGACTCTCCCTGTCCCCTCTCAATCTAATCCTCTCTCACCTCAGAATTTCACCATTTAGAATATTATCCCTGAGGAGCTACTTTTTAACAGAATCAGATTATGAAAAAAAGACTGAAAAGAAAACTAAAAAAAATTAATGCTCCCAGAAATAGGAGGAAGAATAAAGGTATTTGATTAAAGAAAAAGGAAGATACTTGTAATTATTAAAGTCACATGGCTTATTAATGGTATAAAGAGAAGGGAAAACAAAAAGAACCAAAAATGATGTCCAGACTCTGGGTCTGTAAATATTTGCTTTTTGGTTGGCATGAATTTAATTATCCAAGAGAACTGTACATAGAAACTCACAAGGAAATATTTTTTCAGCCATCTTAGTAAATTGCAGTCAAAGAGTTAGTAGGTAAGATGCATGACCAGATATACTATGTCTCTTAGCCACAGATGATCCCTCCCCTCAAGAATACTGATTCACCAGAAAAAAATAAAACCATTTCCAAAGGAAACTGGAAAACCTTGTTTTTTGGTACTACTACAATAACCATCCAGATGAAAAATGATTTGAATTGGTTCCTTACCATGGGCACTCAGTTCTATTCTCTTGCCTGCATATTGCAAAGCCTGGTATCGCTAAAAAGTCCTAGTATTATTTCTTGTGTTTAATTGGGTGATTAAATCATTGACATTTAAGATTGTTAATGGTTCTTGGCAATGACATGTGTTCCCCTCAAAATAAAACTAGGAGTAGAAAGCAATAACCCTCTGTGGGTAGCTGGAGTAGGACCTGGAAAAATAAAAAAAGGACAAAAGATATCCTAAAATTTTCTTGGCTAATAGAGCATTCTCTGCATGCCCTGGTACAGTGGTGATATTTGGATGTAAATTAAAATTCTGAATACCTGACAACCGTTTTGTGACTTTATTTAAATAAGATAACAGAATCCTTAGAGTTCTTGATGGACCAAAATTCGATCTGAAGATCTCTATGCCTAATTTTTCGAGCCATGAATTTTAATAATGTTCAATACTTTAGCACTTGGGTAGTGCTGTTTTCCATGAGTAAAAATAAGACTCTTTCCCAGAGGGACTATCACTTGGTTAAACAAAGGAACTTGTCTGTACTACTCTGTGATAGTGGTAGTTCCTACTGGAATTTTTTTTTTTAATCAAGTCGGGGGGACAGCAAACCCAGATGCTGTCCTCCCTGTTGCTAATGGTAACGGGATTAGACTAGATGAAGAACTGTAATTAGTCTCTTGGCTTTTATATCTGACATGTTTACAGCCATCCGTGCTATTCTGGGGCTCTTACATAACACTTGTAGCTGATGCACTGAAGCTATAATGGTCATGTTTTCTATTCCCACCCTTTCCTGTTCCATCTAAGTAAAAGTGAAATGCAGCCCCTCCCTCTCTTTCTTTTTCCTGCAGTGCCTGGGCTCCAGTATGATATATCCTCATGTGTTCTACTCACACCTGGACAGTTTGGATGTATGTGGCTTTCCATTTTCAACCTGAGCACAAATGCCAAGTGATGGCTTTGACCCTCTCACTTCTTTTGTTTGCTCATTTGTTGGTTCACATAGCCTTTGCCTTATCCAAATTACTAATATACCGAATATAATAAAAGCTTTTTGCTTATAAAAGAAGCAAGCCAGTTAGCAGGAAAGAAGTTCATGCTTGGGTTTCAGAGTTGAAAGTAGTTGTGCCTGTACCAGGGGGCAGGAAAGGGTAGAAAAGGAAATTTTCTTTCCTGCCATGGCCATGTCATCAGAGCCAAGCCTATCATTCAGTACTCTCATCCAGTTCCACATTTCTATTAGGCAATGACTGCAAATGTTTGTAATAATGACCTTAAGGCAACATACAGTTCTGAAATGCCTACTTGGTCAATTCAATTCCATTCAAATAAATAAGCTTTCATTAAGAATTTACTATGGGAAAAACACTATACTAATTCATGGAGATCAAAAGACTTTTTAAAAGGATATTTTCTGCCCTCAATGAGATTAAATCCTAAGGAGAAGCTTGATACAGAAAAAAATACTGACATCAGATGATCTGGATTCAAATCCTGCTTTTGATAACTGCCTGTTTGATAACTGCCTGTATGATCATGAGCAAATCAGCAAACATTCATTGGCCTCAGTTCCCTCATCTGTATAATGATAGGATTGAACTAGATGACCTCTGGAATACCCTACCAGTTTTGTTCCTATAATCTGTTTCTATGTTCCTATAATTGGGGCAAAGAGATATCCAGCTAAAGTGCTCTAGGAAGAATTGAAGAATAAGACTGCTTATAGCTGGATGTTGGACGTCAGCCAACAGAAATGTAGAAGAGAAGACCACCAGACAAGGACAATAGCCTGGAAGACATCTGTGTCTGGAGAGGGCAGGACAAGATCAGCCCTACCTTTATCAGAAACAAATAATTCATAAAGGAAAATCAGTTAGAATATGCCTGAAAAAAAAGGTAGGTTAGAATCATTCTGTGGAAGGCTTTACATGCCAGGCTAACAAGTTTCTGATTTATTCTATTGGCAAGAGGGAGCCAATGAAGGTTTTGGAGCAATTTCTCACTGGAGAGATAACATGGTTAGACCTGTACACTGCAATGATTATTTTGGCAGCAGTGAGACAGATGAATTAGAGAAGGGAGACAGGAGCCAGAGGAATCAATTCAGAGATTATAAAATTCTAGGCAAGAAGTGATGACAGCTGGAATAGAATGGTGAAAATAAAATATGAATAGAAAGGAAGGATTCAAGAGTTTAAAGAAAGCTCATGTTCAGCACAGTTTTAGTGTATCCTATAACATTCTCTTAATTAATATTGTATTTTCTCTGAGTAATGCATGGATGGTATATGTATCAAATAATTTTGATCATATCTCAGAGCCCCCAAAAGAAAAAGGTCCAGAGATGATGTGGAAAAGTCTATTTAAAACCAACCCTAATATTCATCCTAAAGAGCTACAAGTTGGGCATGCCTTCCTCCCTATGGAGACATGGATATAGGGGAAAACCTTTCTAATATCCAGAGTTCCCAGACTTATAAATAAATAGCTATTGATACATTTTAGTCTGGAGCTGTGATTTCACTAGCATAGAAAACTCTTGTGAATAAATTCTTTCTACCAATGGAAATAGCCAATTGTTCTGCAATTTGTAATCTTAGAAAGTTGTCTGAGGCACTGACAGTTAGATGGAGACGACATATACGTGAGAAATAGCAGATATGTGCATATATAAACAGTTTTCTTACACGTATTTCCAGTCTTTTTATACTTTACCATCATCAATATACTCTGTAATCCAGTAACACTGCCTTCTTTACATAACATACATAACATTCCTTCCCCTACTCTCCATGTCTGGAATATCCTCCCTTCTCATTTTTGCCTCCTGGATTCCTTCACATCTCAGTAAAAATCCAACCTTTTGCAAGAAGCCTTTCCAGTCACGCTTAATGCTAATGCTTCCCACCCTTCCCCATCACCTCCAGTCTACTTTGTCTAGATGTTTTGTTTGCATGTTTTCTCCCTTCTTAGAATGTGAACTTGAGGGCAAGGATTGTTTTGGCGTTTTCTTTATACCCCAGCATATCTTGTTGATTTGATTTGATGAGAGAGCAGCAGAGAGAGACAGAGAGACACAGAGAGAGACAGAGAGACAGAGACAGAAACAGAGAGACAGAGACAGAAACAGAGAGAGAACCAGAAACAGAGACAAGAGAGAGAAACAGAGACGAAAATAGACGGAGAGGCTGAGAATATTGTGAACAGATCTGGAGACTGAAAGATATAGAAAATATCATGAGGAGATAGGAAAGAGCCACAAAAATACCTCTCCCAGATTCTCTCTGGACTTTTGGACTTTCCTTGCTTGGATGGTTCAGAGTACTTGGTTAAATAGAAAAAGCAAGTGAAATTCTGGGCCCTTTATCCCTCAAAAAGAGGAAGAGAGGTGACCCAAATAAGAAATGTCCTTTAAACTCCTCTCCATGTCAGAGTAGAAGAAAAAGAAATAGGGGGAAAAGCCACCTTTTCCAAAATAAGCAGCAGCAGCAAAATATGGGTTCAAGAGAAATGGAAAAACAAAAGCAAGTCAATAAAAGTCTCCCTTCCCTAACAAATAGCAACGAGGTCTAGTCTAGAGGGAGAAAAAGGCCCACACACTCCACAAAAAGAAACAACCACAATTCCTCTGTCTCCCACACCAAAGTGTGTGTGTACACACACATGTACACATATACATATATGAGTAACATTTCTATGGAGCTTGCTATGCCCCCAGACACTGCTAAGCACTTCACACACACACACACACACACACACACACACACATACTCCTCTCCCCCAAACTAGCATATCTGTTGTTTTTCCAAACCACAGAATTCATACAGTAGTTATCACTGTCACTCCTTATATTCCCAGCAAAGTATAGCTACTAAACTGTTCTTTGTTCTAGAAATCCATGTTCTGCTTCAGTTTGCCTGGTCTTGCAAATGTTTGTTTCTTCTCTACATAGGCAATTTAGATAGTTACATAAAAGATCATTATAGTAATTAGATAATATTATAGATGCTTAGGTATCTTCTTCAAGGACTAATCTAACATACATGGAGGGAGGGCATGTTGACATGGTGTTCATGAAGAGTGGAGTAGGATGGAAAGAAGAATTTATCTGCAAGAACTGTAATGTTTTTGCTTTTTTTCTGCCATGTTTGGTCTAGGAATCAAAAACTGAAGCAGCACGCTTAGCTTTTTTTGTTTTTCTTTCTTTCTGGTTCTAATTACTTCTCATTCTTTCTTAACCAGGGGTAAAGTTTGGTTCCAAAATTGCCAATTCATCCAAAATGCTTTCACCTTTTGATGCAATAGTCAGACCTGTGAGCAGCCAGGTTGGTAATCTATCCCTTTCACTGGAGGAAAAACAAGGAAGCTTTCAGAAAATTCTAACCACTGCCTTCACAGATCCACTTCTCCAACCCTTCTCACTATTCCTTTGAACGCTTAATTCCTGGAACACTACCCCTCCTCACCTGTTTCTTGGAATCTCTAGATTCTCTTAAAACTCAGCTCAAGCATCATGTTCAACATAAAGCCTCTTCTGATTCCTCTAGCCACTAGTGTCCTCCGTCCCCAAACTACCTCATTTTAGTCAGTATCTATTCAATATGAGCTTATTATATAAATACATTTTATTTACTCCATTGGAACATAAGATGCTTGAGGGCATTCACAGAGGACAATATTCACTAGTAGTATCACCAACATAATATAGTTAACTTCTCTTCCAGTATGTCTGAAGAATGAAATGTTTTGGTTAATGCAGTATTCTGGTAGGAGAATTATAATTTCTGAATATTGAGGGGACCCTATTACAATTATTCTTTAATAGATTACCTGGCTCCAAAGGACTCTGTTCCTTTTCCCCTGATTTAATGTTTTTTCACCGACTAGAACTGAGGTTTACTATTCCATGAGATAAAATGGGAATAATGCTTTACTCCCTTCAGAGGTAGCGGATCTGCCTGGGCTTCTATTCCCACTAGGGAAGGGAAGATGTTTAAGGTACTTTTCCCCCTGATCATTACAGATGAAAAAAAGCAAGACACTCAAATGGTAGAGGATGTCAACAACTGAAGGACTTGTCTAGGGAGGAGGAAAAAGGCTGGAGAGGATTGTTTATTTGAAGTAAATAATAACATGTAACACCTTAGGCTTTATCAACCACTTTCCAAATAATAAACCCAAGAGACAAGTAGTATCAGTATTAGTGACCCCATTTTATAGATGAGGAAGCCAAGGTTCAGACAGGTTAAAGCTTGCCCAGAATCACACAAGTAAATATTCAGTTTGAAATTACTTGTCATCGATCATTGTTGCCCAAACTGCACACCATGCTCTGGCGTGTTCAACACTTCTACCACTGGAAACTGCCCCTCTGAGAGCACATTGTCTCAGTTGCCTACTACATATATTTATAAGAAATAGCATCATACAATGGATAGAGAGCAAGCCTGGGTTCAAGTCCTCCCCCGACCCATACTGACTTTCTGACTCATGGCAAGTTACCTCTAGGTGGTGATTTACTATTAGAAGTGATTATAATTCTAAGTGCAATGTAATTATTTCACTCAATTAATTTTTAGTTTGAGAGTCAGTGTGGAAAAATAGACAGAGAGCTGGTCTCAGGGTCAGGAACACCTGAGTTTAAGTCCCAGTCTCTCAAGATCTATACATAGCTGCCTAAGACTATAAACTACAGAATAGTTGTCTATCTAACACTGATAGACGAAGTTTTCTTCCCAGAAGTTCCCTTCATTAATGAAACCACAAGTGCAGATCAAGTTCTTGTTCCCTTTTTTTTTTTGGAGGGGGGAAAGCAAGGCAGTTGGGGTTAAGTGACTTTCCTAGGGTCACACAGCTAGTAAGCATCAAACATCTGAAGTGGGATTTGAACTCAGATCCTCCTGACTCTAGGGCCAGTGCTCTATTCATTGTGCCAACTAGTTACCCCAAATTCTTCTTTCGATGAACAGAGATTTGCATACTTGTTTGTGAGCTAAAATGTCCTCAATATGATCAATGTATATTTTCATTCTGTATAATTAATAAACTTGTACTCTAATTTTCAAGGAAAGATCCTGGTAATTGTGAGTTACTGGACACATTCTTCCAATACTTGGCAAAGCTAAAAGATACCCAGATTCATAAGATTCCTAGAATATGTTTCAAAGAAATTGATGTCCAGGAAGAGAGTCCTGCTAAAAGGAGACAGGATAGAGCAGTAGGCAGGGAGTCAGAAAGACCTGAGTTCCAATCCAGTCTCAAACATATACCAGTGTGTGACTCTGGGCAGGTTACTTGATCCCAGTTTGCCTTAGTATCCCCAACTGTAAAATGGGGATAATAATACCACCTACCTCCCAAGGTTGTTAGGAGGAATACAAGGGATGATTGTACCTTTCTGCTTTGCTTTACTTCTTAAAATCCCTCATTTCCTTCAAGACAACTCAAGTGGCCCTTTCTGTATGAAGCCTTTCCTGATTTCCCTACCACTACCTTCCTCATCAGCTGCTGGTTAGTGCCTTCTCTGTCACCCATCAGCTGGCACCTATTTTATAAAAATCTTGATTATGGCAGATAGAATTTAAACTCCTCAAGGACAAGAATTGTTTATTTTTGTCTTTGTATCTCCAGTATCAGATAATAGAGCACCTGAGACATAGTGGATGCTTAATAAATGTTTATTGATTGATCAAATGAGATAATGCATATGAAAACACATGAAAACTATAATGTAAGCTACTATGATTAATGTGCATATCAGAAACAGAAATAAATGCTAACATTGACTCAGCTCCCATTTCTTGTATAGCCAGTTGCCAGTCCAATTAAAAAGGAAACTCACCCAGGGAAGTTCCACCAAAAAGAAAAGATCCTTCAACTTTTAAGATCCAACATTATAATTCATATAATTCAGTCTTCAAGATCTTATTAACTATTACATGGTAGCATTAAGTTTGATTCATGACCTAGTGTTTAAATTGAAATTTTTTTTTTACTTATTAAATATGTATGATTCGTATAACACTAAGCATTGCCATGGAACATAACCTCATTCCCTTTCTTTGGATAAAAAGAAGTAGAATTTAGCTTTCCAGATCAGTACTTATGCCCTCAGAAGCATCGTGGCTTCACTGATTCAGTTACCAAAGAGAAATCTAAGAGATCCCTGAGTTCAAGTTTTAGGGTTCTGCTTGTTAGAGTTATAGAATCATTCATCAAAATATTCTGTAATTCAACAGCCTTCAGGGAAGTCTTATAATCTACTGCAAGTCGTGGTATAGATAGTCTGTGAAATACAAACATCCCATAGGACCATTCCCATGCACATTGTGATCTCAGTAATGAAACACCTATAATCAAAGGGAACAAATTTGCTAATAAAAGAAGATCAGGCTTACAAAACACCATTGACCTGGAGGAAAAGATAATAAGAAATGTTTCAGATCTACTTAGCAGATGTAAAATGGACAGAGGCCAGGTAGAGGAAGAAACCCCTCAATGACTGTATCTTACAGACAAGGGGAAAGAAGTAGATGATGGATAAATTTACCTGGTCCCAGTTCAATGTAGAAAACAGAAAATTTTATTCACACAAATCATTCCATAAGCAGATCAATGAATGAGACAAGGTTCTAACTATTCACAATTTTAACACAGTAACCTTCACTTGAAATCACCTCACCACTGGCATGTGTCTTTTCTGAACTGTCTGAGTCACTTTTATTTTCCTAACCTCTAAGTATGTATGATAGACCAAAGAGTAAAATCTTACGTGACATCTTACTGAACTTTTTGTTAATCCCAAAAGTTCATGGGTTTTCCCTGAGTTTCTGATTCCCATGATCCTTCCATCCCTCTTTCCAGCTTGGAAAAACCACACTTCCCATCAGCCCTTGCTTTTGATATTGATCTGTACGAGAACAAGGGGATAAGTAGGTCACAGGAAGTGAGAATGACAGCTTAAATAGGAGGAAGTATGGTATAATGGATGTAGTTTTAGACTTGGAATAAAGAATATCTGGGTTCAAATACTAAATCTGACATTTAGTAGCTATGTGCCCATAGGCAAATCACTTAACCTCTCTGATCATCAGTTTCCTCATCTATAAAATGAGGATAATAGAACCTATGTATGCTCTTATCCCACAATACTGCTGGGAGGACCAAATGAGAAAATGCACATACATATATACGTATATATGTGCATATATATATATATGATAGATATACACACATACATACATGTATATTTATTGATCAAGTGTGATAATGAGAAATAATATATATCACATATATATTACCTTAAAATTTACAAATTTTACAACATATATCACTTCATCAATTTTAAAGCATTCAAAAGTGTCAGTTGTTGTTAATCTTTATTATATCAGTACCCCAATGATATTTAAAGGCTCAGAGGAAGGCTTCCATGGGATGAGAAGAGCCTAGATGGAGGATTTATGGAAATCCCTGGGTAAGAATTATACAAGATGTTTCAGTATGGGAGGAATACCAACACCAATGAAACCATACATCCAAGAAACTATCAAAATAAGTCTAATTGCCCAGGAACTTGGAGCAATAAAGATTGTAGCAACGAAAATCATCCAAGATTCAAGTGCCCTCTGGAGATAATTTTCTGATTCTGCCAGCTGATCACTACTGAATCTTATTTTCCACAGAGCAGGCAGTTTTTATGATATAAAGCCAAGATGTGTTTCCTTAAAAGAAAATAAAAAGTATTTTTGACGAATGTTAAAAAGAATTAATTTCTTTTAAATCAGTTTAAATTCTTTACAATCAAAGCCCCTAGAAGAATTTAACAATTCACATATTCTTAGTTTCACAGAAATTCTTATAAGGAGGGGGAGGGATGAAACAGTGAAGCCAATTATCAACCAGCAATATGTAGATGGTTTTTGCCATGCAAAAGCATCCCAAGGGAAAGAAGAAAAGTCTTTATGAATTTCATTAAATATCCAACATTTAAATCTGAATGATTCCATTGACTCATTATTGCAAACTGCAGCTGTTAATGGACCCCAGGTCTGCTCATCACAGATGCAAGAAGTACATGCTTCCATGGTTGTTTTTTCCTCTCAAAATGCCCAGCTTCTGAAATCCTGAACAACAGCTATGATCATGCAGAGATAATATCTCCCCATGAATGTAGGTGTCCAATTGTGAAACTCATTGAGTTTTTTTCAAAGTAATTTTAAAATCAATTTGATATATAACAAGAAGTCAATATAACTCATGGAGAACTTACAAAGCACTATCAACTCTTGACGAGTTAAATTTCCATCCATGAGCAATTTGGGTATAAGGGAGAATTTAGCTGAGACTTTAAACAATTGTCTGAACCTAACGAACAAATGGCCTGTTTTGCTAATAGAGTATGACTTGTCCTGATTGTGTCTTTACAGCACTCTACAAAACAAAAGAGAGGCTCATCAAATCTGCAACAAAGATAATTTAACCTCATGTTGAGACTAGGCCATAACTAGAGTAGGGTCTTTTTTGTCCTAAGGTGCCAAAATTTAGAGGGCATTTACAGTATTTATATTTTCAACAAGTACCTAATAGTATTTAGTTAAGAAGACTAATTAGTTCAAATAGGAAGCCGCCAAATAGCAGTTCCCTTTCCTACACCCATATGACACATAAGCTCTACAACCCTCCACCCAACCCATTCCTACACTACTCTCCCCAGTGATGGCCTCCCTGTTAGCAGCATTTTCAGTGTTTTGTAATCTCTCCTTCTCCAACCCAGGGTGGTACCCTTAACTTTCTTCCAGTATGTTCTCTAACCAAATCTATACATCCAATGGCATTTTTCCTAAAAAGTTGGCCAGAAGACACTTACTGCATTGTTTGTCTCAAGTATAGTTTTTGTTGTTCAACTGAACCAGAATTTTGTCTTCCCTAGTTCTATCATATTTCTCTCCCTCATTGCCTGGTCATCATCCATGGGTATGGCCTGGGCAACTGTGCTAAGCTTTTTTCTCCTCCCTTTGCACATCCTCCCATCTTGAATTCAGTTGCATCCATCATTCGCCTTGGTTTCAGCTACCATGTCTGTGCAAGTGACACTTGAATCTACCTATCTGGACCCTATCTCTCTAATGGGCTCTATTCTGCCTACATGTTGCATAAGCATTTCTAACTCAACATATACAAAACAGAACTTATTATCTTTCCCTCTAATTCGTCCTTCATTACCTTCTCTATGTTGTTAGGGGCAACATCAGCCTTCATAAACTTTGAGTCAGCCTGGACCTTACGCTCCCTTACCTTTAGTATCAGTTATGAAGTCTTGTTGAATATTCCTTCTTAATATTTTCAACATCTTTCCCCTTCTCTCCACTCACAACACAATCATCCTAATTCAGACCCTCAGATTCTCTAGCCTGGACTATTGAAACAGTCTCCTAATTTTCTCTCTTGTATTTCTTTCTTTCTGATCATGATGAAGATGATGATGGTGGTGGTATTGGAGATGATGGTAATGATAGCATTCATATAACAATCCTCCATATTCTGGAATTCCTTCCTTCCTTCCCTCTACTTCTTGGAACCTTTTGCTTCATTCAAGGTTGAGCTCAAGGGCCACCTCCTCCAAGAGGTCTTTAGAGATTCTCCTATTGCCCACCCTCTGGTCCAGTGTAGAGGTAGCTAGGTGGTGCAGTGGGTAGAGTACAGGCCTAGAGACAAGAAGATTCATCTTCCTGAGTTCAAATCTGCCTTCAGACATCGTATGACCCTGGGAAAGCCACTTAATCCTGTTTGCCTCAGTTTTCTCATCTGTAAAAATGAGCTGGAGAAGCAAATGGCAAAGCCCTCTAGTATCTTTGGCAAAAAAACACTCCATGAATAGTTGATCCACAGGATCACAAAGATTCGGACACAACCAAATGACTAAACAACAATCTAATGTAAATCACTTTGTATTTATTTTACCTATATCCTACTTTTACTTATCTATAAACATGTTATATCTCCATCCATACCCTCCCCTCAGAAATTTGGGAATTTCTTCCCTTTTATATTTGTATCCTCAGTGCCTAGGACCATGGCTGACACTCTAGACAACAAATAAATATTTGTCAAATTAACTAACTAATTTAATAGCCACAGATTATTAAGAAATGTACATAAGTAGGGGTATACATTGGTAGAGGGAGGGGAAATAAGAAGAGTGAATGGGAGGAGAGAGATTGATCAGACTAGGAAATAGCAATAATAATAATTTTATATCATATTAAAATTTACAAAGCATTTTTCTTCACAATGTCCCTTTGAAATAGGTAATACAATTATTATTTCCCAATTTTATGGATGAGGAAGATGAGGTATGGGGGAGTTAGGGGACTTACTCATGGTTACATGGCTAGTAAGTGTCAGACCATGAATTTGAACACATCTTTGCCAAGAAAACATTTTTTTGGCACCACAATCCCACTTGCTGGGGATGCAGTAAAGAAAGTACAACAAAACCCAATTGTACAGATTTGTTTGTGGGTTTTTAAAACACAAAACATTTGTTTGTATTATCAGATTTGGTATAGTGAATGTAGGTTTTGTCATGGCATTGGTAAAACTTGGTTCAAATCCTGTCTCTGCTAACTCTGGAACCTAAGGCAAGTCACTAAACCCCTCTGTTTCCACAAGCAACTCTCTACAACTATAAGTAACAGATAAATCTCAGATCTGCAAAAATGGAAAAAAGCTGTTATACTAGAAATTCCCCACATTGGTAAAAATTCATAGATCCAGACACAGAGAGACAGAGAAGGGGAATAAGAAATCAACATTGCCCTTTAAAGGAATGGAAACATTTAGACTGAACTTTGATCTTATGGGAAGTAGGGGGAAATAGGAGAGGCTCATTTTAAGAAATTACAATTGGAGACAGAATCAAGTAGGTAAAGAAAGCATCCCTGAGTGACTAGAGGATCTGGAGTCATAGAGGGCATATCTTTGATTAATTGACATTAAGAGGGAAAGGGACTTTAATTAAATAATTAGGTTAGTGTCCAAATACAAAAAGGTTAAATGCAAGTAGGCATAGATCTACAGCACTAAAATATAAAAATGATAAAGTTAATCTTTTGAACTCTATTTGTTCCAAATCATCAACTATTATTTTATTTAATGGTATATGTTCATTAGTTCTCTCTTCTAGATGAGAATTTTCCTTGATTCAATTAATTAAAAAGCCTTCATTAACTGCTTACTATATGCCAGACAGTGAGGTAAGTACTGGGATTACAAAGACAAAGAATGAAATAATTTCTACTTTCAAGGATTTTAGATTTAATTATATAGTTAATTTAATTTTGTGTCAGGGGCTGTAAATAAACTTAACCTGTTGTATATATAAACGAGAAGTACTCTAAGTACTTGAAGTTCTTAGCATTCAGATTTTCCAACCTGAATGATTTGCTTTAGGTAATCGAAGTGATCAAAGGGATGAGGAGAAAGTCCTGGTTAGAATTTGAACTAACCAACTAGAATTCCCACATTTTACAGCAGCACAAACTAATGATCACTATGTCACCAAAGGGTTGAGAGGAAAAGGTGGTTCCTGATAGTGGTGTGTATTGTAAAGGACTAAGCACTGGCCATGGAGCAGGAAGATCTGGGTTCCTGTCCATGGTTGGCCAATTATCAGCAGTGAGACTCCCTATCACCTTTCTTGTTCTCAGCATCCTCAAAGATAAAACAAAGTGGTTGAGCTGGATGATATTTAAGGTCTGTTCCAGTACTAACAGTCTCTAGAAAAAACATTTTCAAAGGACACTGTGTTAGGCACATAGTTATTGTGTTTATAAACAGATTTCACTTTTTGTACATAAACTGGAAATAATCCAAGTCCTAAATTATCTTCTCTCCAAGGTCTTCAGTCACAACCTTGGCCCAAGGAGATTCATGGGGCAGAGCTGGGGATTAGACAAAGAGGGAACCAATAAAGGGAAGGAGTCTCCTGTCAACTACTATGAAGAGTTGAAGGCATAATCCTAGGGGCAGTTTCCTCATTCTTTTGCTTTTGCCCTAGGGAGAAGTCAGAAACAACATGAGAATGTTGTTTGAAGCCCTACTCACCAGAACCAAAAGAGAGAATTCACCTGCATGAAGAGTGAACGTAATGGCTCATCAACTGGGTTGATCAATAATTTGCCATTTGGGGGTCTTTTTTTCTTGTTTTAAAACAGTTGTCCATGAAACCAGCCAGATTCTATACACTGTCCTCACATGGGGGACTGCCTCCTTCTCACTAAATGATACCCTCATGGCCCAGAAGGCTTTTTGCAGTTTCCCAAGGCAGCTAACTTACTTCCTAGGCATAGTTGTTTATGTACTAGAGAATCAGGTTCAATATTTATTGAGTACTAGAAAAACACAGAAACAGACACATGCCAAGCCCAGTAGGCTTGTGATATAAATAAAGAGGCCCAACTGCAGCAAGGAGAAGGATGGAAATGTATGGAAGGATAATAATAGCAAATAAAATAATAAAAATTAAACAAAACAGAGTGTCTTTCATTCTACAACGACAAGCAGCATGGAGGGGCGGAAGGAACTCTGGACTTGAGGTCAGAAATCTGGCTGTGAGTTCCACCTCTCCACATCTGTGGAAAGTGATTTACTGTGTGTATCAGTGTTCTATACACAGGGCGTTGGGTTTTGATTCTAAACAAGCACGTATTAAGCACCCCTGGGGGAAGGGGAGGGGCAGCTAGGTGGCACAGAGTGCCAGGCCCGGCGTCAGGAAGACGCATCTTCCTGAGTTTGAAACTAACCCCAGACACTTACTAGCCAGGTGACCACCCTGGACAAGTCACTTAACCCTGTTTGCCTCAGTTTCTCATCTGTAAAATAAACTAGAGAAAGAAATGACAAACCACTCCAGTATCTCTACCAAGAAAATCCCCAATGAGGTCACAAAGAGTCAGACATGACCAACTGAATAACAACCACAATATGCTAGTCACTATGCTAGCTGATAGAGAAAAGAAGACAAAAATGAAACAGTCCTTGCCTTCAGGGGGCTCACTTTCTCAAGGAAGACAACCATGTATATCACCAAAGGATAGAGAGAAAATTGTGATTCCTGATACAGGCATATATTGTAATGTACCGAGCACTGGCATGCATAACTAAATACAACGCCATTACATAACTAAGTACATACCAAGTAAAGCCAAGGTCATTTTGGAGGAGAGGTTGGGTTTGGAGGAGACCTGGTTGGGTCAAGAAAGGCCTCATGTAGAAGGTGGCAATTGAGCTGAGCTTAAAGCAACCTTCCTAATGCCATGACCCTTTAATACTTATATGTGGGCATATCTGCATGTGGGCGGACCCGCCTGGAGAGGGATAGAGGAGCAGTGTCTCGGTTCCTAAGACCATAGGAAATATGTGTTTTCTGATGGTCTTAGGTGACCCCTGTGAAAGGGTAGTTCGACCCCCAAAGGGGTCGCAACCCACAGGTTGAGAACTGCTGGCTTAGAAGGAAAGTAGGCATAGGCTGTCACAAAGATGTGAAATGCTTTATCAAAAAACCCATAGCATTGAATGATTGTGAGTTATAATGTATGTAAGCCATTCTTTCTCTTCAAGCTGTAGGTGGTAAGATAATTCCAGGAAGTTTTTTGGAATACTTTGAGATTGAAAGGGAAAGAAGAGATAGAAGGAAGACAAATAACAACTGTTAAGTAAGAAAGTTGTGTTGGGGTGCACCATTGGAAGAAGCAGAATACAGAGCTTCTGAAGCAGAGAAATATCATTATTCTTCATCAGGAAGAGGAAGAAGGTGAAGAGAACTAGAGAGGTAAATACTGTGATTGCATCATATGTCCTCTTAATCTCCTGAATGCCTCTTTCCCTTTTGGGTTAGTCAGTAGGTCAGTTAGCCCATCACTGTACTGATAGGCCTCCTCCTAGCATCCTCCTCAGTCACCATTGTAGACTAAACCTACAGTTGAAGTTAGATAGTCAAGACAAGTGCAGATTTCAAAAAACAGAAGTTACTCAGGCAAATTATATAACATATTAACACAATTTATTTATTTCATGCCCCCAAAAAAGTCTTTCACAAAAGCAACACTGGCTCTAGCTTTCTCCATTATTTTGCAAATGACAGCAAGTTATTTCAAACAGGGAACATCTCAAAAGACTAATTATATTAGGATTTTTAAATGCAAACTTTATTTTCTATAACTTAATCTGGAACTTAATGATCTGTTTCCTTTTATAAATTCCTCCTTCAGCACAATGCAAAGCTAAGCAATTCCTTTTAACCCCAAATATAAGCACAGAATTCGGCATTTCTTAAATTCTTCCAAACCACAAGAGTCTTTATACCCATAGAAAACAGGCATAAAAGCATTCAAGATTATTTTTTAATCTTTTTTTTCCTAATGACTAAGTTTGGAATCAGCAATTTCTCCTCCCAGTTCATCCAAAATTATTAATATTGGGTCCTAACAACAACTGAGTTAACTCAGAAAATAATCCTTGCATGTCATTAATTTTATGGCATGTTCCACCAATTGCTTCCCTCAGTATGATTTTCTCAGGATTGAGCTTCTTTATAACAGTACACATATTCATACTCATAATCCTATACTCTTGCTCTATAAATGCTCTTATTAAGGCTGCATCATATGATCTGTTTAAACAGTATCATCTGAATCTTGAAGAAAAGCCTCTTAGCATGTACTTGCAGCAATCTGGGCTGAGTTATGAGCCTGAAGCTGTAAGAGGATGCCATTTGTAAAGCACAGGAGAGCCCAGAAATGGTATGCAGCAGCTGAGCCGTGTGGAAGTTATTACGGCAGAAAATAAACAGGCTGCCAAGAGAGATCACTGAAGGACTATCTGTGGAGGAAGCCCAATGTGCATTAAATAACATCTAGACTCAAATTCTTATTTGCAATTCCTCTCCCATGCAGAGTTGTATTCATGCCAAGAAAAAATTGTGTGTGCACAACAGCTTTCTCCCCCAACTCCTTTTTGGGGGGGAAATAGGCAGAATATTCTCAGAAGCTTGGAAGGAAAGAAGGAAGGAAGCAAGGAAGCAAGGAAGGAAGGAAAGAAGGAAGGAAGAAAGGAAGGAAAGAAGGAAAGAACAAAGAAAGAGGAAGGGAAAGAGAGGGAGAAGGAGCAGGAGAGGACCTACAGATCTATTATCATAGGGAACTTTCATATGAAACTCCTACAGATGTCAAGCATCCCCTGCAATTTAAAGAGCTGCCTGAGAGAGGTTAAATGACTTGGGATCATAAGATCATAGATTCATAGCTGGAAGGAACATTACAGGCTACTGAGGAAACTGAGGTACAATGCCCCATCCAAGGCCAAATAGCACCTATCAGAAGCAGGACATGAGCCCTGATCTTCCTGCCTCTAAGGTCAGCTCTGTCTAGTCCACCATACTGCCTCCAAAGAAATAAATTGCAGCGTGATTTACTATCTTAGCCTGAGATGATTTGTGCCTGAAGGGAACCAGAGGGTGGTGAAAGTAGCAATGGATCTAGAATAAGAGGGCCTAGGGGTCCTATCTTAGCTCATTTGTTTATTATCTGTATGACCTCCAGGTCTTTTCCAGTCTCAGTTTCCTCATCTGAAAAATGCGAGGACTGCACTAAATCAGCAGTTATAACCTTTTTGCATCATGAACTTCTATGGAAGTCTATGGACCCCCTTCTCAGAATATTGTGTTTAAATGCACAAAATATAAAAGATTACCAAGGAAATCAACTGCATTAAAATGCATATTAAAAAACAAAACCAAGCTCTTGGACCCCAGGTTAAGAACCCATAACTAAATCATGCCTAAGTTTCCAAGACTGTAAAATTCTCCAAAGTAGGCATTATGAATGACTATTTACTAAGGTTTCCTTTCAGATTTTTGCAATTTTTCTCTTAATATAACTCTATTGTCCTTGCAAGGAAACTACTCTGTAATGCCATTTTATTAAGGCTAAATGCTTTTAAAATGCTCAATGTAGAGAGAAAAAAAGTTTTGCCTCATTAATTATTATTATCCTTATTAATCTCATCCTATCCCTTATCTCACCTCCAAAATCACTTAGAACACTTCACTTGAACTCACCCTGAATCCTGATCTTGGAATCAGATCTAGTCAGGACTGGCATACACCTCTGGGACCTCAGACCTGTTTGACATCAAAAGCCATTCATTCAGCCTGGCAAAGCCGCTGAAGGTTTTTCTGTACCATAGCCACAGGGTGCCTTTTAGCCACTTGCTTAAACTGCTCAAGCTAACAAGAGGGACAGCATTCGTTAGCCCTTCTAGCTACCCTAACATATCAGAAGATATGCTGTTCCCTCTATCTCCCTTGCATCCTCTCTCTACATGTGGCCAACATCAAAAGAAACTCCATGGCTACACAGCACGAAACTTCATGGATGTATTGTTTCTCCTGTTGTGAAAACAACAGCATTTCCTGGGCACCTACTGTCTTCCAGGCAGAAAATGGAGAGCTAGCTTTGGAATCAAGAGTGCCTAAGTTACACCTGTGGTTCTCATCCATGCCGGCCAGGTGACCCTGGACAAGTTACACGACCTCTCAGCAACTCTCCATCCCCTCTAAAATTTCTTTCCATCTTCTCTGTATTTATCTTGAATGTTCTAATATGTATGTTATTTCCTACATGAGAATGTAAGCTCTTGGAGGACAGGGACTTTTTTTGTTTTCTCTTTTTATCTCCATAAACACTTAATAAATATTTGATAAGCTGTAAAATACCTGCCAAGAGCTTTCAGGTGGATCTCTACACCAATGAAATCATAGGTCTGAAGAAGGGGGGAAAATGCATGAGGTACAATTTAGTACCTCAAGAGTTTAGTAGGAGGTGAGATAGACACAAAGAAATGTAGCACAAATGTAAATGAGATAAGTCCGTAGTCATCCAGAAAACCATGAAAGTTTTGGAAAGGGGAAATCATCTCCTGCTGTGATCATCAGAAAGGAATCCTGAAAGAAGTGGCCCCTGAGCTGGACACTGAAAGAAGTGAAGGTTTTAGACAGGCAGAGAAATTGAGACAGTATGTTTCAGGCATGAGGTACAGGAAAAAGGGAAAGGCAAGAAGGGTCCCATCTGAAGCAGTTGTAGCCCAGTTTACCTACAGCGTAGAATAAATGAAGGGGAAAAGTGTGAAATAGGGTGGGATAGGGAGGCTTGAGTCAGAAGGCAGAGGCCCTGAAATTCCAAATAAAGCAGCCTCTACGTTAGTGTGTAGCTTTTGGGAGCTATCAAAGGTTTTTGAGCAGATGAGTGAGAGGAGGGCATTTGCACAATAGAAAAATCACTTTGCCAGCAATGTGGAGGATGAATCAGAGATGGGGGAAAACAAAAGATCATTTAGGAAATTTGACTTCTGTCTTACATGTGTTATTTCATTTGGTCCTAGAAAAGGCTCATGAAGCTCAATGCCCCTTGTCTTCCAGAGGGGAAAACTAGAACAAAGAGAGATTAAGTGATTTACCCAGAGTCACACAGCTAATAAAGCATCTGATACGGATTCTGAACCCAGGCCTTCTGGTCCACAATTCCACTAGCCCATCCATTAGGCCAAGCTGCTTCAGCAAATAATTTAAAATAATACCGTTACGAGGTGAAAAGGATCTGAATTAGAGTAGTGGCAGGGGAGGGACAAAGTAGTAAGTGATTTTTAAAAAATATATTATAGAGGTAGAATCAACAGAATTTAGTAGCTAATTAATTGTGGAGGTTATGAAAGACAAAGAATCAAAGATAACTCCAAAGATCCAAAAGTTTTTCAGACATGGAAGACTATAGCAATGGTGGGACCATCTACAGAAATATTGAAGTTGGGAAGATAGGGAGATTGTAGGAGCAGACAGGTGGTGCAATAAATAGCACCCAGAGCTGGGAATCAGGAAGACTCACCTTTCTAAGTTTAAACCCAGCCTCAGACACTTACTAACCACGTGACCCTGGGGAAATCACTTGACTCTGCCTCAGTTTCTTCATCTGTAAAATGAGCTGGAAAGGAAATGGCAAATCACTCCGGTATCTTTGCCAAGAAACCTCCCAATGGGATCATAAAGAGTCAGACAGATACCGAATGAACAACAACAGGGAAAAGAGGATCAGTTCAGTCGAAATTGAGGTGATAATGGAACATCTAGATTTGGAAATTTGAGACTTTTGCTCACTAAGGGAAGAAGTAGGGCCTGAAAATGTACACTCCAAGCAAAAGAGAATAATTTCCTTTTCTCTTAAAGAACCTCCCCCATTCCCACAGGTATTCAGCTACAAGCCATAAGATGCTATTTTAATTTAACAGCACTTTTCTTAAAAGCTGAGGTTGCATTTAACAACTTGCAACTTCAACAATTGCTTCTGAAAGAGCTTTCATCCTTTGCAATGGACTGTTCCATTCTGAACAATATTGTAAAATTAAAAAACCAAGATTTAAAGTAGTTTTAACTCCCATTTAAAGAACAGAAACTTGATTCACTAAATACTCAGGTAATTAATGGTAGAGTATGCCACTTAAATGAATTTTTTGGTTAATTCAGATTGAAAAAAAATGCCAAAATCCTTCTCAAAATTTCAACCCTTATTAAACACTTGCTAATAAAATGGCTGACATTTATATAGCTTTAATGTTTACAAAACACCTTCATACATTATTCTATTAAACTTTCACAACAACACTGAGATAAGCACTATTGCTATTAATATCCCCATTTTTCTGATGAGGAAATTGAGATTCAGAAAGACTAAATAATTTGCCCATGATTACACAGTCAGTAAGGGCTGGACATGGGATTTTAAACTCAGTGAGACTGAATCCAAGACCAGAGCTACTTCTACTCCATCTCCCTAAATATAACATGAGATTTTTTTATTAATACACTTTCCTGCTGTAGTTGGTCCTCTATACTAATCTGGTCATCTTTTTTTGAGAAGCAAGTACACAAGAAAGAGAAAAGGCAGTTTGAGAAGTAGGAAAAGAATGAAGGAAGTATGTGGTTTCTTGAAAAACCAAGGGAAAAAAGAATATCCAGATGAAAAGAATCAGTGATAGTTTTAAATGCTACAAAGAGGTTGAGGAGTACAAGGACTGAAAAAAAGGCCATTGGCTTTGATGATCAAGAGCTCACCTAGAAGAAGCTAGGTAGCATAGTTGAGAGAGTATTGGCCCTGGAGTCAAGAAGACCTGAGTTCAAATCCAGATTGAGACATTTGCTAGCTATGTGACCTTGGGCAAGTCACTTAACCTTTGTTTGCTTCAGTTTCATCATCTGTAAAATAAAGACAATTAAAGCACCTACCTCCTAGGATTGTTGTGAGGATAAAGTGAGGAAATATTTATCAAGAACTCAAGTCAGTACCTGATACATGGTAGATGCTACAAAAATGTTATTTATTAACTACTATTATTTCACCGGTGATGCTACCCTCATCTATTCATTTAACTTGCTACACATTAGACAAGAGGGATTATTATCACAAAGACCTTCTGCTCCCAAGGAT
Source organism: Pseudochirops corinnae (assembly GCA_028646515.1). NCBI lineage: Eukaryota > Metazoa > Chordata > Mammalia > Diprotodontia > Pseudocheiridae > Pseudochirops > Pseudochirops corinnae. The sequence continues at coordinate 95,810,692 of CM053588.1, read as the reverse complement.
TACAGCCAGCCCACATCATCATTTAGGTTAGAAAGACCTCAAAAAAAAAAATCACTCTTCTATAAAGATTGGGAAATAATGATCTGAAACTCTGAGAACAGGATGGTTGATGGTTGACGTGCTTTGAGGAGGCCGATGGAGCCAATGGAGAAAACCTTCTGAAGTGGAAGGATAACGACAGTGATTACATCCTCACTGTAGATGTTGCCATTAGAAGAACAACGGGGAGTGTTTCTGCAGCAAATGGGCTTTGAACATAAACGCTTTTCAGAAACCCAAGATAATTTCAGCAGGGGAAATTAAAATGCAGCTACAAGCAAGAAATTCAGAGCAGATCTGTCACTGCTTTGAGGATGCTGTTAGGAAGGAAGCAGCCCGAAGAAGAGGATCAGGAACACGTGATTATAAGTAACTAGACAACTGGAAAGATGGAGATGCATGTAGTAGGGATACAATACTCACAGGACATTAAACATAAAGTATGTACTGATTTGTGTCCATGTAGGTATCTTCCCTACCCCATCCCACCTCCATCCTCCAGATCTTCTGGCTAACAGAGATTTTTAAGTACGATTCAAAGTGAATCTGAGGAGCCTCTCTCCTTATCTCTAAGAGTAGAATCTGTCAGGTTGTGTAGCAAGTAATTAATAATAACTGAGGAAAACAAAGGTTCAATCTCCAGAGCATAATGATTTATTAAGCAATGCATGCCAATTGCTCAACAAATGAGGACCGGGTCCCTTCCTTAGTTTAGGGCTAGACCCTGAATACAAGGGGAAACAGACTTTTACGCACTAAAAACAATTAATCAAATAAGGCCAATTAATTAAAAGGAAAGGATGCAATATTAGGTAATCTGATTTCTGACTGGATGAGAGATTAGGGACTTTCCAATTTGGGACGGGGGAGAAAACAGATGTAATTCCCTGAATTCAGGGAAAAGAGGGATCCCACTCCCTCCAAATATCTGTAAATAATAAAAGTAACAGGGAAACAATAACTGATTGATCAGCAGGGGGCCAGTTTTCAGACCAAAGCTCCTTGCTTCAATCTTTGTATCTGACCAAGTTTCTAGTCAGCTTAACTGAGGTCCTTGGTTAGGTGTCTGGGGAGTGAAAACTTGAAAACCTCTCAGAACGGGTCTTAGAATCTGGGGTTAGTTTTGACTGTCAGCTTCCCCCTTCCCCCTTCTTCCCTCCCCCTCCCTTGCTTCAGAACCCTTCCCCCTTTCCCTTGCTGTCAATCAGCATTAAGCTCTTAGCCCCTCCCTTCTTCACTTTTGCCAAATAAGGATAGGTCCATTTGAATTGGCTATCCCCTATTTCCTAGTTCTTGGTAAGGCCGCCTCCCAGCCACCGAGGGATGATTGCGGACTTCCCTGTTCTTTGCCATTGGGGAAGACTTTTGCACCAGCACTTGAGCCTGACTCTCAGCCATTGGGAGAAGGGACAGCCAGGAGGAGGGGCCTTGACTGCATTAGGGTATAAATTCTTGTTCTGTCTTTTATAACTTGCCTCCTTTCCCTGATCTGTCATGGAGAGAACCACCCTCTTCTCTTGGTGGAAGAGAATATAATCTCTTTTTTTTATCCTGAGAAATCTCCATGTTCTTGATTAAATTTTAAATGGAGTTTTTCATCCCACACAAGGGTCTCCAAACAGCAGATAGAGGTAGTCCAGCTCCAGGCCACACAGGGATAGGTTCAAACAATACAATAAGATTTTTTTCCCAATTCCCACAATTGAATAAAGTTTTCTCACAGGACAAAAGTTAGACTAGATCCACAATTGAATCCAAAGAGAGCTGAGTTACTTCCAGAATTGTGGCATAAGATGGGGTCAGTGTGGTTCATTCAATTAACTGCAATTAACCACTTGCTATCCTACTCCATTCAATTCCCTCATTTGGTTTAGGATTAGTCTGGCTTTCCTATATGGCCATAACTGAACAATATAATGAGATTTCTTTCTCTGGAGGTATCCAAGCAAAGGCTGACCATTTGTTAGGCTGGTTGTACAGCTTCCCAGTCAGGTACCTGAGGTGCATTCCAACTAAGAAGACTGATGAAATTAGGTCAAGTTGATCCAATTCAGGACACAGGAGTTGCTGCTTAACCTAGTAAATTACTTTTTACCTTGGAGGGGATGGTAAGGATGTGGGAGGTAAGTTCTGCATAAGTTTAATATGACACCTGATATAAATATTGTAATAGTTTGGGGTAGTATGAAGAATATTGGATTTGGAGCTTGGTTTCAAATCCTGGCCCTTTTACTTGCTATGTATGCGAGATCTCTACCCCCTCTTCAGCCTCCTCATCCTGGAATCCCTCTGCCCCTGAGACCCCTTATTGTGATTGGTTATTTCCTCCTAGAAACTCTACTTTAAGGCAGGAACTCCCAGGCCAGCCGCATTCACACCTTCGTTCATCTCTGAGCCACATTCTTGTCTCTCCAGATTTCTTTCTCTACCATATTCTCTTCTTTCTCAACCCTTCGACTTTTTTTTCAAGATATAAGCTCCTTTAGGGCAGACACATTGCTGTGTCTATTTGAAACCATATGTTTAGAATAATGCCTGGCACATAATAAGCATTTAAATGCTTATTGACACACTGCTAAAGTCCCTAAGACCTCAAAACCTGTGATCTGTGATCAAATGACTGTCACTATTTCTTTTTTTTTCTTTTTTTGGTCTTTGTGTTCCCAGTACAGTGCCTAGCAAAAAATCACTACATGGCATTCAATCAATACCTAATAAATGCTTATTGAATGCTTGATTGATTAGTGGAATATTCTTAAAGAGGAGACTCTAATAGATCAAAAGACTAGGGGAAAAGTGTATTTCTACCAATCAACTGATAAGTATTTATTAAACCTGTACTATGTGTCAGATGCTGTACTAGGCACTGGGGATACAAGTACAAAGAATGAAACAATCCCTACTTTAAATCAGCTTATAGTCCAATGGGGAAGACACAGGCATAAAGATACATATAGCATAAATGGAATGCTAGTGTGTATATATATGGTACATGTGTGTACATATATATGATATATAGTATGTGTGTGATAAATAAATATCAGTTTTATGTTTATGCAGTGTATGTGGGTTTTTAAAATATAAAGCTGACATATATATGTATACCATATATATGGACTACATAAAAGTGATAGATATATGTTTATGCATATAAAAGTATGCATGTGTGTGTATTGGGATCAGGAAAGGCTTTGCATCTGGGTGATTAAATCGGAGTCAGAGGTTTCTGTGAAGCCTAGAGTAGACTTTTTCCAACTCCAGCTAACTTTATCCAGTGAAAATACATGAGACTAGTAATCAACATACCTGGATTCCAAACCGAGCTCCATCATTAACTAGCTGAGTAACCTTGAGCAAACCACCAAAGCTCTCAGGGCCACAGGCTCCTCATCTGTCAAGTGAAAGTATTGAACTAGATGGGCTCTAAGGTATCTTCCAAATGTAATGACCTGCAAGATTCTGAATGACCTGTGTCCATTTTTATTGTGTGAATGTTTGATAAGAATGGAGCTAATATTCCTGCAATGGAGTAGATCTGTATTTTAATCTCGTGGGTTCAATAAATAAATTCTCAATTTCATGCACATAAATTTTATCAAAATAGCTTAGAATATGCATGATTATCAAAATATACCACTATGTCTGATGCCTTATGTTTACGACACTAAAGTAGGTATTGTCTCTTTAACATTTCTTGAAAGAAAACACTTAGATTAGGTGATTTCCAGAGATCCCAGTGTGTTACAATCCCAGAGGGAACCAGGATATTATCAAAAGTAATGCCCTGTCACCAGAATTGTTTAGGTCCTTTTCCAGTCTTTTGATGACCCCTTTCTTTGACCTAAAATAAATAGCCATTCTGTCTTACTCTTCCCTCCTACAAAATGGTAATAACAATATTCATTGTCTCATGGCCTTATGGGGAAGATGTTTAAATCAAGACATCACATATGTAAAGGGTTTTCAGCTCCAAGGAAGACAGTTACTACATTAAATTTATATTTAGAGCATTCAAAGTATTCCATTTTCTCCTTTCTCCTACTTTCAGAGGCAAACCAGACTAAATTGACTAGACTCTTTGAATTTATATTAAGTTGAGTCATTTTGTATTATAATTTTTTCTCCCTCCTCTTCTCAGTTCTCTATTTAGATTATATTATGCAATGCTGCTTACTCTTACAACAGATATTTTATACAGTGATTTATCATTTTCATTGCCTTTTCATAATTTCCCAAAGTGCCTTCCATGTGGCTCCATTATGAATCCCAGAGGTTATATTCTACACCCTGATCGATTCATTTCTTATTTTGGTCCCACATTGCTGAGTCCAATTTCCTTTATACATATCCTTATATGTATTTCTGTTCCTACTTACTATTTTTTTTCAAACTTCGTTAAAGATTTTTTTTTAAACATTAGCTAGAGAGGATAAAAAGCCGCTGATAACATCTAATACCATGCACTACTCTGAACAGAGTGATCAAGTTCAAATCAGATGCATCATTTAAAACCAAAAGAGGTAAATGCAGTGAATGCTATACTCGAATGAGATTGACAGTAATTCAATAGAGTTCTTTCTTTGTTCCCGAAAATCATCAGCCAGTATCCTCCACTGCTGAAAGAGTGAAACACAGCGCACCAGCATAGAGAGGCATCTCACCCCCTTAAACGCTTTATAAATTATGGTGAGTAAAAAAGCTCTATGCAGAATGTTTTACAGATCAGCTCTTTTAAAGTACATGCTCATGTAGCTGTATGTCTATATTATAACAACCTGGATAAATAAGTTATTAGCAAAATGGTGTCTACAGAAATCATTTCTGAGTGTGTGTACACTTATGTGTGTATATGTGTGTGTGTTTGCATATATGTGTGTATACATATACGTATGCATACAAATATATATATATATATATATATATATATGCCACCTGGCAAGTTTGAAAAGGTCAGGTGAGTAAGCAGCAAGGAGCAACTCACGTAGTTGTGTATAGGTAATACTATATGGCTGTGTTACCCCACACAAGTCACTTAACCTCGTAGTGCTCTAGGTCTGAGGTGTCAAACATAAGGCCAATAGATTGTATGTGACCTGCCCCAATCCCAAGTGCAGCTGGACCAGATTCAAATGTAACTAGGGAGTATTAAACAAAATAAATAAAACTATAATAAAGTATAGATAATATTACATTTTACAACTGCCAATATGCAGCCTTCAAGGATCCTAATATAAGGGTTAGTGACCCCATTTCAATTTCAGTTTGACACCATTGCTCTAGGTAACTCTCTAAGATGATACATTCCAGAGAAGGTGCTAACTCGAATCGGCAAAGAAAGTTTCCTCGCCTGGGAATTCCCTAACAAATTAAATTATGCATCCAGGCCCAATCCTTATCCCTTTGTTGTTTAAGTGCATAAATATTCATCCCCATATACATACATATTTTCTTGTTGTTCAGTCATTTCAGTCTTGTCCTACTCTTCATGACCCCATTTGGGATTTTCTTGGCAAAGATACTGGAGTGGTATGGCTATTTCCTTCTCCAATTCATTTTTACAGATGAGGAAACTGAGAAAAACAGGGTTAAGTGACTAGCTAGTAAGTGTCTAAGGCCAAATTTAAACTTGGGAAGAAGTGTCTTCCAGACTTCAGGCCACACATTCTATCCACTGTTCCATCTAACTGCCCAGAACACAGGTGAGTGGAGGTTTTAGAATGAGGGAGCATACAAACCCAAACAAAAATGCTGGGGCAACCCCATTCTGATTGCATCATCCTATAATGGAAATCCTTTCTGAAAACAAAAGATACGGAATCGATCTAGAAATGAAGGATACAATTTATCATTGCTGCTGATAAACTAAAATCTTATTTTGGTTTCTTAAATGCCATCCATCTATCCCATATGGACATCACAGATTCTCAAATGCAAGAGATCTCAAAGTCCAACTAGTTCAATCCTTAACTGAATAAAAATGTCCTCTACAACATGTCTGAGAAGCAGTCATCCAGACTTTGCTTGAAGACGTCCAGTGAGAAGAACTGTCTAGTACACTTCACAATATGCGCTGTTAGAAAGATCTTCTTGACATTGAACCTATATTTTTCCCTTTGAAACGTCTACACATTGTAGAAATACCCATTCTGCACCTACTGTACCCATTCTGTTATCTGGGGTCAAAAAGAATAAATCTGGTCCTCTGATCCCTCTTCTACCTAATGGTCCTTCAAAGACTATATAGAAGCCATCTTCACACACACACACACACACACACACACACACACACACACACATTTGTTCTCTCCACCTGCCTAAAAATGTCCAGTTTTTTGGATTGATATTTATAGACTTTGAACTCCTGGTCCTTCGCCATCTCAGCTATTCTCCTCTGGCTTCCCTCCACCTCATCAATCTTCTTATAAGGTGCTACAGGATCCTACAGATTAAGAATAGACTGGAAGTTATTAAATTTCTAGCAACAGGATAAATTTTTTAAAATTGTCTCACATTAGGCATCGGCATGAAATTTGTGCTGAGCATTCCATATATTCTTATGGTCATTCTCTAGTTCCTGAGGGAGGGGAAGCATATGGTGAAGGTAAGGATAAATACTGTAGCTCAGAAAGAAATCAAAGATTTCTGTATTTTCAGAGTCCAAAGAGGCTAACATGGCATGAAAGAGCTTCCCACACAGGCTTAAGGCAGGGAGGACCATTATGCCACATCAGTCCAACAGGTAGAAAGAGATGTTCTTACTTTAGTCAGTGCTCATTCTCAAGATGGCTCATTGAATTTCACAGCACCTCACAGCTAGGCTCACTTCTTTCCCAAAGTGACACAGCCACAGAAAAGAGTAAATGACCTTCTCTCCACTGCGACAACCCAATTGTCATCCCATAACCTTCTTTGCTATGTAGGATGGCATGAAAGCAGTGGTATATAAAAAAAACATGGTATGATATGGCCATGTTACCTGGATAAGCTCTATCCTTCTAGAGCTATATTCCAGTCATGGGCTTCATCTTACCAAGTCTCAATGATATCTATGAGGATAAATGTGTGTCCTTATTCTTAGGAGAAAGTAGCTGAATTTAGCAAAGAAAAGAATGTAAAAGGTGACATGAAAGTCAGAAGAAAAAACCTGACCTAAGGCTATATTCAGAGAAGCATATGAATGTATGAATGAATGAAAATCATCTAATAAGTATCTAGTATGTGCGAAGCATTGAGCCACAAAGCCCTGGAGGTACAAATAGAAAAGGAAGACAAAGATAAAGATCATATAAACAACATGTCTATAACCACTGAAATTAAAATTCTGTGAAGCTTTCCTCCAGTCAGACTACTAGCTGTGGGCAGCAAGGTGGCACAGTGGCTAAAGCACAGGGCCTGGAGTAGGGAAGATCTGAGCTCAAATCCAGCCTCAGACACTCAGCTGGGTGGCCTTGGGCAAGTCACTTAACCCTGTTTGCCTCAATTTCCTCATCTATAAAATGAGCTGGAGAAGAAAATGGCAAACCATTCCACTATCTTTGCCAAGAAAACTCCAAATGGGGTCACAAAGAATTGGACACAGCTGAAACAACTGAAAAGTCAGACTACACCTGCAGCACTGTAAAATTCCGTGCCAAATTTTAAGAAAAACATTAACAAATTAGGGCATATCCAATGGAGTTCTGCCATGATGGTAAGATGATAGGAAGAAATTAGAGAGACTCAGAATTCTAGTTGAGATAGATAGACTCTTTAACAGTTAGAGCTGACCAAAGAGAGGATAAACAATTTTGGAAGATAGTGAATTCCTCATAACTGGAGGTGTTCAAACAGAGACTGAAAAATCACTTCTTCAGAATGTAGTAAAAGGATTCTTGGCCATGTATGCTTTGGACAGGAATTTGATAGATTTCAACCTTTTCAAGAAAAAGGACCCCTTTTTTAATATCCGAAATTTTCATTGACCCTTATATGTCTATTGTTGTATCTATGGAATGAAAATATACATAATGACAAAAAGCTATGAGATCATTAACACTTTCAAATAAGCTTGTATTTTATTCATCACAATGATAATTATATACTTGAAAAAGATTGCAATGCACTTATTATGAGATATTACTTCTGTATAATTCAATCCAAAAAACATTAAGCATCCACTCAGTGCTGGATTCTATACTTGGTCTTGGAGATACTAAAACAAAAAGGAAAAAGTCTCTACCCTCAAGGAGCTTATGCTTTACTTTGGGGACAGAAGAAGTAGACAAATCATACATAACAGTGGCCCTCCCATAGACCATGCACACAGGATGGTCTGTGCCCTGGCCGCTGACATCTTCTGCCAGGGGCACTTGTCACATAGATTCCTGAGTCTTTGTCCTGGCTACTTCCAGAAAGACGTATGCTTTGGACTCTTGAAAAAGAAATTGTGTAACCAAATACTCTTGGTTGATCCCCATAGGCTACCTCCTTCCTGCACTTCTTGCTTCTAAGTCTGTGTGCAGTCAGGCAAATCTGTTGACCATTTTTATTCCTCTCCACCTTTGTATGGGACAGGCTACTCCTCCTTTGGGACCTGTCTTTCTCTTTATTCAGTTCTTCAGTCCTTCCTCCTCTGCAGCGATGGTTTATTTTCAAAGTCCAAAGTGATGTTAGATGCATGAGTTGAGGCCTACCAATTAACTTCCCACAGTGTTACTAACCTGTTTTGATGCTCAGAGAAGCCTCAAAGTATTCATTTATTCATATTTATTTATTTTCTCTACCTTTCTGAGCTAACTTCTGATAAGCAATGTAACCATGGCCTAGAACTAAAACCAATGGTTTTCATAGGTCAAACTCAGTCTTGGGAACTTGTAAGATCATCAGTGTTTGGTTTATTTCCTTGCTTAGAATTTAACTTAGCGATTTACTCATTTGGTTTAAGTCTAACTCTAAGACCTTCAGCTTACATCCAAATCAGCCAGGTAATAAGATGTTAACTATAGAACCAGCTTTTTTAACCTAATACTAACAATGCCGAAAGCCTACAATGGACTCCTCCACATCTATCAACAGTAAAGACAACTCTCCTTGCTTGTTTGGAAAATCCCACCTCCTAGATACCTTTACAATCCTCTCAACTAATAAAACTGCCCAGGGTGAAGTCTTTTCTCAACAAAGAAAAGGCACTCTAGGTCAATAGAGAATTAATCCTCATTACTAGACCTGCACAGTTCCCATAATTCACAATACCAGTGAAGAGAAAAGTCCAGGTTTGTTTCTCAACATCCTAACTCCCTACCTTGTTGCTCTTCACCTATAGTTCCCTCTTGTTCCTAGAAATCTTTATGATGGTCCAGAAATTTAGCAATGTCTAGAAATCCCTATAATGAACTCAGAGGATTTGGTCCAGGAGTTTATCCATCATCCCACTACTGCTGCTGTGGTTCACACTCTTGGAACTCCTCACTTAGGTGAAAGAACTTCGCCACTGCCTCCATCCCCTGCCATCTCTAGAACCATCTGGTTCTCTACAGGGACAGCGGGAACATGTAATTTTCCCTCCTGGGTAATGAGTCCAAGTCTATATGTAGCCCTGTTTTCTCTTTCTCGTTTTCTCTCCAAGCTTCCAGGCTTCAATTAATTCTAGCACTTCTAAAAGGACAGACCTCAACAGTGCAGCTTAGGTATACTAGTGTCAATGAATCATCAATCTACATGGTATCAAAGGACAATAAGTACCAAGGGCAAAGCAAGTTCATTCCCTATCAAATATTTAGCCTTATTAAGAGTTCTATCCTTTGCTAAGAGGTAGCTTTGTGGCCAGAACAAAGGCCTCCCAAGTGGGGCAATGAGAGCTTTGCACCCTATAGAGAGAGAGAGAATTTCAATGCCAGAACAAAGGACCAAGTCAGAGGAACAATAAAGAACCAGGAGAAGACTGGGCACATCCACCAGGATAATATTATTCCAGTATGATATAGTACTATAATTATGCATGTATATACACAACTCCTAGATCAGATAGCCATGTTTGAACATCCCCTGGACCAAAAAGGACAGAAATTTTTAAAATTGAGAAGTCTTAGGCAGTTAGGTGTTGCAGCAGATGGAATCAGGAAGACCTGAGTTCAAATCTGCACCAATCACATAACTTCTCTGTACCTCAGTCTTCTCATCTGTAAAATGGGGATAATAATAGCTCCTACCTCCCAGGGTTCTGGTGAGGAGACAAATGAGATAATATTTGTAATGCACTTTGCAAATCTTAAAATGTTACATAAGAGTTAGCTTTTATTATCCTAACATTGACATCTAGTAGATGCCGTGTACTGGGGCTCTAACATCTCATGAACTAAATGCCTTTCATCCTTATATGTCTAGATGCAATGCTTGTAGGGATTCATACATCAAAAGAATTAAATAGCCCTCTAGAGGATCACTGGCTCTTAGATGTTTTTTAAGGAGTAGAAGTTGGGGTTCTAAGTTCTACAAAAGTAGAAGGAAAAACATGCTATTCAGAAATAACTCATAGAGGCCATAGCACTTTATCAAGATAAAAATTGTATCTGAAGACTTTAAGACTAGAATTTACTTTCCAAATTCTATTCATAGTTCTCTATCTGTCTTGCATTTAAAGTTAAATTGAAGCTACATCTTTTTTACTGCCATGTATGGACAAGCTTAAGAAAAGATATTCTTTAAAAAAAAAAAAGGTAAAATGCCATCTTAGTCTTTTGTCACATAAATCAATACAGTTTAGTTATTCTAAGATCACTAAGCCATCTCTCTCTGCCCACCTCCTGGAGTTAAACTGACTATTGACTAAAATGATACCTTCAGGAAAGGCACTCACCATAGCTTCCACAGGTAGAAAAGGAAAATCATAAGAATCATGACTGTGACAGTTACCTTAAAAAGCAGAAGAGGCAAGCCAGAATCTGTTCATAATTTATAAAGGTATTATAAGTCAACATAATTGAAACTGAGTTAGATTCTCCTGTATTTTGCAAGGAATGTTAATTAATCTATCAATTTTATCCTGAACATCAACTAGGAACCCAGAACTGTGCTAGGCATTCTGGGAGATTTTAAACTAAAGTACCAAGTAGCTTACAGACTTGCTGTAGAGGCCTGCCTGTACAGGCAAACAATTAGGCAAAATAATTTCATTTCCTTGGGTCTCAGTTCCTTCAGGGTCAGGTGAGAGGATGTCTAAGCTCCTTTCAAGTTCTCATATTCTAGAACATCAATCAGAAAAAGACACAAAGAAGAGGTGAGGCTTGAATTGTACCTTGATGGATGGGCATGACTTAAAGAAATAGAGAAGATGGGTGAGAACATTCCACATAGGTTGAATTTCAAGAGCAAAGACATATGTGAAGCACCATAGGTCTATCTCCAAATGTTCCCTCCCCTCCCCCACTCCTTTCTCTCATACATATATGCTTTGTGGCCCCTAACTGTTCACCTGAGCAATTCTTTTCTTTCTTGACCAAGCACTTTTTAAATTTTATTTTTATTTTCTTTTAATTTATAGAATAAAACAAGCATTTCCATAACATAGTATAACAAAAAAGATGATTGCACGTGAAACATCCAAGCACCAGGGATATATATTATACTTAGCTTCATAAAATTAATGGATACTAGTATCAACCACTTAACTGAGCTCATTTGGAAAAGCTAAAACTATTTGCATACCTTTCTAGTCTCTTTACCCTTCATTCCTCTTCAAGCATTCTAAAATTCAGTCATATTGGTCTTTTTTAAAAATGTTCTCTTTTTTTTTGGAGGGGGGAAGGCAGGGCAATTGGGGTTAAGTGACTTGCCCAAGGTCACACAGCTAGTGAGTGTCAAGTATCTGAGGCTGGATTAAAACTCAGCTCCTCCTAACTCCAGGGCTGGTGCTCTATTCACTGTGCCACCTAGCTGCCCCATATTGACCTTCTTGATGCTCTTCCCATATGACATTCCACCTCCCTTCTACATGCTTTTGTATTTTCTGTCACTCATACTCAGAATGTTCATAGAATCTTAGACTAGATCTCTTAGAATTCCTAACATCCTTCGAGACTCAGCTCAGATGCCACCTTCTGCATAGAGACAGAACCTTCATTAATCTCCCTAGTTGCTAGAGCCTTCCCCTCTAAGGTCAACTTCAATCATTTACATATATATGTGTGTGTGTGTATATATACATATATATGTATATGTGTATGTGTATATGTCTCTAGTGATACATATATGTATATAAATACAGATAGAGACACACACATACCTCCTTTACATACATGTGGTCTCCCCCATTAGATGGTAAGGTCCTTGAAGACAGTGACTGTTTTACCCTTTCTCTTTAACCTCAGCTCTCAACACAGTGCCTGAAACCTAGTAAAGCAGCTAGGTGGCTCAGGGGATATGGTAGAAGACTTGGAGTGAGGAAGACCAACTCAGATACATACTAGCCATGTGGTCCTGGGCGAGTCACTTAACTTCTATATGCCTTAATCTTTATCTGTAAAATGAAGATGATAATAATACCTATCTCACAGGGCTGTTGAATCAAATGAGTCAGCACATGCAAAGTGCTTGGCAAATATTAAAGAGTGCTATAAATGTGAGCTATTATCTCTGATAAGGACTTAATGAATATGTGCTAATGGACTGGCTGATCCTGGTGCAAACTGGGGCTTCTGAATGCAGTCATACATGGTGGTGGTCCTGCAGTTTTCCATGCTGTATAGAGATACAGTCTTCACTAAAGTTCAACTGCAATGCCCCAATGAACTTATAAATGGGAGTGACCTCAGGTCCTCAAAAAATGCTGCTGGTGGAACATAAATTCTGGCAGGTCCAACAAGCTGGAAAGGATGTGAGTGCAGGCCCAGAAACAGCAGAGGAAAGCTAGGAAACCACTGGATTTGGGATTAGAAACCCTATAAATGAACAAGGTGATCATCAGTTCCTTCAAACACAAAATCCTGGGAGCTTATGACACAAAGGGGATGAAGATATAGTCATGGCACCTGTAGAACTTTGATTACCTTAGCCATTTGGGGGCCTTCTCCACTCATCAATCCTAGAAAGAGCAGTTAAACTTAGATTTGATGTATTAAGGAATATTTATTTAATTTTTCCCCAAAGTCAGTCAGCAAACCAACTTTTATTAAGCACCCATTGGAGGCAGCTGGGTGAGTCAGGAAGACCTGAGTTCAAACCCGGTCTTAGGCACTCACTAGCTGTGTGACCCTAGGCAAGTCACTTAACCCTGTTTGCCTTAATGCAATAGGGAAGGAAATGGCAAACCACTTCAGTGTCTTTACCAAGAAAACCCCCCAGACAGTATTGGAGTGATATGGTCCACAGGGTCACAAAGAGTCAGACACAACTAATGAGTGAACAACAACAACCTGTATGCATCATTGTGCTTAATATCCTCTGCTAAGTATGATCAGGCTACAGTTTATACTCAATGGAGATAAATTTGTCTAATCAATTTTAAATTATACTGAGCTGCTCTTTCTCAGACACCTGTGTTGCTGACACAGCCAAAAACAAAATTTCTGCTGGGAGGCCATAGGGAGCTTTGTGTGGATTTCTCTCAAGGAGAAGCTGCTCTCTGCATTGCAACATGTGCTTTAAACCTTAAAAAATTCTTTTAAAAAGTTTTATCCTGCTTTGACTACAAGTATACCCATGCAAAGGGCTAAACAGGCACCTCTGAGAAATTCCCATTTCCATCAGCCCAAGCCCCAGCAAAGCAGGGTGAATATGAGGAGAGAAGATGCCTGAGACAACCCTGCCAGCATGGTCCTGTCTGGCATCAGGGGGTGAGAGTTCATTCTCCCTGCCTGACTAGTCTTTGGTTTCTCTAACGACTACGCCCATAATGACATGGCTGAGGAGGCTGTCCATTCACATTATCTGTCAGCTCTTCTCTCTTCTATGTTCTCATCTCAGAAAGGCTGGACTGTGACCCATTTGGTACAGATCACCAAACAGCCATCTACTGTAATGACTTGGGCTATTTAGAATCAGTGACTTGGAGATGAAAGGCTATGCATCTTATTATCAATTCCCTGAGCCCTCCAGTCCTATCAAAACAGCTTTCATAACCAAGTAATCAGGTTATAAGAAAAATTAGGCTGAACATCACCAATTTCCCCTTTGCTATATTCCACCCCCTTATCCCTTTTTGGGCTTGCAGTTGAAATGAATGAATTTCTCATCATCCTCTGTTTCCACATTCCTTTTTCCTTTTGTTTACACAAGGCCCTTGGCTTAATGCTCCTCCATCTCCATCCCTCCCCCTTCAGCAGGAGCTTGTGCCATTAACACAGTATGGTAACACATATTCTGAACCTGCTTCAAACTGTGATATAATAGGATTTATATTCTTTGGCTCACAATGGCAAAGAAAAAAGCCTTCACACTTGAGACTGAAGGATTCATGAAGAGTTGCAGGCTTCCAGGGAAATGGGAAATAATGGTCATGGAACATAGGACTGTGGTAAATTTTCATCACTTGGAAACAGATGACTGCAGGATTTATAGGGAACCACTTTGTACAAGAGGATTACAAACTATTTTTACTCAAGAAAGTAAATAAGTTGAGGACCTGTTTGAGTGATTTATTAGTTCTGAGCTCCATAGTGATCCATTTAACTGAATTCAACAGGCGTCTCTTAAACAGCTAGTATGTAGAAAGCACTGTGATATGCCCTAGGGGATACAAAGGCAGAAAATGTAACCTTTTAAACCAGGGAATTTCCTTTTGTACTTAAAAGACAGCTCCTGATCTTTGGAATGAGAGAAGAGCTTGCCAAGGTCAGAGACAATTCCACCTTACATAGACCCAGTCCATTTCATTCAACAGAAGGCAATGGTTCACATTTGCATGTGAATCAAATGTCTGGTACCAACAGAAACACAATTCCTATCTATATATTCTTTTGTGTTACTAAGGAGATGTCTGAGCATGATTCAAAAAAGGAAAGACAGTAGGGCACTGAAAAGACCAATATTTCAAGCCAAAATTTAACTCATTATGATAACCATTTTGTATGGATTTATGAGACAGTCTGGTGGGGTGGAAGGAACATTGAACATTGAGTCAGAAGTCTTGGTTCTGGCACAAACTAATTCTGTAACCCTGGACAAATCATTTAACCTCTATATAATACCTGAGAGCTTTCACATCTGCAAACCATTTTTCCTACCTTGCAAGATTGTTGTAAGGGTCAAAATGACATAATGAATAAGAAAAGGCTTTGAAAAAAATTTTTTAAAGCAATATATAAACAGAAGGTCCATCATAACAGATAAATCATTGATTTGAAGTCATGAAGAAACAGAAGGTCCATCATAACAGATAAATCATTGATTTGAAGTCACGAAGACAAGGGTTCCTATTTCACAATTGATATGAAGCACTCAGTTACCTCATAAGGAAAATAGACTTAATGTCATCTCATAGGGTTACTTTGAGGGTCAAATGAGTTCGTGTATTAAAGTGCTTTGCAAATTTTAAAGTATGATTAAAAAAATGTTAACTATCATTATTGCTTACTCATTATGTTTCCCTTAAAAATATCTAAAAGGCATTAAAAGGTCTCCTATGTATCCTCCTATACTTTCTAGTTAAACCATCTCTTCTTTATTCTCTTCTCTGCATCTTCCTAGAAATCCCAGTTCTTTACTTAGTTTTCTTTCCTTCCTAAATAAAGACAATATGAGAATGATAATCTTTCGACAAATTAACATTATAGGTCAGATGTTTGTTTGTTTCTTCAAGTTCAATTATAGCCATCCCTTCCACATCATGATGTTTCCCATCACAGTTTCAATATATCGAGGGTCAGCAAAAGAAATTCAACAGGAATTTGGGGGAAGTTTTGCAGAAGCCACAGATGCTAGTGAAAGTCAGCAGTTGATGCAAAAAAGTTTAGAGACTCAGAAATGCGTAAAATATATGCATAGTATTGTATAATGTCAACATATTTTATCTGTTAATACCATAGTAATTCAAACTTTTTCTCTGGTAAGAAGGAAGGATCAAAAAGTTTTACACAGATTTTCCAGATCATGGGGGGATGTCGAAGGGATAACAATACTCTCCTTTCTCTCTCAGATTAAAAACTTTAATTGAAGAGAGTGGAGAGAATAGAAGCACAGACAGAGAGGAATAGAGACATACAGAGGGAGATAGAAACAGACATCTTTAATGCCCTGTACTCCTGTACTGCCATGATGCAGAAAGGACCACTGACTTCCTCAAGTTTATGCCAAAATAATACAAACTGACAGCTTCCATCAAGCTATAAAATCTTCAGATATGAAGCTAATGTGGGGCCAGTTACATGTCTGCTCTCCAAAGATGAGCCTAGCTAAGTCTGCAAAAGCTCATTCAGGTTAGCTGCAAGGTAACAAATTTTTCAGCAACTGTTAAAGACCATCTACTAAGTTATTAACAGGTTGAAATCTATGCTAGTAGAGGATACTTCTGCACCAACAAAATCAAATCCTTAACCCACACAAATCATCAAACTTTCTGTATATTATCATCAAAATGCAGAAGGACAAGATAAAAAGCATAATGCCACAGGAAAGGAGGAGGAGTTTTAGGAGCACAGCAACCCCGAGGCCTGGAAAATCTGGTAAAATTTTTTGGCCCACCCTTCATACCAGAGAAAAAGCCTGAATTATTATGTTATTAAAAGATAAAATATGCTGACATTATACAATACTAAAAAATATGTGGGAGTCTTCCATACATAGTGAATACAACTTACAAAATACTTTTTACAAAAAAAGACCTAAATAATTGGAAAGATACTAATTATTTGTGGTTGGGTGGTATCAATATAATAAAAGTGACAGTATTACAAAATCAATTTACTTCATGTCATATCAAACTACCAAATGGCAACTTTATACAGCTAGAAAAAAAATAGGAAAAAAAAATTTTCTGAAAGAACAAAAGACCGAGAAATCAGCTCCCATGGTTTTAATTGTCATCTCTATACAGATGACTGCCAAATCTATTAATTCAACCTCAATCTCTCTACCTTCAATTTCACATCTCCCTATGAGACATCTTGAGCTCAATGTCCTGTAGATATCAGTCCAAGACTGAACTCATCAACCCCCACCCCCACCCCACCCCCCACAAGCCCTCACTAGTCCCTAACTTTTCCAGTCTGGTGAGTGTATTACCATTCTCTCAATCACCCACACCTGTAAAATAGGTATTACCTTCAATGCCTCTCCCACATCCAGTTAATTGTCAAGTCCTGTCAATTCTACTTTCACAACACCTCTCATATATGTACTTTTCTCTCCTGTGACACCACAGCCATCCTGGGGCAATCTTCCATCATCTCATGCCTGGACTGCCACAATAGCCTGCTGGTTGGTGTCCCTATCACATGTCTCTTCCCACTCCAGTCCATCCTCCACTCAGCTGTCAAAATGGCCTTCTTTCTACCACAAGGACATTAGTGGAGTACTCAGGCTATCTACCCATAAACCCTCATTCTTACCAGATGACTTGGCCATCTTCCTTTTTTATTCCAATCATGCATTATGATGACATCCTTCCTTCTAGTGGTTCTTCAAAGTTCCCATTTTATTATTGCAGGTTGTTCGCATCTACTATGTGTCACTCTATTTCCCTCAATGTGATATACATTTTTAATTTTTTAGATACTGTAGTATCCCATGACATGCACACACAAAAGAAAACTGGTAGAACATTAGTATGAAAACAGACAGACCTTTGGGGCTGGAAGAGTTCTAGAGGTCATTAAAGGTGTCTTTTAATTTCCTGAAAGCAACATAGCCCGATCTTCTAATCTTTCCTGTTTGATTTTTAGGTCCAACCCATTCTCTATTTATACTCTCTCCAACATACTGATAGGAAAGTTCTATACCTCATCCATGCAACTGAATACCATAATCAGGGAAAACACAGACTTTTTTCCAAAGGGGGAGTCAGTCCAAACTCTTCAGATTGGTTATGACTCTCTTCTGGGAGGTCTAGCAATGTTTCAGGGATGGCTGTAATCAACATCACATCACAAAAGCAAGAAAACCTCACCATCCATAGAGAATCCCTAGCTGAGGCAGCTACTGCTAGGTAGTAAAGCAGATACAGCACTCAATTTAGTATCAGGAAGATCTGAATTTGAATCTTCCTCCAGCCATTTGCTAACTGTTTGACCCTGGGCAAATCACTTAACCATGCTCAGTCTCAGTTTCCTCAGGGAATAATAATAGCACAAAACTTGTAAAGATGAAATGAGATAAAATCTGTCTGTAAAGAGCTTTGTGAGCCTTAAATCACTATGAAATTGTTAGTATCATAAAATTGCATGACATCAGGTCAGATATATGGTGCAGTAGATAAAGCACTGACCCTGGAGTCAGGAAGGACCTGAGTTCAAATCCAACCTCAGACATTCACTAGCTGTGTGACCCTGAACAAGTCACTTAGCCCTGATTGTCTCAAAAAGATAAAAATTATGCTATTGTTGTTGATAGGAATGATAATGACAATCGTATAAAATCCTTACAAACTTACAGTTTGGTTAAAATAATCAATTACCCAAGTACAGATTTCAAAGAGACACATGTAGACAGCATTTATATCAATGTTTTAATGGACTGGAAGTACATAATATCAGGTGGCAAGACAGTAACATGGTAGCCAGCAAAGTTAATGTAATCTTGGGCCACATTAAAAGAAGTATAAAGTCCAAAATGAGGAAGGCAACCCCTTCATTTCAATCTTTCCTAATCAAACCACACTTCAGATATTACATTTAGGTACGGATATGACATTTTAAGAAGGATTGACAAGCTTCAGAGTATCCAGAGGGTAATCACATGGTAAATGACCTAGAAACCATGTCATTGGATAGTGGGTTGAAGAAACTAAGGGTGTTTAGCCTGGAGAAGTGAAGTCTTAGGAGAAACGTGATCTTAGTCTTCAAATATATGAATGGTTCTACCATAGAAGGTGGGGTGCTGGGGATGGAGAGGCAGCATTATGCTTACTTTGCTTAACCTCAAGAGACAGAATAAAGAGAATGATTTAGCTACAGTGACTCTGATCCCAGCTCAAAATAAAGAAAAACCGGCTAAAACTTAACCTGTTTAGAAATGGATTGTGCTGCCTCAGAAAGTTTTGAGTATCCCCAACTCTGTATGTTTCAAGTCAGACATGTTCAAGATGGATTTACCTCTTGTCATGGAAACTGCAGAGAGGATTCTTGTTCAAGTATGGTTTGGACTGGATGACCTCTAAGGCTACTTCCAACTCTGAAATTCTGTAACATGCAAGGTAGTAAGGCTGTGGGGGATTTTTTTTTAAATCAATAATTCACAATCTTTATGTTTTATTAATATATAATCTAAAATAGTAACTGGGGCTATAAATCATATTTATTGTTCAATCCTTTCAGTCACATCTGACTCCCTATGACCCCATTTGCAGTTTTCTTTGTAAAGATACCAGAGTTGCTTGTCATTTCCTACTCCAGCTCATTTTACAGATGAGGAAACTGTGGCAAAACAAAGTTAAGTGACTTGCCCAGGGTCACACAGCAAATCTGAGACAATTTAAATTCAAGAAGATGAGTCTTCCTGACTCCAGATCTGGAACTCTATCCACTATGCCTCCTAGCTGCCCCCATAAATCATACATGTGTGTACAAATACAAATACACACACAAACATACACATATGTATTTGTACACACATATGATATATAAATATATATTTGTACACACATGTTATATAAATATGTATGTACATGCATATGTTATATATACATATATTTGTACACACATATGATATATAAATATATATTTGCACACACACGATATATAAATATATATTTGTACACA
>CM053588.1:95768997-95790267 GCA_028646515.1 Pseudochirops corinnae | reverse complement strand
CACATATGTAACTATAATAAAATGGGCTATAAGTGAGGAAAAACAAACCTTGATATATTTGAAGAGACAAAGATTACTTCTCTATGAGGGAAGCCTTTATGGGAGAAGTGGAACCTGGGCTGACCCTTGAAAAATGGGAAGGATTTCACAGGATGGAAACAGAGATGGAAGAATGCTTCCAGACATCTGAGATAACATAAGCAGACACTCCATGGCAAGAAAGGAAAGCATAAATTCAGGGAAGTTCTTTAGAGCTTAGAAGATAGAGGAGAGAAAGGAATAGCACAAGCAAGGTAGGTAGGAGGGGTAGGTAGGACCCAGAACGTAGAGAGTCTCGAATGCAAAGCTACGTAGTAGGTAATAGAGAATGACTGGAGATTTCTGAAAAGTGGAACGATGTGATTAGGGGTTTGCATCACAAAAATAAATGTGGCAGCAGTTTGTAGGATGGATAGGGGATGGGGACAGATGGGAAGTGGAGAAATGGGTGAGGAGGTTTCAGTTAAAGGTTGAATTAAATGACGCTTAAAGTCTCTTTTATTTTTAGATTCTTTTGTACCATAAGCTACAAGCTCCATTCTCAACTCCCTGTCAACTGGCAGGTTGAGACCCTATAGGGCACTTAATTATCCCTCCCCTTGGGGTTTTAAGTATAATTGTGAGGAGTTATTTTTTCTTCCTCTTCTCACCCTTGATCCCCCAATCTGGTGTGCCACAATATCCTTTAACCAGTTAACATATCCATAATATCAATTAACTAATTTAAATCAATTAACGTTTAGAAAGGAGCATTTACTGGGAATATACAGCAAAAATGTACAAAAACATTTACCCAAAAGTCTAGAACACACTCCCTCACAAATACATGTAGAGTACAGGAAAAAAAAAAGTAGCCTCAAGCTTAGAGAGCACAATGGCAAAAGGACATCACAGCTTATGGTTGTGGAGTTTTGTGGAATTTCTCATGAAATTCCCCTGAGGTTTGTGGAGGTTTCCTTTGGCTCCTAGTACAGATGTTCCCATCATCTGGTGCTGTAGGATACTCATATTGCCACTGAGAAGTCCTCAATCTTCTGGCCATTTAAAGTTTGCAAGGTCTTCTTCCACTGGGAGAGGGAATTGTAATAGTCCCTCCAGGCTCATTCCCTCCACCCCAACTCTCTGCAGTCTGGTACAAGAGCAAGGTGTTTGCCTCCTCAGGTTCCTGAAGCTCAATTCTTAAAACAGTTACTAGAATCCTTTTATTAAAATTATATTCCTAAACCCAGAGATGTATCATTTTATCCAGTGGCTCAATGCAATTTACCTCTTACCAACCTAAGTAAGTTATTTGCATCTAAATTATATCTTTGATTGATTGTTTGATTCAATAGAGGTGTCTAGCAATTGTGCACATCTAGTATACACATTTGATTGATTCCATAATTCAATCACAGAGACAGTTCTCACCTGTATTCTCAGGACAATACAGCATCCTATTAGTTATATTAATTGGGGTAGAAGTGATTGATTGATTCAATTAATAAGTCCCACCTTCTGTTTTAAACTGGAGTGGGGTGGATCAGTCTTACACTACAATTATCTGAGACTACAGCAATGGACCAGGTAAGGTACAGTGGTCTAAACTAGGACAATGATAAAGGGAATGGAAAAGATGAGACAGAGGAAAAAAAGATTACAGAGGAAATAAATATAATATATATAATTATATATTGTATCAATGTCATAAAGTAGATGTAGCAAATATATAATTGTATAATATGTTTATATAATATATCCTATTTATATTATATAATATATTTAAATCATATATACATAATATAATTATATAATATACTTATACAATATAAATATATAATATATCTATATAATATATAACATATGTTTATATTATAGGTAGTATCCAAATAATTTGTATTATATGAATATTTTGTTATTCAGTCATTTCAGCTGTATCTGACTCCTTATGACCACATTTGGGGTTTTCTTGGCAAAGACACAGGAATGGTTTGTCATTTCCTTCTCCAGCTCATCTTACAGATGAGGAAACTGAGGCAAGCAATGCTAAGTGACTTGCCCAGGGTCACACAGTCAGTGTCTGAGGTCTAATTTGAATTTAGGAAGGGGAATCTTCCTGACTTCAGGCCCAGCACTCTCCCCACTACACCACCTTGCTGCCTCCTCCACCTCTCCTATATCATAATTTTTTTAACCTTGTCTTACAATCTTTTGATTCACCATTGCATATAGCAGGGTTTTATTCAAAAGAGGCTGTCAATCAACATTTGTTATTGAATGAATTACTCTCATGTAGATAAATTACTCTCATGTAGACTCATGACATATGAAAAAGACTTTGTAAAGATACATCAGTTTATAAATATATTTTTCTTATGCTGATGATGACCTCCAAATCTAAATGTTTAAAGGTAAACTGTGAATCATTGCCAAATGTAGATGTTATAACATCTTACATTTCTATCACATTGGAAGATTTCCAAAACATTTTACCCATAATAATCTCATGAGGCAGGTAATGTAATTATTATTATACCCATTATAAAGACGAGGAAACTGAGGTCAGATTCAAACCCAGGTCACCTAATACTAAATCCTGTACTCTTTCCACTACACCACATTGGCTCAAAAAAAGTGGGGATGGATTGACCAAGGAGAAGGAACCCATCCTATATGTTTGCATACCTGTCTCAGACAGCGAGCCTATTGGACATTCTGGGCATGATGGACCGCTAGCCAAGCAAGAGGTAGTAATTAGCATGTTAAATGGAGCAAAGCCTTAAAACACAATTAGTGGCATACCCTGGCAGCTCCTCTTTCATGGCAGGTTTGACTAATGGGAGAATGACTATATGAGAAGAATTACAGGCATTATAGTGATGTTTTATGTATGAGCATTGATACTGCTCAGATGAACCTGTCTAAGATGCTGCAGCCGCTGTGTAGTTAAATGAGGTTTTTGACAGCTCTTTTGGACTGCATTCCTTTGGAAGACCGTTATTTATAATGATCTAGAAGTGAAATATTAACTATCCATTTGAACATGGCTGTTTGAAGAAGCTCTCAAGCATTTTCTTGCTATCAAATCTAAAAATAATTGTATGAATGTGGGACTGAGAATCTCAGAGCAATCTATCTGATACCAAGCAAACCAGCAACACCTTACCTCTCCCTCACCTCCAATCTCTAAGAGCATAGATCTAAAGGAAATCAGATGCATCTAGTGGACATCAGAACATTTACCTTAAATTCAATATTCTCTGTTCTTCCTCATTACTCCTTTTTTTGTTTCTCTGCTTTTCTGAGAAACCTGACAGGCTATAGGAAGGCAGCCGTGAGATTTTGATCTAGTTCTATGGAACCAAAGAAGAGAGGAAGAAAGGACAGGATAACCGTAGCTAGGGTTAAGGTGGGTGGTGACAATACAAATGCAAGCCAGAAGATTTGGGACCCTGATCATTTTCAGAAACTACACGAGAATATTGTTTTTGGACTAGAGCAAAATTCACTATGACATTTCTTAGGAATTGTCAAACTCAAATAGAAAAAAATGCCTGTGGAATACATCCTGACTTAGAAAACTACAAATTAACATTATCCACATTGCACTATAGATTTATTTATTTTGCTAAACATTTCCCACTTATATTTTAATCTGGTTCAGGGGCTGCACCCTGGAGTTTTACAGTCTGAGTTTGATACCTCTGCTTAGACCCCAACTTGGTTGATTTACTTAGCAAAATACTGACTCTCATTGTACATTTTGCTATCTATACAAGAGTCTTGGGGCATGGTTATCACTGACAACGTTCATGAAAACTTTCTGCTTTTGATTACTTGACTGAACTTAGAAGAAAATCCTTGTATAGAACCCAAACTAACATAGGACAAAGAGGAATTTGGTCCAGGTATGGACATTGAGGGAGCAACCTTCCTTTCCTTACACTCTCCCACCTCTATGGAGCACCCACTACCCCACTCACTCCAACTGACCCCAGAATGCTATCCTCCCAGGGTCCTGTGCCCCCCACTTCCTCTCACAGCCATCTTCTCACCAAGGTGAAGCTGTCCCCATCACATCAATCTGATCTGAGCACCCACAGTGCACTTAGGACAACTGGGAGGGAGGAGGGAAGAGAGGAGAGGCTAGCAGAGAGGATCACTATAAAGGCAGAATGTGCCATACACCCTAAAATGAATTCTTTGAGAGCAGGAACTGTGTTTATCATCTTTTTGTCTCCTTAATTCAGGACACAGTGCAATGTTTAGAGCAAGTTTTCAAGATGTGTTTGTCAACAACAATAAACACTGATATGTCTTCTGTCAAACCAACAATTTATCTCCTCTCCCCCAAAATAATCCCCTGAGGGATTACACCTGAGATTCAGGCTTTCTGGAGGTACTAGAATTCCCTATCTAATTAGAACTTTGCAATATATAGTTTCTTTACTTGGTTTTGCCCATGCCCTGGCTAACAAATTCCTACCTCCAGTTCTGCTAATCCCTTGATTCAGAATTGCTTTCTAACTAGAAAAAATTCCCCTTTCCTCTCCTATTTATCCACTGACACTCAGTCCTAGCTGGGAAGATAATGAAACTAGCTCAAACTGACTTTGGAGAGTTGATTGCTAAATTTTCAATCTGAGCATTTAAACTGTGGAAATCTTCAAACTATCAGGGTTTAATTTACTGTATTGTTGATTGTCTTCGTTAATGAATGTGACAAAGAAAATGTTAACAATACAAATTTAAACTTAGAAGTGTGTCTTAAAATATATTGGTTTTGCCAGAGAGCTGATTGTTAAACATTTATCAGCACATTCCTGGTCCTAGCCCTCCCTAGTCACTGTCCTCTGCTGTTTTCTCCCTGTGACCTCTGAAAACCTTCCTCTATTTTTCATGACGCCCCCCCCCCTTTCTATTAGGCATCTCATTCTTACATGGTGACACTATCTTCAAATCCTCTGTGCAATCTAGCTTTCTCCTAAAGGCCCCACATTTCTTGGCAGTCTCTCCAGTGCTGGCTACTCCTTCTCTCCCATACCTGGGCACATAGGACTAAAGAGAAGCTGGTCAATTCCTTGTTCCTCAGCACCATTTACTATCAAACACTACCTCCTCCACCAATCATTGAGTGACCACCATTCCCACTATAAGACTCATTCTCTCCATTCCCTCCACACATTTCTTGCTATCATCTCTGGGTCTCTGGACCAGAGGCATGGAACATTGCAGCCCAAAACACTCCAAAGTGGGTACAAATCAGATTAAAATATAATTTGAAAATATTTAGTATTAAGTGAATAAATATATAATTAAAAATAAATAAGTGAATAAATAAGTAATAAAACATAGATAACATTACATTTTAAAATTAAGTCAATGTGCAGTTCACAGGGATCTTTAAGAATCCATTAGTGGCCCCCAGTTTTTTGTTTTTTTTTTAGTTTGACGCTCCTGTCTCCAGATTTCTCTTTTCCACTAAGTTCACTACCTGGCTCATTTTTTTACATCAATTAGTTAAAATAGCACTGTAGAATAGAATTCTTGTCCCTGTCCCCTTTTTCTCTTGGGTTATCTTGAAGCCGTCGGGGCAATGGAAACAGAGACATAGAAACCTGTCTTTCCATACCGTCATGAGGAATTCAAGTAGTAGGGTTAGGCTGCTGGCACTGAATGATCCCCTTTAATTCAAACCCTTATAGCTCTCCTGGAGTAAAGGTTGAAGGGAAATTCATTTCCCTAATATTTTAATTTTATTCTCTAGTCCCACGCAGTAAGACTTCATGGTGTAAATGTAAAGGTGCACAGACAAAACAACTTTACTTTTTGGCTCTCCTTGAAAGAAAGGCATTATTTAAAATACCGTGGGTTCCGCTTACCGGAATCACTTTGGGACACAGATATTTTATTCTGTTGTGAGACTTACTGAATGAAAATAAGACCCTATAAGCTCTTCTCCTTCTCCACGGCAGAATCTTTTCCTTCTTCAATTTGAATTTTAATTCTGAACTTGTATAGCCTCAGGGTTTAGCTAAAGTAATTTTCTATACTTGTGTGTTGCAAACATATATACACATTCATAATCATGGTGTTTAGAGCTGGAAGGAACTTAGAGCTTATCTACAACAACCCCCACATTTTAAAGATGTGGAAACAGACACAGAGGGAATACACAATTTTTATTTTTCAAAGATGAAAATAATAACTGACATCTTTTTTTCTTATTTGAGCCTCACATGACAATGCTGTGAAACAAGCACTAAGCACTATTGCAATTATTATCCCTATCTGACAGTAAGGAAATAGTCTCAGGGAGATGATTATTGTTAATATTAATAGCTAGCACTAATATCGCACTTTAAGGTTTGCAAAACACTTGACAACTATTGCATTTGTTGCTCACAACAACTCTAGGAGATAAGTGATATTATTATCCCCTTTTTACATATTAGGAAATTGGGGCAGATAAAGATGAAGTAACTCATCAAGAGTTATACAGCTAATAAGTAACTGAGGCTGAATCCGAACTCGGGTCTTTGTGATACCAGGTGATAGCAGCGCTCCATACACTGGGCCAACTAGCTGCCTCTGACAGCTGACAGTTGTGACTTAATTCTACAAACTCCACTGAGATATATGTGAGTTATGTAGTGAGTTTTGCTTTCACCTTATAATGGTATGGAGGTAGTATTTACTACATAAGTATCCATTTAGAGAACATTTGCTGCTAAATGTTGGGGAATGAACAGGACAGCATGACCACCTTGCCAGCCTTTAGAATTAGCCCTAAGAATCTAGGAGTGAAAAACCAGAGACAGGCAAGGGAACAGGCTGATAAGGTAAGTTGCTGAAGGGAAAAAGGTGGAGAAAAAACGTGCCACTGGAAGTAGAGAAAGCACATCTTCTGATATGTGACTATCCAGGACATAGTCCCAGCTACCACGTGCTGCATTATCCCTGACTGCATGGAGTAGAAGCTTAGGAAATCCTGAGGGTAGAAACCAGGATTGTAAAAGAAATCAATGCAAGAAAGCCAGAGAGTTTGGAGATAGAGTGCCATGACCAAGAACAGATAGGAGACCAGTGTCACTAGACCATAGGGTATGTAGAGGAGAGTAAGGGGGAGTTCTGTAAAGGCGAGAAGGAGCCAGGTGATGAAGAGATTGAATGCCAAACAGAGGATTTTATATTTGATCCTAGAGGTAACAGGGAGTTGGTTGAATAGGGAAATGGCATGGTCAGAAAGGAATTTCACCCTGAATTTGGGATTATATTTGGAGGTCCCTTCCTGTGGCCCAACCTGACCTAAAGAAGCAATATCTTTCCGGATGACTCTGTGGCTACCAAATCCATATCCTAAGACAGACCAGCTGGGGACCTGGAGTCACACTGCTGAAACCTGTTAAGAAGAAAACCACTCAAAGGAAGAAGTATACGCCCGCCAACACTGACACCTGAGTCAAATTTCCTGTTTCTCTCAATCAAGTTGTGAATCTTCTCTTGATGGCAGAACAAGGTTCATGAAAAAGTTTTCTATCACATTCCCCCCTGAGTCTCTACTTCCTCTTGGGGTAAAGGAAGAATAATGATACCTGTCTTGAATCCTTCACAGAGTTAGGGTAAGGAAATAACAGATGAGAAAGAGCTCCACAAAAATATTATTCTCATTATCTTATACAGCAAGTATTTTAAAGAGGAGAAAGGTGCCAAATAGGCTGAAATATAAAGAAGAGAATCCCTCTAAATCTTTTGGGTATTAATAGGACACAAGCCAAGCATTGGAAATGGAAAGTATCCTAAGTAGGTGAACATCTCTGTCCATTTTATGGTAATGCTGAACATAGATTGAATAATTACATTTCATTGTATTCACATAAATTACAAAGATGAGGACATCGTATCTATAATACATACCTCACCATTGAGATACTTTTTCATTTTCTTCCATTAGCACAGAGCATGATACATAGGACCTATTTAAATACATATAGATTGATTACTTTTTTTTTGAGACTGGGACTCCCTAACTCACCCAGGTTGGAAAAATTGACCACTCACAGATCCAACCTTACTACTGATTAGCCCAGGAATTTCGACCTGCTCTGTTTCTGACCTGGACTCTCTATAGGATGCCTGGTTGCCCCCTTCTCCAGAGGCTTTCCGTATGGGCTCCAGACTTAGGACAGACATTCAGCTGGCTTTAGCCATGTTGCATTTTAGAACTTCAGAGTTCAAACACTCCACCAGCCTCAGCCTCAATCTCCCTATTAATTGAGAACACAATGACTACTTTTTAGTACAAAAAAGTTTCATAATAGGAATAGTTACAATGAACTAAATAACTTTTAATTGTATTATAAAACATAGGGATTTTTTTCTTCTTTCCTTCTTCCTCCATCCTACCAAATCAAAATACTTCTGTGTGTATCAGTTAATATTAATTGACCTGGTGTCACTGACATTTCCTGCTCCTGGAAATTTCCTGTGTTAATGATGTTTTTAATGTCTCTTCTCATGGTAACTGTTAATGTTTGACAGAGAGGGGTCCTGTTCCTGTTGTGCCCTTTAAAGAGAGTTTTATCCTCCATTAGTCTTGTGCCTCATCAGAGTGTATCTGAGTAGGTAACTTGGACAGACCAATGAGACCCCAAAGACCACAGGGGCAACAGCAGCATCACAAAAGTGTTAAGCTGGAATGAAAGTTATATGGGGTAGTAGAAAGAGTGCTGGAAAGGATAACAGAGAGAATCTGTTCTAGCCTGACACTAACTAGCTGTATAAGCTTAATTCATTCAATTCTTCTGGGTCTCAGTTCCTTAACAGTAAAATTGATGGGTCTAGAATTGGTCATTTTTAAGGTTTTTTTCTTCAGCTCCAAAATTCTGTTTTTGATGTGTAATAGTGACAGAAGGCTAAGATGTTAAGTCATGTCCACTAGCATTTATTAAGCATTCACTATTTGACAGGCATTATGCTAAGCATTAGGAATATAAATTCAAGCAGAAAGAAAATCCCTATTAAAAAGATTTAAAAGAAGCTGAAAGAGGGAGGGGATGATGGTTGAGAAAGTCAGTAGAGTTAAAAGTATAGCCTGAAGAAGAATGATATGAGGTAAGAAAAATGGGAGAAGAAGTTCTCCTTGAATGGACTCTTTTTTTTTTTTTCAGTGAAATATGAAGCAAAGTACTCAGCTGAGAAGGGAGGGTGAGAGGGAGCCATAGAGGTCTATAAGGAAGGATTGAAAAAATTTGGAAAAACTGCTATGGTGAGGGGATAGAGAGTCAATTACACTAGGTCTCGAGTCAGAAAGTCCTGAATTCAAATCCAGTCTCAGATATGTCCTAGCTGTGTGATCCTGGGCAAGTCACTTAACCCCTATTCACCTCAATTTCTCATCTATATAACGGGGAGATACTAGAAAAAAGGAAATGGCAAACCACTCCAGTATCTTTGCTGAGAAAACCCCATGGACAATGTCCTCAAGGTAATATTGAGTCAAACATAACTGAACTACATACAGCACAACAAAAGGATTGCCCTGCTGCAGTGAGGGCCCAGTTGAGACTATAGAATCACAGTATGGTTGGTGCCAGAAAGGACCTTAAAGCTAAATCCCACCCCATCGTCTTACAGATAAGGAATCTGAGGCCACCTCAGTCATATGGCTAGTAACAGAAGTAGGCCTTAAATCTAATTCTTATGACTCCAGTGTTCAAATTCAGTGTTCTCTCTACTGTAATTTGTTTGTTTGCAAATGAGTATTGCTAAAGCCATTTCCCTTGAGTTACCAAAAAAAGTCTGCTTTCTTCAGTCAGCTAAACAAGCCTGCAATCTTACCCTTCTAATCTGCTTAGCAAACTCTTTTTTGATAGATAGTGCCAAGGTAAACTTTACTCCAGCTGTGTTTGTATTTTACATCTCAATTAGTGGGAACTGAGTTAATGTGATTTTACTGTCTTGTCACCTGGCACAATGTATTATACTTGGCACCCATGCTTAAACTCTATCTATTTTTAACCCTTTTTTCTACTGAGTCTTTCAGGTAGCCTTCAAGACTCAACTCAAGTTCCCTTTTCTCTTTAAACTTTTTCTAACTCTCAGTCTCCATTGATCTCTCTTCCCCCAAATCCCCATAGCTCTTGTCATCTGAACCAAGAAATTTAATCATAAAGGGTCCTGTATTTGTCCATTGTTGAATAAATCTCATCCCCACTATTGTAACGTAGTGTTCTTAGGGACAATTGGGTGACTTGGCGTTGGGCTTGGAGTCAGGAAGACCTGAGTTTACACCTGGCCACAAACACTTAAAAGCTATATGACCCTGGACAAGTCACTTAACATCTGTCTGTCTCAGTTTCCTCAATTATAAAAAATGTGGATAATCACAACACCTCTCTCCCAGGGTTGTAGTGAGGATCAAATGAGATAATATTTATAAAGCGCTTTGCACAATGCTTGGCATTTAGTAGGCACTTAACAAATGTTTGGGTTTTTTTCCCTCCCTCCTTCCATTTATGTCTCTCTTACAGTGCCTGGACATAGTACTGGACACAGTACTGAGCAACTTAAGAGGCATCACAGTATAATGGAAACCACAGTTCCTGAGCTCATATTCAGAAGAATTGGATTTGAATCCCAGCTCCACAATTTAGTGGCCATATAACCCTGAGTAAAATCACTTAACTTCTCAGGGCATCAAGTCTGTCAACTGTAAAATGGGAATAATAATAATACTTGAATTGCCTACCTCACAATGCAATTGTCAGGAAAGTTCTCTGTAAACCCTGATAGGATTCCACAAATACGATCCATTATTGTGTAGCAGACACTTAATAAATACCTGTTTCTAATTGATGCGTGTCCACTTTACAAGACAAAGTAAGAAGGTATCAGTGGTTCCTTATATGTTCGTAGCAAGAGTATATGATATTACACACTGGAGGAAGATGTAAAAATAAAGAAGACACAGTCTTCTTTGTACAGATGATCCCTCACCCCCCCCCCCCAGGGGCCAGTGCCTTTCTCTCACTATACAAAATTACCTTGCATATTTTGTATATGCCAATATATGTGCATGTCATCTTCTCTAAGAGAATGTAAGCTCCTTGAGGACAGAACCTGTTTCATTTTTATCTTAATCCCTAAGAATTTAGTATGTAACAGGCACTTGATAAATGAGTATTATTTAAGTTGAATATGGTCATGACAATAAGTACACAGAAAATGATGTTGCTCAAACGTATTTTAGATGTATCCAACTCTTAATGACCCCATTTGGGGTTTTCTTGGGAGAGATACTGAAATGATTTACCAATTTCTTCCCCAGCTCATTTTACAGATAAGGAAACTAAGGCAAAGAGAGTTAAGTGACTTGCCCAGTATCACACAGCTAAGAAGTATCTGAGGCCAGATTTGAACTCAGGAAGATGAGTCTTCCTGACTCCAAGCCTGGCACTCTATCCATTGAGCCACCTAGCTGCCCTAAACAGATAAATAATACAAATTAGTCAATGATAATTGCATAAGAGTGCAAAATGCTATGAGATTAAATGAGGACAAGATCACTTGTATGTAAAAGGGATCAGTATGGAGAAGGCAGCAATTGAATTAGATTTTAAAGAGTAAGACACATGTCTCCAGGAAGGAATGCATAGAACAGGGAGCTGTGTGCTTGATGGAAGATGTTCTGCAGCACGTCCAAGTAGAAGAGGAATTCCCCAAATACAGTGAGGTTCTCCAGATGTTCCTGATTGCAGATGACTTTGGGCTCATTACATGGAGAACCTAAGATCTTCAGGGAGGCCTCAGACATCTCACAACCATTCAGAAGAGTTCATCCTGGCAATTCACCCAGGAAAAAACAACTAGATAAAAAAAACATGTTATTCAGCATCAATTTTTTTTTCCTTTTTTTGGTCCAGACCTGCGGAGTTGTCACATTAAGGATTTCCTGATATGGAATTGTTTCCATAGATGCAGAGAAGCAGTCTACAATTTGGAGCTTTGGAGAGTTTCCTGAGAACAGTGGGACATGGAATAATTTCCCTACAGCCTTCTGGCTAAGATGTGCTAGAAACGGGACTCAAATTCAGCTCTTCCTGACTCCAAGGCTAGCTGTTGATCCACTACACCAAACTGATTTCCACTATGATATGAAATTCAACAGGAAGTCTATTGAGTTGGTTCATTTATAAATACACACACACACACACACACACACACACACACAGATACGTGTGAATATGGATAATATATCGGGCCTAGAGTGAAACAGAAAGGCCCAGAATTAAACCCAACTTGGAAAATTAGACAATATCGTTCTTTGCCACTACTCCTATAACATCAACAGTTTTCCAGCGATACTATAGAGCTGCACATCTTGCAAAACTGTGGTCTCTGAAGACTCTCAATTGCCAAGGGCAATGGAAAGACATATGGCAAGCATAAGCAGACTGCAGCAGACTACCAAGGATGATGCATATGTAAGAAGTTTCATAAAAGAAATCATCAAATAAATATACAATTATAAAAGGAAGATGATTAGCAATATTCTTAGAATAAAGAACAGATGGACAGCCTGAATTTATATTGCTATCTATAAGTAACAATAGAACTACTGAGTCCAGGGGAGCCAGGGTGTCCTTATTCATTAGATTAAGTTCTCAGCTCTGGGTTCACGCAGACCAAATTCAATCCTAGGAGATCATGACTTTTAAAGTGAGGCTCTTTTCTCATTGTCTCCGGTTCTTTGCTCCCCAGAGCTCTAGGGAAAATCACTTAAAGTTTAGGTATCACCTGTATCTACTCTTGCCCTAAAAAGGAATTAAAAGGTCCTTAATTGTACACTGTGGTTCTGATATGGGACAGCTATTTATTTCCTTCCCACAAAAGAAAAGTTTAAAATACTTAAAACAAAAGACTAATAAGAGCTCACTAACAATACTGCTAGTACTGCAGCACTCTAAACAAACCAAGCAAATCAACTTTCAGAAATATACTGACAGTGCATGTCCACTGAAAACTCTAGGCTCAAGGCTCACATGGTGGGAGAGATAAATGCATATTCATATGACACTGATGAATACACTGCTGCTCTGTTTACCCTTTAAGCAGCATGAGGAACAGAATTATACCATACAACAATTACATGATGAAAGTTTTTAAGTCAATTTTTGCACTAAAAAAACCAGGGTGAGATGATTATGTGGTGGCGACGATTACATGGTGAAATACAGTATCCATTTCTACATAATATTATATATAATTTCATTTTTACTCACCTCAGATTATGAGGATCAATAATATTACAACAGAATTTTCATTGGTTTAAAAAAACTAACCTCCCAAAATTGGGTTCCCCTGCTCTAGAAACTCAGTCCCAGGATATTATTTTTGTGAGGCAAAGAGGAAACTTTGATCTTTTTCATGATATACAGAGGATTGCTGTTACAGTACTAATAATTAAAATATGCTTATCAAGTTGGCATAAAATCTGACATTCCAAGGGGCGAAGTTCACATTAGCAATCATCTAAATGAAAAAATTCTACATGTTCTAGACCAGGACATGATGGATACTAATTAATAGAAGATGGACAGAAGAAACCATCTCAACTTCACAGATGAGTTTTGCCTCATATGATGCACCAAGTACTCAGGTATGAGCAGCTTAATTTAACAAGCAATTACCAAAAACAAGCTTTAATTCTTCCAGTTCCAAATGTGAAGTAACTGGATTGTTTGCTTTGGTTTTTGTTTTGTTTTTTTCCTAAATGGAAGCAGGACGAGGTTACATTTAACAGTAAGCAGGAATACTTTGCTGAAAACTTATCCTATATAAGAATCATTGGAAATTTGGAACTAGAAGGAACCTTAGGAGTCATGTAGTCTGCCCTCCTTATAATGCAAATGAGGACACTAAGGCTGACTCCTATGAACTAGCAGAATCAGGATTCAAACACAGCTCCTCTGACCCCACCGGTGTTCTTTCCACTCCTTCATAATTAAGCTTGTCGTATATTATGTTATTGTAAGTGCTAAAGTGCTAAAATATTAAGCAGTCATTTCATATTCGTATTTACATTTTCCTAAAAACTACTACTCCTAATTTTTAAAAGCTGGAGAATTCCTAGTAAATACCTAGGAGAGAAGAGATCTGTATTATAGCCTTAGCAGTATGACTAACTTGTGGTGTGACCCTTGAGGACTTAGTCACTTAATATCTATAAAATAGGATTAATCCTACTTGTCATAACTGTTTTATACTTAAGGGTGATAATGGACTTTAAAAATAACAAAAAGTAATGACAGAGCATTATACAGGCATAAGTATAAGCCCAGTCCCAAAGCTTTGGAGATCAACGTCCCACGACTATGTCAGGGGCAAGACAAAACTGATGAGAGCAAGAGAGACCCAGCCTCTTCAGTCTTCTTCAAGTCACTTGAGATCTTGCAGTCACTTTGGGCATTTCTGTCTTCTAATCTAAAGAGGAAAGATAGACTGGATGAGGCCAACTCCCCTTCAGGTTACTGAAGGAAAACACTCTAGGAAATCATGAGAGGAGCAGACAGATTCCATCATGTCCCTGTCCCCAGCTTGCTACTCCAAAAACTTCAGGTATTTTCCTGTTGGGTGATATTTAGGATTTTCTCTATTGTTTGAGCTGAGCTAATTTGCTCTCAATAGAGAGCTCCTTCATTCTGTATTGTCTGATATGTATTCTCCTATGTATACTTTCTCTGAATTCTGTTTTGCTACCAATTTGGATAAATGGTTCCTTGGTTAACAGTTGTATCTGTATCCCTTTTTGAACTGATATTTGGTGGGAAAGGGATCAGGCCTTGGATATGGAACTTAAGGTCCTCCTTCACCCCAATACTGAAACAGAGATTAGAAGTTAGCTTGAAACTGAAAGCCTCATTCTGTAAATTAATAGACAGATTTAATGTTAGCCTAGTATACTCTCTCTCTGAGGAAAGCATGGAGGCTGCTCTGACTCCACCTCCTGTTTCCCCTCCTGGCAGGAATTCAAGTCTCCCTTGAAGAATGATGGGGAAAGAAGTTAGAGATGTTTCTTCTCCTTCTCTTTGAACCACACAGTAACAGCTCCTGCTGCGTGTGAATTCATGGCTCCTCACAACACATGGGTCCTTGCTACATAAGGTATTATTTCATTTTTAGATCTCAATAAAAGCAAATTATGCATGTATACCACTAAAAATCAGGAAACATTACAAAGTAGGATCCTCATGTAGTAATTTTATATCCATATTTTGAGTTCTATTCAAGTGATTAATGTTTACTTAACTTTTTAGAAATGATAGTATATAAAAATGCCATTAGAAAGCAATCAATTAGCTAAATAACCTGCTGCTCTCACCAGCCCCTGTCATCTTTGCAAAAGAGTGATATTTGGTTAAGAAAAGCAAACCTTTAAAAGTTGTCGCTCCTGTAATTAATATGGTCCAGATTAATAGTTCTAACCCTAGGATCGTATTTCATGGCTCTTAACATAAGACACATTATGGAATGTTCAGTGATTCCCTGGCAACCAACAGAAAAGTTATATTTGATTTGAAAAGTGATTTTAGTGTTTATTTTATGACTAGCTCCATTCAAAGTGATAAAAGAGATACAGAATAAGGAGAAACTATAGACCCTGCCCTGAAGCTTAAAATCCACCTGGGAAGGTGAGACTAGCAAAAAGGAAACAATCATAAGACAACACAAGTCAATATCTAATCAATGAATGAGCGAAAAAACATTTATTAAGTGCATACTCGTACTCTGTGTCAGGTACTGCACTATAAGCAGGGACATAAATACAGTATGAGACAATCCTTCACCTCAAAAGGTTTCATTTTAATAAAGGGAGCCCAAGCATAGAGGGGAATGGTGGCCGAAGAAGTTGAAGGATTTCAAATAAATCCATACAAATCATCAGCATTTCTGCAAATAACCAAGAAGCCAGAGAAATCCCATTTTTAAAAACTACAGGATGTATAAAATACTTGGGAGTATATCTACCAGATTACACACAAGGATTGTATATACAAAATATTCTTTACAGGAATAAAGTCATACTTAAGTAACTGGAGAAATACTCATTGTTCTTGTATAGGCTAAGCCAATTTAACAAAATGAAAATACAACCAAAGTTGATTTGTTTATTCAGTGTCATGCCAATCAAACTATCTAAAGATCGATTTGTAGAGCTAGAAAAATAATAATGAAATTCATATGGAGGAACAAAAGGTCAAGAATCTCAAGGGGAAATAATGAAAAGAATTAAGTGGGAAGGAATGGGGCATAAAAGTACCAAATCTCAAATTATGCTATAAAGCAGTAATCATTTGGTGCTGGTAAGAGAGAGGAACAGAGAAAGAGAGAGAGATAAAGACAGAGACACAGAAAAAGACAGACAGAGATCCACATAATGGATCAGATACATAACATTCAGAAACAAATGAACCTAGTAGCCTAGCAGTTAATAAACACAAACAAAGATCCCAGTGACAATAGGGAAGGACTCACTATTTAACAAATCCTAACTGGATGGCAATCTGGCAAAAATTAGGTTTTTCATTCCATATATGTAGATGAGGAACAAATTGATGTGACCTAGCTAGAAAAGGTTACATCAAAAATAATAGAGGAAACAAGGAAGAAATTACCTCTCAGATCTATAAATAGTGGAAGAGTACATAACCAAACCAGGGATTGAGAGGACCATAGCAGATAAAATGACAGTTGTGATAACATAAAATTTAAGCTTTTACACAGACAAAACCAAAGCCACTAAAACAGAAGGAAAACAGATAATTGAGAGAAAATATCTTTGTAGTGAATTTCTCTGATAAAGATCTTATTCATAAGATATATAAAGAACTGATTCAAATTTATAAGAATAAAAGTCATTGCCCAATTGATAAGTAGTTAAGGATATAAACAGAGACTTCTCAAAAGAAGAAATCCAAGCTACTTGTAGCCATATGTGAAAAAAATGCATATTTAAAACGACTTTGATATTTCATCTCACACCTATCAGATTGTCAATGTTGAACAGAGAAGAGGAAAATGACAAATGTTAGAGAGGCCATGGGAAAACTGGTCCATTAATACCATTGGTGGAGTTGTAAATTGGTCCAGTCATTCTGGAAAACAATATGACACTATGCCTATAACTATAGTTGAAACTGAAACTATATGCCTATTTTATGCCTATGCCTAGAAAATTACCAAATTGGGCATGCCTTATGACCTAGTTATACTACTAAACTCATACCCTAAAGAAACCAAAGAAGAAAATTATTGCCAACAAATATTTATACTCACCATTTCTGTGGTGGGAAAAATTTGGAAACTAAGGGGGTTTCTTCCAAATTGTGGTATATGAATGTACTGGAATGCTTTTATGCCATAAGAAACAAAGAAAGGAAAGGTTTCAAAGAAACCTAGAAAGACTTATATGCATTGATGCCAAAAGAAATGAGCAGATCTAGGAGAAACATTTACAGTGTAACAATAATGTAATAATGAACAACTTTAACTTTGAAAGACAAGAGCTCTAATAAATGCAATGATTGGCCATAATTCCAAAGGACCAATGATGAAGAATGCAAACCACATCCTAACAGGTAAGGGACTAAATATGCAGAATGAGACACATTTGGGGGCATGGTAAATATGAGGGGTTGTTTTGTTTTCTTATGTATAAATATTATAGAGTTTTGCTTTTCTTTTTTCTGAGGAGAGGAAAGTAAAAGAAAAATAAAAATTTGTTAATTGCAAAAAAAACAATAAAATGTAATTTTTAAAAATTAAAGGGATTACTGTTTGAGCTCTAAGATCTCTTCTGACTTTAAATCTGTAGTTCTAAGCAATAATTTGCAGAGGAAATGTTCTTATGCTCCTGAGAGATCTCAGTTATCTCCATGGATGGGGTGCAGCAATGGTCAAGGGAAATGAAATTGGGTTGATAACTAATTATCAAGAATAAATATGAAGAATATATCTGATTAAAGAAGTGCAAGTTACACAGTACTCAGAATTATGAACACTGAGGAAATTGCAGGTGAGTGAACCATGGTAAATCAAGAGTAAACCAGGAAGCACAGACAGAAATTCTGGTGCTAAAAAAATCTTTTAAGGCAGAGACTAGAGATAGAGACCGAAAACTAAATTTCTCAGTCATGACTGGAGCAATGCATTAAGAGGATGAGGGTTAATTGAAATCTGACACTGCCCCACCTCCACCACAGTAGGTCTTTAAAGAGCCAACTGCCCTAGCCACTATATTGACCCTTATAAAATAAAGGACACATCAATGAGCACTGGAATGGTGTAGAAAGATTTTATGGGCATTGATCTAAGCTTTGAAGGAGAATTAGAATAAGATATGCAAAAAGGAGAGATGTGAAAGCATTCAAATTAAGACAGTATCTGGGACAATTCAAGCAAAGCTTTTGTGTTTTATAGACTTTTTCAAACTGAATGTTGTGTTATAATAGTCTTGACCTGGCAAAAGCTATGGGAAAATTACTTCCATTCTTTTGGAGGCAACATGGGGGAATATGGGTGTAGAACCTTGCATGTACTATTAGACACAGTCAGTATATAAGTTGGCTTTGCTTGGCTAATTTTTTTTTCTTATTTGTAAAAACAAAAGGTATTGGTAAAAAGTGGAATTAAGGCAATACATTCCTTATCATAAGTCTGATTATCTTGTTCTCTAAAAATTCATAAGGGGTACAAAGAAGGGTAAGAAGGTTTGATGGCCCAGAATAGCTGATAACTATTGATGCTTTCTCCTTCCTCAAACATTTCTAGAGCACTTTGCTTGATCTCCCCTTTGCCTCCTTTAATCGTGCCATTTGTAAATTTATACCAGTCTTATTGGCCCAGGATTATAAATCACCTGAGAGCAAGGGCTATTCCTGGGGCAACAGGTGGTAATGGATAGAGCACCAGACCTGGACTCAGAAAGATCTGATTTCAAATCTAGCCTCAGACACTGATTAGCCATGTGACCCTAGTCTGTGACCTGGTATGTGCCCCAAGTCACTTAACCCTGTCTGCCTCAGTTTCCTCATCTGTAAAATGAGTGGGAGAAGGAAATAACAAACTACTCCACCATCTTTGTCAAGAAAACCCGACTAAACAACAACAAAAAGGGACTATTCTTTGGTTCATTTATTTTTTGTCATATTCCCATTGTCTAGCACAGTACTTGGCACACATAAGATACATAAGAAACTTTTGTTGAATTGAATGGATGAGGATCTTGTCAAATGCTCACTGATTTGAAAGAAATGGGTATGATGGGTAAGCTTGGTTGATTAGTGCTTTCCTCCTAATAAATAAATTCACCATAAGGTTAAATAGAGGATTAAATAAAAGGTATCCAAAAAGTTTATTAAAGCTTAAAACTGCTCTTAGACTTTGGGACAATCTGTATTTTGACCCTTAGACATTTTTTTGGTCCTGAAAGCTATATGACACTGAAGACTGGGAGAGGAGGAGGGAATCTTTATTTAACTTTAATATAGTTCTTGATTTTAAATTATTTTGTAGATTCTTAATTTGCCTTGCTAACACTTTCAAAAAGTAGAGGAAGATAAGAAAAAAGCTACCATTTTTTACTTAATTCTTCCCAAAGAGAAAAAGCTAGAAAGTAATATTTTTCAAAAGTGACAGGAACCTAAGAGAAAATAAAAACGTTACCTTGGGAGTTCAGAGCAGCCAAGAAAAGAAATGCTGGGTATAGTTAAATACATACCCTAGATTTGAGCAAAGCAAATTTCAAAAAAGAATCATTGAAGAGATAGGTATCATCCTCTGAGCAGAGGTTTTAAAAGAGTTATATAGGTAAAGAGAGATAGAAAAATGAAACACAAGATGAAATTCTGACATTTACATTCAAACCAAAAATCATACCAATGAATAAGGGACCATCTAATAGTAAACAAAGTGGCTACAAAGAAAGGATATCTTTAATGAGCTTGGATTTTAAAAGAATATACACTAAACAAACCGTATATAGGGAAAGGGACATAGGACCAAGGACAAGTACAAATTAGTGTCAGGTTTCTTTAAATGTCAGAAAAGACTTGAGGTTTGGAATGAACTGAAATATATATGTATATATATACATATTCCTGACTCCAGGCCCAGTGCTCTGTGCACTAAGGCACCACCCAGCTGGCCTGCTTCTTTTCCTAGGGATATAAATATAAACATGAAAAAAGTCTTTGCCTTCAAGAAGGATTTTGCATTGGGGAGGGGGGCGGGGGGGGGAGCATATTCATCACTTTCCAAAGTTTATTCAGTCAACAAAACAATAAGTCAAGCCCTGATTTCTGAGGTATCTCAATCAGTCAATGATGATTATGGGCCTACACAGAAGTTGTGCTAAGCACTAGTAAATAGGGAATACAGTGGAATATAGACAGTGTCTGACCTCAGGGAACTCACTCTCTAATTCAGTGGTTCTCAACCTTCCTAATGCCATGACCTTTAATATAGTTCCTCATGTTGTGGTGACCCCCAATCATAAAATTATTTCCGTTACTACTTCATAACTGTCATTTTGCTCCTGTTATGAATCGTAATATAAATATCTGATATGTAGGATGTATTTTCGTTGTTACAAATTGAACATAACCCACAGGTTGAGAACCGCTGCTCTAATTCGAGAGACCACAAGCAAACAAATACAAAGCAATCTATATGCAACATAAATAAGTAATATTTAACAGAAGGAAAGTACTAGAATTAAGAGGGGTTAGGAAAGACTCCCTGTAGAAGATGGGATTTTAGTTAGGACTTAAAGAAAGCCGGAGGAGCCAACAGGCTGACATGAGGAAGGAACATGTTCTAGACACAGGGAACAGTCAGAGAAAATGCTCAGAGGGGTGAGATGTCATTCCTGGAACAACCAAGAGGCCAGTGTCACTGCACCAAGAAGTACGTGATGAGGAGCATGGTTAAGACTGGAAAGGTAGGAGGCCCCTAGGTTGTGAAGGGTTTTGAAGGTCAAACCGAGCATTTTGTATTTGATCCTGGAGGCAACAGGGAGCTGCTGGAATTGGGGAAGGGCAGGTCGGTGTATCAGCAAGCACCCTAGCATACCCAGGATGGCTTCTAGCACAGGTTCTTAGATCTGCTTTTCTAAAGGAAAGCAACTCAAAATGGGTTAACAATCTTACTTTAATCAAACATATCATTTACCTAGTTCAGGGGGAAAAGTCA
>CM053588.1:95695541-95759277 GCA_028646515.1 Pseudochirops corinnae | reverse complement strand
CAGGGTGCTGACTTTTCCCCCTGAACTAGGTAAATGATATGTTTGATTAAAGTAAGATTGTTAACCCATTTTGAGTTGCTTTCCTTTAGAAAAGCAGATCTAAGAACCTGTGCTAGTAGCCGCCCTAGGTATGCTAGGGTGCTTGCTGTTACAGGGGGTGAGTAAATTTCTAGAGTATCATTATCAGCTCATAGAAACTCCTCTGCTACTATTTCAAGGACTTTCTATGATGTTGTGAGTCTGATGAGTTGAAAATGTCTCCTAGATGAATAATGCCAGCTTCTAGGTCTCATTGAATCTGTGGGTTTCTGTCAATTAGAGTGACAAGGCCATGCTTCACTCTGCTGCTGATGGCAAGCAAGATGGATAAAAGCTTCTCCATCTTAGATGAAAATGATGGAAACATTATGGAGCAATGCCTTCATAACCTTCTCAGTGAATTTATTGGAGAATGGTGTTTAATAAATACCAAAGACCAAACATTTTGATCATGTTAAAGTCCATTAGAAGGTCAAAAAATATAAGTAGCACAGTGTAGCGTAAAAAAATTAGGTTGAGCTAGAATTATGTTGGTTCTAGTCCTGGTTCTGCTATTAACTAGTTATTGACTCTAGGCAAGTTAGATAACCTCTCTGGGCCTCCATTTCCAACTCCAAAATGAGAGGGTTAGACCACATGACCTCTAAGTTCTTTTCCAGCTAAAATATTCTATTGACACCAAAGCCTTTATCATCTGATTGAGAAAGAATTATTTTAGTCTATTGATCGCTCACTAAACACATAACTCCCCAAACTTCCTTTTCATTTGCCATGGCCACCCAATGCTTAGCCACAAGGCATGTAACTGTGAAAGAATGCTCACCCACTAGACAGTGAAAGGATATGAAGCAACAGTTCTCAAAAGAATTATAAATTATTAACATTCATATGAAACACCGCTACAAATCTCTGAAAGAAATATAAATTGAATCAATGCAAAGGTTCTACCTCATGTCTAGAAGGTGACAAAAGAAAGGAATAGTAAATATAAAATGATAATGGAAAATGGGCACACTGATGTACTTTTGGCAGAGCTGTGAATTAATATAACCATTCTGAAAAATCCTCAATAACATGCTAATAATGTGTCTAAAATGCCCATATCCTTTGATCTAGAGGTCTCACTATTAGGCATATTTCCTAAAGGAATCCAAAAGTAAAAAGAAATATTTATATTACCACTTTTGATAGTATCTAAGAACTAGAAACAAAAGAGATGACCATCGATTCGAAATGGCTAAATAAATTTTAGTACATGAATGCAACAGAATATTACTGTGGAGTAAAAAATGATTAATATCAATATTTCAGAGATGCATATGCAGACTTGTAGAAACAATGCAGAGTTTTTAAAAACAGAGAAATTGCATACAGCATAACTATAATGGAAAGAACAAAACTTTAAAAAAGATTAAGCCTGACCTTGAAGACATTGGAAAATTAATCTCACTCTATTCTTTAACAGAGATCTAAAAATTTTAAACCAACCTGGCTGAAAGACTATAGTAATTTATCCAAGAAATCATTCATTCTGACCAGCTAGTATAGTATAGTATGGTATAGTAGATAAAGTACTGAGCCTGGAATCAGGAAAACTTGAGTTCAAATTCTGCCTCAGACACTTACTAGATATGTAACTCTGGGCAAATCACTTAACCTATCTGCCTCATTCTGCTCATCTACAAAATTGGGATAATAATGGTACTAACTCACAGTCTGTTGTGAGGATAAAAATACTATTTGTAAAGCACTTTGCAAACCATAAAATTTTATACTTATCATTATCAAGCAAGATAACTTGATAAGTAAAGATGGTTCAAGATTAGGAAACAAGCATAATTAATCATGTTAAAAATTCAAACCACATCATTATCTCAATGGATGCAGAAAAAGGAACATCTTTGATACAATATGAAATTTGTTAAAACTTCTTCAAATTATAGGCGTAGAGAAATCTTTTTTGACATGATAAAAAGTGCCTATCTAAAAATGAAAAGAAAGAATTATATGAAATAGATATATACTAGAAATATTTGACAAATCCAACAGTAAAGCAAGGATACGCCCTTTTCCAAACTCTCATTTGATATAGTTCAAGAAATTCCAGCAATAAAACAAAAGAACTAAAAATACAGGCATAGAGATAAACAAAGAGGAGACAAAACTATCCTTGTTTGCTGATGATATGGTGGTTTGCTTAGAAAATCCTAGGGAATCAGCAAAAAACCTAAATGAGATCATTAAAAACTTCAGTAAAGTTTCACACACCAAAATAAACCCACAAAATTAAACAGCCTTTCTATGTAATAATAGCAAAATCTTCAAGACAATAATAGAAAGGGAAGTCAAATTCAAAATAACTACAAAATGTGTTAAACTTTGGGACTCAATCTACCAAAGCACACTCAATAATTGTATAAATTTAATTATAAAATATTCCTTGAATAAATAAAGAACAAATTAAACAGCTGAGGGAAGAATCAATGGTTGGGACATATCAGTAATAAAAATGACAGTGCTATCTAAGTTTATTCATAGATGTGATGCTGACCCAATCAAAGTGCCAAAGTGAGACTTTAGGAAGCTAGATAAAATAATAAAATTGCTTAAAAGGGGCAAAAATATCTAGAATGTCTAGGGAAATACTGAACTAAAAAGGTGGGAACAAAAAAAGAATAAAATTTCTAGAGCTCAAACAAAATTATAAAAGCATCCATCATCAAAAACATCTGGTATTGGTTAAAAAAATAATAATAAAGATCAGTGGAATAGACTGGAAAAGAGAGAACCAGAAATTATGCAATACAATAATCCAGAGTTTGATAAACTCAAA
Source organism: Pseudochirops corinnae (assembly GCA_028646515.1). Taxonomy (NCBI): domain Eukaryota; kingdom Metazoa; phylum Chordata; class Mammalia; order Diprotodontia; family Pseudocheiridae; genus Pseudochirops; species Pseudochirops corinnae. The sequence goes on along the minus strand of CM053588.1, from coordinate 95,756,405 downwards.
AACAAAAATTACCTGGGAAATAATTCTTTATTTTATAAGAACTACTGGGAAAACTGGAAATCAATCTGGCAGAAATTAGGCTAGACAAATATCTCATGCCACATCCTACAATGGAAAAGTGTCTTAAATATTAAATACCATACCATAAAAAAAGTTTTTTTTAAAGTTTGTTTATCATTTATAGCTATAGATAAGAAATGAACTATTCACTAACCAGGAATAGAGGCAATTACACAGGATAAAATAGATCATTTTATTGCATAAAATTGTAAAGATTTTGAATAAATAAAATAAATTAATCTGGGATAAAAAGGACAATGGTTGGCTGGGGAGATACAGGATCTTTACCAAAAAAATCTCTGAGTGCTTACTATCCAAGATAAACAGACAACTAAGAAATATTTAAGACAAAAGACATTCCCTAATAAAGAAGTGGCCAAAGGATATGAACAAAAAGTTATCAAAAGAAAAATTGCAAATTATTAACAACCATTTAAAGAATGCTCCAAATCATTAATAGTAAGAGAAATGAAAATCAAAATAGCCCTAAGGCTTAATCTCCCACCTAGAAAATTGGCCCCCCAAAAATGACAAAATAAAGGAATAGTCAATGTTTGAGGGAATGTGGAAAAACAGGCACATTGATACATTGTTGGTGGATCTGTGAACTGTTACAACTACTCTGTATATAAATTTGGAATTATTAAATAAATTGACTAAAACGTTCACCTAGACATTCCACTGCTAGGCATAAACCCAAAGAGGTTACCAAGAAGAAGAAAGGCTCCATACATAAAAATGTTTGTAGCAGCATTTTTTGTTGTAGTAAAAAACTGGAAATAAAGTAGATGTCCATTAATTATGGGAGAAAAAAATCTAAAAAACCTTTTAAAAATTCATGGTATGTGAATAGTACTGTGCTATAAGAAATGACATGCATGATGAATATAGAGAACCATGGAAAGGCTTAAATGAGCTGGTATAAAGTAAAGTAAGAAGAGCCTGGAAAACCATATATAATAACTACAAAAATATAAATGAAAGGAATAACCACCAAAAAACAATTCAAATTTAATATTTCTAAGGTATAAAAAACAAGCTTGGAGTCAAAGAAGCAATTTAATACCTCCCCTTGTTTCTTGGCAAAGGTCAACGGGTGCCAAAAAGTGCATATACAATATCAGATTTTTTTCAATGGGTGGATTTGCTTTGATGAAATTATTATCCTTTTTATAAGGAATAGCTCTCTGGAAGGGGGAAGTGAAAGAATATGTGGCAAATTTAAGAGATATTTTAAAAATCAACAAAAATCTGTTCAAAAATAAAGTTAAAATGTACCTTGTTTTCTTTGGAGAGGTGGAGAACTAAGGGTATGGAACATCACATATGCTGTCAACCTCAATCAACGTGTTGGTGAGCTTTGCTGAACTGTTTTGTTTTTTCTCCATCTCTCTTTTTTAAAATATTTGTTAGAAGGAATGGTCTTCTTGGTAGGAGGGAAGAAGATAAATATATTTGGAAATGAAGGTGATGCAGAAAACAAAAGATGTTAATTTTTTTAATGTTTAATGTTCATCCAAGAGAGACATTATTGTATAACGGATAGAAAGCTAACCTTGGAAGCTAGAGGATCTGGTAAGAAAACAGAGGAGAGATGCCGGACAAAGGGAAGCAACAAGACTTAGTAACTGACTGAGTATGATTGATAAAGGAAAGAAACATGGAATAGTTAAAAAAAAAAAAATAACCCCATCACTAGAAACATGAGAGACAGGATAAATAGTAGCATTAAAGAGGTAGTGTAATTTTTTTAAAAAAGGAGGAACAGTTTTCAAGAGGAAATGATAAGCTTTGTTTAGAACATTCTGAGTTTGAGGTGACAGTGGAATATCTACGTGAAGAGATCCAAAAATCCATTGAAGTTACAGGTCTGGAACTTGGAATAGAGGTCACAAATGGAAACATGATTTGAGGAGTTGTCTCTATAGAGGTGATGATTGAACCCCTGAAACCAAATGAGATGGCAAAATAGAAGTGTGTGGAAAGGTCAGTGACAGAACCTTAAGGATCCCCCACATTAAGGGGTTCAAAAGAGAAGAAAGACCCAGGAAGAGAGACAGGAAAGGAAAGGGGAAATCTATCAAGAGGAAATGGTATTCCTAAAGTCAAGGGAAGAAAGTATCTATGGTAGGAGGGATAACCAATTGTGGCAAAGGTAGAAGAGAATTCAAGAATTTTGAGAATGGGGGTGGGGAGGACCATTATAGTTGATCTTTAAGAGGCAACTGGTAACCTTTGAGAGAGACTGGTAGGAGGAGAAGTCAGATTTCAACTGGTAGTAAAGTGGAGGAACTTCTTTTCCAAGTTTAACTCTAAAGGGTAGAAATAAGATGAACTACAACCTGGATGAGCTAGAAGGATCAAATGGAGTGAAATCGATGGTTCAGGCTGAGGAATTGGCTCTGGTGAGAAGTAAAGATTACTCTTCTGTGGGCAGAGGGGTGATTATGCTAAGAAATTTTGAGGGACAGAGAAAGGGGTGAGAAACTGAGAAAAGACAAGGTTTAGAAGAGATGCTTTGAAGAATGAGGTAGGGAGCTAAAGAAGAGTAGTCAGATTATTAAGCAGGAAAGAGGTCCCAGATAATGTTATGTAACAAAGGTGTAGTGGGTAAAGTTGATTTCATGACCTTCATCACTGACACTCTGCAACCATGGAACTGGATGGTGAGGATTACCAAGAAATATGTATTCCCAACTCAGGAATGACAGAAGGTTGGGGAAACAGAAGATTTGGTATGGTAACCAGTGAAATATTAAAGTGGCAGACCATGTGGTCAAGAGTGGATATTAGGCTAGAGTGGGATGAGAGAGAATGGGAAAGAGCAAAGAGAAAGTTTAGTACGAGTGAAAGAGTAAAGGAGGTGGGAGGACACTTTGGAAGGTGCTGTAGTTTCAAAAGTTGGCAAGTTCTGATTGAGATACTGATGTATGCATACCATAAGAGGTACTGATACTCAAGATGAAGTTGAAAGATCTAAAGCTAACCAAATATATGGGTAGTACTGACATATCTCAAGAATTGACCAAATATGTAAAATATCAAAGGAAATTTTAAAAATTATGGGTGTTCAACAGTTCTAAGCTTTTTTTTTTTTACAACTGCCAAGACAGCAACAATTACTGACCCACATTCATATGCCTGCTTCCTCATCTCTGTAAAATCTTTGTAAAGGTAGGACCTGTATTCACATTAAAGATATTCTTAACTAAGACATAAGAAGAGAAAAATTCTAGATTTTTGCATACAATTTCTATGACAAACCAACTCTTTATGGTGACATGGCAGACAGAGGTGTGGAGGATGTAAAATCTTGCTTTCTTCATTGTTTATTAATTTTCCTAATTTGCATAATGATCTGTTTTTTACCTATATGTGTGCATGTTGTCCTGCAAAGGCATCAAGGTGGTACAGTGGGTAAAGCATTAAACCCAGAGTCAGGAAGACTTAAGTTCAAATTTAGTCTCAAACACTCACAAGCTGTAACCCTTTTGTCTCAGTTTCTGCAACTGTAAAATTGGGACAATAAAACCACCTACCTCACAGGGTTATTTTGAGGCTCAAACGAGATAATTTTTATAAAGAGCTTAGCTTAGTGCCTAGTACACAGTAGGCACTTAATAAATGCTTATTCCCTTGTCTGTTAGTATATAAGCTCCCTATGGAAGGGACTCTTTTATTGTTGTTGGGTTGTTTTTTCTGTTTATCTCCAATCTCCTAGAGCTCCTGGATCATAGTAGGTACTGAACAAATGTGTTGTGATTGAACAACACAATAAACAAAATGCAAGCTCAAAGACTTTCTCCACATAAAATTTTTGTTGTTATAGTACAGTCATTTCAGTAGGGTGCAACTCATCATGACCCCATTTAGGGTTTTCTTGGCAAAACTACTGGGGTGGTTTGCTATTTCCTCTTCTAGCCCATTTTACAGATGAGGCAATCAGGGTTAAGTGACTTGCCCAGGGTCATACAACTAGTGTCTGATTCCACGTTCAGTGCTCTATCACTACATTACCTAGCTGCCCCACATCAGGTATCTCTCACAAGTACGTTCAAATTATATGAGGATCTATGATAGATAACTACAACTAAAGACATAACTTTAATCATCCTCTGACTTCTGATATCAAGTTAGGTACTCAACAGAGAGATAACATGTATTCTCTCCAGTGACCGTCAATTTCATGGAGGATGAACTGTGCCGTATCCAAACAAAAGGAAGTTCTCTACCTGTCAGCTATGTACTATGTGACATTGGGCCACGTCCCTTTTCTTTTGTAAAGTGAAGGTACTGAGACTAATTTTCTGAGAACCTTTCCAGCTCTGATGGGTTATCCATTCTGATTTAAGACATTCTTTTAGTGGTTTTTTAAGCAAAAAATACCACGGTAGATTCTACATAGCTCTTCAAAAAGCAATTTGTTTAGAAAAAAATACTAGCTTATTTCCTTCAAAGAATTTTATTATTGTTGTTTATACTGATGGTGGTGGTGACAAATGGAGAGGCCGTATACAGGTTGAGGGAGTGTCTGTGGCTGAATTCATCAGCCAAACTCTAGGCATGTTTGATTATGTCCCCTACCTACAGCTGTCCAGGATCAGCTGTTCCTACACATTTTTTTCCCTGGGGCAGATTCTTCTAGAATTCTTCTTGAGTGTGTGACATGCAGAGCTGCTTTAGGGGGATAAAAGCACCAGAATCAATGTGATTTAAGAAAAAGCTGATGTCTTATGGCACACTTCATTCCAATGGGATAGATTCACTGACCATTCAAAATATATGTAAAATAGCAAGAGAATGATTTCAGAATAAAAGTTTGACTAGTCTCACCCTTCCATAATCCATATTTGTGATGCCTGCCCCACAAACTAATGCACAATTCATCCTACTATATGCTACCTAATAATTTAACAGCATTATAACATTATCAGTTGACATCCTTTACTCCTGTGCATTCATACATAAATACAGGAAGAATAGATTGCCTTCAACTGAGCAACTACTTCCAAAATATTTAACTCATATTAACATAAGGAAAATAAGTGTTTGCAGCTGTTCTACCTCAAATCACAGAGGAACACCACTTAGAAACCAGACACCTTCCACCACATTCCTCTTAAAGCTGATCAATATTTAATGCATCATATTACAGTAACTTGCAATCTGGTGCTTTAAATCATATCAAGATGACATCCCCAGTTACTAGCTGGCCTCCAATACTTGCACCAAGAAACCCAATCATTTTCAAAGCTATCCACCAGCCAAGCTAGAATGCAGTACACATCCTGGCAGGCAAGAACAATGAAATTTCTAAGGGAAGACCCAAGTTACCAATTGACTTTGAGATTGTTTCTCAGCACTTACATCTGTTATTTTATAACTTCAAAGAGCGGGCCATCAATGTGGAAATTTCCTTAGTAATAAACAGCGAGAGAAGGAGACCAAGTAGAGCGAATGGTATATTAAGGGAGCCTGAATTAAATATACATGATCAAATCATTAAGGATATATTTTAAATCATGGAGTACAGCCTCATTTTCCATATTCAAGTCAATTAGAAAGTAAATTAAGTCACTTACAGTGGACAAGAACTTCCTTGGTTTCCATGGAAATGTTTAAAAGAGAGCTGAAGCTAAGCAGGCTTCTAAATACAAATGCCTTTGTTCCTAGAGGCTATCATCCCTAAGCGTGTCTCCTCAGCACATCATCCCAACCAACATTCCCATTGTGATAGAGCCCTCAATTGTGACAGCTGCTTTCTAATCCAGTTCTTAGGTTCATACAAGATCCCCTAGAAAATGCATACCATACAAAATGTGACTACTTAAAGTCAAAGGCACAGCCCAGTCCTGGTATTCAGTACTCAGCTGGGCCAAATCTGGAATATTTTTAGAAAAGTTCTGTTTTCCCTGAACTGTTTACAAGAGAGAATTTACTAAATGGGGGCAGAAGAGAGGGAGGGAAGGACAGAGTGAGGGAAAGAAAGAGAGAGAGAGAAAGAGAGAGAGCACACTAAAAAATTAAATTTTCACAGCTATAAATAGTTCAGAATATCAAGACTACCCCCAATAAAATCCTTCTTGAATCTGAGGATGGGCACTCTGGGATGTAATGCAAATGTCAAAGACATTTGGGTGCCACTGAAGATGAAACATTAAGATTACAAAGGCAATGGGTGCAATTACAATATGTTTACCCAAATGAAAGAAACACTTTGGAGCCCAGGTTTTCCCCCAGCATAAGACAGAGCATGCAGACTGAGAATGGTTCCCTCAGCTTCTCAAAATGCCTAGAGCATTCTTTTCATCTATAATAGGGGAAAAGGAAATTTTTTAAAGGTTCATCTTTAACCAATATAACTCTTCAAAAGATTAAAATCCAAAGGCAATTGAATTAGTAGAAGTGAATAAAATCAACTCAAGGAGCTCACTAGCTCTTTCTTCTTTGGGGGATTCTGCAAACTTCCAAAGTTTAGTGGAGATTTTCTTCTTTTGTAGCTTATCACTGCTTATATAATTAAAGTTCTGAAGTAATTATGTCGACAGAGGCAAACTTTATTTCAATAAGACATTAAAGAAGGAGAAAAAAATGCAACCCAGTGCACAGTATCTGAGTCTCCCAAAATACAGTACAAATAGATTTTTCACACACACACAAACACACACACACACACACACACACACACACACACACACACACCATGTCTTCTCTAAAAATTAGCATTAGCTAATGCTGGTTTCTGCCATTGATCTTCTCGCAGAAATGTGCTAGAACCAGCCTGAACTACATCTAGAGAGCTGATTGTTAAATTTTTAGTGTTAGCTTTTAAATCTCAGAAACCAGTGAATTGTAAATCAGGGCTTGACTTACTGGTTTGTTGACTGCCTAAACTTGAGAAAGTAATGGGGAAAATATTAACAATGCAAATTAAACTTAAGAGTATACCATGCATACATTTGGTGTGGGAGTTGGGGGCAGGATCTGATGGTTAAATATTTATGAACATACTACTTCTGCTCATACAATACAAAACTTCCCTCAAACTTTTCCATTCCAGAAATTCTATGATCTAAGTTAGTTCCATATGCCCTACTTCATGATGAATTCTGTACTACCATACAATTAATATAATTTCTAAGGAATACAGGGAAAGGGTAGAATGGAGACAGGGGAAAGATAAAGAAAGCATCAAAATGCCAAAGTTTGGTAAAATTAGTCCAATTCCCACTGAACCCACTAGGGACTGACTCCCTAAAACTGATTCAAACTCTGGGTTTCTAGAGTTCTTCTAGGCAACAGCCTTAAAAAATACCAAGCTATTAACACTGAGGAAAGAATTCTTTGGAGAAACATTGGCCTGTAATAGTCCTAACTCTGGCTTAAGGAGTTTTATCAGAGTATTCAACTTACTCAATCAACACCTTTATTCATATACAAAATGAATTAATTAACTTAAATGCTTAAAAATCAAGAAATCACCTATATTTCAAGAAAAAGCATAGCTAATGTCCTGATAGCACCATCATCCAAGTTTGATCACATAGGTCCATAAAAAGTCCAGCTGCTCCTTGAAACATTTGTTGTGGTTATTGTTGTTGTTCAGGAGTTTCAGTCGTGTCCGATTCTTCATGACCCCCTTTGCAGTTTCTTGACAAAAGTACTGGAGTGGTTTGCCAGTTCCTTCTCCAACTCTTTTTGCAAATGAGGAAACTGAGGCAAACAGAGTTAAGGGACCTGCCCAGGGTCACCAAACTCATAAGTGTCTGAGGCCATATTTGGATTCCCTGACACATAGGGTCATGGATATCCATTTGGAAAGGGATCTTAAAAGTCAATCAGTCCAATCTCCTTATTCTACAGTTGAAGAAACTGAGGTACAGAGAGGTGAAGTGACTTGCTCAAAATGACCCAGAGAGTAAGTGGTGGAGCCAGGATTACAAACTCCTATACCACACTATGCCACAGTGCACTGTACAATACCCTCAGCCCCATTCAGTGTCTCTTTGAGTGCTTTCAGTAATAATGAATTCACTACTTCTCAGAGTCCATTCCTTGGCAATGATTCCCTACGGCATCCATCACTGAATGAAAACCCCTGTGTTCACTGTATGAATTCCTTCACAACAAGGCTCCAATCTACCTTTCCAGTTTTATTAGACATTATTCTCCTTCCCAATGGAGAGAGTGCTGAGCCTTGAGTCAGAAAGACCCAAGTTCAAATCTCCCCTCAGATACTTACTAGTCATGTTGACCCTGGGCAAGTCACTTACCCTGTTTGCCTCATTTTCCTCAACTATAAAATAGGGTAACAAAAGTGCCTGACATGCAGAGTCTTTATGAGAATCAAATGAGACAATATCTGTAAAGCCGTTATCACAGTGTCTTGCATATAGTAGGCACTTAATAAATGCCTCTTTTCTTCTTCAATTCAGTCAAATTGGCCTTCTTGCTATTTTTCACATATGGCATTGTTTCCCTTCTCTCTGTCTTTGAACAGGTTATCCTTCATGCCTGGAATGCATTCTTCCTTACCTATACTACTAAATTCCTAGCATCCTTCAAAATTCAATTCAAATGCCACTTTTTACATATGGTCTTTCCTGATCCCACTTAGCTGTTGTTAAGATTACAAAAGACAAGCTGATAGAATTAATGGAAATTAATTTGCTTCCCCAGGAGAGGGGAAGAAACTTTGGATTGATTTTTATATACAGAGATATGTGCATTTTCTGTTCCCCTATAGAATATAAGAGGTTTTTTTTGCCTTTGCAATCTCAGTACCTAGAATAATAACTGGCACAGAATAAGCCCTTATTAAGTGTGGGCTGATTGATTCTAGTTCTGGACAGCTCCAACTGTAAAGTTGTTTTTCCCCCTTCATTTTACAGAGTTCAATTGCATCTCCTGAACCTAAGTTTCACTTTATAATTCCTTTTCTTCTCCAACCAGCAGAATAGGAAATTTTAATGAGATTAAAAATAAAAATAGACCAAATAACATAGGATAGCAGAAGTTGCTTGCCCTCGAGGTAAAAGGAAACAGAACAAAACCAAACAAAAAACAAGTTCTAGTTCAATCCGATGATAAAGAAGTGTAAGGCAGATGGTACCAGCCAGAGAGGCAAAACAACTAATTTTCCCCTGGAAGACTTGCTGGTAGATAACTCCCAGGCTAATAGTGTAGAGTCGTTTAAAGCTGATTTGGATGTTTTCATTCAAGATTAATCCAATATTTGCAGGAGAAACAAAATAATGAGAATGCCTATTCTATAACCACCCTAGTTCAGTCTCTCATCACTTCTCATCAGGACTATCATAATTGGCCTCCTGATATCTGATCTCTCCCTGTTTTGATCTGTCTTCCACACAGCTACCAAATTAATATTCCTAAAGCATAAACCTGACCATCATTCTCCTTCAATGGCTCCCAATTGCCTTTAGGATCAAATATAAGTTAATCTTGGCATTTAAAACTTTGTATAATTTACATCTTCACACCTTCTATGCTCAAGACAAAATGACCTCCTTGCCCTTCCCTGTACACACATTCCCTCTTCTATTTTTGTGCCTTTACACAGGCTATCTCCCATGCCCAGAAAGAATGCTCTCCCTCCTCACCTCTGCCTCTTGAGACACCTAGCTCCCTTCACATTTCAGCTCAAAGGTCACCTTTTAAGAGCCCTTTCCTAGCTGGCCCTGGGTGTCAGTGCTTCCAACAATCAGTGATTGGAGAGAAAGAGAGAGTCTATATACACATATATACATACACACATACATACGTGTATATACATATACATATAGATCCTATATTTACTTATTCATGAACATGTTGTCTCTTCCCATAGAATGGAGGCTCTTTGAGGGCAGGGTCTCTCTCATGTTTATAGGTATCCCCAGTGCCTAGTAGAATACCTGACCCACAGACAAGGACAATTAGGTAGTGTAGTGGATAGAGTATAGGACCTGGAGTCAGGAAGACTTAAGTTCAAATCTGGCCTCAGACATTTACAGGTTGTGTGATCCTGGTCAAGTGTTTTGCCCTTTGTCTGCTCCAGTTTCCTCAACTGCAAAATAGCACCTAGCTATCGAGATTGTTGTGAGGATCAACTGAGATAATATTTTACAAAGTGCTTAGCACAACACCTGGTACATAGTAGGCACGATAGAAATGTTTATTCCCTTCCCCCATAGTAGGTGTTTTATGCATGCTTGTTGGTTGATTATTCATGTTAATATACTGAGGGTGTCCATTATTCAGAAAATCACATTTAGAGGAGCTATGGTGTGATTGTCAAATGAATATTTGAAAGATGATTTTCCCTTCCTTCTGATAAGCAAAATGACCTGAGGGGAGTGAATAGGTAGGGAGGAGGCTGGGGACAAACAGAACAGATGCACCAGTAACAGCTGTGAGAGAAATCTAAGATGCTTCTGGAAGTGGATTCCACTAGACTAGCTATGTTCTCCAAACCCTGAGCTCCTGCTAAAGAGAAACTGAGACATAATTCACTCTCATAATGTCTTTTCCCATTTTCCTATAATTCATGCATCAAAAAGGTGACAGCCACAAGTTACCATTAGTAGTAAATCCTTCTGGGGAGCTGGATTTTGCTCCAAATGTAAGGCAATCTGGGTTCAAATTGTTCTCATTAAGAACTGCTGAAATGGAACGATGAACTATTGACATTTTTCTTTTTGAAATTATGCACACCCATGAGGTCAAGAGCAGAGGTCTTTGACACAGTGAAATTAGAATTGCTCACCTCTTTGAGAGTATGTTTTACAACATTTCATTGGCCACCTTAGTTTCAACCAGTTGCTTCAGGAAACAAAGGGCAGAGTGAGCTTTGAAAAAAGAAAAACAGGTGCATTCATCATGGGCAATGGTCCATGGCCAAATGGAAGACAAAATGTCTGAGTTGCAATGGGTCTATGAGATCATCAAGGACTTCATGCACAGAGAGTAAAGAGGCTTGCTCAAGGTCGTACAATTAGTAAGTAGAAGAGCAAGAACTTAGTTTCATGTCTCCTGGCCCCCACTAAGCTACACTGCCTCCAAATAACAAAATAGCACAGGTCCAATATCTATTTGATGCATTACTATTAATGCAGAAGTAGTCTGAAAGTTGGGAAATATATAAGCTGGAACAGTAACAGCCTCAATTTCAATGGAGATAAATCTTTAAGCTGAAGATTTAATATGAGTTTAGTCTTTGATTTTCATGCACAACCCTAAATGGGGCTTCAAATTAAATTGAATTTTTTTCTTAATGTATAAAGGGATGCTTTCTAAAGTGAGGTTCAGGGGTGAGCTACAGCACAAGACTAGGCAGCTGTCAAGGAGTCCTTTCATATCTGGAAAACGTGGAATGAACAATACAACTAATGTAGTTGTCCAAAAGCCAAATCTTTTGTTTATGGCCTTGATGAGGAATCAATGAATGCAAGCTAATTTCTGACCACCACGTGCGCACAAGGGCACCCTCCTGCTTTCAGTCATCATGACAGTAATAGTTAAGCAGGAACCCATTATTCTGAGTCCATTAAACCCAAGTATAACTGCTGTAAAATCTAATTTAGTATTTAAAAAAAGAAAGAAACTATCATCAAAATATAACCATCAACACTAAAGAGAGAAGTGTTTTTCCCAAAAATTTGAACTGAAAATCTTCTCCCATGATTCCTAAATCTATTCTCTGAAGCAGGGGTTCTTAACTTATTTTCTGTCATGGACCTTTTTGGCAGTCTGATGATGTCCATGGAGTCCTTCTTAGAATGATGTTCTTAAATGCATAAAATGCAATACATAGGATTGCAAAGATAATTAGTTATATTGAAATATTTATTTTAAATTTTTTAAGTTATTTTTTTAAAAATTGTTTTAAGTTCACAAACCTCAGGTTAAAAACTTCTGCTCTGGTACCAAGTAGTAAAAATCTTCTACAAAGAAGTCCTTCAGCCTTCTGAAGATAGTTGACTCTCCTAAGTCTTCACTTCTGCAGGTTAAAAATCCCCAACTCCATCAACCGCTCCTGGCATGGTATAGACTCAAATCTCCTCTCTAGCCTCGTTGTCTTCTTATGTTGTATTTCACTCAATCTACATTCCAACCCAATTGGAGTATCAGCTATCCCCCATTCCCACCTTATACTTTCCCACCTCCATACATTTGTATTTAACATCTACCTGTCCTATAGTAGTAGACTCCACCTACATCTCTCTACTGGAAGGTCCAGGTCAGGTGCCTCCTATCCTATGAAGCTTTCCTTTATGGAAGCAGACTAGAGACTTTCAGCTTCCCCAAATATCAATAGGGTGGTTAAATAGTATCCTTGTCTGAAGCCTTTGAATTATCCTGAAAGAAAAACCTTATCTGTCTTTCTTTAACCATCAATTAGGAAACTATTTCCTGCCAGCCTCTTTCTGATGAACTCTTTCCCAAAGTAATCAGAGTGATGACCAGAAAAGGGCAAGACCCTTAGCTGAGCTACCTTGCCTGGGGCAGGGTCATATCACACTAAGAGAAGTAAGGAGTTTTTCTTTGATTACCTAAGTTAATGGAAATATCTCAACTTTACTTCTGACAAGTTAAAAATAAGAATCCTTAAAGGGAATAGTCAAAGAGAGACTGAATTACTTTAAGAAAATTATTCTCCAAGGATACTCCAAAAATGAAGTAATTAGTATTTTCTTTGATGAGTCAAAATGTCAACTGAACTTTGACCTAAGTTCTATAACTATGTTTTATCTCATTGTCTAATATGCTGCAATAGTGTGTGTATGCGTAGAGGCGGAGAAGAGAGAGTGAGAGAGACACACACACAGAGTTTTTGCCCATCTTCAGTTCTTTCTCACTAAGCAGAAATGCTTAGATTAGAATAATCTAAATTAATAAAAACTGTTTCTTGTGACTAAAATGCAGAGTACAGAATTTTCTTCCCATTCCACTTACTCTCAGTTAGAAGTAAATCCCTTCCTCCCCTCAAAATTTTCATGCCACTCTGCTAGACCCCCATTAAGAAGTGTGTTGACGTATACCGTGAACTTTGTTGAGCATAGAATGCATATAATAGAACAGGCCTTCACAACCTGAAGCCCATGGACCACTTGTAGTATGCCAAAGGATTTCTGATGGTCCACAAAAAATGCATCCTCTACATTTTTCACAAGTCACCAGGAATCCTTTGGCATGACCATAGGCCATAAGCAGCCCAGGGGCTGGTTGTGCAGGCCTGATAGAGAATGTTTTAAAAATGTGATTTGTATGTTGTTTTACTTTTTCTCATTAATATTTATTTTCTGCCCCCCCACCTCTACTCCAAATGGAAATGAATCCTTGTAACAGGTATGCATAGCCAAATGAAACTAATTCCCATATTAGACACATCCCAAAATATCTTATTCTTCATCTTAAGTCTGTCATTTTTCCATCAGGAAATGGATAATATACTTTATCATCATTCCTCTGAAATAATTACTGGTCACTACATTGATCAGAATTCTTAAGTCTTTCAATGTTCTTTGTCTTTTTTTTAATTTAATTTAATTTAGTTGATTAAAAAAACTATTTTTCTCTCCCTCCTATCTTACCACCTCCCCTCACTCCAAAGAAAATAACAAAAGCAAAAGTCTTAAAACAAATATACATACTCAGGCAAAACAAATTCCCCCACTGGTCATGTCCAAAAAGTACATGTCTCATTCTATACCCTGAGTCCATCAATTGTCAGGAATTAGATAGTATGCTTCATGATCTATCTTCTGGTTGTTGTTTTGGTCAGAATTCTTAAGTCTTTCGAAGTCATCTTTTATTATATTATATACTGTATTATCATTTTATGTATAGAAGCAATATCTATTATTATATGTTATATTATCCTTATTATTTAAATCGTTGCCTTGGTTCTCCTCATTTTGCTCTGTATAAGTTCATACAAGTCTCAGGTTCCTCTGAAACCATCCCTTTTGTTGTTTCTTACATCACAGTCATAATCCATTCCATTCACATGACATCATTTGTTTAGCCTTTCCACAACTGATGGGAATCCTGCTTAGTTTCTTCTTTAGCCACCATAAAAAGAGTTCCCCTAAGTATTTTTGCATATATTGGTCCTTTCCTCTTTCTTTTTGGGGGCACTGGTCTAGAAAAAATAATTATAGCTAGAATTTACATAGAACCCATTGTGTTCCTGGTGCTGTGCTAAACACTTTACAAATATCTCATTTGATCTGCACGACTCCTCTATGATGCAGGTGTTACTATTAGCCTCATTCTACAATTGAGGAAGCTGAAGCAAACAGAGGTTAAGGGACTTGTCCAAGATGACACAGCTAGTCAGGGTCTGAGACTGGGTAGTGCTACTTTTATGTCAAAGCTATACATAGTTTGGTGACTCTTTGAGCATGGTTCCCAATTACTTTCCAGAATGGCAAAGCCAATTCGCAGTTCCATCAACCGTGCATTAATGTGCCTTTTCCCCCACATTCCCACCAACATTTGTCATTGTCCTTTTCTCATATGTGTCAGTCTGATCAGTGTGAGGTGAAACCTCACAGTTGCTTTAGATTGCATTTCTTTAATTATTAGTGATTTGAAGCACTTTTTTTTTATATGGGTGTTGTTAGCATGCATTTTTTCCTTGGAAAATTGCCTGTTCAAATCCTTTGATCATTTATCAATTGAGAAAGGGATCCCATTCTTATAAATCTGAATAAATTCTGCATATGTCTTGGAAATGAGACATTTATCTGAGAAAGAAGATTTTTTCTCCCAGCTAACTATTTCTTTCTAATTTTTTTCTGCATTGATTTGTTTGTCCAAAAACTGAGAGAGGGAAGGAGAGAGATAGAGAGGAAGGGAGGAGGAGAAGGAAGGGGGGAAAGAGAGAGAGAGAGAAAGAATGAGAATCAAAATTGTCCACTTTAACTTGTGATTCTCTAAACCCTTTGTTTGGTCATGAGCATGTCCCCTATCCATAAATCCTTGTTCCTCTAATTTGCTTATGATGTCACCTTTTATGTCTAAGTCATGTATCTATTTGGTGCTTATCTTGTTATATGATGTGAGTTGATCTAAATCTAATTTTTGCCAGACTGCTTTCCAGTTTTCAAGATGTCTAATATGAATTCCTTACCCCAACAGCTTAGAATTGGGGGTTTATGCTAGACTCTTTTGCTTCTGTATGTTATTTACCCAATCTTTCCATTGATCAACCTCTTTATTTTTTAATATAGTACCAAATCATTTGATGATTTTTGCTGCATAGTATAGTTTGAGACTTGGTACTCATATGTCCCCTTCCTTCCCATTTTTTTCCTTCATCATTTACCTTGAGATCCTTAGCTATTCTTCTAGATGAATTTCATTATTAGTTTTTCTAATTGACCCTTTTCATTTTCTGGGAATTCAGCTTCTTGAAATTGATCCAGCAGTACACAGCATTTTCAACTGGTCTTCATACTGCATGAGCTCATGACCTACCATCATCCTAGCGGTCATCATCAGGGAACACTCTAGCTTATCAGTGTCCTTCCTAAAACATGACTCTCAGAACTAAATACTGTGTTCTGGATTTGCTCTACCTACAGAAAAGCACAATGGAACTCTCATCTCCTTATTTCTGAATGCTATACCTCTCTAAATGCAACCTAAAAAAAGGCTTTCTTGACTTCAGTATTACATTTTTGAGATTGATTTTGCAGCCCACTAAAACAACCACAACTTTTTTAGATTAACTAATCACTAACTTTGTTGCTGTTCAATCACATCTAACTCTTCATGACCCCATTTTGGAATTTCTTGGAAAAGATACTTGGAGTAGTTCACCATTTCCTTCTCCAGCTCATTTTACAGATGAGGAAACCAAGGCAAACATACAATTAGCAAGTGTCTGAGGCTAGTTTTGAACTTATGAAGTGAGATGACTCCAGGCCCCACACTCTGTCTACCATCTAACTGCCCCCACTAGCTTTACCCTCCGCCACCTTGTACTTGTGCCATCAATTTTTGGAAGTCTTTAAGAGTGTATTCTCTTCCTTGTCCCCAGTACTGTTTACCTCTATTTAATTGGGCTCCCTCCCAGTAAGTAACAGGAAATGTCCTATGATGGGAACCTAGCTCCTCCAACTCCAAAGTTTTAGATGAGAAGATTAACTCAGAGGTAATAGAGGATGACCACATATAAGAAGTCTTTTTTTTCCTTTCAGTGTTTCCAGGGGAGATGGATGAGTGAAACAACATCCTCCCAGAAATTATTTTCCAATTTTTAAAATTAGGACATAAAAGTCTGCCCAGAAAAATTGATTCCACTTTAGACTGTCTTTAACAATACTTTATCTTCCATTGCAGCCTACAGATTTTATTAACAACAACAACAACAGTAACAATAATGATAGCTTGTATTTATAAAGCGCTTAAGGTTTACAAAACACTTTTCAAACCTTCTATCAGTTGATCCCCACAGCAGCCCTGCTTTTATTATCTTAATTTTACAAGTCAGAAAAGTCAGAATGAGAGCCATTAGGTGACACAGTTAGTTAGTCAGTGTCTGAGGCTGGATTTGAAACCCCAAAGTTCATGAAAGTCACTTCCCTTTTTTCCCACTCTCCTATTAGAGTCAGGAAAATCTAAATCCAAATTCTACTTAAGACATTGGTTATGTGTCTCTTGGAAAGTCACATAAGCTCTCTCAGTCTTAGTTTTCTCATTTGCAAACGGGATAATTTTATCTCACAAGGTTGCTGTATCAAGTGAAATAACATAGAGAGAGAGCTTTGTAAATCTTAAAGTATCATTAAAAAGCCAGTTACTATTATTATACACTTACATGATAGCCATTTGTGCATGTCTTATTTCTCTTATTACCTTAGGATCTTCTTATGGGGAAGGATTTTTCATCACTTCTATAACCATAGCACTTAGCATATGACTTTGTATAAGATCACTCAGTTTTTCCACCCTTCTCCATACCATTCCTATACCAGGCACCAAAAGAAACATTCAGAAGGGAGTTCAGCTGCCCACAATTCAGATAAGCTGCACTAGACTAAAATCTGACCTTCCAGACTGTCCTCATTGCTCACTCTGTACTTATATATGCTGTCTTGGGGAATGGGAAACACTAGCAACCAGGTCACAAGCTCTTACCTCCATACTGGGCCTCAAAGCCCACAGAGGAGAAGAGGTTACAGTGCCAAAGCCTTCCAGCTTCTGCACTCCCTGGCATCCCTCCTCTCCTCTCATTACTCTCTACTTGTATGGTCCAGTAGATGCTGGACCACCACCCCCCACTTCCCCACAGGCAGGTCTCTCAGACCATGCCTTCAATACACCAGTCCAGCCCCAGTTCCACACCCAAAGGCTCTCATTTATATCTATCAAGTCATTTTGCCCTTTGTTGTTATTTAGGCGTGACTCCATTTGGGATTTTCTTGGCAAGGATACGTGGAATGGTTTTCCATTTCCTTCTTTAGCTCATTTTACAGATGAGGAAAGTGAGACAAACAGTTAAGTGACTTGTTGTCCAAGGTCACACAGCCAATAAATGTCTGAGACTGTGTTTGAACTCGGATCTTCTGACTCCAGGCCCAGCAACTCTATCCACTACTCCATCAAGTCATAACTGTACATTATCATGGAAAGGGGAGAGGAAGAGTTTGACAGAAAAAGCAGCACTTCCATTGGTCTGTTTCTCTCTCTCCACAACATTCAAAGTACTTAACAATTCACACCCAGTAAACTCTTAATAAAAGCTTGTTGGAAAAAATTAAGTCAAAAGAGATTTTTCTTAAGAGTTGGGAGGATGGGGATGGGGGAAGACAGAATACAGTCCCTATCCCAGTACTAAGCATCACTAAGTATTTGTTTAATTGAATTCAGTCCTTTATTAAACACCAACAGAATGAGTAGCAGTGTATTAGACAGACCTTTGGTTTATACATTTATATTAAAGAATAAACATAATCCCTAGATTAATTTAACATTTAATAGGGGGAAAGAGACAGACAAGGAGATGCATAAAATAATCAAAATGCAAAGGTGCATTCAGGAAGGAAGCTAGGGCATGGATTATGCCAGCAGGACAGAAAATAGGGAAGATTGATTAATCAAGAGAAGCTTCACCAAAGGTATGGAAATGAAGATCTAATTTAAAATAGTACTATATAAAAAGATGGAATGTTGCCCCTGAAATCCTGTAGTTGAACTTAGCACCATGATATTTGCCTAAATGATTAAAATTGACTTTTCTGTGATGTTTCCTTGTGAGAATGTGGAAAGTGTCCCCATTCTCTCGATTGCATTAATTTTAAGTCAACAATTGTAATCTTGCTGCAGTGATAAATTTTACCTCACATGTCACAGGCATATTGAATTTCAACAGAATTTATTTTCCAATTATCTAGAGTTCTGTGATGGACATAGAGAGAATAGACCAATGAGTGCCACACTCCAGATGCTGAATTGAAAACTTATTTATGAGCCCATTGCAAAATTACATTTGGATATCTGTGGCAGTCAGAAGAGAAACAGGATAAAAGCATAATAAACTCTTTCTGATAGGGTCAGCTGGGAAGAAAAAAAAAGAGAGAGAAGGTAGGGGGTCTGGAGGAGCTAAAGTAAACATTACAGAGTAAAGGGAGTTGTGCTGCACAGAGAATCCCAGAGTCAGCATTTTGCAAAAGTGAACGGAACTCTCAAAGGAATTCTGAAAAACCAAAACAAATTTAAAAGCTGAAAGCATACTCAACAGCACCAGACACTCTATCAAACCCAAGTCCTCTTAAGTCAGACCAGGTGCTATGATGTGTCATTGTGCCTCAGAGACAGAAGACTCGATTATGGCTCTAATGACCAAGTGATAAAGATGCTGTGAATGGATAAATATTGTCCAAAAAATAAGAAGAAAAAATGCTGAGGGGAAGAAAATATTTCTTGAAATTGTAATCTCTATACCTTGGTCATCTAAAAGTAACATGAATCATGTGATGCCCACCATTTATCTGGTTATTGTTTAAGGTGTATAATACTTGGACATATCAAAATTGCTACCCATTATAAGGAAGTTTAAGCTACAGATATTCAGATGTAAGCTAATATTGCTTATATTATACATAGATGTCTATGGGGAACTGATCCTCTACAAATTAGTCATACCTCTATGTCAGGAAGAAATATGGGCATAAGAAGCCTGCCCTTGGAATAAGAAACCTGGGATTGTTGTTCACCCTTCCTTTCAAAGAGGATCATAGGGTGATATCTTGACTTGTGTGTGAAATGAATTTAAGTGAGGCAGAGTTCCACAAAGTTCATCAGCCTCACTCTCCCAGAGTCATCAAAGTCCAGTGGCAGGACAAAAGTCAAGAGGAATAGTAATGGTCCAGGACACAGTGGATGACCTTGTTGTCTTGGTGATGCCTGACAAAACTCTAAGAGCTCTACGATGCCTGCTTCTGCTGCCTTCACGGCTGTTACAACACAATGTCCTCATCTGCCCATTCCACCGGGATCAGTCTTCACATGCTTGGGGTAGACATCCTCCAATTCACCAAGAGGTTTGAGGCCTGTCAGTTACTCAGAGCTTGGTTTAACTGGTCTGCCGAGACAGTCTACTGGGGTGTGACTACTGTGCATGTCTTGGAGCTACAGGTGAGAACTGAGTGAAGGTGGACACCAAAGGTGGAATAGCAGCCCTGAAAAGGGCTCAGCAAGCCCTCACACCAGAGGTGCTGGTCCTCCTGAACAGTCCTGGGAGAGACCACTAACTAAATAGATAACCCCAAGCAAATTGCTTCCCCTGAACCAGTTTCATTTATAAAATGAAGAGAGTAATACTTGCACTTCCTACTTCAAAGGGCTGTTGTAAGGATCAACTGCAAATGTGTGTAAAGTACTTTGTAATGGCAAGGTGCTATATAAATGTGTGCTAACATTATTATTATTGCTGTTATTATTATTATTCCCATGCTAATTGGTCCCAAAAGTACTCCAGATCTTATTTCTTTGTATAATCACTGCCCTGCCTTCACCCAGCTCCTAGCACAGGATATTGCTCTACACAGAAGTCATTCCATGAAAGTTTATTGACTATGTGGAATCACAGGACATGAGGTCAAATACTGACTCTACCACTTACCACCTCCTTCCATTTTGTAGGATTATACATCTACCATAGAGCTGGAAGGGACCTTCGAGGCTGCCTAGTCTAACAGCCTATTTTACAGATGAAAAAAGAAACTAAGAGATTGAGGATTTGCCCAAATTCTCCCAAAAAATAAGTGGTACAGTCAAAACACTCAACTAAACTGAGCCTCAGTTTACTAATCTATAAAAACACAGCTATGAGTTGACCATATGATCTCTAAAGTCTATTCCATCTCCGACATTCTCTGCTTCTAAGGCAATCAACAATGTGGGGGGTAATAAAGTCTAGAAACAGGTTGGTGGCAGTGTGAGTGAAGAGGTAGGAACAAATTAAAGACCAAGGTCAAGTCACAAATGATTGTAAATGATTGAATGTAAAGATTAAAGAAAAGGGAAGAATAGAAAATTACTTGGGAAGCTAGGTGGCACAGTGATAGAGTGCCCTGATCTGGAGTCAGGAAGACTCATCTTGCAGAGTTTAAACCTGGACTCAGACACTTACTAGCTGTATGACCCTGGGCAAGTCACTCAACCTTGTTTGCCTCAGTTTCCCCACCTGTAAAATGAGCTGGAGAAGGAAATGGCAAACCACTCCAGTGACTTTACCATGAAAACCCCGAAGAGTTGGACACAACTGAAATGACTGAACAACAACAAAAATGACTCCAATTCTTGAAACCAGGATGACCGAAAGGAAGGTGGTACCATCCACAGAAATGAGAAAACTGAGAAGACACAGTTTGGCGGGATAATACATTAGTATTATAGCTCACATTTTTATGGCAGCACTTTAAGGTTTATAAAGCTCTCTCTACCTATTATCTCACTTGCCCTCACAACTACCCTCCATAAAACAAATGCTATTACTGTTTCCCCTTTTACAGATAAGGAGTCTCAAAGAAATGGAGTTGCCCAAGGTCACACAACCAGTCAAGTATCGGATGAGGGATTATAATCAGTCATGTTTAGACATGTTAAGTCTGATGTTCTGACTGGACCTCCAATAAAGTGTAAAGCACATAGCTAGAATAAGACAGGTGCTCAGGGAAGAGGCTATGACTGAATTTCTAGAGTAACGGGACATCTTCATAGAAGTAAGAATTTAAGCCATACGGAACAGTCATGATAGTAAACTCACTTTACAGAGAAAATAAGAGGTTCTGTGGCAAGGCCCTGACATTTTCTCCATGTAAACTGGGGCAGGTCTCATCTCCTTAGGTAAATAGCTAAAAGGCAATGAGAAGAAAGAGAAACTGTAAGTTCCTTGAGGGCTACCTGAGATATAGATACAGATAGATAGGTAGATAGGTAGGTAGGTAGGTAGACAGATAGATAGATAGATAGATAGATAGATAGATAGATAGATAGATAGATAGATAGATAGATAGATAGATAGACAGATAGATAGATATAGATAGTTTTTTAAATCATGCTCTGAGGCTCTAAGCCAAGCCTTGAGCACATGACACTGAATAAATAAATACTTTAAGTAAAGGGCAACACCCTGAACCCTCGAATAATAATCTTCACATATGCAAAAGATTTTTACACTCTGAAAGCACATATCTTTGAGGGGAGAGAAGAGGGTGTTTTATTATACTTTTCCTCCTATTGTTGATTGTAGTCATTTCAATAAACATAATAAGAACCTCTTACATGCAAGACACTAGGTTAAGTACTAGGGATAAAAGACAAAAAAAAAGACAGTTTCTATTCTACTGGAAGATATAGGTATACAGATAATAACAAATATAAGGAAAGAAAGATAGAACATAAAATGGGGAGGAGGGGAGAAAGAGAAATGGGAAGGCTTCCCATAGAAGATGGCTCCTGAACTGAAACTTGAAGGAATATCAAGATTCAGAGAGTCAGAGATAAAGAACTCTGGTTAGGCATTGGGGCATAGATTTTGCAGTCACAGAGTTGGAAGATGAAATGTCAAACTATAGGAATATTCTACAATTTCAGTGAGGCTGAAATATATGTGCAGGAAGAGAAGTAACATGAAATAAGGCTGGAAAGAAAAGTTGGTGAAAGATTGTGAAGGCCTTAAAAGGCAGGCTGCACTTTCTCCTACAAACAGTTGTTATTAGGGTAGAACAACTAGGGCTTTACCCTCAGGCACCACCACCCCAAGTGTATACTTCTTCTTCTTGACAATCCTCCTACCCACCAGTTGTACGTCTCTTGGTTTTCCACTCACCTTGAATCATTAATCCTGGAAGTTCTTCATTATTCTAAATACCCACTTTCTCCCCCCTCATTGTACCCTTTACCTGTCACCTCTTCACCCCAGAAATTAGAGGATTGGGAGTTACTGTCTAGGTTATTGCAGGTGATACCAGACTCTCCCCTCCTTCCTGTAATAACAACACCCACCTGAGGCATGTATACCCCATCCCTCTGACCAACTCAAGTTTCCCCAGGCACCAGAATCCCTAATTACGACTATGCTTAGAGATAGTAAAGAGCCCCTGAAGGTTTCCAAGCAGGGGACTGACATGATTAGATCTGTGCTTTAGGAAGATTCTTTTGCAACTATTATTTTTACAGCTGTCTAGAGGATGGAAGAGGAGAGAGACTGAAAGCAGGGAGACAAATTAAGAGGCTATTATGACAGCTCAAGAAGAGGTGATAATCATTCACAGATTATTGATTCACTTCCCAGATATTGACACTGCCTTTGAATGGACCAGCTGATTTCTAAAGATATAATATTATGGGGACCAGATTTCTATTTTGAAATTCAAAGTAGCCATACTATGGATTACCTGTCCAAAGCATACAGGGAAAGTCCCTCTAGTGGGACTGAAAAATAGTACTTTAATCCAATTAAATGTTATTTTCAATGAACTGACCATGATTAATGAGTCTGACTCTCCTTCTTCCTGGTGGTAGCCTATTGAATATACAGTTTAGTCCCCCTGGAGAGCCCAACCTGATTTGCAGGGTTTAATTTCAACAGGTAAAAAGACCTGCAAATGGATGGTCCCCAGGTTAATAAGGCACAGCCATTTAAAACTGATATCAATCTTAAATACACTCATAGAATTATAGATTTAGAGTTGGAAGAGATTACAGAAGCCAAGTCCAACAACTCCATTTTACAGATGAGAAAACTGAAGCCCTAAGAGTTTAAATGATGTGCCCATAGTCACACTGCCTTAATTGAGTGCTGAATCTCATTTTAAGGGTCTTCGTTGTCATATGTAAAAGAACTGAATTGGGCAAGGACTGGCAGAACTGAAGACCACCCACTTATAGCAATTCTAGGGTAAAACCCCCTAGGGTAAAAATCCCTAAATGCCTCCTTTAAGCTGCTTTCCTTGATCCCTGTATAATTAGCACTTAGGACAGCTCTCTGTCCCTTGGAGGTCTTTGGTTTATGCTTCTTGAATGCGAGCATCAGAGAAACTGGGCTGAGATAATCCCAGATTCTACTCTGGAGAACAAGTTCACTTTGGTGCCCTCCCCCAGACAAGAAGGAAGGAATGAGGCTCGTTAGACTAGACTCTCACCTTAGAGGGACAGTTGAATTGAGCTTACTCACAACCCATACTTCAACTCTAGAAGCAATTCTAGGACAACACGCCTCTTTATGGTTAATTAGCATAATTAATAATTAATATAATTAATTAATAATTGATATCATTGATACCAAAAGTATTCTTTTTAGTAAAGTTTCAGCTATAGCAATTTTCAAGAGAAATAGCTCATTTTTCAAGACTGAAGAAATATCACAAAGCCCACTTTCTGTTTTAAGCCATTGTTAAATTATCATGTTATTACATGATATGATATTATATTATGATAATATAAATAATATATAATTAATAATTAATAAAAATTAATAATGTAATTGATGCCAAAATATTCTTTTTAGTAAAGTTTCAGCTATAGCAATTTTCAAGAGAAATAGTTAAAATTTTTCAGGACTGGAAAAATACCACAAAACCCACTTTCTGTTTTTAGCAATTGTTCAATTATCATACTATTACATGATAATTTTGAAATGACCATTCATGTTATCACAGGAAAAAAAATACTTCTAAGGATTCAAGTTGCATTTGACCTCAAATGTACCATCTAGAACTCACTGCAATGTTAGTATGGATCTTGTCTTGATGATAGGAAGATATTTCTATAACTCTGGAAAGTTACTTCTAAGTCTTCATTTGCTACATTTATTTTGATAGATCTACTCCTTTGATATTTTGAAGAATTGATGATTTCACCAAAACAGGTATTTCCTCCTCAAGTGCAACCCCACCACATTTTCCTATCTTGGGGGGGGGGGGGGGGGGGGCGCTTTGCCATTGCACAAATCCTCCACTAAGGATCCGTGCAAAATGCTTGAAGACTTTCTGGTTCCTCCACTGTTTAGAGAGTACCTATGTAGCACTCAGACTATCCTTTTTTTTTCCCTTGCCTCATGACATGACTAACCCATCTTTTTTTCTGTCCTTTTCCATATGTCCTTGGTTGTGTGTTGTATTTGTCCTTCATTTTTGAAAAGGACCATGGCATCAGAGAAATGATAACATGACTTGCAGTTGACTTTGATTTGAGGGAAGGAGGGCTGTGCAAGGTTACCAGCCTCACTTTTTCCTCCAGAGCCATCTGGAACCACTGACCAGATATTCATCAGGATGACAGGAGATGACCCAGGATGCAATGGGAAACCCTGACCCTGGTAATGCCTTTAAACCACTCCCTCTACACAAGTCATCATTGGAAACAAGCTATAAAAAACTTTGTATCCACCATAACTCTTTTCATTGCCTTCTGAGCTGTTTGTCATGTTTATTCTGAAACTGTACGTTTTCATAATTAATAGCTGTATGCCATTATTGGAAGAATGTTGCGTAATTCTCTAAGACATCAATGGATACACAATCTCATCAACGTGGATGGATTCCCTCCAATCAATTGGAGAATTCCCTCCAATGATGCAAATAACAACCCATTCACACCTGCCCATCCTGTATGACTCTTATGTCCTCCTATCAATTTGCCATATGAGGTCTACCCAAAAAGTTAAGTGCCTGTCTACTGTTTTTTTTAATATAATGAGGATACCAATAGAGTATCATATTGAAAATGGACTGTCCAACACCTATCTCTTGCTCTCATCATATGATTCCCTCATCCTTTGTTTGTATCAGTTGTTTCTTGAATTTATGTGATCTGACTTCTGACCTCAATGTTCCACTGAAATTGCTCTTTCCAAGGTTACCTCTAACACTTAAATTGCTTTTTAAGAGATCTGGTAGTCCTTTTTCAATCCTTATCCTTCTTAACCTCTTTGCATCATTGGATACTGTGGGCCACTTTCTCCTCCTGGATACTCTGTCTTCTCTGGGTTTTGATGGCAGGGCTCTCTCTTATTTTTCCTTCTACCTAATTTATTGCTCATTTTCAGTCTCCTTTGCTAGAACAGGATCAATATCATACAACCTAAAAATGAATGCATCCTCAAAGCTTTGTCCTTGACTCTTCTTTTCTTCTTCCATATTTTTTCATTTGACTTC
Source organism: Pseudochirops corinnae (assembly GCA_028646515.1). Classification (NCBI taxonomy): domain Eukaryota; kingdom Metazoa; phylum Chordata; class Mammalia; order Diprotodontia; family Pseudocheiridae; genus Pseudochirops; species Pseudochirops corinnae. The sequence goes on along the minus strand of CM053588.1, from coordinate 95,730,672 downwards.
ATCAGCTCTTATGGATATAATTACCATATCAATCTGAAGGACTCATATATACCTATAAATATATGTAGCACACACACATATACATACACACACATATTATGTGTGTGTGTGTATATATATGTGTGTGTGTATGTATATATATATATGTATGTATATATATATATATATACATATATATATATATCCTGGCACATAATAGGCACTTTATAATTTCCTCTTGACAACTTTGACATGGTTTCTACAATGAAATTCCTCATTTGTAATGTGTTGCAATTTGTTCATATCCCAGTAAGCACTTTCCATCACCCTCTGGAATATCCTCAACTTTAATTCTTCAGAGGCTATTGTGTTCCACATCTCACAGCTATAGAACATCACTAGTAGGATATTGATATTTAAAAGATGAGCTTTTTCTTCAGGGAAAAAATTTGAGGTCATTAAAATCACTTTTAAAGACAGGCACTTAATGCATTATTGAGGAAGCTGTGAATTAGTATAGCCATTCAGAGAATGCATTGTTGAATCATGTAAATGAAGTCACAAAATGTTCACACCCTTTGACCCAGAGATTCCATTTTTAGACATATAACTCATGAAGATTATTAAGAAAAAGTAAGGTTCCATATCTACCAAAATATTTATAATAACACTTATTGTGATAGCAAGGAACTGGAAACAAAAAGACGCCTCATCCACTGGGGAACAAACTAATGTACATCAACGTAATGGAATATTACTGTTCTGCAAGCAGGAGTGGTTGATAAATGTTTAACAACCAGCTTTCTAGAAATTCACAATACACATGAAGTTTAATTTACTTTATTAACATTTTTTTCCATCATTTTCTGGTCTAGAAATCAACAAAAAAAATCAAGCCCTGATTTGTAGCATTTGCCAGTTTTTGAGGTTCTTATGAATCTTTTTTTTTTTTTTTTGGAGAAAGGAAGGCAGGGCAACTGGGGTTAAGTGACTTGCCCAAGGTCACACAGCTAGTAAGTGTGTCAAGTGTCTGAGGGTGGATTTGAACTCTGGTCTTCAGGTGCTCTATTCACTGTGCCACCTAGCTGCCCCAGCTCTTATAAATCTTACAGGTTGGTCCAACCAATATACTTCCATATAAGAAATTATAAACATGATAGAGACAAAGAAGTATTGAAAGACTTACATAAGTTGATACAAAATGAAATAATTAGAGCCAAGAAAACAATATATACAAAGACTACAACAACGTAGATGGAAAGAACAATCACGAAGAAATGTCAAAAAATTAAATAGAACAAGCTGAGCTCTGAAGAAGAGAAATGGGGAAATGCTTCCTTCATTTCTTTGTAGAGATGGTGTCCATGGGAGTGCAACATTACATGTATTGTCAGGGGTTTTTTCCCCAATATATTAACTGGTTTTACTGATTTTTTTTCTTCTTTTACTTTTTTCTTTAAAAAAAAAGTCTTTGTTATATGTTATAGCTCTCTGGAAGAAAAGAAGGAGAGGGACATAAGGGGAAATTTAGGTAATATAAAAACAAAAGATATTGCTAAAAATTATTTCTTAAAAATGTGGGTCTTTGTTTTAGGAGAAATCTTGATCATTAATGGAACTTGGTAATTTCCCAAAGTAATCCTTGTCCTCAAGTTCCATGATAGGCCTAATTCAGTGTCCATTTTCTGTGTAGGTCACTGATAAATAAGTTCTATGTGTTGCCCATCTAACTTCAGTCTGAAGTCTGGGCAATTATACTCTGTAATTTCCAGAGATCATAAATTGTACAGGATCATGCTGTAACTCAGTAGTTTTATGACAGCCATACATCAAAGGATTTTCTAGCACAGTTCCAATTTCTATTATTCATACCTATTGTACCAATGCAATGCCCCAGGAAATCTAAAATTTCAGTGAATAATAACTGAATAAATGAAGCCAGTAAGCATTATAATAAAAATATACATGTCACAAAAGACTTAGCAACACAAAAGATGTCCAAAGAATTGCTACAGCTCTTCAAGAAACTCACTTTATGTATGTCTATAGCTAGGTACATTATATGCATGTGGCAGGTATATAGATGGCACATAAGGCAGGCAAATATTGACCATCTTCAGTAGAAGTGATTCAATCAATGTATAACAAAATGCGGTCTTACTTTTATACTCTATAAAAATTTCAATAAATAAAAACTGGAATCACTGATCTAGAGATGGAAAGCACCTTAGAGACCAGCAAGTCCAACTGAAATCCTTCATTTTTACAATAAAGGGAACTGAGCCTCAAATTGGGTAGGGTACTTATCCAAGATCACATAGGCAGTAAGTGGCAGTGGCAAAATTTGAACTCTAATCCTGGGGCTCCAAATGAAGTGTTCTTTCCACCATAACACATTCCTCAGAATTTTTTCATTTCACATTTTTTCATTTTTCATTTTTCATTCACATTTTTCATTTCACATTTTCACATTCACATAGTTTACCTCAGGCTGCTAGGTTATGCAGTGAATAGAATATTGGGCCTGGGGACTCAACTTCCTGAGTTCAAATCTGGCCTAAAACACTTACTAACTGCATGACTTTAAGCAAGTCACTTAACCCTGTTTGCCTCTATTTCTTCATCTGTAAAATGATCTGGAGAAGAACATAAGAAAATCACTCCAGTATCTTTGCCAAGAAAATCCCAAATGGAGTCACAAAGAGTTGAACATGACTGAAAACAACTGAATATCAACAACAGATGATTTCCAATAGTATAATGTTTTTATATTCACAAAAATATCCTGGTCATTAGGGAAGGGGGAAATGGTGTATTCTGTCTTTCTGAGCAAAGCTTCAAAATTATTGGTAACATAGGCTTTAAATTGATGAACAGGAGGGATAGGATTGGGAAGAAAGATAAGCCTAAGAAGGGGGGAAATGTCTAGTGAGAAGTTCAGGAGTATAGGGGAAATCTGTACTTCAGCCCAGGGCAGGAGGAACAAAACAAGGACAACAAGTTTGGCACTTTACAAATAAAAGAAAGAAAGAAATAGACAAAACTCTGTCCCCTAGTCCTTTGCTTACATCAAGGGCGGGGATCCTGTGGCCTTAAGGCCACATGTGGCCCTCTAGGTCATCAAGTGTGGCCCTTTGACTGAGTCCAAACTTCATAGAACAAATCCCCTTAACTGTTTCCCTCACTTGGAATACTATTCCTTTCTCTAGGCCTACAAAAATCCTACCCATTCTTCAAGATCCAACTCAGATCCTACCTGCTCCATGAAATCACCTCCTCTACCCACCCAAATCCATCTTTCTCTTTTGAAGTTCTATAGTATATGTCGCCTGTACTACTCACATGGTACCTTATATATTCCCCTTTCCTTGTTCATTATCTTTTCGTGTGCACATAGGAATTTCCTTTCCAATCAGCAGTTCCCTGGAATATTGAGCAATTATAGGACTAGCATAGCAAAAATTGCCTAAATACAGGCAGCTCGGGGGCACAGTGGATAGAGTGTTGAGCCTGGAGTCAGGAAGACTTGAGTTTGAACCCAGTCCCAGATGTTTACTAGCTGTGTGACCCTGGGCAAGACACTTCATGTTTTTCTGCCTCAGTTTCCCCATCTCTAAAGTGGGAGAAATAATATCTATCACATAATATCATTATAAGGATCAAATGATATAATACATGTAATATATTTTGCAAACCTAAACTATGTAAACATTAACTATTGCTATTTTTCCAATCTAACAGGTCCTATGTAAGAGAATATAACCCAAATTACCTTTCTTTTCCCTACCTTCTCTATAGCTTACTCAACCCCTTCTGAGTGTTAGAGGTAAAACAATGCATTCTCTAGTTCATATTCTCTGCCAGATTTGGAGGGAATAGGACTGTGGTACCACCTCTTTTAAAGGTGCTGACTGGTTTTAAAATTAGGTAGTTTCGTGCTGTTGTCAACAAAAAGCTGCCTTCTCAATAGAATCCTGTGACCCTTTGCTGTATTCTTTTCTAAGACTGACTCTTCTGGCTGAACTGATAGTAAGAGTAGCAGACAGGACATTATTACATTCTCCCCACCCAACCCCTTTTTTCCTAATAGCTACAAGGTCCTGAGTTGTCCATTGGCAACAACACTGTTGTCAAGTCCAGCTGAGTAGGCAAGCTCCTATTATGGACACTGAACATTAGAAGAAATCTTGGAGTCATCTGGCCCTTTCATTCAACAAATGGGAAAATAAGGTTCAGAAAAAGAAGAAAAACTTGTTCAAGGTCATAGACTTAGTGGTAAAAGTTCGACTAAAACCCAGGTCTCCTGAGCCCAAGTCTAGAATTCTTTTTTTTTTCTTTTTTGCTGAGGCAATCAGAGTTAAGTGACTTGCCAAGGGTCACACAAGCTAGTAAGTGTCAAGTGTCAGGTCAGATTTTTGAACTCAAATCCTCCTGACTCCAAGGCCAGTGCGCTATCCACTGTACCACGTAGCTGCCCCTAAAACTCTTTCTACTATATTCCCTTTAAGCTGGGTCTTAACTAAAGAGTATACCCATTGTGGTAACAATTCATTTCTGTTATATCTTTATATCTCCCCCAGCACCCTATATAAAATTTACTCTATGTAGTAAACACTTCACTGAAAAACTGTTATATCCTTATTATAATTCTCTGCCACCTTGAGGGATGCCCAGGAACAAAGGAAAACTGTGATTTGAAAGTTGGGCATTGGGTCTGACACACATTTTTATCAGTGGCCTGTGAAGTAAAATTGAATATTTCATTTTCTTTCAGAAGAAGGAAGGATATTTCAGGGTCTGTCACTGAGGTAAACTTTGTCTGCTGGCCTATTATCATGGACATTTTCTCAACCTGGTTCTTCAATTCATTCAAAATTATTTAATAACCACTTACTATTTGCAAAACACTAAGAGAGTTAACAAGATAAATAAGAGACAGGCTGTGCCTTTAAGCAGCTTTAAATCTAGTAGGAATATCAAGACACGTAAGCAAACAAATGCCCTCTGCATCATATAATACGGTAAGTACACAAAAGGTAAGAACAAGGAGATTATTTTCAGCAAGGAAGATTTCCTGGGGAAAGTAGCATTCTATCTGGAAATGGACTTGATCTAGAATCAAGACATAATGAGAGAGGAACAGAAACACTAACCCAGCATATAAATGGGCAGTAGCTACTTATGTTAACTCTACAGGTCAAAATTAGCACTATGAACTTGGGGCAATCTTTTCTATGTTATTTCGGGGCAGACTCAATAAGGTTCTTCAGTACAGCAATGCAGAAAACCTGAGAGAGTTAGGAAAAGCTTTCAGAGTTAATTGATGTGTCTTGAGTCAATATTCAGCAGAGATCTATTTTTAGCATGTTCAAATGAATAGAATTTTTTTTAATGCAAATATCAAAAATAATTCTCCAAACTATTTTTTTAATATTGGCCTTATTTCTGAATTCTTCCTGGAGCAATGCATGCCATTTTAAACTAGAATTTCTTAGAAACCAGCTGTGGTCTCATGGAATTATAGGATTCAATGTTAAAAAGAATTCTCAGTGTTCATATAACCCAGCCTCTCATTTTACAATTGAGGAAACTGAGGCCTGGAGTAGTTATATACATTTTCAAAGGTTCTACACTGGGAGCACATGGTGGAGCCACATGAGTGAGTTTCTTTTCCCTCCAACTGGCATGCTGCTAAGAAACTTACCTTCTTTTCTATAAAGCTAGATCCCCAAATTTTCCAACTTTGGGTTACCCAAGGCAATTTCCAAAGCTGGTGCAACCCAAGAAATTTCTCTTCTATAGTTAGGTACTAAATTCCCCTCTTCTAACTGAAAGACAGGGATTGGGAAATGACTTCATCTATGTACTCTCTTCTGGACTCATTCAGGTGAGCTCACATAAGTTCTCCAGATGCTGACGGCTATCTGAATTGTTGCCATCACAATAGCCAGGAAAGTACTCTTGGGCTTCTGGCCACTGATGTGCTCAGAAATGGAAAAATAACAGTAAAAAGTGGTCATGAATCCTCTTCTCTGGCTTCAAAGCTGAGCATATACAATTCCCATATGCTTTTGTCTCAAGACATCAATTAATAGCTTTTGATAATGCACAATAGAGAGAGAATCCACTCCCCCTATATAATGGCAATGGGAATTTGAAGATCTTCCCTGCCCTTTAATAGGCTGAACGTAATCACATGGAGTCTGGGGGGGAAGGGGGGAATTTGCTGAAGGGTGTAGCAGAGCCCACAAGAAGCTGAGAGTCAGAGCAGTTAGAGACAGAGAGAGGAGAGAACATACCCAGGCAAACATCTAGGCTCTTGAGTGTTGGTTTGTGGGAAGACAAAAGGATGGCGTGGCTCTCTGTGGCATTATGGTATATTAACTCCTTTGCTACTATGATGGATATGGCTTTCTGGTTTTGGGATTTGGTTTTCTGGTGTCTGAATAAATGTTTTGCTTCTGTTTTCTTTATGGAGAGTCTGTTATATTTTGTGATTGAGCACTACACCGGCATATTCACAGTTGCCATTGGCACTGTGAATATTGCACCCTCTCTAGTCCTTGCTTCCCTGTCTCTGAAAGGTGGCAAGGAAAAAGAAAAAAGAAAAACAAAATTGATTAAGAAGGACAAGTTTGTTCATGTACATAGGCCAATACAAAGGGTTGCTTCTACCAATAAAGTCCAACTTCCCAAGCATTTGAGCCAATCCATTCATCTTGGGGAAGGTCCAAGTGATGAAAATTTATGCCTAGAAAACACCAAAGGGAAGCTATAAGTCAAACCAATCCATCTTGGGACAACCCTAGTCATTGAAACCAACTTGTGAGTTTCTTTTTCTCCTCTGAAGGAGGTATTAATGGACACTTCCACTCTCTATAGAGAGAAAGGGACAATCAAAGATTTTAAACAAAGGCTTACCTGAAAACAAGCTCATCAAATTGAATAAGGAACTTCAAAGATTGCTCACCTCAGCTCATTTTAAAGGAAATGAAGGAGCTATGAATGGCAGAACTAGGATTCAAATATAAGTCTTTCCATTTTAAATAGTGATTCATTCCATTGTAAAAAAAAAATGTTTGCTTAATTGCAAACATAGAGAAACCCCCATTAATGTATTTTTTTTTAAATAACTAGGGAGGGAGGGGGGAAAAAAGGAAGGAAGGCAGAAAGGAAGGAAGGAAGGAAGGAAGGAAGGAAGGAAGGAAGGAAGGAAGGAAGGAAGGAAGGAAGGAAAGAACCAGTTGAATTAGCTGCTGTTTTTGAACTACTAGCTAGAAACTAACAAATTTCTCCCAGTTTTTACTACCAAAAGGTCTTTACTTCTTAAAACCTAAGGCCATTTTAAAAAATCCTACCTTCTTCTTATTCTCTAATTATCCTACTCTTGCTCTCTCTTTTCTAGTTCCAAGTAACAGAAAGTCTGTAACCTGAAGCTGCAGGGGGAAGATGTTAGTAAATTTAGAATTATTATCCATCTAAAGTATAATTTTGGTTGGAAAAATCTAAATTTTATTATTTCTAAAGTCCCTTCTAACAATCAAGATTTCTACAGTTCAAAGGTTTGAAGTCCTTTTGTAGCTTTTAAGAGGAAGACAAGGAAAGAGAGAGAGAAGCTTCATAATCCAACTTTGCTTCCAAAGGGGAGAAAAAAGCCTTTGCAGAAGAAGTCAAATGTAGATCCCTAGACTTTTTGGGCATTGTTACTTTATTCTTAAGCATTATTGTCTTTTAATTAAATATTACATTGTTTTTAATTATATACCCAAAGAAGTAGTAAAGGTATAGCCTTGGATTGTGTGGTATGGGTTTAATTAAATATTTATTTCCACAAAGCAAAGTTTCTTTTCAAAGCCTTCCCATAAGGAAAAATGAATCATTTTTTAAAAATTATCTGCAGAGGTTTTTGTTTGTTTCTTTTTCACGGATAAGTTTTAATAGCTGATTAAAAATTTCCACAGCATAAATTTCCTTTTTGATATTTTCTTCCAAGGATTTAACCCTAACCCTAATACCTTCCAATTTAAGGTCGTTGTTTTTTAAGAAAAAAAAGAAACTAGACAGACTTTTAAATTTTTCTTTTGTTAACTATTTCTCAGTTGCATTTTAAATTTTTTAACATTCATCCAAAAATTTTTGAGTTCTAAATTCTCTCCCTCTCTCTCATCTCTCCTCCACTCCTTGAGAAGGGCAAGCAATATATCAACTGTACATGTGAAGTATATGAAGTCATGCAAAACATATTTCCATTTTAGCCATGTTGCTAAAGAAAACACACACAAAAAAAAAACACAAGAAAAATAAAGTGGAAAAAGTAAGTTTTAATTTGCACTCAGAGTTCATCAGATCTGTCTCTAGAGGTAGACAGTATTTTTCATCATGGGTGCTTTGGAATTGTCTTGAATTGTTGTCTTGATCAGAGTAGCTAAGTCATTCACAGTTGATCATCCTTACAATATTGCTGTTACTGTGTACAGTGTTCTCCTGGTTCTGCTTACTTCACTTTGCATCAGTTCACATAAGATTTCCCCAGTTTTTCTGAAACCATTTTGCTCCTCATTTCTTATAAGACACCAGTATTCCATCACAATCATATACCACAACTGGTTCAGCCATTCTCCAAGTGAAATGCATCTTCTCAGTTTCAATTCTTGGCTACCACAAAAATATAAATATTTTTGTACAAATAGGTCCTTTTCCCTTTTCTTTGATCTCTTTGGAATACAGATCTAGTAATGGTATTGCTGGATCAAAGGGTATACACAATTTTTATTACTTGGACATAATTTCAAATTGTTACCTAAAATCGTTGGACCAGTTCATATCTCACTCCACCAAAAGTGCATTAATATCTCTATTTTTCCACATCCTGCCACTATTTGTCATTTTTCTTTTCTGTCATGTTAGCCAATCTAACAAGTGTAAGGTGGTATCTCAGAGTTGTTTTAAATTTGCATTTCACTATTCCTCAGTGATTTAGAGCATTTTTTCATGTGATTATTGATAGCTTTGATTTCTTCTGAAAACTGCCTGTTCATATTCTTTGACCATTTATCAATTGGGGAATGGATCCTATTTTATAAGTTTGACTCAGTTCTCTATATATTTGAGAAATGTGGACTTTATCAGAAAAATCTGTTGTAAAAAATTTTTCCAGTTTCCTGCTTTTTTCTCATTTTGGCTGCATCAGTTTTTTTGTGCAATTTTTTTTTTAATTCTGTGTAATCAGAATTATCCGTTTTACTTACTGTGATCCTCTCTGTCTCTTGATAAGTCATAAACTCTTCCCTTATCCATACATGTGACAGGTAAATTTTTCCATGCTTCCATGATTTAATTATGATATCATCTTTATGTCTAAATCATTTATCCATTTTGACTTTATTTTGGAAAATATCCCCAAAACTTTACCAAATTAAATATGCCAATAAATTCTCCATACTTATGTTAGCAGGCAATCTCCTGCAAAGTGCCTGAGAGTTGTTGAACTTAAAGATGTTGTGCATTTTTCTTTTACAAATAGACAAGTATCCCAAACTTGCAGACTATTTCTGTAATAGCAAACAACTATGAGTAATATGCTACCTTGAAAATATTTTTTAAAATACATACACATAATCTGTCTTTTCAAACCTTAGCCTAGGATTACCCTTTTCATTTTCAATCATGAGCTGCTGAAGAAAAATCGAGAAACCATGTTGTGTCCAGCATAAATTTGAACTATCACTGCAAAACTAAGGGGTTCATAAGATTATTCCAAACCTTTCTATAGTCCACAGAAAAAAAGTCAAGCCCATTCCCCAAGAACACCTCCTTCTCCTTTTCTCCTCATCTCTCATCTCTCTGATATTATGCCCTACCATCTCCTCCTTTGTTCATCACTGTTTCCCTGGCTATCAACAATCATCCTGACTTTTGCCATACCACTGGATTTTAATGAATCTAGAAGACAGATTAAGGCTGATGACTTTGTGCAATTCTGTCTCACTTAAATCTAATTTACACCCAAGTCAAGACATCACTCCCAATGCTGTTGGTCCTCTTCAGAAATAAAGGATATACGATAGTTTGTTCCCAACTCTGAAAAAAAATGACCTTTCTATTCACCAAGACCAGACCATCTATATGTGCCACTGATTCCATACCCATTGGTAGATCGAGTTTAAAAATAAGTATCATAAATTAAGTGTAGTCAACAATGTACTTCTTCTATTTGGAGCTCTGTATCTTTGCATTGTATCTTTTTCATCTATGACAGTCAAGTATTGAAATAATCTTAATTTGGAATAATTTGTAAATAAATGTACATGTGGATGGGTGATGTATATGGTCAAAATAAAATAAAGCATTTATTTATAAACATATTAAATGCTTACAATGTATCAGGTACTATGCTAAGCACTGTTTTAAAGGATACAAAATAAGATAAAAGTCAGTTGCTGCTCTCAAGGAGCTCACAATCTAGAAAAGGAAACAAAATAAAAACAAGCTATTATACAGAATATATTGGAGATAATCAACAGAGGAAAGGCACTACAATTAAAAGGGATTTAGAAAGCCTTCCTGTAGAAGGTGAGGTTTTAACTAGGGTTAGGGGGAGGCCAGGAAGCCAGGAGGAGGAGATGAGGGAAAGCATCCCAGGCATGGGGGATAACAGTGAAAATGTCCAGTCAGGAGATGATGTGTCTTGTCAGAACAGTAAGGAAGTCAGTATTACTGGGTCTTAGAATAAGTGTGGGGCGCCGTGGGGGACCTAAGAAGCAAGACACTGAGAGAGCAAAACGGGGTATGGATCCTTCTTCTGGAACTACTGCAAGGATACCAGGTTTTACTAAAAGATCATTAGCCATATCCTAACCAAGGATTTTTTCTGAGTCAGCAGCAGAGCAGTGACCCAGCAGAACACAATCCAACAGAGCAGTGACCAAGAGCAAGCACAGAAGCCTCTGACAATGTCTGACAAAGCAGCACCCAAAGCAACCAACAGAACAGCAGCAGAGGCTACGACACCTAAGGCAAGGGAAGCAATGCAAGGATAGCATCAGCTTTGCAGCCCTGAAGCATTAAGCATGAGGCTCTCCTCCATACTGTTTCCTTGCTCACATCCTTCATATGCATGCTCTGTCCACAGGTATTCCCCATGTACATGCCTCTCTGTTTGTGTCCTTAATTTGAGTTCTCCCTGACTGCTAAGGATGTAGATGCCTATGAGACAGTGTGTCCCAAGTTTATGGAAGACATGTTTTGTTGCTACTTTTCTTACTTTTTTTTGTTATTATTGTCATTCGATCATTTCAGTCATGTCTGACTCTTCATGATCAACAGTCAGTCAGTCAACAAGCATTTATTAAGAACCTACTGCATTCCAGGCACTGTGCTAAGTACTGAAACACAAAGGAAGGCAAAAGACAATCCCTGCCCTCATAATCTAATAAGGGAGACAACAAGTAAACAAAGATGTTCAAACAAGTTACATCCAGGATAAATAGGAAATAATTAACAGAGGGAAGGCATCAGAATAATAGGGGTAAAGTTGCAGTCACAAATGTTTTCCAGACTGGCTGGACCCATTCCTTGACACACTTGTACCTCTCTTCCCACAATCTCTCCAACAACAGCTATTTCCTTTTCTGTCATATTTATTAATCTTCATTTTCTTTTTTCCTAATTTTTTATTTCCCTTGTTATTAGTGACCGTCAAGCACATTCTCAAAGGCTTGAATATAGCTTTCATTTATTCTTCTAAGAATGGTCTAATTCACATTTCTTAACCATTTATCTGCTGGGAGATGGTTCTTCCTTATATATTGGAATCCCTGGCATGATAAAATATTGATACTATCCTCCAATTATCCTGATACCTGCTGGAGCCCTTTCTCTGCCTAAAATCAATGTTTTGTCTTGTCATAATGATAATTTGATCTTTAAAAAGGCAGAAGAATCAACAAGAGAAAATTCTATTCTGGATCTCAATAAAAACAGCAAGGAATAATTGATTGCTGGGGTCATGCCATGAACATTGAAGTTCAAGTGGTCACTGCAACTTGGAATTTGTTTTACAGAAGAGGAAAGCAGGACATAATTCCATATGCACCCTAGATTTATAGAGAAGGGATTTCACAGGGTTCAGAGAAGAATACATAGGATCGAATGGACTAAAATTTTACAGGGGAAGTGAGCCCAAGAAGAATGAGACATTCTGATGAATGAAATTCTGAAGACACAAAGCAAAAGAATTCTGATGAGAAGGAATAAAGGACAGCTGTTTAAAAAGATCCATGTAGAAGCACAAGGAATTCACCAACAAACTTAGATTTTTAAAAGACATACAGAAAATGAAAGCAAAGACAGGTGGTAGGGCATGAATACTAAAAGCATGGAAAAATACTGTAGGAATAACATCTAAGACAAAATGAGGAAAACTAACAGAAAACTTGGGATAGCACTCATTCTCACTGGGGGCTCTAGGCATGGTTACCCTAGTCACAAAACACTAGCTCACATCAACTCAAAACAATCGCTCACAAACTCCCACCAATATGTTTAGGTATTTACTAGTCAAACAGAGAAGAAAATTAGTTCAAAACTAAGACGTTTAATGAAATGACATGAGAAGAATATTTCAGTTTGAATATTTCCCCCATAAACCATGGGCATAGTCTCCCGTAAATGGACATAATATCACTCGAAAAGCGAACATACACAGAGCTCGTACATGAGGGTCTCATATCTGAGGAATAAGTGTAGAGGGAAGAATCACACCTCTAATACTGCAGTATCCCCCATGTCTTCCAGTGAAGTTACCACATTGTTCCTTGATTGTCACATGTCTATGCTTGAAAAGCTGCTCCACTGGTCTTACTTAATTTACTTTGCTAGCTCAATGGGTGTGCTCCTCATTAGGTATGACATCTCTTCTAGGCACTTTGCCCTTTCAGGCTAAATGGGTCTGGTCCATTTTAGATTTGGCATCTTTGGTTTTGGCTCCATGGGGATTTTCTGGTTTCATGCAATGTCTGCAAGAACATTTCTCTTCTGGTTTCAACATCTCGGATGAGCTTTTTCTCCACTACCATCTTCCAAGTTCATCTCTAAAGAGCCACTCAAGTCATCAACTTCTGTTAATTAAAATATGGTGACCATAATCCCTTCCTTATAAGGGCAGCCTGACAGTTCTTTGGTTAACAGCAATAGGCCCAGTTAATAAAACCTTACACAGTGCCTCCAGATTTTTTAAGATCAAGTTTTTCTTTTTCCAACCCTGGGTGGGAAATCAAAATTTTCTGTTATAAATGACTACCTAACTTATGATTGTCCACTCTTACATACTCCAACAGGATCCTCTCTGGCTTGACCCCAAAAGAATGTGAACCAGGTCAAAAGGCAATACAAGGAGCCACAGTCAGTGTTCTATGCTTCTGAACCTCTTAGACTTTGCCACTATGACTACCTTCTCATCCGGGAATTTTCTTCAGAACCTGTAGCCTTCTCACCCTGGAACATCACCCCACCTTACCAACTCTCTTTTCCCATTGATGAATTCCTCCTGTGAGCCTCTAGTCTGAAGTCCTGGCCCAAGTTAACTATACTTTATTCCCCTCCTAGCAGTGTTTTTGACTTTTACAAACATAACTCTCCTCTTTTATGTGTTCTCTTCTGCTATTAGAATATAAGCTTATTGAGGAAGAATGTGTTCCTTTTTGTTTATATCTGTATTTCCAGTGCTTATCACAGAGTTTGACACATAGCATGCCCTTAATAAATGCTTGATGCTTCTATCAACCTAATCCGTATTCCTGTCTTTGCTACAATAACAAGATCCATATCAGTTCACTGCAAAAACTGATTGCTTTGGCACCAGATTTAATCTTTGAAAAACATCATATTGTCCATGCTAAGGACAACAAAAATGTTTGGGGTAGTTTTTTGTTTTGTTTGTTGTTATTCTTTTGTTTGTTTTTCGAAAAGCTTTATTGGTCAAAAGAGGAGTATCAAAGAAAGGTCTGAAGCCAGAAGTAGGTGAGAAAATAACTGATGACAGAATGAAGGCAGGACTACTCAATTCTTATTTTGTTTCTAATTTCTCTGCAAAGATGGTTGACCTTTAGGCTGGGAAGATTAGAAGAAATATTCCTAAAAACGGAGTTGACTCCCAAGGTAAAGATATAGTAAGAGAACATTTAGCTGTCCTTCTTGAGCTCAAGTCACATGACCCATACAAACTAAACCACTGGATACTGAAAATGGCAGACATGGTTACTGAGCCATTGTTATGATTGAGATATGTGTATATACATATACACACGTATGCATAAACACATACGTAGATTTTATGTGTGTGTATTCCCTTTTAAAAAATTGAAACCTTTGTCTTTTTCTAATTCTACCCTTCAAATCTTTTCTATTAACATATGGGAATATAGTACCTGTACTAGTACCTATAGTACATATAAATATGTGTGTGTGTTTATACTATAGGTACTAGCATATACAGAAGAAAGAGACAAAGACAAAGAGAGGCAAAAAGAGAAGAGAGAATGAGGGAGCATGATGAGAAAGGAAAGATTTGAAGGGTAGAACTGGAATAGGACAAAGTTTCTAGTTCTCAAAAAGGAAAGAGAGTGTCCTACTATAAATGGTAGGACATTGAGTTTGACTTGTTCCTGGCAAAATCCTAAAACATATTATTAAAAGGATGATTACTGAATATCTATAAAAGGAAGCACCGATCACAAAGAGACAGCATGATTTCAACAAAAACAGGTCATGCCAGACCTAATTTTGTTTTCTCTTATAACAGTATTGCTAAACTGTTATATCAGGAGAACACAGCAAATATATAGTTTATCTTGATTTTAGGAAATTATTTAATAAAACCTCACATGCTATTTTCATGTAAAAGATCAAAAGATGTTGGTTGAATAGTCAGATTCAAAGAGAAATGTTAAGAAATCAATGCCAAGAGGGAAGGGGGTCTCTATTAGAGACCCCCAAGGACTGTGCTTGGCCCTAGCTATTAAACATTTTTATCAATGACTTGGAATAAAATCATAGATGGCATGCTTATCAAATTTGCTAATGATACAAAGCTTGGAGGAATAGCTAACACAGTGGATAACAACATCAAGATTTTTAAAGATATCATCAGCCTGGGACATTAGAAAAATTCAAATTAGACAAAATATAATAGACATAAGTATAAGCTCTTACACTTGTATTCAAAAAAGACATTTTCACAAAGATAAGATGGGGAGGCATGACTAGATAGCAGATTATCTGGAGGGAGAAAAAAGCTAGAGGTTTTAACTGACTTCAAATTTAACATGTACCAACAGGCAGGCAACAAACATTTGATAAGCACCTACTGCAGTGGTTCTCAACCTTCCTAATGCCATGACCCTTTAATACTCATATCCACATATCTGAATGTGGGCGGACCCACCTGGAGACAGATAGAAGAGCGGTGTCTCGGTTCCTAAAACCATCGAAAATATGTGTTTTCTGATAGTATTAGGCGACCCCTGTGACTCCTATGAAAGGGTCGTTCGACCCCCAAAGGGGTTGCGGCCCACAGGTTGAGAACCACTGACCTACTGTTTTCCAGGCACTTTGCTAAATACTGAGACACAAAAAAGGCAAAAGACAATTCCTGCCCCCAAGGGGCTCACAACCTAATGGGGGTGATAGCAAGTAAACAAAGGTGTACAACCAAGTGTATCCAGGATAAATAGGAAATTATTGACAGAGGGAAGGCACCAGAATGAGCAGTGTGAAGGGGCACTCCAACAGCTTAAGGCAATCTTGGGTTGTGTTAATAGAGCCTAAGGAAGCAAGTCCATGACCCTGATCAAACCACTTCTGGAATTCCGTGTTCTATTTTGGCTGTCACACTTCAAGAAGGATATTAACAAAATGAAGAACATACACAGGAGAACAATGAAGATGATGAGTGTCTTGAGTTTATACTAAATGTTGATTATTGGGAACTCAAGGAAGACATAACAGCCATCTTCAAGTATTTGCCAGGCTGTCTCCTAGCACAGGGATCAGAATTGTTCAGTTTTTCTCCAGCGTGTAAGAGCATGGGAATTTAGGAATAATGGAAGAAAGTAACAAAGAGATAAATATAGGCTTAATGTAAGGAAGAACCTCCTAAATATCAGAACTACCCCAAAGTGGAATGAGCTGCCTCAGGCAGTAATGAGATCCTGCTCACTGAAGGTCTTCAAACAGAGACTAAAGGGTGACTTGTCAGGTATGCTACAGAGGGAATTATTTTTCAGATATGTCTTGTGCTAGATGGCTGTGGAGGTTCCTTCTAAGTAGTTCTGTGATTCTTTGAATGACTAGACCCAAAGAGCAGACACTAATGAACCAATGTTAACATGGGCCAAATCACTTAACCTTTCTGGCCTTTGGTTTCATCATGTGTAAAATGAAAGACCGAACTAGATGACCTCTAAAATTCCTTCTAGGGACATAAACATTCCTATGAGCCAAAGAAGAAATTTAATAGGGATAAATGTAAGGTCTCATACTTGAGTTCAAAAATTCAACGTCAGGGGCAGCGAGGTGGCATAGTGAATAGAGCACCAGCCCTGGAGTCAAGAGGACCTGAGTTCAAATGTGATCTCAGACACTTAACACTTACTAGCCCTGTGACCTTGGGCAAGTCATTTAACTCCAATTGCCCTGCCCTCCACCCTCCCAAAAAAAAAAAGCAACTTCACTGGAACAAGATGGGAGAGAAAGTGCTAGAAAGTAGGTCAGCTGAAAAAGTATATGGGACTATAGTGTATTAGATGCTCAATACATCTCAACAACATGATATGGTAGCCAAAATTGTAAAACTAATGAGATCATAGTGTTGTGTTATCCTGCCTGGATCACATCCCGTCTCCAGTTTCAATCAATCAGCAAGCACTTATTAAGTGCCTACTATGAATCAGGCACCATGTAAAACACAGGGGATACAAAAACAAAACAAAAAACCCAGTCCTTGTCCTCAAGTTCACAGTTGAATAGAGGAAACATGCAAACAACTGTGTACAAGCAAGTTCTAAGAAAAATTGGAGATAATCTCAGAGGGAAGGCACTAGCATTGAGGGACAATCCAGAATGGCTTCTGCAGAAGGAAAAATTTTGGCTGACTTAACAGAACCAAAGAAACCAAGGAGAGCATCCCAAGCATGACAGACAGCCAATGAAAATGCATGTTGTTGGAAGACACATGCCAGGAACAAGAATATCAATATCACGGGAACACAGAGAATGTAGAGGGGAGTAAGGTGTAAGAAGATTGGAAACATAGGAAGGAGCCAAGATATGAAAGGCTTTAAAAGCCAAACCAGATTTTATATTTGATAATGGAGGTGACAGGATGCCATTGGAGTGTGTTGAAGAGGAAAGGAACACGTTCTGCATTTTAGGAAGATCACTTTGACTAAAGTGGAGGTTAGACTGCAGTGGGGAGAGACTTTGAGACAGGGAGACCAGCCAGGAGGCTATTGTAATAGTTCAGGAGGGAGGTGATGAGAGCTGCACTTGCAGTGCAGCAGTATCAGAGAAGAGGGTGTATAGGAGAGATACTGCAAAGGTGGGATTTGGCAATGGATTGGATGGGGATGGAGTGTGAGAGAGAGTTGAGGATGACACCTAAATTGTGAGCCCTAGTGATGGATGGGAAGGATAGAAATGCCCCTGACAGTAATTGGGGTTTTAGTAAACTTAGTCCTGGGCACTACACTTTAGGCAGAACATGAATGAGCTCAGCCAGACATGGAAACCACAGGAGCAGGAGATGGAATATTGCATCCTGAGAACAACTAGCAAGAACTTGAGCACTTACACAAACTCTCCATATTTTAGTTTTTCATGTATAAAATGGGAATTAAAATAACTATCCATAGAATAAAAGAGTTCAACAGACGCTGAGGATTATCTAGTCCAATTCCCTCATGTTAAAGATGAGCAAATAGAGGGAAGCAGCAGATAACATGATCCTTTGGTGAATTAATCAATCAATCAATAAACATTTATTAAGCACCTACTGTGTGCCAGGCAAGGGTGCCAAGAGCTAGAATTAGTAGGAGAGCTAGGATTTAGAACCCTAACTCAGTTTTCAAAGCTTTGTGTACTACAAAGGAAGGTTTGTTCCCAATATAAATGACAGTACTTCAAGAATCAAAAATTTGATCCATGTGAGCACTCTTTCCTCTAATGTAAACCTAGGCAGCTAAGTTTACAGTGTATAGAGCACTAGGTCTAGAGTCAGGAAGACCTGAATTCAAATTCAGCCTCATATATTTACTAGCTGTGTGATCCTAAGAAAGTCACTTAACTGCTATCTGCCTCAGTTTCCCTATCTGTAAAATGGGGATAATAACAGATCTCCCAAGGCTCCTGTAAGGATCAAATGAGATAATTGTACATAATCATTTAGCACAATGCCCTAAGTGTTGATGAGGAGGAGGAGGAGGAGGAGGAGGAGGAGGAGGAGGAGGATGCAGATTACATATTGTCTTTACCTTAGCTTATGTGGTATGGTTGGGGGAACAAAAGCATTAACTTGTGGCCAGTCTGATGTGGAGCCCCTGTGATATAAATCATAGAAGCACAAAAGCTCAGGGCACCAAGGGACTTCAGAGTCCATCCAATCCAATCTATACCAGACTAAGAACCCCTCTACAACTTACCAAACAAGCAGCTGTCTGTCCTTTACTTAAAAGCTAAATGGTGAACTGAATCCTGTAAATGAATGAATTTTGGTTTCAGAAAGATTTGGGTTGAGGTATGAGCCTTATGTACTGTTAAATCATGCCTTCCTGCATTTTGAAGGGATATGTTTATAGCTAATGAATAATTTCTCTTTGTTTCATCTTTTATTAAGTTATTTAGCAGTATATGAATCATTATAAGGATAGCAGGCCAAGGTCTCATTTTTTTTAGCATAGATTTAAGGTGTAACTCAAGTCTCTAATTCTTTTTCACATCTATTTACTTCTTCTATTGCATCAACATGTCAGAAAGCAATTTTTCACCTTTTAAACACCTTCCTAAACAGATGATAAAATGGGTGAGATTTTTCAAAGATGGCTCTGACATATAGATGGAAAGAAAAATAAAATAAAAGTGAACAGTGGCAATTGTAATGAGTACTCTCGGCTCCAGTGGAGAGCTTAGTTCATATACCTCCTTCCCTTCGTGGTAGAGGTGGAGGACTTGGGGCCTCAATACTGCATATGCTGTCAGATGCAATAAATGCATCCGTTGTTTTTTCCTGGCGGCTTTTACCCTCTGTTTTAAATCTTTTTTTCTTAACAAGGAATGGCTTTGCAGAGGAAAGGAGAGAAATGTATTCTGAAATGAATGAGATGCCACAGCAAGGAGATGATCAACACATATTTTCCCACTGACCTAACCTCACAAAATAAGAAATATATTGCAATGGTAAAATTGTGACCCCAAGAATGCAGAAAATTCCCTATAAATATGTAAAGGAAAAACATTAATAATACACTCAGCAACAGATTAAAGGATCAACAAATATCTATGCTCATTCACTCAATGCCTTCAAGGATTAAAAAAAAGATACAGAAAAGTTTTAAGATCCTGTCTTTTTCCTCAAGGAACTAACGATGTTATCTGGAAAATGAGAATCGCACGTGTGAAGCAATTCAGCAAATGACATAGACAGCCCCAGCTGGGTCCTACCTTCTCCAAATTCAGCCTCAGATACTTACTAGCTGTGTGACTCTAAGCAAGTCACTTAACCTCTAGCTACCTCAGTTTCCCCATCTGTAAAATGGGGATAATAACAGATCTCCCAGGGCTATTGTAAAGTTCAAATGAGATCACTGTAAAGCATTTAGCACAATGCTTGACACATATAAGTGTTAACGATGATGATGATGATGATGATTCCAATACCTGAAACTTCTGCTCTGGATATCCTGGGAAGGGAGAAGGGAAAAAGTATGTATCTATTAATTAAACTCTTACTATATGCCAGTCACTGTAGTAAGCTCTTTACAAAAATGATCTCATTTGATCCTCACAGCAACCTTGGGAGGCACGTGCTATTATTATCCCCACTTTACAGATGAGGAGACTAAGACAACAGAGGTTAAGTGACTTTCCCAGAGTCACACAAGTAACAAACGCCTGAGGCTGCAGTCGAACTCACGTCTTCCTGGCTGGGAGCCCAGCACTCGAACCACAGCACTACCATGCTGCCCCTAAAACAGCCGCAGAATACCAGATATATGGCCTTCTTTTCTCCAACATTTTTTTAAATAACTTGGATAAAGACACAGATGGAATACTTACCTAATTTGCAGACAAGAAGCTAGAAGAGATAGCCAAGGAGGATCATGGTCTAAAAGAGTTCTTTCCATAAAAGTAACAGACCAATGCCAATGATGCAAAATTCCACAGGCATAAATGTGGAGTCTGAAGCACAGGCTCAAAAAAATCAAAAGTACGGCTACAGCTAGAGAGTAATTCACAGAAAAACACCGAAGAGAATAAATAGACTTTTAAAAGACTCCCAACTCAATATAAATTCATAGTGTGATGTACAGCTCCAAAGCTAATGTAATCTGCATTAATAAAGTATGATGTCCAAAGTGGAAGAACTGATAGGCCTGAGTATTCTTTGGCCAGTATACATCTGCAATGTAAGGAGAGTGCCCAAATAAAGCTTTAGCAGAAGCTAAAAGTCTGCAGAGGCTAAAAGAGAAATTGAAAAGTAAAGAGGAATCTGAGAGAACTTTATATTTGATCCTAGAGGCAACAGGAAATCACTTAAGTTTATTGAGTAAGTTTGTACCATGGTCAAACCCACACTTCGGAAAAATCATTTTGACAACTAAGTGGAGGATGGCTTAGAGAGGGGAAAGGAATTGGGTGGAGAGATCCATCAGAAAACTATTGCAATGATCCAAATCAGAGAGGAGAGGATGTGGCTTTGACGGATGTTGTGAAGGTAAAAATGACAAAATTTTTCAAATTTCTCATAGTAATTTGACCTGGACTTCTTTCTTATACCCATTCACTTCTCCCTGGTGCATAGGAAAGAGCAATAAGAGAAATTATTATGTCTCTCTTATATTAATAACCCATTAATATAAGAGATTCAAGGTTTGGTTTGCTTTGGTTTCCTTCCCATTTCCTCATTCTGCACTAGGTCAAATTAGGCTCTGAAGAACTGGGATGACAAGAGATTGGATTTCATATTCTCCTCAACATTGTTCAAGATCCCACCCAACTGGGGAAGCTTAGCTCTGATTAAAAAGAATCTAATCTAGGTAAATTCTGCCCCATTGTGTTCTACTGAGACAGGCCTGGACAGAGAGTAGATCCTTTGGTCTGGATTGCCCAAGTCTGGAGGTAGTCTGAATAGAGAGGAAAAAGAGTGATATAATCAAAGTCCCATCCCCTGCCCTCTCGTTAGAATAGGTCCACCTCTCTTTATAATACTCTTTCTCCCCTTAATTGTTAATCAATCTAAAGTTGATTCCCTGTCAGGGAGCACTCACTCTTCCAAGGGTATATAAACATCAAGAGGCCTCCCTGAGGGGTCTTTGATGTACTGAAGATAGCCAAATGACCATCCTTTCATTAATTATTTGCTAGTCATAATTAATAAAATTATTAATTACCAGAAACAATGTCTCTCAGACTTTTCATATATCACAGTACTGAATTTGGAGTCAGAGTTCCTGGGTCCAAATCCTGTGTGATCTTGAACAAATCACTTAACCTCTCAACTTCAGTTTCCCCACCTGTAAAAATGAGGTAGTTGGACCAGGTGATCTTAAAATTTCCTTTCTGTCTTAAATCTGTGATCCTCTCATATTTACCTGTGCATGTGGTACAACTCTCTCTTCTCTCTTGAAAGACAATAAGCTTCTTGAGATCACCTAGCACAATGTCTTCCCAAAAAAAAAAAGGTGCTTCATAATTGTGGAATTGAATTCAACTAATCCTTGTATGACTTAGTTTTGTCCCATCTTATTACTCTGCACAAACTCTAGCTTATCAGTATGCCCACCTAAAAGGTAGTGCCCAGATGTGAACTTGAGAGACTTATTATATAAATGAAAAACAACTTACTAATGATTACATATATTTTCTTGACCAGTAATATCTTTAAGTGTAAAATAACTTGGAAGTTAGCCCAAAAGCTGCCAAGCTTGTACTGTATTAAAATTATTTTTTAAAATCAAATTATAAATTTTGAAATTGAAAAACATTAAGGAAGTTGTATTTATTGTTATAACAAGTCAGTGCAAAAAGATACATGATGCCATTTTATTAAAACTACTTAGACTAATGAAGCATGGCCATTCTACATTCTTTAGAGGTACACCAGGAGACACAACAGGATGAGCCCTGATTGTGTGAAAAAAAAAAATCAAAATTCCTGGGTAATTATTCAGCAGGCAGCTGTGCCACTTAATCTTTTATGTATAACCAAACTGGCTTTTAAATCCAACTATTCATATGAGAAAATTGCCCCCTTTGTTTTCTTATTTAAGATAATTTTACTTTGTCATGTAAAATAGCTATGATTGTGCCTACAATCTGAAAAGAATGCTTAAGGGGGTGATTTGAAGAGAACATGGGGAGTCACAAAAGTTTGAAGATTTTCAAACAGAAAAAAACACTGGGGGGAAAAAAAAAGTCGAGTGCCAGCTGCCAGGACCATTCTGACAGCTGCTGGGAGGTTCATTATGTAGTAATATAAAGATGTTGTGTATTCCCTCCCCAAAACCAAACGTGAGCATATGTAAACTTAACGGTCCAAGTAGACCCATTTCTTGCTAGTAGATTCATATCCTACCTTCCCTATCCCCCCAGCCCACTTCATTCTGATCTCCCTACTAAGATGAAGACTGATGAGGAAGGCTTGAATTTACATTCCAGTAGCAGTAACAACAGAAGTTTTATGGTTAAGACAAAGAGGCCTATTGGATAGCATGCTAGGTCTGACTTCAGGAAAAACCTGTTTCAAATGTTCCTCTGCCACTTATTAGATGTGTGCCTAAGGGAGCTCCCTAGAAGGAATTTGGTACCTTAAAAAATGCACCTGAGAAGGGGGCAAATTCTGTCTCCTATGCTTGGTACCTAAGTTATCTAAAACAAGTCACTTAAGCTCACTGGGTCTCAGTTTTCTCATTTACAAAAGATATGATAGCCTCTGAGGTTCCATCCATCTCTGGATCTATGATACTATGAGAGGTATTGATGGAGGAAATTAAGTTCAGTCAATGAGTCAGTCAGTCAATAAATTTTTATTAAGTACCTACTATTGATGAGGTCAGGGAACTTCTGGCCTGCTTGTCCAATACAAGTGTCACAGATACCCAGGCTCCTTAAGAGTCTACCCATTATGGCAAACCTTTAATAAACTTTGTTTTACTTTGGCTGAGAGAAGAGTCTAATTCATTTGGCAGAACCTGGAGTGTTGGTATTTTGGGGTCTCATGCACCCCTAAACTCTTGACCTCAACATTTTATGGTTCCCTGATCCCAGGAAACACTGCTAATCTCAAGTTCTTCTCCAGCCAGGACTGGAAGGTACATAAACCTCTCTCTCTCCTTATTCCCTTCTTGCTCTCCACATACCTTGGAAGTGTTTTTGGGACCTGACCTCTCAGGTCCCATTAGGTCAGACAGCTAGGAGACTGTCTCATACTCAGCCTGACACCCTCACGTTCTCAGTCCAGTTTGGTTATGTTGGAGGATATGGGCCTGGGAGCAGCTTCTGAAGAATGGAGGACAAGGACAGATGCCCCATCCAGGAAGTGTAAGCCAGATTCTTTCAGTTCTCTTGGTGCTAGAGAATTGGGAAAACTTCAGGTGCTTTTTTGTGATTTTTTTTTGTCTTGTTTTGTTTTGTTTGTTTTCGAGGCTTATTCCGAGATCTTCCTTTATGGAGGAAGGGACTTCCAGCTCCTACACCTATAATGGGGTGCTCCTTTTTAATCCCCAAAAGTTCACCTTTGGGTTGTCTTTGACAACATTGGGAAAAACTTAGTTTCTCTAAAGAACTTAAAAAGAAAAAGCTGGTGTTCTTTTGCAACTCTGTTTGGCCTCAGTATCACCAAGAGGACCACAAAGTGCGGCCTGCTTTTCAGACTTTAAAAGATAATACTCTCTTTCAGTTAGAATTATACTGTGGCTGAGAAGGAAGATGGAAAGAAGTTGTCTACACAATGACCTTTGTTGAATTCTCTCAGAACACGGTTCTCAGGAAAGATTGTGAGATACTTGAAGCTAGAGCCTCTCCACAAATCGGCAATAGGAGCCAATTAAATGATCCCCTTCCTATGGCCCCCAGGGCTTCAGCCCCAGCCCCTCCTCCCTCAGTGACTCCTGCTCAGATCCCAGTCACCAGTCTCACTGAGGCAGCTCCCCCAGCTCCTCCTGCTGCTCCCCAACTCTTTTCTGCTTGGTTTCCCTTCCCTTTTCCTCTAGCCCAATACCCCTCATTTCCTGCCTCCTTCACCATCCACATCTCCTACCCTGCATCTCCCACCATGGCTCCTCCCTGCTCAGTGAACCCCTGCTCAGGTCCCAGCTACTGGTTTTTCTGAGGTGCCTCCCTCTGCAGCCCCTCACCCTGAGGCAACACCTACTCAGGCCTTAGGCCGTACTCCCACAGCAGTCTTCGAGGTATCTCCTCTTCAGACCACTTCCCCTCCTCAGGTGCCTGTTGACCTTCCCCCTTGCCAGTCGGATCCCCCAGTCTCACAGTCTGGTCCAGTTCAGCCAGCACCCCCCAGTGACTCCCTTACAGGAAACAGGTCTTCCTGTCTCGCTTCCCAAGCCCCTATCCCCACACCGCCTTCAGGGCTTCTTCCCCTAAGGGAAGTACCTGTCTCTCCCAGTGGGACAACCAGAGTGCATGCCCCATTCTCCATTTTGAATCACATCCAAGTTAAAGAAAAATTGGGGAGGTTCTTCAAAGATCCTACAAAGTTTACTGGCAGTTTCAGAGACATATCCCTGCAATTCGAGCTTTCTTGGGGATGATTTGCATATCCTCTTCTCTATCTGTTGTTCCACTGAGGAAAAGAGGAGAATCTAGGAACAAGCCCAAAAATTTGGGGATTGTTTGGCTAGCAATGACCCCAGAAAATACCACCCAGGAACAGCTACTGTTCCCACTAGTGACCCAGGACAGGATTACCAGATGTGTGAGGATAGGGGAAAAAGAGACTATACGGCATTTTGCCTGCTAGAAGGCCTAAGAACTGCATTTCAAAAGCAAGTAAATTATCAGAAAATTAGGGAAATGACTCAAAGAGAAAAGAAAAACCCTGCCCTTTTCCAAGACCAGCTGGTAAAAGCTATTACAAGGTACACAAATTTAGATCCTGACTCTGTAGAAGGGGCAGCAATCCTTAACATGTATTTCATTAATCAGTCTGCCCCAGATATTAGAAGTAAACTGCAGAAGTTGGCAATGGGACCCCAAACACCTCAGGCCCAATTAGTGGAGGACAGCCTTTGGAGTCCTTAACAACGGAAACCTAGTTGCAACAGAGGAGAAAGAAGGGAATGAACCACAGACAGAGAATATGCTCAATTCTAGGCTGCTGCCATGGCCAGGAAAAGCCCCTCTAGGACATCCCCTTGGGGGAAGCCCAGTACCCAAGTGTGCAATGGGGAAACTTGCTTTCAATGCCAAAAGGAGGGTCACTGGTCCAAGGAGTGCCCCTCCACAGTGCCCCCTTAGAGAGAGCCCCCGGAACTGACACCTCTAGAACTGTGTCCATCTGACCAGGAGGGACATTGGAGGAAGAATTGTCCCTGAGTCTGGAAAAGTGGTAAAGCCACCTCCCAGTACCCTGTCCTCCAGTCTTCTCAAGACTTGAAGTGACAGGGAAGCCTAGGGCTTGACAGTGCTCCCACTTTCTCCATCTCTCACTGAACTCTGGGCAAGCATCGAGGCTGAAGGTAAGGTTAACCATTTTATTATGGTTAAGTTCTCTGTTCTAACCAACTGGTTCTACCCTCCCCTTGACCAGTCAGGTCAGGAGCATCAAAAGGGAAACTAAGGGATATCTCCAGACATACCCAGTCCCCGCCTACTTGAGGATCTATTGTTTGAACACTCCTTCCTTATGCTCTCCTCTTATCCTGTCCTCTTGTTGGGAAGGGACTTGATGGTGAAATTGGGAAGCCAATTTTTTTTTCTAGTTAAGCCTCCCAGATCTCCCCATGTTCCCTCAGGAGTGTGGAAGATAGTTGAGTCAATTGTTTGAGATCAGGGAATTCCTGGGTGAGCTACTTCCACCACCCCAGCATTTGTTTGACTCCTAGATCCTAAAGTATTCCCCCATTAACGTCTATATCCAATTAAGCCCAAGGTCTGAGAGAAACTGCAACCATTAAGCTACACCAGGCCCTGACTCTGTCTACAATGGGGCCCAGAGCAGGTGAAAGCTTTTGAGACTTTGAAAACTAAATTGACCACTGCTCCAGTATTGGCTTTACCCAATCTAGAAAAACTCTTTACTCTCTATGATGATGGAAGGAGAGGACGGGCTTTGGGAGTTGCTGCCTGTTTTTGAAAACCATTAGATACTGTAGCTGGTATTGCTTTCCATGTGCTATATGTCCGTGGAGAATTTGGAAAGGAAGGGGATATCTGACAGAAAAAACTCCCCTATCAAAATGCCCTTTTATGTTTTGACCTTGCCGTAGTCATCTTTAATTAAAATTACAGTAGGGAAATTGTCCTTTGTTTTGGTCGTTTGCTTAACCTCCTTGCCAGGTTTGTTTCCTCCAGGGTTCAAGCTACCAACCTCTGAATGACCACTCTCTGACTGAATCCAAGTTCTCCAGCCCACTGGACATCAGCCATGTTCCAGAGTCTGACCCCTAGAATGTGATGTCTGATCCCCTTGAACAGCACCCAGAGAAGCAATGACAGCTCTACACCCCTTGCCAGCAGGAAGCACTTTCAGAAGCTGAGACCTTCACCCTTTACCCCAAGGGAATTTGGGTCCCATTTGTTTGAAAGGGGAAGGATGAGGTACAGGCTCTGGGAACCCCCTTGAGCTCTTCTTGAATCTTCCCACATGAGGCATTTGCCTGAGGCAATAAGCCTTTCTTTATAGCTCAGCCCAAATCTCTGTTACTAGCCAGACCTTCATTGTCCAACTACTTCCCACCCTGGATCCTCCCAAAATATCTATACCCAAATCCATTACCCTGAAACTAGCCTAGCCCTCCATTGTCTGTCATCTCCAGGTAGCCTCCAGCTATTTCCCACCCTTAGTCTCTCATTACTGGAGTCTGACCTCATTTGACTGAAAAGAGACCCCCCCCCCCCAAACTCCTCCTAGACCACCCCTAAATCCTCCCACAGCCTTTCTGTATATAAGACCCATCTTGCCTCCATGAAGGGGCTGAGAATTATCTAGCACAGACTCACTCTGTGTCAGATTAATTCTGGCTGGCTTTTCCAATACAAGCGTCACAGACACAGAGGCTCCTTAAGAGTCTACCCATTATGGCAAACCTTTAATAAACTTTACTTTACTTTGGCTGAGAGAAGACTTGAGTCAAATTCATTTGGCAGAACCCAGCATGTTTTGGGGTCTCAGGCACCTCTAAACCTTAAACCTCAACATTTTATAGTTCCCTGACCTTATCACTATAGGTGCCATAGCCACTGTGCCAAGCTCTGACGATGCAAAGAAAGGCAAAAGACAGTCCTTACCCTCAAGGAACTCACAATCCAGTGGGGAAGATAATATACTGCTTAACTCAGTCTTGGATACTCAACACTTTCCCAACTCCCTCAGCCTCCTCTTCCCTCTAACTGGAGGACTGAAGGGTAGGGCACTAACCTCCTCCCAAAGCTTTCCTTTATGGAGTGCAGTATTTGGACTTTCCAACTCAGTCTTCACTAGTTTGAACTCCATGGAACATGATGGTGCTGGGCCAGATACACTCCATTCCCCAGCCCACCCCCACCCCCCAGCTTCCTTTTGTGCTCTGTCTTCCTTCATTTGATTGTAAATTCCTTGAGGGCAGGGACTGTCACTTTTCCTATTTATATCTCAGACCTTAGCACAGCCTAGCCCATGGTAGGTACATAATAAATATTTACTGAATTGAAAGCACAGGTACTTTCTGTATTCATCCAGTATGGTTATAAAGTGGTTTATGTATATCCGAGATTCCTAACACTCTTGTGAGATAGGGAATTTTTCATTTGTTTATTTGGGGGAGTCCAAACCAGTGATTTCATTGGTCTAGGGAAAGCCTATTGAGAAAATTCCTTATACCAATACAAATCTGTAGCAATTCTGCAACTTACAGTCATAGAGAGTTGTATGAGGCAACTCTGAGAAGTTGTGACTTGTTCAGTGTCACCAAGTGTCAGAAGGTAGTTGGGTTGCGCTATCTACCACACATTAAGGGGCAGCTAGGCAATGCAATGGATAGAACACTCAGCTTCCTGAGTTCAAATCTGGCCTCAGACACTCAGTAGCTGTGTGACCCTGGGCAAGTCACTTGACCCTGTTTGCCTCAGTTTCCTCATCTGTAAAATAACCAGAAGTTTTCTCACTTTCCCCTACAGACAAAGAAAAAGGAAATGGTAAACCAATCCAGTATCTTCGCCAAGGAAACCCCAAATGGAGTCATGAAGAGTCTGACATAACCGAAACAAACATAACTGAAACAAAAATGACAAAACCACATATTACCTCCTACAAGAAGGTGAGGTAGGTAATGAAATATTTTTAATTTTCAATTTGTAAAGGAGAAATGGAAGCTCAAAAAAGTGAAAATGGCCCAAGTAAATGGAAGAGCAGGGACTGGAACTCAGGGCTTCTACCTCCAAGTGCCATGGTCTTACGATCCTATCTCACTGCCTTCCAAAGCTCCAAGTAACCTACTGCCTAAATAACCTCGTAATTTCATTTTGTCTTCCCATTTTTATTCTGAGAACTTAACTTCAAGGTTCATTATTTACTATGTTTACCCTCCGGCACTACCAACCCACAAAAAACTCATTATCAAATTTATAGCTGTAAGCTATCTAAAAGAACCTTATAAACCAAGTTAAATCCCAGAGATTCCAGAAACTCTCGGAAAGACTTCAAGCTTTCTCACTCTAATATTTTAATTGAAACTAAGTTTATTTATCAATAAAACAAAAACACACAACAAATAAAAGAAGTTCCCTTTTTTCTACATATTTCTCAGTCCAACCCCTTTATCCTTCTTCCCAAATGACTCTATAAACAACATACGAGGTATAATTTATAGTGAAGTTTCCCCATTCTGAAAAATCAAATCTAGAATGGCTTCAGTATTCACTAGGCCTACATTTAGAGGTCACCTGACCTTCTAGCAATCTGGGACTTAGAGCAATGGAGACCCTCCCCTGGTGCCACCTCAGCACAAGGTATGCCAAATAAGGTTAAGACTGCTTTTGTTGGACACGCACATGTTTCCAGGTCCTTTGTCTCCTGGGCTTAGTTGTTTCAGACTCTGAACTCTTTCATCTCACACAGTTTGGAGGTCCCACCGAGATTTTTCAGACTCCTCTCTGGAGATAGGAAGGGCTCCTCAGCTTTGACCAATAGGCAAAGGATATTGGGCTGGCTTTTTCCAGTTACCTCTTGGTAAGGTGGGGGAGCGACTCCCTTCTATGGAGAGTGAGGCCTGAGGGGGTCTGAAACTGAGAGCAGAAAGCACCAAAAAGGGGGAACAAAGATTACTGAAAGTCATGTAAGTCTGTACACAGACCCAGGTAAGGAGAGGCCTGAGTGATTTGGTGGTGGTTTGGGTCGACTGAGTCTGTCCAGGAGTTGGGGAGATTAAGAGGCAGTTTTCAGGGGGGACACTGATGAGTGGTCCCTGATGAGGGCCCCTCAGATTTCATGCCTCGGCACCCCAAGTTCCAGACCAAGAGGTTGACCACCTGTCCAGCCAGACTTTGGATCCAGAAGGAGGGAGCTGACTGACAAGCTGTCTCACCTGCCTCTGGTAAAGGAAAATTTTCAGCTTTAACCCACAAGCTGTTAGTTAATTGGGAAGGAATGTTTCCTTCAACCCCCCCCCCCCCATAATCCCTTGGGAGATAAATTTGGCAAAGCTGGTTGAGACTGTGTTTGTTCTAAGACTGTTTGTTCTGTGTTTTCTTTTTGTTTGTGTGTATGAAGTTTGTCTATTCATGAAAGAGAGAAAATGTCTTACTATTCAGATTAAAAAGCCTTGGGAAAGTTTAGAAATCTTTCTTCTCTGCCTAACTAAACTTAAAATGGGGAGAGAAAGTTCAGATCTTTAGCAGATAATAGATAAAATAAACTTTTTTTTTCTATTTATCTGAAATGCCTAAGGCAGAGGTAGAAGGAGAAGCAAAAAGGCCTGATTATGTTAATTAGGGTCAGGGAGCCACTACCCCCATCACCACCACCTTTAGAAGGTTGGAAAAGAGTGCTAGTGAATTTTTAGCTTGACTTCAAAACCAACAAACCAAGTTATGGGAAGTCAGAAGAGATAATGTCTATCTACCTTTCAGGCTATATTGGAATTTGGTTCAAAAAGTTCATATAATCATTAAATTCCTAAGGCCCCCACTTGAGAGGGAAGTTAAAAGATAACCACACCCAGTTTACTGGGTCTCAAACCCTTTGTCTATGAAAGGAGATAAGAGAAGGAATAGATTTGGGGCGGGAGTCCAGCGTCCACTGAAGGTGAAAAGGACGCGCGCGCGCACACGTCTTCTGAAAGTCACATGTCTTCTGAAAACCACGTGTTGGCTTAAAGATGTTTCTGGGGAAATAGATTGGAATTTTGTTTATTCAGTAAAATATGAGACCATTATATTTGGGTATAAATGTAAATCATGTTCAGATTGATCATTTGAACTCTTGGCTATTATGAAAATGTATACAGTGGTTTAAAGTTATAATTTAAATTCCTGTGTAAAGGGGTTTGGAAATGCATTCACCTAAAGTTTTTAGTAGAATATAAGTTTTAAACGTTTCTAAATTATGTAATTTGGAAATATTTATAAACTCTGATGTTAAAACAATTTTCTTATTCCTATTCAGAAGCTGTTATCTAAGGATATGGTTCTGTATGTTAATTTGGATGTAGGTGAAATGTGTAATGTTTCGGAATTTATAGTACTTAAGAAATTTGAATTTAAAGAAGGGCACCAAGGATGGTAAAGATATTTGTAATTATCACTAGAATCAAAAGAAGCAGTTAGAATAGCAGCATATTGTAAACTGATCTAAAATGTGATCAGGAATGGGTATTATCTATGTTGTAACAAAAGCAATTTTTGTTTGTTTGCTTGTTTAAATGTTGTACAAAGAGATAGAAAATGAAGAATGGGACACTCTGACCCGAGTGTTGTGACATTTTTGAAATAACTGTAATTTGGGAAATCTGTAAAATTCATTTCCTCATAGTTCCTGGCCAGCCTGTAATTATAATGAGAGTTAAATATCAGATTCTGATAAGAAAGAGAATGCTAAAGAATAGTAGTTTTGAGTCACCCTCCCCCACTTAGAAAAAAAAAAGGAAACATGGGGGTGGGGAAGAGAAAAGCTTCTACTTGTTTTGGAAATGCAATTGATATCATTGTGTTATTATGGTATCTAAATTGCAAAATCCTCATATATTATAAAAACTGAGTGAGAGCCAGGAATGGTGTTGGTTTTAATCTAAATTGGGTTGAAACTAAAAGATGGAGAAAAAATTGTGTAAAATGTAATGTTATATGTTGTTACTTCTGCTATTCAGAAAACCAGGTATATACACCTTTACCTGTAGTTATGAATGATTCTCTGTGCAGGGTGAATTGGAAATGTGTTGGGGTTTTTTTTTTTTTTGTAGAACTCTTATTAAGCAAATTTTAAAAATACATAGATATATAGAAAGGGATATGGCTCAATTTAAAAAATACATCCAGCTGAATTAAGGTCACTGGATTGGTAATTAAATGGGTTTTGAATTCAAAAGTTTAAATGTAAGAACATAATCATTGTGTTACTGGGAAACAGTTGTGTTATGATATTTTGAAATATTGTAACTTAAGAAATAAACTTTCAAGTTTTTCTTTATTTAAAAGGAAGTTTCAGCTATCATTTATGAAATATATTTGTGAGAAGTAATTATTGGTAATTATGTGAAGAGAAAAAGTGAAACCTTCTAAGTTTTGTCAATTATGTGGGAAAGATTTTATGACCAGAGAATTTAGAAATTGTGTATTAGTTTATAATATTAGGATAAATTGTTTTTGAAAAAGGGAAATATTCTTATTAAGAAATGTTTTACAAGATCTTTTGTTATAAGATGATGGGGAACAGATTAGTAGACAGGAAGACTAGGAGAGACAAACCCCAATATTAGGAGAGTGGTGTTTATGGGTTTAACAAGATGAGGGACACAAGATAAGAAAGCGCAGGTAGAGAAGCCTGCCCCTTAGTGCCTTTAAAGACCAAGATTGTAAGCTGTTAATGTGTATGGAAATAAGGGGGGGTTAGGTGGCCCCTAGAAACCTCATCAATCTCAGGAAAGGGGCAATAAGAAATTTAAAATTTGTAAAGGGAAAGTTAGTAATTATGCAAAGATTTTGTAAGATTTCTAGTCATTTTATTAATTGTGTACAGATTTTGTAATATTCAAACTTACTGTGAATTTTAATTTCAGGTGGATTGCCTAAAGAGTCCTTATGAGATTAAGTAAGGGAATTTCGCCACTCTCTACCAAGAAGGAATGGGAAGGGGCAGCAGTTATTTCTTCAGGCTCTGAAGAAGCCCCATTGAGAGTCGGTTTTGAAACTGGCCCTTTAAAGTTGGTATAATTGATTTCTAGCAATTGGATTTTGGTACCAATTTAGAATATAGAATAGGAATTAATTAAGTGTATGAGTCCTGGTAAACCCTTGTGGTATATTGTATATTGCTTTCATAAAAGTTTGGTGACACTAGGATAAATTCAAACTATTTTTTTTTTTAGAGAAAGGAAATACTTTTAGAAAAGATGTTTTGCAGAAGACATTTTGCTGTTTTAATCTGAATTTGTGGTTATTGCATGGTACAAGCAAAAGTTAACATTTGTAATTGAATGTATAAGTAAAAGGCTGAGATTCCTGAAGTAAGAATGAACAAACTTGAGAGAAAATTCTTTTCTAAATAATATGCGAATAATTAGACCAAGGGAAAAGAAGTTTGTGAAGCAAAGGTGCAAACACAATGCTGAATCATTATCCCAGTGAGCTACTATAATAAAGTGTGTGTTTAGGATATGGGCTGTTCAGCCTCAGATTATATTCCTTTTTATATATTAAAGAACTTGGTAAATGAGTATTTTGCCTAGTCATCTGCCTGTCACTAGATACTTGTCAGTATGGAATAAGGTCCTTAAATGTTAGAATAATTGAGTATCGGTACAACTGATTGAGGGACCTAGCTGTTATTCTATTAATTACTGAAACTAGATCAGAAATGTCTCCTATGTGAGGAAAAGAGTTTCAGTGCAAATTTCTTAAGGGGAGGTAAATTATGGAATACTTTTGTATTAATGGAAAAGTTAACTTCATTCAAAGTTTGTTACCACTGTGGAAATAATACCTGTTTATACTGTCTGTTCTGTGGTGCAAACATGTTTTATTATAAGCAATTTATTGATGTGCACTGTTTTGGGATTAATTACTTATGGATCCTCCCAAGTCTTTCATGATAACTGGAATAGAAGTCAGTCTCTCCTATAAGTAAATTCATTTGTATAACTATTGAACTCAAGGTAGAAAACTTCTATCTGCAAAGTGTTGATAGAGTTGAAAGTTTCTGTCTGCAAAGTGTTGTTACTTATATTTACATGTATAGAGTTGGATCCTCAATAGCATCTGATCCTCGTAAAGAACTAGACTCAGTGGAAACTTATGAGGGAAGAACAAGATCAGATAATTCTGTATGTCAGTTCTATCAGTTTGTAAGGTTTAGCCATTAACCTCTGCTTTGTCTAAGCAGAACAGTTATGTTAGTAAAAGAATAAGAACTTATGAGCTATCTTGTTTTATGGTTAAAAATGTAAAGGAATCCTGAATAATTTGAATAATGGGTTTGAGAAATTTGGAAGGATAAATAAAGGTTTGATTGGGAATATGGAAGGCAAATAAGAAGGTTTGGGGACAAATGTGGGTTTATCCAAGCCCTCCTGTCTGTGGATGGTGGTACTGGTTTTAAAGGGTTTTAAGCAAGTTGAGAGTTTGAGAAAGTATCTAGGAAGACAGAAAGATTTGTAACTTGATTTTATAATTAATAGCTCAATCAGATTTGAGAAGGAGAGGAAATAAGGATACAAATACAACTTTGAATCATTATCCCATGGACTGAGGATGGGATTATAAAGCTACTGTAGAGAAGGTATATCTGTGTATGAGTGAAATGGGGTCCCAGTGTATTTCAAAGTGATGAAAGAGCAACTGGGTATTAATACAATTAGTTGTTGAGATTAAACCAGAGACATTTTTAGTTGAGAGAAGAGAAATTTTAGTGTGAACTCAGGTTAAGCATAATTATAAGAAGGTAGAGAAGTTTGGAAGTAGATGCACATCTATTACAGCAATAATTTATAATCCCAATGGGAGATTTGATTTTTTATGAACAAGAATAAATATAGGAATGAATGTAGGTTATTTGAGGCTCACTTCAAAAATGTTCCTTAACTATAGATTATAATCATATCTTAAGCTGATTGTTGGTGCTTGTTATTTAAGACTTGACAGGACTGTTAACTGTTTCTTTGAGTTCAACTCCAGATAGAATGTTAAGAGAGGCTGCCCAAGCTACCCAAGCCACCAACCGATGGTGCCAGATCTTGTAAGATACAGGTATGAAGGTTGAAGGAACGAGTGTTCAGCATGAGCTGAGGTAGGATTCTTCTCAATGGGCTTGACCCACAAGCACCTGGCAGACTTTAAGCTTGGCTCAATGGAGATTGCAGCATGATATACATTGTGCCTGGAATTGGCATTCTGAAGTTTGGGAAATATGGTTCTCTCATTATAATTTTGTCCCTATTCTTGGTGGCAAGTTTCAATAATCAAAAGTTTTTAAATAAAACAACAACAAATCTACTTGATTCTGGAACATCTTAAA
>CM053588.1:95637114-95695441 GCA_028646515.1 Pseudochirops corinnae | reverse complement strand
TTCTTTGTAATAATATGAGGATAAGTAGGTCAAGGATTTGTGCGAATATTATTCCATTAATATCACATTTGTCTCAACTTTGTTATAATTAGTCAATGTTAAAAAGAGGATAATTTTTGGACTACTTGGAAACATTTTTAATTGTTTTAATTGTGAGCTTAATGTAAATCCCTTAGTGAAATCCCATCCTCCTGGTGGAAGACTTGATAACGGATTAATGCAGAATATAAGAAACTGGTTCTAATGTGTGATCATGACAATTGACTAAGACTCCAATTTTAATTTTGTAAGAATGAAAAGGGTTCTGGAGTTGTCATTTACATTGGTTCCAAGGTTCTTTTGTAGGAAAATGAACGAAAGGAGGCAGAAGGAAGAGAAGCTGGGATGCAGAGCTGAAGATGGATGACCCTAAGTGACCAGAGGATTTCCTCACATCTGGACAGCCATGTGAAAAGAGACTTTTGGACTTTGAAAGGACAATTGTGATTGTTTTCTTTTGAATCTCTGTATCTGTACTCATAAAGGGGACTGCCTCCTTGTATGTTGTCGATGTGACAAGGGCTGCAAGGGTAATTAGAATTAAGAAAAGTGGGGAAACTTCAAAAGGTATAAAAAGAAAAGGGGAGATTGGTGAGGGATGATTTATAGTGAAGTTTCCCCATTCTGAAAAATCAAATCTAGAATGGTTTCAATATTCAACTAAGCCTAGGTCACCTGACCTTCCAGCAATCTGGAGCTTAAAGCAATAGAGACCCTCCCCTGGTGCCACCTCAGCACATGGTATGCAAATAAGGTTAAGACTGCTTTCATTGGACACCCACATGTTTCTGGGTCCTTTGTGTCCCACTCTTAGTTGTGGGCCAGCCTTCCTACCATAAGAGTGAAGGCCAGTTGGGGGGGGTTGGGTTTCTGCATTAGAAGATTATATATTCATGGACTGGTTTCTACCTGTTGCTCTCTCCCTGCCGCCATGTGGGCGACAGGCGCAGAGTCCTTTCTCATGAGAAAGAATAAAGACCTTTTCTGACTTCAGATTCAGACTGTGAACTCTTTCATCTCACACAGACAGGAATATCCCAAACCTGGTAGTTCAAGTACTACATCTTTTCTTGTTCTTCCAACATCAAATGAGCTTTGGATATAGCCATTTGGTCATATATTAAGTGCTTACTAGGTGCCAGGCACTGTGCTAAACCCAAAAATCTAACCAGGAGTTCTCACTTTCCACTGTAGACAAAGAAAAAAATTGCCTTAAATTAGAGGAGAAACTGGACATACACTCTGAGAAGGTCACAGATGGAAAGGTCTCATACATAGATGATAACATTTTCTCATAGTATTACTTTTAGTAGCAGCAAAAATCTGAAAACAAAGTAGGTGCCCATATTTTGGGGAATGACCAAACAAGCTGAAGCAAATGCATGTAATGGAACACTCTATTGCCCAGTTAGAATTAACACATCTGATGGATTCAGAAAAGCATGGAAAGACTTGTCAGAACTGATGTGAAGTGAAGTAAACAGAACAAGGAAAAGACATGCACAATAACTGCAAAAAGGAAGTGAAAACAATACTAAAAGGCAGATAAACTTTGATTAAGCATAAAGATCAATTCCATTCCCAGATTGCTTCCATCCTCAGGAGAAAAGTGTGAGAATTCAGGTGCAAAATGCAGGACTTGATGTCAGACAATGGTCACCGCGTGTCCTTTGCTTAACTGCCTTCCTTTATTACAAAGGGACATTGGAGGGGGAGGAGCAGAGAGGATTATATCAGATAATGCCTCTATTGCAAAAACAGGTGGTGGTAGTTGCTGCTGCTGCTGCTGTTGTAGTTCAGTCTTGTCAGACCTTTCCTTACCCTATTTGGGGTTTTCTTGGCAAAGATACTGGAGTGGTTTGCCTTTTCCTTCTCCATCTCATGCTACAAATGAAGAAACCAAGGCAAACAGGTAAAGTGACATACTCAGGGTCACATAGCCAGCAAAAGAGTTTCAGACCAGATTTGAACTCATGAAGAGACTCCATGACCAGCACTCTATCCACTGAGCCACCTAGCTGCCCCAAAACAGAAGGCATCAATAAAATTCATAAGAAAGAAGCATATTTAAAAGTCTAGTAGGCAGGTCAGATACCACCAAATAAAAGAGTATCCATCAAACAAGCAAGCAATTAACAAGCATTTATTAAATATTTACTATGAGCTAAGCGACACAGTGAATAGATCGACAAGCCCGGAGTTGAGAAGACCTAAGTTCAAATCCAGCCTCAGACACTTATTAGCTATGTGACCCTGGACAAGTCACTTAACCCTGTTTACCTCAGTTTCCTCATCTATAAAATGAGCTGGAGAAGACAAACTACTCTAGTATGTTTGCCAAGGAGACTCCAAACAGGGTCACAAAGAGTTGGACATGACTGAAACATTCAACAACAATATGAGCCAACCACTGTGTCTAAAAAGTCTAAAAAATTCAAGCCTTCAGGCTCAGATTGGGGTAAAACATATTTGCAGGCAGTGATGGAAATCTTGAAGAATTTTACTAAGACACTGGATGGCTTCTCCATATTAAATGACTGAAATGCTCTTTTAGCATTTTCACCATCTTGGTTACTCTTTTCTAGGTGCCCTTCAGTTTTTCTTTGGCAGACCCTTCAGGAAAGCCTGAGGTCCACTAACAATGATGGGGATTCTGACAATCTCTTTTCCTGTAGATAGAGATCAGGTTCATTGTGCAGAAAGTACAACTATAATTTTTCACTGTGGAGATATTTTTCTGTTAGTCGCTTCTATCCACCCTTCAGCCTTTCTCTTTATTCAGAAGAAGCCATCATTTTAATTGGCCATGGACTTTAATGAGAGTTCTACACAGTGAAGGAAGAGGGAATCAAGCCAAATATAGACAGAAAAGCTACAGGATAGCTATATTAAGGTCATTACAGCTGACCCCATGTAAATTATCCTCCTGTCATTTTTCTTTCTCATTTCTTTTACCAGCCCAAATTTTATTATATACACATTTGAATGTGTCAGGATGCTTGCCAAATTTGCTAGATATTCTAAAAAGAATGTACTTTAAAGGGAAAACTACATCTTCTTTTTCAGAGACTGACAATTTTGAAAAAGTTATTTTCCAGAGAAAAGTTAAGAAATAAAACAGTGCATTTTAAATTTGTAAAATAAAAAAAAATAACCATTTGCTGGGCATTCACACAATAATAGAGCCTTGTTATCCTGATACCATTGAGGTTCATGGCACAGGGTTATTTTAGAGGTTGTTGGGCAGAAAACACAATAAGTCACCTTTTTTTGCATTCAATTCTGTTTTCTCACTTCTGAGGAAACATGCTTCCCTTCTTTCCCCATTTTCTTCTTTTTTTTTCTCATCTCCTCTTCAACTGAAACCCTAAAGCAGCTTTTGGGGCATAGGGGTCATGTTAGGATTGAGCAGAGAAGGCAACCATTAGAAGATAGGGGAAGAGCCATTCCATTTCTAGGAAAAGAGCATGGTATAGTGGGCAGGAGAGCAGGACTTCAAGTCAGGAGAGCCTAAGTTAGGATCCTACCTCTGACACTTACAAGCTGTGTAACACTGGAGAAATCATTTAAGTGCTAGCCTCAGTTTCCCCATCTGTAAAATGGACATAATAATACCTACAGTAGAGACCATAAAGGATTGTTGTGAGAATCTAATAAGATAATGTATGGGAAGCACTTTGCAAACCTTAAGGCACTACATAAATGTTAGTTACTGTTAAGATTAACCTGTTGTGTATTGAATTCTATATTATACTCAATCATGAAGAGCCACTAAAAAGAATATACAGTCTGAGAGTTCTGTAGGACTTAGTATAAGCATATTCCCTGCTTATGGTACCAAAACATTTAGCTAAATCATCATAGCATCATAGATTTAAAGCTAGAAGGG
Organism: Pseudochirops corinnae; assembly: GCA_028646515.1. Taxonomy (NCBI): domain Eukaryota; kingdom Metazoa; phylum Chordata; class Mammalia; order Diprotodontia; family Pseudocheiridae; genus Pseudochirops; species Pseudochirops corinnae. Next base: position 95,691,513 of record CM053588.1, on the reverse strand, counting down.
AATTTATAAGTTTTCCTACCTCATTTTACATAAAGGAAACTAAGGCATAGAGAGAAAAGTGTATTGTCCAAGATCCCACTACAAAATGAGAAAGTCAAGATTTGAACCAAGGTCCTCTGATTCCAAATTCAAAACACTTTGTGCTATACCACACTGTGCCTCAAGACCTTCCCTCTGACTGCCTAGGGCACTGAGAGATTAAGTGATCAGCACAATCAGTACATGTCAGAGGTCAGACTTGAACCTATGTCTTCAATACTCTCTAAATAGCCATCTCTACTATGCTAAGATGTCTCCCAAGGCAGTATTTGCTAAGTGTCAAATGAGTAAAAGGAAATTATTGGGGACTGGGGCAGCTAATAAAGGCTCTACAAAGGAACTGGGAGCTGAGCTGTGAAGGGTTGATAAAATTTGGAGAGATGGGAAGAGACCGAAAGGCATCCCAAGCTGGGGAAATAGAGTAAGCTGAGGTAAAGAGGTATGTGGGCAACAGTGAGTGGAAGGGCCTAGCTATGGTAGGAAGCTGGTGAAGGGGAGTGGTAGGCCCTTTAGTGGGTAAGATCCAGGGCCAACTTAAAGTATCTAAAGGTCCAGTGTCAACTCTTTACACAGATTATTTCACCAAGAGAGGGAGGTCCAAGACTAAGAATCAAATCTAGTCAGATTCTATAATACTCCTAGGACATTTTGGTTAATCAGAAAGCTTAACTTGTAAAGTATTCCTAGGGAATCATTTAAACACTTTAGAAAGTGTATTAAGTCCTTCAGGCCACAAGAGTGCTATTTAGAATATTAGTGTTGGGAAGAAAGTAAATTACTATTTCTGAATCCTGGATGCCTTAATGAGTCAATGCACAGGTGTATAAGAGAGCCATAGAATTCTAGAATTGGAAAAGGTCTTTAAAATCATCTAATTCCACTCCCTTATTTTGTAGAGAAGGGAAATGTTGCCTACAAAGTTTAAATTATTTTTTCCAAGATCACTCAGCAAGTTAGCAGAGAACATGACTCTAAAGAGTCTCAACTCCTTCCACAGTCATCAAAGTCTAGTGGCAAGACAAAAGTCAGGATGACTGGTGATGGCCCAAGATGCAGTGAATGACCTTGGCATCTTCGATGTCTAACCAAGCTCTAAATGCTCCACAGCGTCTACTTCAGCTGCCTTCATGGCCAACAGAACAAATTGTTCTTACCTGCCCATTCCACGAGGTGAAGTCTTCACATGCTGGGACAGACACCCCCATAACTCATCAACCAGTTTGTGGCCCTTTGGTTACCCTCAACCTGCTTTAACCTATCTCCTGAGACGGTTTACTAGGGTATAGCCTCTGTGCCTGCTAGAGCTTCTGGGAGCCACAAGTGAGAGTTGAATGCCAAGTGGATACCAAAGGGCTCAGCAAGCCTTCTCATCAGAGGTGTTACCCCTCCTTGAATACCCACATACCCCTGATATGTATATTACAGTGTTATTTACGTAATGGATGTTCAGAGAATAATTGATGAATGCCCTTCAAGGCCTACTAGTACTATAATCTGGATGTCAGTGACATTTTCAGTTTCAGTTTCATCTCCCAGGACTGTCTTATACAAACTCTGCACTCTAACTCTCTGATCTACTTACTCTTCCTCAAACATGTCTTGTGTTTTGCCTGTTCCATACTTTTTCTCACACCATTTCTTCTTCTTTCCCAGTCCTGAGCCCCAGAATGTTCCTTCCCTTCATCTCTGCTACAACCCTACTCATCTTTTACAATTCAGCTCAAGTCCTTCTCTTCCTCTGTGAAGCCTTCCCCACAGCTGCTCTAACACAGAGAGTTCTTTCTACAACAATATCCCTAGAAGACATCAGTGCCTATGCAATACTGGAGGCATGAGGTCAACAGCCATGCAAATTCCCATTCATATTCTCCTGTATACAAGTTCCTTAGCCATATATGTTTCTTCACCATGATTGTTCCCTACATATACGCCTTTCCATACATGTTCTCTGGTTAAGCATGTTCTTTATATATGTCCCTTCTCACACTAATGGTAACTTATAGGAGAAAGTTGAACCAGCTGCATGGGGGAATGGGGAGAAGGGGAAGTTTTCTTTGCACCTATCTTGCTTTATTATTTAGTTAAATGTCTTTTGCTTTGAACTAATGTGTTCCCTGATTGGTCTAGTAAAAGAAAGACATTGGTGAGGACTCTCTGTATGAGTGGATACTGATCCACAAAGTACCTACAACCTTGGGGGTACTTTCAAGGACCCAGATATGAAGAAGGACCTCCATTGCTATAGATAAATTGATTGAAATCTCAGGCCTCCCCCAGGGAGTAGGTGAGTTGTTTGTTTGGAGCACTTTGATTCCTGGGTTAAATTCAAAAACTGTTGGTTATATTAATTTAAGAAGTAATTAGATGCAGTGGCAAGTGGTGAATTTTGCATCAGTGAACCTGACTTATGAAGTAAGAGCACTTACTACCTATATGACCTTGAGCAACGCATGTAACCTTTCTGGGCCTCAGTTTCTTCATCTATAAAAAAAAAATGTTGGTTAGAATTAGGGTTCTTAATCTTTTTTGTGTCATAGATCCCTTTGGCAGTCTGTTGAAACCAATAGAGCTTCTCTGAAAATAATGGTTTAAAATTATTTTTTTAAAAACCACATGGAATTACAAAGGAAACCAATTACATTGAAATACAGTTATCATTTTTTTTTTTTAGGTTCACAGATCCCAGGTGAAGAAACCCTGAGTCCAGTGCTTCTGAGAGACCCTTACAGGTACAAGTTAAGGACAAGTGAGAAAGGTAATAAATCATAATTTAAATTTAATTTGTTTAACAACTTATTTTCTCATGTCAAATTTAAGACTTCATCTGGTTAACAAGCAGTTATCTCACTTAAAAAAAATAAAAAGGAAGAAGAAAAGTATGCTTATTTTAATATTAAACAAAACACATCTATGTCATAAGCCTCGCTATTCAGACCATATGATTATAACTAATGTAGCCTTTGCCATATGGCTTGTAGGAAGACTGATAAAAAGAAGAAACATTCTCCTGGGCACTGAATTAAACTTAACTTAAAAGCTTACATTTAGTGAAGTGACATCAAATATCATAGAAATACACTAAAGCATAAATTAAATGTTAAGGGAATGATCAGAGACAGGAAAAGTTAGTTAAGAAAGGCTTATTAGGGGTAGCTAGGTGGCACAGTGAATAGAGCACCAGCCCTGGAGTCAGGATTTGGTAGTAAGGAGGTGAACAAGTTATTTCAGTCAGGAGAAGGTACATGGGCAAAAATGAACAAAATGTGTACAATGAAGAGTAAGGAAATGGGTCTGGTAGGACCTGAATTGGAATATAATGACAGTTTGAATCCTAGCTCCCCAACTTACAACCTGTGACACCTGGAGCAAGTCACTTTAACATCTCTCAACCTCAGCCTCAGTTTCCTGATGTATAAAAGATGGCAGTAGACTAGATAATCTCTCAGGTCCCTCCAAACCCTAAATCTAAAATTCTGTGATCTTATGAAATTGGATAGCTACAGCAGGGCCTTAATGAAGAACCTTAAGTGTTAGACTGATATAATTGGGTTTACTCTTATAAGCAAAGAGGAACAACATAGATTCACCAAAATTTAGGAGAAGAGAAATGATATGATGAAAATGACATTTGAGAAAGAACTCGTTGACAGCAGTCTGAAGATCGAACGAGAAGCAGCATGATGTCACGGAAAGTACTCTACCTTTGAATCTTGGTTCTGACACTTAGTACCAGTAAGGCCTGGAACAAATAACTCTTTCTGTCCCTTTTTCCAATCTGTAAAATCAGGGGCTGGCATCTTTGAGATGCCTTCAAGTCCTAAATATCAAGACTAAAGACCACAGTATGAAGGAACTAGAAGTCTGAGCAAAAGAGGAGAGAGGACCACCAGAGAAGGGGAGGGAAGAAGAGCTATTCAGGAAGAGGAGAGGATACATACTTGAAAATGTTTTCTAGGACTGGTCCTTCCCCCTCTCTACTCTACCGTTCAAGCAACAGGAGAGTCTATAACTTTATCAGGTCCCTGACCTCTCTCTCACCTCCCTATTCCCAAACCTGCCTCATCCCCTCATTAACCTGGAATACAGACATAAAAACAATGAGCAATTCAGCTCAGCCGTTCCATTCTGTCACCTGGTGCACAGAAATATCTCTGCCAAGGTAAGTTTGATAACCTGAAGATGTTTCCTAAGGTTTGCTGTGCATGGCCAATAAAAACCACATATGATCAATCAATCACAAGTATTTATTAAGTGCCTTCTACATTCCCAGTACAATGCCAGACCTAGACATGACAAACAAGAATGAAACTCTCTGTCCTCCCAAGGAGTCTAAATTGTAATAGGGGAAACGAATATATCATAATATACATACAGAATAAATATAAAGTGAACAAATATAAATTTACACAAAGACTACACTTTGTATCTATTTTCTGTTAGACATATGCACCTTTTAGAGGGAACAATAGCTTTGAACTTTTCAAAGAAAAGGTGCTACATAAATACATCATCATCTCTCTACATTCAATTCCTGAAAATGGTGGAAATTTGCTTTAAAAGTTCATAAATAAATGGAAGTAATAAAGGAAATATGCACCTAGATTGGCTGCTGGCTATAAAATGCAAGCAGACTTTCATATATCACTTACGTGCTTGGAATCTTCTGGAAGTCACATTTGCATTAGTAATCATTGCACTGACACATTTCTCTTTTATTTTAAACTTAAGAAATAAAACAAGCATTTCCATAACATAGTAGAATAAGAGAAAAAAAGATGATTACACATGAAACTGCAAATCTATTATGTAAAACTTGTTATGCCTTTAAAATGTATATTTTTGTCCTCCCCCAGATGGCTACCATTAGACACAAATATATATGTATGTTCATAATGCACATACACGCACACAACCATTCTATTCATACTCCTATTTATCAGTTCTTCTCTGGATGCAAATAATTCCAGTGTTGTATGTGTACACACACACACACACACACACACACACACACACACACACACACACACACACATATATATACATATATTATATATGTACACACACACAATATATATGTATATGAATATAAATATAAATTTAAATTATTTAATAGGCAAAGAAGGGGTCCTATCAAACACTATCAATAAAATGAAGGGTAGTTCATAGAATCATAACTTTAGGAATCCTAGAGATCATCTCACCCAACCCACTCATTGTACAGAGTCACCCACTGCCCACAGAAGCTCCAGGAACACAAAGCCTGCACAGCAGAACTGGGATTTGGTTCTTGGGTTCCAGATCTAACATGCATTCCACTACATGCAATTCTTCCGGTTAAATTATTCTCTTAGAAACTTCAGCACCTCGGATGTAAATAGTAAACACTTTCTTTTAATTTTTTTTTTTGGAGGGGGGAAGGCAAGGCAATTGGGGTTAAGTGACTTGTCCAGGGTCACACAGCTAGTAAGTGTTAAGTGTCTGAAGCTGGATTTGAACTCAGGTCCTCCTGACCAGGGCTGGTGCTCTATTCACTGCTCCCCATCTAGCTGCCCCCTCTTTTTAAATTTTGAAGTCTTTTTAGAATCACTTATGAAATCTGCCTCTCTGTATTTGAATTAGATTCTAATAGAATCAGAAGGATTGGAAGAGAGGTCACTGAGGTGAACTTTCCACTCGTGGCAGCAAGGTTTCCTACAATATCCCTTACAGATTGTTTCTTTCAGACCAACTTGAATGCCTCCAGCAATAAAGCGATCTGTCTCTCCATGACCTAGGCTGTCTCATGGATGGACAGTTATGATTGCTAGAATGTTCTTTCTTAGGTTGAAGCAAACATATCTCCTTGTAATTTTCCCCAGTTATTCTGTGTTCTCAAGAAACCCAGAGAAAGTTGACTTAATCTTCTAAGTCATTGCTCAGTTCTTGATGTCTCCCTCTCTCAATTCCCTTAGAATTTCCTTCTCTAGACTAAACCCAATTAGTTCTTTCAGTTGTTTTTTGTGTTACATGGTCTCCAGGCCCTCTCAGAAATTATGGTTATCCCTTCCTGGCCACCCTTGATTTTTCCATGTCTGGTTCCTCTCAAAAAACAAATTTCTGTTTATGTAGTACTAAGAGAGAAAGGGGCACAATGGATAGAGTACTGGCCCTGGAGTCAGGAAGGACTGAGTTCAAGCCTGGCCTCAGATACTTACTAGCTGTATGAACCTGGGCAAGTCACTTAATCCTGTTTGTCTGTTTCCTCATCTATAAAAGAATGAACTGGAGAAGGAGATGGTGAACCACTTCAACATATTTTGCCAAGGAAACCCCAAATGGGGTCGCCAAGGGTTGGAAACAACTGAAATGCCTCAACAACAACAACAAAAGAACAAAGAGGTAACTATAGTAACTATATCTAATTGACCTGAGAAGAAAAGAAGTCAGGAAGATAAGGATTCAGCTACTAAACCTGAGAAGTCCTAGCTACAGGACCATAGGCAGAACACCTTTCCTTTCATTACCTCAGGCCACTGCCTAATGCTAGGAGTTAGGGAGGACAGTCTCATCTGTATTGTCAGAAGGAAGAAAGGAAGCAAGTATTTATTAACCACCTATTACATGCCACTCACGGTGCTAAGGTCCCTACAAACACTGTCTTATTTTATCCTCACAACCTTGGGAGGTAGATGTTATTATATTCCCCATTTCAGAGTTGAAGAGACTGAAGCAGACAGAAGTTAAAGTGTCTGAGGCAGAATTTAAACTCAGGTCCTCCTGACTCCAGTCACCCAGTGACTAGAACTCTATCCACTATACCAGAAATTTTTCTATACTAATTAATGACATAACACGACCAGACATCTTCCCCAAAAGGAAAGGGTTTAATGTTTACAAAGTACACTCCTTTAGAAGAACCCTGTGAGGTAGATAAATTCAGAGTGATTAGGTGACTTGTCCAGAGTCACACAAGTAGTCAATGATAGCTAATATTAAAACCCAGTCAGGTCTCCTGATGCCAACTCCAGTGCCGTTTCTTTCCAGGCTACCTCTTAAAATTTGGTGCCCATAATTCAACACAATACTCTTGGTGTGTAAGAATATTTCCAGGCTTGAGAAATTCCTGCTGGAATGGAAAGCGACTTTTGTGAGCACAGAAGAGCTCTCTAGGGTATGACATCTTAAATTGAAAGCTTTGTTTACCTTGATAGGTCTATTTGCATATAGGTTGTCCTTTACCAGAAGTAGCTTTTGTTTCCAGGCAGGCTTCTGGTTTACAGAGACATAGGTGCAAACTGGAACTAGGCTCTAATATTTATCCCTGGGAATACTCAAAGTGCTACAGACCTTTTTGTCCAAATGAAACCATGAGTCTGGATTCACGAAACATTTTATACAATAATATATAGTAAAATCCTTTTCATATTCTTAAAGCCTGCAAATAGAAGAAATATTACATTGAAAGAAATGAATATATTAACTATGATTTTGTCTCTCAGGAAAAGTAGCCTGGCAATGACTACTAGAGATCTGTACTTTGAATAAGAAAAAGCCAGGTTCACCACCTCTCACTCATATACTGCAGACTCATCAGATAAGCCTTAGTGTCCCAACTCTTGAAGACTGCAAGTTGTAATACAATTGCTGATCTATATTGGTAAGAGGATAGTTCTAGATGCCCAATACCCTACCCCCTAAAAAAGAGAGAAAGAGGGTCAGGAAGACCTAGGTTCAAATCCTGCTTGGGTGCATATTAGTTTGTATGGCTCTGAAGAGGTTACCCACAAAGAGGGTTAGGGTTGCCTGAGACCCCAAAATACCAACATGCTGGGTCCTGCAGAAAGAATTCCACTCAAGTCTCAGCCAAAGAAAAGTAAAGTTTATTAAAAGTTTGCCATATGGGGTAGACTCTTAGGGAGCCTAGGTATCTGTGATGTTTACATTGGGCAAGCAGGAAAGAGCAAGTCTGTACAGAGTAAGTCTGTGCTAGGGTATTCTGTGGTGCTCTCACACCATATGGAGAGAAGATGGGATCCTATATACAGAAAGGTTGTGGGAGGAATCCAGGGGTGGTCTAGAGGAGGAGTTTGGGGAGGGTCTTCAGGAATCAAGATGAAGTCAGACTCCAGCAATGAGTGATTAAGGGTGAGAAGTTGCTGGAGGTTACCTGGAGACCACAGACAATGGTGGACCAGGCCAGTTTAAGCGTGGGAACAGGAGCATCAAGGGTGGGAAATAGTTGGAACAATGGAAGTCTAAAGACTTAGGCCGAGCCACAACTTAAGGCCTATGACCCCAGGCAAATGCCTTCTGTGGGAAGATTCAAGAAGAGCTCAAGGGTCCCAGAGCTTGCACCTCATATTCCCCCCTCAAACAAATGGGATCCAAATTCATTTGGGGTAAAGGGCGAAGGTCTCAGCTTCTGAAAGTGCTTCTTATAAAAATGAAGAGGATACCCACAAAGAGGGTTAGGGTTGCCTGAGACCCCAAAATACCAATATGCCAGGTCCTGCAGAAAGAATTCTACTCAAGTCTTCTCAGCCAAAGAAAAGCAAAGTTTATTGAAAGTTTGCCATATGGCATAGACTCTTAGGGAGCCTAGGTCAAGAGCAAGTCTGTTACAGAGTAAGTTTGTGATAAATCATTCTATAGTGCTCTCACACCACATGGAGGGAAGATGGGATCCTATATACAGAAAAGTTGTGGGCGGAATCTAGGGTTGGTCTAGAGGAGGAGTTTGGGGAGGGTCTTGAGGAGGAGTCAGATGAGGTCAGACTCCAGTAATGAGTGATTAAGGGTGAGAAGTTGCTGGAGGCTACCAAGAGACCACAGACAATGGTGGGCCAGCCCAGATTAAGGGTGGAAAGGAGGATCAAAGGTGAGAAATTACTGGACAAGAGGGCTAGCTAAAGACTTAAGCAGAGCCACAAAGAAAGGTCTATGGCCTCAGGCAAATGCCTTCCTGGGAAGATTCATGGGACTCCTGGAGCCTGTATTTCAAAGATTCAAGGAGAGCTCAAGAGGGCTCCCAGAGCCTGTACCTCATCAGTCCCAGAGGAGTCATTTAAACTTCCAGTGCCCCCAGGCATCTCAACAGGAATATAAATTACAGACATTTGGGCATCTGCATGGTCAAACAAAATTTCCTAACAAGTTGGGACAACCTTTGGGAAGGGAGTGGGGAGAAGGAAGGGGAAAGGAAGAAGAAGGGGAAGACAGAATGACGGGGAGGGAGAAAGGGTAGAGCAGAATGAGAAGGAAAAAGAGAAGAAGAAAGAAGAAGAGAGAAAAGGCAGAAGGGAAGGGGGAAGAAAGGGAGGCAGAAGATAGAAGGTGAAGAGAAAAGGAAATAGGAGAAGGAGAAAGGGAGAGGGAAAAGGGAAAAAGAGAAGGGAAAAGGGAGAGGAAAAAGAGGAAAAGGAAAAAGAAAAGGGAGGGGAAGAAGGGAAAAGGGAGAAGTTAGGGGAGAAGGGAAAGGGAGAGTGAGCTGGAAGGGGGAGGGAAGAGGAAGGGGAGGAAGAAAGAGTTAGAAAGCCAATCTGTCAGAGAGAAAGGAATCCCATAATCACAGAATGACAGAATTTAAAAGCTAAAAGAAACCTTATCCATTGTTCACACACAAAAGGAGTCCCCACTTCCCAAGGTGTCCCATTCCTCTTTAGCATTGCTGCAAGAGTTGGAAAGCTTTTCCTGACATCAAGCTTAAATTTGTCCGTTTGCATCTTCCATTCTTTCCTTCTAGTACTTCTAAATGAGATCAAACAGAACAAGGCTCTTCCACATAAGGACCCTTCAGATTTTTGTATCTAAATTATATCTGTATCTTCTCCTCTCAAGGGGAAACATCCACCTTCCTTGAAACCAACCCTTATACAACAGGCACTCAAGACCCTTCACCATCAAGATTGCTCTCTGGGAACTGTCCACAGCTTATAAATATTTTCTTAAACTTTGGCACTGCAAAACAGAACACAGTACTCTAGATGAACTATAAAAAATAGCATATATAAAGGATTTTAAGGTTTTCAGAGCACTTTATAAATCTGTCATTTTATCCTCATAACTCAGGGAAATAGGTACTATTATCCTCATTTACAGAGGGGGAAAGTGAGGCAAAGTTTACGTGACTGTCCCAAGGTCACACAGTTAGTGTCAGAGGTCAGACTTGAACTCAAGTCTTCCTTATATCAGGTCCAGCTCTCTATTTGCTACACCATCTAGCTGCCTCTAACAAGGCAGACTAAAATGGGATAAGAATGCATTAGCTTTTCTGGATGTCATGTCACACTGATGATTTATATTGAACTTGAAGTCCACTAAAACCTCCAGATCTTTACTTATGAAATTGATTTGTTTTGTACCCAAGTATGAGACTTTACCTTGCTCTCTATTGAATTCCATCCTATTAGACTTAGTCCAGTGTCCCAAACTGTCAAGATCTTTTGGGATCCTGAATCTTTCATCCAGTTTTTAGCTATTCCTCCCAGCTTGATGTCATCTAAAAATCTGCCTAGCACAGTATCCATTCCTTTAAGACACTGATTAAAAAACTTTTAAGCAGTACACAGTGAAGCACATATATCTAGAGTTAGGACCTCCTTGTGCTGGAAAATCCAAATACCCCATGGCCTTCCCAACATGGAACATCCCATTAGTGATTGCTCCAAGAGCCCCCTGTGGAAGGCATCAGACTGCCTTCATTGCCCTCCTGACTTCTGGTTGTCATTGGCTATTAGGATGACTGGCTTCCGGATTTCAAAACCATGGCCTCTCCCCACCATCACCCTTCTCACTTTTCAGCTCTCTTTTTATATTGTCTTCAGTTCTTAGAATGTAAGCTTCTCAGCACTTTGCATATAGTAAACACTTAATACATGTTTGTTTCCTTTCTTCTAACCCACTGGAAGCCTCCTGCTCTGATGACTTTGATCCAAAAAGGCATCCACCACTTCTGAATCCAATTAAGTGCATTTTCTTCAAGTCCACATTTCTCTACAAGAATACAGTAAGTCTAAGAGTGGTTACCCTGCCCATCTGTTCAGCTTAATTATAAATGTTAGAGAAGAACACTTCCTGATTGAAACAATCAGAACTAGATATGAACAAAGCCTGTACACCTTAAATCAATCAAACACATTTCAATTAAATGCAACAGTAAGTCTATTTTAGTTGAGTGAGAAACACAATCACACTCTGTGATATAAACCCAGGCACTGTATCAGAAGCAGAGAGAGATTCTGAAGGTCTGGCCATGTAGAAAAAGGAGCAGGGAACATTAAGAACTGAGAAAAGAACTGCTAGCACAGGGACAACTAGGAAAAGAAGAAAGAGAAAATAAAATTGAGTTCTTCCAAAGAAAGGGGAAATTGAGGAGGTCCATTGGTATATAGGTATCTTAGGGTGGAAAACCTGGGATAACATCACCAGTTATATTCACCTCCGCAAGGACTGAGAGAAATTCAATAAAACGTCAGCTCTTTTCCCAACTTCTAGTCACTGTGCTTGTTTAATAGCAGAAAATGTAATGTACTTAAATTGCTTCTATACCCAAATGTTTACAGTAACCTGGATTTTGCCTCAACTACAAAATGTTCGCAGATTATCAAGAGATAAATATAAATGTAAATTAAGGCAAAGAGTCAAATTTTGGCCTAAATGTTAGAAATCTTTCCAAGGAGGAGCTCAGGATGATTGTGATGGTATTAACTAACTTATTTAATAAAAGTCCATAAAGCAGGAGAGGAAGGAATTCTGCATACCCAAGAGGCCATTACACTGCCTGCCCTAAGACTTAAAATTAGCTAATTCATGTAATAGGATCTTACATTAATATACTTAACTGAAAGCTTTGCTAAAATCTAGGTATTTGCTGAAATCTCATAGCATTCTCTTCATTTACTAGTTTAATAACACTGAAAAAAGTTTTAAAACAACAGTACTAGCTAGCACTTAAATAGTGTTTTAAAGGGATTGCAAATTTTATGACATTTCATCGTCACAACTCTGAGAGTTAGGTACTATTATTATCCCCATTTTATAGGTAAGAAAACTGAGACACAAAAAAGGTTAAGTGACTTTATCCAGGGTCACACAGTAACTACATGAGGCTATATTTGAACTCAGAACTTCCTGACTCCAAATCAGCATTCTATGTACTATATCCTCCAGTGTCCTCTAGGTTGGACAAAGAGAGGACGTCCAGAAAATGGCCTTCTGAACAGGCAGCAGACTACCTGATGTGCAGTTTAAAACCTTAAAGTTCTCACCAGAACAAATAATGATCAAGAAATCTAATGAGAAACTATAATAAGTGAATTCTACCACCCCTGAACTATACAAAAAGCCAGAAGCCCACAAGCAAAGTCAATGCTAGCTCAGTCAGAGACAGGACACACATAGCCTACAAGGATTTGTATATGGAGGCAGCAAGAGTGAAGGGCTTGCCTGAAAAAGCCCTAGAGTGGGGACCTCGGAAGCCCTGGAGAATGGCAGTGTGCAACAACCAGCAACCAGGTTCAATTAGCACAGTTACAGGTTCACACTTGGATAGCCTACAGGCTCTGAGGTCCTTAACACCCGGTTCTGAAATGCCAGAAAGGGCCCTGAGGATTCAGTGCTCTGAACTTTGAAGATACAGTGGACCTTAAGGTAGAAAGCAGAAGTCAATTCAAGAACCCAGAGGGCCTAGAATGAGACAAAGCAGAGTCAATTGCTCCATCCAAAAGCATAGCAGAAGACAGTCTAGCCCTGGCATAAAGCCCCAAGGTGAAGAGATGAGTGCATCAAAGAAAAGATAAACCAGAGTAGAAAAAAGTATTGCAAATTTAGAGATCCTCATTAAGCAGGAATAAGTAATTCCCTGCAAGCAAAGACTCGAAAGGGAAAAAATATATATATTTTCCTGGACTACATGAAAACCTGAAATTAAGCAAGATATTTAAAAAATGAGATTAAAAGGAGACAAAAATTAAAAAGGAGTATAGTCCAATAATGAAATCTCATGTTTTTCCCTCCATTGATCATCATCTACATGTCCTCTACCATGCATTCCTCCATTAATTCTTAGATTTCTTTACATGAATATGTCTTCCTTTTTTTGTCTTTTTTTAATATGCTTTTGAAAATACGAATGGTACTCCACTTTATCTATCCCTGCCTCTTACCTAGGCTACCCCTTCTACCTATCCTGCTTTGTTGTCAGTGTTTATAACAGACAAATCCACACATTGTCCATGTCCAGAAATATGTATCTTTTTCTTCATCTCGAGTTCCTTAACTCTGTTTCAGAAGCCAAGTATTCATTGCTATTCAATAAAATATACCCATCAAAAGCCACATTCCATTCATGAGTTTATTGTCACCCATGAGGCCAAATTTGCACTGTTGTATTAGGACTTCCAGTTTCTCATGTGTTGCCTAAATTTTGGACATCTGTAAATTGACATTTGAGGCTGTGTGTGTGTGTGTGTGTGAATATACACACACACAATACACATCTAGACATGAATATGTATATATTCATATGCACATATATGTTGTGGATGTACATGTATATGTATGTATATATGTGTGTATACCTATATCTCTCACTGGCTCTTTTTTTGGATTTTTTGTCTTAAGTAAACTTCTAGATGTCTCAATAGCTATTATTCCTCATTTATCTTTAGAGTTCTCTATGATATCTACTATGTAAGATATAAATAGCCATTGTCTTCCTCCCTCCCCTCGTTCTTTTTAGTTTAAAACTCCTTTGACAACATTTACAAGATACCCAGGGTTCTGATTGGTTTTTGTTAAGTTCATTCTACCTCTAGCCAGGAATCTGTCATCTCTATATTTTAAACAATGGTCTAGAAGTCCAAATCACACTATCAGACACTATCTTCTTTTTTTTTAACCTCCCCAATCATTTTTTCTCTTTTACATTCTTTGCCTTCAATGGGAAAGTGAGGAAAATACATCCTGTGCTCCACAGTCTTTAGTTTTTTGCTGAATACTTTATAATCACTGACATACTTTTTAGATTTCTTCTGACAATATCACTTGTACACATACAAACCACCAGAAGTAGGTCATTGGCAGAAGGAACTGATTGACCATCCTCCCTCCTCACCAAGAATCTCAAGGGAATGAATAAGTAGAAGGACACAATATCTGTCCATGGCAAGCAAGATTAGTTGTCTTCTTTTTTTCTTTTCACTACTCTAAAGACATGGACTTCCATGGGAAAGCCAGTAGTGTCAGGGAGCAAGGCAATAAGCATTCATTAGGCACTATGTGCCAGGGACTGCGATAAATTTTGAGACTGTAAATGTAGGCAGAAAGAGAGGCAGTCCCAGGTAGAGAACAAGGTGGAAAAGATAAGGTAGCCAGGAAGGAGGATGGTGGAGAAAGTTCTCAGAGTCAAGAAAGGAGCACAGGAAGGAATGAAGACATGGCTGTCCCAGGCATTTCCCTTGAAAGTGGAAGTTCTAGGAAGAAATAGCCAGTTGGAAAAGAGTAAGAGATTGAGGTAGAGCGTATTTCCCATGTGAGAAGTCCAGGAACAGAGTGGACTTCCAGGGTGAGGTGGCTACTGTGACACAGTAGAGAAGTCCAGAGAACCAGGAATGAAATAGTCTAAATGTCAATCAATCCACATTTATTAAGGGCCAGGCACTGTACTAAGTCTGGGGACGCAAAAAAGAAGCAAAAGAGACTCCCTGCCCTCAAGGATCTAGTGATTTAATGGTAGGGAAAACATGCAAACATATGCAAGTCAAGTTATATATAGGATAAAGAAGATATAATTAAGAAAGTGAGGGTGAACGAGGATTTTGAAACAGAGAAACTGGGTTAGTGCTTAAAATTTAGCTCCACCTAGTGGGCCACTGAGAAATACTGCACTCCCCCACTGGATAATTACTATGATGGCATCGCCTTGTCTGTAGGCTTAACAAAAAACAAAAAAATCTGTATACAAGTTGATTCGGGTTGACTACAAGTTCCACAAGAGTATTGTGAGCACTAAATAACTGGTTGCTAGAGACCTTTTTTCCTCTCACTTTATCACTAGATTCCTTTGAAGTTCAAAAGGGGAAGCTCAGGCAAAGGCCCTTAGCACAGTCATTGGAATACCAGCTATCTTTTAAAATGTTATGCAATTATTAATACCACATTGAAGGGTCCTATGGCTCCAAATAAGTCCCCAAAGCATTTTTAAGCACTTAATTTTTATAAGACATTGTGCTAGCCCCTGGGCAAACAGAGACAAACAAAAAAATGGCCCCTGTTGCCTACAAGCTTACACTCTACAACAACATAACATGAAAACAATCAAGCACTAAGCACATTGTACATAATAAATGCTTAAAGATGCTTGTTGAAACAAGTTTATACACAATTGTTTGAGAAGGAAGAGAGAGCACTACCATCTAAATAAAGAATTATTAACCTTTTTTGAGTCAAAGGTCCCTTGGCTGTCTGGGAAAGCCTATGGACTCCTCAGAACCATGTTTCAAAATAACTGAAGGAAATACTAAGTTTCAGGTAGAGTTTGGTGAAAATTAAAAACAGAATTTTCTTCCCATCCATGTTCATGGAATCCCTGAATTCTATCCATGGACCCCTCCATGGATCTCAGATTAGGAAACTCTGAACTGAAAGGATCAGGAAAGACTTCCCATAGAATGTGGCCCATGGGGTCAGCCTTGAAGGAAGCAGAGATTCTAAGAGGCAAAAAGGAGGAAGGAATATGTGCCAGGCATATATTCTGTGTGAAGGAAGCCCTGGGACAAGAGATAGAAGGGCAAGTATTGGGAACAAGAAGTAGGCCAATTGACTATAAAGTAGTGGATAAAGGCAAGAAATGTAGGGAAAAGTGAGTTGGAGCCAGATTGTGGAAGACTTATAATGCAAAACTAAGGAGTTTATCTTAGAAGCAACAGGGATCATTCTACAAGAACCCAGCTTTATCTACAAAGAAGGTGCTAAGCTCCTATAAGCAATTGGCTTATGAACCTAAGTTTAGCTCTCTAGGCTAGTTTCACAGCACAAAAAAAAGCAATAATTATTGCATGTTTCTAAGAAATGGTTGCAAAATGCAGAAACTCAGTAGACTAGTAAAATGGGAAAAAAAATAATGCAACTTTCAAGCAAAAGGGGAGACTATCACTCTATCTAAATGAATGAAAAGTCCAAGAGGTAAAATTTCTGGATAATTAATAATCAACTTATTAATTAGGCTAGGAAATAATCAATAAATTGATGGTCAGTAGTCTCTCTGGGTAACAAAAGACAAAACCATGGAGATGGCTGAATGCTTAAATACCTCTGGAAAAGGAGGTACCCCTGGCAGGCGAAAATCAACCCTGACTGGTTAACAATTGACGATGCACAGACTTTTTCTAATAAGGAGGTAGGTTAAAAGTCTTCAGTTCTTCTTGCTGAGACTGTGACTTGATCTTGAGACTCAGCTGCCTCCAGCTATCTAGACAAAGGAATCCATCTCTACCCAGACCACTCAAGTTGAACAATGGGGGGGAATGGAGAGGGACACAGTTCTGGGACATAAGTCTAGAGTTTTTAGGGCTGGAATTCACCTAAATTAGATTCCATTTACACTATAATCAGAAGTAAACTCTCTTATTTGGGTGGGATGCCACCCAAGATTAAAGAAAATATTCCTGGAGAATGAGGCCAATCTCATCATCAGCCTTGTCCTTCAGAGACTGACTGACCTTGAGTACTGGGCCTTGAATGAGGAAATAGAAAGGGAAAGAAAACACAGTTCTAATTTGGTTATTATCAATAGAAAAATAATAATTTCTTTCACTGCTATCTTAAGATTGACTCAAGTAAAAAGACTTCCTTTCTACAAAAATTGAAGGCAAATTGATCTTTTCTTTTAGAGCAAAATTCTCTAGACTGATTTTTCTATGTTTTGTAGAATAAACTAGTTGATTACTAGTGAATGCTGCCCAGTCACATCCAGGAAGGAATCCCTGCTCATTTATGGAATTTACTAGGCAACTCTATAAAATCTCCTTGGGAAAGAAGGGTTGATGTAATAGAAATCATAGTTGTGGTCCTGGTAATTAGAGGGCTTTATAAGCCCTAATATTTCTTTATCGTAGTTCTTTGATGGTTTATTTTGCAAACATACTTCCGAAGTGCTTAATTTATCATTTTTATGAGACTCATTAATCTTCCAACTCTCCAAAGATCAAATATGTCCGAAGCATTTTCTAGGAATATTTTACAAGCTTATGTAATAGGAAATAAGGATGTCAGCAGCCATAGCCAGGACACTCATCTCTCATTCTTAAGATGACAAAAATAAAATAAAATTCTTTTGTTTAGTTGTCAAAATTAGGTTTTCTATTGATGGGGTATAGGCTCTGTGAACTCCCTTGAACTTTCCTTGAATCTTCCCACTTGATGATGTGCTTGAGGCCGTAAGCCTTTCATTATAGCTCTGCCCAAACCTCTTACTCTTACTAGCCAGCCCTCCATTGTCCAGCTACTTCCCATCAGGAACCTATCAAAATATCTATGCCCAAATATGTTACCCTTAAACTAGCCTAGCCCTCCATGGTCTGTCATTTCCAGGTAGCCTCCAGCTATTTCCCACCCTTAATCTCTCATTACTGAAGTATGACCTCATTTGACTCCTCCTGTAGACCCTCCCCAAACTCCTCCTCTAGATCACCCCTAAACCCTCCCACAACCTTTCTGTATATAGGACCCATTTTGTCTTCATGAAGGGGCCAAGAATTATCTAGCACCCACTCACTCTGTGTCATATTATTCTGGCCAGCTTTTCCAATACAAGTGTCACAGATACAAAGGCTCCTTAAGAGTCTACCCATTATGGCAAACCTTTAATAAACTTTGCTTTATTTTGGCTGAGAGAAGATTTGAGTTTAATTCATTCAGCAGGACCCAGCATGTTGGTATTTTGGGGTCTCTAAATTTAGGGGTGCTCTTTGGGCACCCCTAAACCTTAAGCCTCAACATTTTATGGTTCCCTGACCTCATCACTATTATACTTTTCATTTTAAAATGAGGATCATGGTAGCAGAATTTTTTCCCAAATGTTCACCACTAACATGATACTAAGTCAAAAGTTTATAACATGATTAATAGGACCAAACTTAAAGAAGTTAATTTTTCTGGAGCTAGAAATTTTCCAACAAGATTAACTTGTCTAAAAATAACACTGTGAAATGAACTTGGGTACACCTATAAACTCTACAGTCCCAAAATGGGGGTAAGGGGGAAGGGAAGAGGGCAGGCTTGGAGAAGAGGATGGGAAGGAGATAAGGAAAGAAAATCACCTTCTAGTTAAGGTGCATCTCTGTTAATACATTATTCTGATTCTGTCACATTCCTGTTTTCCTCTGTCAGCTCTATTTAAGGCTCAGTAGGCTAAGAAATAAACCCAGCCTCAGTGACTTTAGAATTCTTTTTCTTGTACTTACTCTGGGTCTTGATCTCCAATACTAGAGTTCCTTTCCCTTGAGAAAGCAGGATAAGAGTGAGTTGTAGCAAGAGAGATTTCTGTCAGACATGCAGAAGAACTTTCGTGTTCAGAACCAAGGCTGCAGTGAAGTTTCGTGATGCAACACCAGCAAGTGCTGCTAGAAACACCTCGGATAAATTAATGTGTTTGACTTTGAATAAATTTTCAGTTGTTGCACATTCAGAAACCTTTTACTGTTGCCAAATTTTTTGTGACCCCATATGGGGTCGTGACCCACAGTTTTAAGAAGCACTGAAAATTACCTGTGGAAAATGAAGAATCTTTTTCACAGCAAATCGACTGAAGATATTTTTAAAGTTGTTCTGAAATGGTTTGAGAGGTCACTTCCAACTCATAACTTTAGGATCAGTGATCTCTCCTATAGGGACTATTGTGCAGATCAAATTTTTAAAACAATTATGTGACATTCTGTAAAATGATGCAGAAATAGAGTAATATACAAACACATCCATAAAGGCAAAGTGATAAACGATATCACAGCACTTAAAATATATTTGGTCTCCATTAATTCATACACAGCTTTCAGCTTTCAGTTGACTTACATTGACTTATTAAGCATCTGTTAAGTGTCTGTTCAAATTTAGAAATCTCTGCCCTTGTGGAATTTACTCTCAGGTAGGGGGATAATAATTACAACTCGAGTTTTTAAAGCACTACAAAATGTCCTCTTCACAACACTTTTGTGAGGCAGGATGTTTAAGCATCACATCATATACATATATACGAAGAGCTTAGCACTGTACTTGGCGCATAGTAGGCATCTACATCACTTATTGACTGTATATGGTGTATGCATGTGTATATATACATATGTGTGTTTGTGGGTATTTCATTGTTGTTGAGTCATTATAGTTGTATCCAACTCTTTGTGACCCCATCTGGGATTTTCTTGGCAAAGACACTGGAGTGGTTTGCATACCTACACATACATGCATATATGTGTATATACACATACACAATGCATAGATAACATATGTGCGCACACATATGTGTGATCTGTGCACTATGCATATATGCTCTCTGCATCTGTATGCATCTGGGATATGTGTGTCATATACACATGTGTGTTGTGTTGCATATACATGTGTGTATGGGCACTCATTTGTATATACATATATCTTACAGATAGACAATCTAGTATCCACTGATAGAGAGCTGTCCTTGAAACCAAGTAGGCCTGGGTTCAAATCCTACCTCTGACACATACTATATGATGCTTAGCAAGTCACTTAACCTCTCACCCCTCAAGGCAGCGATAGCTGACTTGCAGGGAAGGTGTACACTTGTAGAAGAAGGTCCCCCTACCCAAGGAATCCAAGATCCAGCCCCTATCCCTCTCCTATGCTACAGATAAAGAAGATGAGTTTGAGAGAGGTGACATTCTCATGGCCAGTAAATGTTAGAGCCAAGACTCAAAGCCAGATCTCTCCCGATGCCAAGGCCGGAGCTCCTTCCATGACATCACATGACTTCTCAACATAACACAAATACAGATAGCCATAGTGCACAATGTTAGTGCATTAGAAAAGGACAAAACAAAGTCCCCTGTGAGATCTGAAAAGGAAGGTTGTTATTGAACCAAGGAATTAAGGGAAAATACAAAGTACAAAACCTTACAGATCATCTTCTACAACTCCTTATTTTACAGATAAAGAAACTGAAGCCAAGAGAAGTTAATTGACTAGCCCAAAGCTATAGAACAATTTAATGTCAGAGCTTGGACTAGGACCCAGGTTCCCTGATTCTGAGCCTGGAGGGCTTCTCACTAAAGCACCATGCTGCCTAATATCTGGGAAAACACTTCATAAATTGTAAATTGCTATAGAGATGTAAAATGTTATTGTAACATAGAGAATGTATTATACATATTAAAGTCTTACTCCAATGCCTCATCACTCTTTGATGATAACCTTGGGATCTTGAAAGCAATGCCAACAGATCTCAAATTCTGCCAGGTCCTACGAAGCTGGAAAAGCTTGAACGTGTGACCAGAGATAGACAGTCTGTCTGCCATCTGATGACCAGCCTGCTGATATTCAAAGAGGCTCATCACTAAAGGGGTGGACATCAAGTGATAAATTTTTGGGGCCATAGTAATTCATTCAACCAGTTAGTCATGAAGAGCCTACAAAAGAGCCATAACTAGAAAATTTTAAAACTAAACCAAAGTGAAGATGATGGAAAAAGGGGGAAGTGGTGGAAGGATATCTTGCCTTAAGTAAAATGGCCAGGACCTTAGAGGTCACCTCTCTGCCGCCTTCTTCTTACAAAAAGGTAAAATGAGGTCCAGAGACAGAAACTGAATTGCCCAAGGCCATACAGTTGTTAATGTCAGAGTTAAGACCAGAAATCCAAGCCAGGATTCTTTATACTATTCTTGCCTCAGTTTCGCAGAGTGTCAGGCTCATGGTGAGAAGACTGTGTCTGCAAAGCTAGTAGGGTAGATTCCAAGGATGGGATGAGGAGTAAACTTTCCCTGGCAGTTCTCATGGGAATAGTCTCCTCAGAACCAGCTTATCTGGTTGTGCAAAGTCTAAGAGCCATGGGCCACCAGGAATGTCCTTTCTCCCTGTCCAAGGAATCCCACAGCAGCCCTGAAGGACCTATCCCACTGTCCAATGTGACTGGCACAGACCAAGTGGTAAGGCAGAAATAGCCCTAGGCTAGGAATCAATCAGTCTTATTTCTACCTCTGGTACTGTTACCAACTTGCTGCATGACCTTGGGCAAAGCCCTTGCCCTCTCTGGGGCTACTCTTTAAATCAAGGGGGTTAAGAAAAGATGGATTCTCTAACCTTCTTCTTTGATTCCAAGATATCCCACAGAGCAGCATCAGCAGCTCCTGTGGCATGAGGAACAGAACCAGGTCAACACTGGACCTCCTGGCAAAGAGATAGAGTGCTACCTCTGCCATGTCTGCTGGCTCTCTCTTCTGGCCAGAAAGTCCTCAGAGGGCTTTTGGTTTGGAAGCAGCCAGAGTGACCCAAGATCAGCCCCACATAGACCAGCAAGAGAGAAGGTCATCACAGTCTAGGACAGCAGGCTGATGGTGCCACAGGGGTAGTGAGGGGTCCAGGCAGCCATGGACTCTCCCAGTTTGCAGCCCACAAGACTCCAAACCATTGTTAGCCCCAATGAAAACAGAACACATCATTTTTTTCATCCCCAGAAAACAAAGAACAGCCTTCACCTGCTTCAGTTGGGTGCTGGGAAGGTTGATTACTTCATGTCTCTGACATACTCTGACATAAAGAAAAAAATACTTCTAGGACTACCAAGAGGGTAATATTGGTAGAGGCCTGGCCCCCTAGAGGGGAGGGATAGGTGTCTTGGGGTGGGGGCGCTAAAGGCTGACTCAGATGGGGAGGAGACCTGGAGTTTTAAGATCTTCCCTGTCCATTAAGGGAAGCTTGCTTAGGGAAGGCTTGCTTGTAGGAAGACTTTCACACTTTTTGATAATTTCTAATCGGGCACTAAGTCATCCGTTGCTAATAGGTGGAGGCTCCCCATGGAGGTGGGAAGGCTTTCTGAACCTTTCTCCCCATTCTTTTGTTTTTCTCAATGTTCCTTGCCTTTCTTTGTAGCCCCAGCACTGAAAACAGTGTATGACTCCCAGCCCAGAGTTGAGTGCACAGGTGACATCTAAAATCCTTTTAGTTGAATTCCTTCTCAATCCACATCCTAGCACCTCCTTCAGGGCATTTATTTAGCACCTACCATGTGTCAAGGAGTGTATGGAGTGCTCAAGGAGAACTAGCATCTCTGAGGTGAAAGCTTGCCAAACCCTATTCAGGGCTGCTCATCTACCTTTGATATCTACCTGGCACTCAACTCTCACCAGAGTCTCCCAGAAGCTGTAGCATGAGCAGGGGCCACACCCTAGTAAGCCATCTCGGCAGACCCCCTAAACCTAGTTGAGGGTAACTGACAGGCCTCAAACCCACAGGTGAGTTGGAAGGTGCCTACCCCAAGCATGTGATGACCTCCCCCAGAAAAATGGGATGATAAGAAAAATTTGTTCCAACAGCCATGAAGGCGACTAAAGTAGGCACTGTGGAACACTTAAAGCTTGGTCAGACATCAAAGATGACAAAGTCATCCACTGAATCCCTTTTGTCCTGCCACTGGACTTCAATGACTCTGGAAGAGAAAGTGAGGCTGATGACTCTGTGTAACTCTGCCTCACTTAAATCCAATGTAGGCACCAGTTAAGACATCACCTTGTGATGTTATTGGTCCTCTTCAAAAAAGAAAGACAAATAATAACTAATGGCCAGGAGGAAGAAGTATATGTCCAGGCCAATTTTAATAACCAAGGAAATTCTCTGGAACCCTAATCCCCCACTATGCGTTTTGATCAACATCAGTAGTAGAATGTACATCTACATACATCACAAAATCTCAGAGTTGCAAGAGACCTTAGAAGCAATCTATTCCAACCCATTTGTGAATGAGACTCCTCACTATACTATACTTGTGTGTGTGTGTGTGTGTTTTGAGACTTTATTTGCTCACCTCCAATTAGAGAGAATCCACTATTCCATTTTTTAGACAGCTCTAAATTCATTCTCCAATCTTCACCACCATGCCTCAGGTGTCTTCGCTCTTCACACTGTGACTCTCTTTTCCCATTGGTGAATATCTCCATTTCGAGGAAGGACCCAGGCAAGCCATCTTTCATTCTCTAAACTTCAATACCATGGCCCCATGCCGATCCCTCCCCCACCACACTTTATTGTTCAGCTCCATATTAAATCTTGTCTTCTCTCGTTAGAAATAAGCTTCTCCAGGTTAAGGACTCTTTCTTTTTACTAGCATTTGTAAACCCAATGTGTATGTGCTTGGCACTGTAATGTTAACGAGATTTAAGATCTTCCCTGTCCATTAAGGGAAGCTTGCTTAGGGAAGGCTTGCTTGTAGGAAGACTTTCACACTTTTTGATAATTTCTAATCGGGCACTAAGTCACAAGGGTTGTGATGTCTTCTGGTTCTGAGAAGTGTTTATATATATATGGGAGGGTAGATGTGGAGGGGGGTATGTGTGTGTGTATATATGTCTGTGTGTATGTATGTATGTGTGTATATATACACACACACACATACACATACACATATACATATACATATACATATACATATACATATACATATACATATACATATACATATACATATACATATACATATACATATACATATACTCTGAGCTGGTATTTTGCTTTGGGGGCCCCCTTATGAGAAGAATCTTGTGATTCCTTGGTTGAGATTCTGAATGGCCATATGATCAAAGCTCCCCGACTACTCAGATGTAAAGGCTCTCTCTGTCCAGGGATATATATAAAGTGTATAATTGACTCAGGCAGTCAGAGCCCTGTCTGTTGGTCTTTATTTTTCTGCTTGTTTTTTCTCTGTTTGTATTTTCTCTGAAATTCAGGGAGCTGATTTTTCCCCTAAACTAGTGAATGTAATTTAAAAAGATTGTTGACCCCTTAAACAGCTATCTTTCCTAGTAAAGCAGATCTAAGAACCTGTGTTAGCAGCCATCCTGGGTATGCCAGTGTGGCTGCCACTACAGGCACTTAGTGCACAGTTAACAAGTGAGTGTTAACTTGATTGTAATTGTCAGGAATTTTTTCTGGCATTGACATTAAGTCTTCCTTTCTACAATTTTCATTCATTGCTCCTAGTTCTCCCCTCTGAGACCAAGCAGAAAAAATACATACATTATTCCTCTTCCAGGTGACAGCTCATCAAACACTTAAGACAATTGCCACTGGGGTGGCTAGGTGGCACAGTGAATAGAGCACCAACCCTGGAGTCAGGAGGACCTGAGTTCAAATCCAAATCACAAAAACTAGCCACGTGACCTTGGACAAGTTACTTAACCCCAATTTCCCTCCAAAAAGTAAAAAAAAAGACAACTGTCATGCTCTATCCCATAACCAGAGAGTCTTCTCCAGGCTAAACTTCCTAATTCCTTCAATCAGTGCTCATAAAGCATGATTTTGAACCCTGGCCACCCTCTTCAGATTGCAATAAAGCTTCGATGAAATCATGGTTCCTTGAGAATTGAAATATTCCATGTTACACACTCTGTGTTACTCTTATTACTATTGTGCTGTTGCTGGTGATGATGATGCTGGTGATGATAATGATGATGATGATGATGATGATGATGGTGATGGTGATGATGATGGTGATGATGATGATGATGATGATGATGATGATGCTGGTGATGATGGTGATGATGATGATGATGATGATGGTGATGGTGATGATGGTGATTATGATGATGATGATGATGATGGTGATGATGGTGATGATGGTGATGGTGATGATGATGGTGATGATAGTGATGATGATGATAATGATGATGATGATGGTGATGATGATGATGGTGATGATGATGATGCTGGTGATGATAATGATGATGATGATGATGATGATGCTGGTAATGATGATGATGATGATGATGATGATGGTGATGATGATGATGATGATGATAATGATGATTATATGCATAGATACCCTGTCTCCCTGACTCCCAAGCTTTAGAATACTCACAAGTCACTTTCTATCCCAACCTTGGTTGTTTTGGTTCTTATTCCATTCTAACATTTGTGTTATTATGTCCAGACCTGTGATTTCATTAGTGTAAGGTAGAGAAGTTGAAACAGTGGGCTACATGTAATCCATATCACTCCTGAGTGGGCCCAAACCAAATTAAAATATAATTGGGAAATATTTAACAAAACTAACAAAAATACAATAAAACCCAGATATTATTACTTTTTTTTACTCATCATACATTTTATGTTAATATTACATTTTAAAACCAATTCAACATGCATCTGAAGGGATCCTTATGTGTGGGTTAATGATCCCCTTTTCTGAGTTTGATATCACTGTTTTAAGGGACTCTCCTGAAGAAATTTACTCCACCATTGCACCCTGGCACTGACAACTTCTATTTGGCCAGGTCACTGATAAGTAAAGTGACTTACCCAGGGTCACACAGCCAGTGTGGGTCAAGGATGAAATATGAACCTTGTTCTTGCCAACTCTAAGGCCAGAGGTCTGTGCAGTCTGCCATTCTGAATCTATTACCATTCAAACTTTCCCCCATTCTGTTGTGCATTTCTCCAATTCATCAAGGTTATTTTGAATTCTGATCCAAACCTTCAAGGCATCAAGCTGGTGTTATCTCTGAACTAAATGTCCATGTTCTGTGTTCCATCATCTGAATCATTGATGAAAACAGTAAACAAAACTAGGCACAAGATCTGCTTCTTGCAGCTAGAAGGACATTAGGAAAGCATTGATTTTCTGCAGAAAATGCATTGGATATATTACTGTAGCACTGTGTAAGGGTCAGGAACATTTTTACTATGTATGCATAGAGGTCACTGCAGTTTGACATTGTGCAAGTTAGAGTTCAGCAGGTTTATAATTGATCCTGCATAGAAATATGCATTTTTTCCCTTTCTTTTTCAGTTCATTCCCTTCTAGCAGAGGTCAGACATTAATTGTGTTCCGTGTCAGCCACAGACTATACCCCAAAGTCAATCTTTGCCTCCTGGATTTAACCTCTATATAAAAAGTTGACATTCGAATTCATGTTTTAATCCCTATTAAAAATATGTCTTAGATTTTACAATGTATCTTTTTTTGTCTGGAACTATGAATTCATCTGTGTTGGAATTCCCCATTGTGCAGATCAGTACCATCATGAATTCCGGTCAGCAACAGACCTAGAATTTATAGTCTTCAATGTTTCCTGAGGTTCTGACTTGTTTAGTGACTTGCCCCTGGTTATACAGCTAGTACATGTCAGAATAAGACTTAAAACCAGATCCTCTCAGCGATACCACACTATCTCTCGTGTTTTTTGTTAGCATTACTAAATGAACTACCTTCACTTAAGTCCTTAGGCTTTCACAGAGATACAAAGTAGTAATACTACTATGAATAAGTTAGATAAAATTTTTAAGTTGTTTTTGAAACTCAGAATAGAGAAGGGAGAAGAATATAGATAAAAAACCCTTTAAAACTATCTACCATGAAGGATATCAGGTACAATACAGAAAGAAGAAAAACAATAGAGGAGATGCCCAGTAATTCACTTGAGACAATATAGAATTGGGGACAATATTTATGGCCTTACATAATTTATATGCCAATGAACAGAGGAATGGGTAATTTATCACTTGAAACTGAAATTTTAGCAAAAGGGGGTGGTTATGAATTCAAAACTATTACGATGACTTAGACACGAGACCTTGAAGAAAAATACAGGAATGGAAGGGTAAATACATAAAATGTACAGGAATATGACATCCTTAACCATCTCCCCTCTGCAATCTTGGGCCACTTGGTCAAGTACCTGAAGCTTGCCAAGATCTTTTCCTCCCAGTCACCATTAGTTGCACTTTAGGAAAAGGCAAAGAAAAAGTCCTGCAAAGAAAACCAGTGTGTCCATCCCCATATGCTGCATAAATACAAAAGGCAGGGTAACTCATTTGAAAAGAGTTTTATCTCCTGGTATTGTCCGTTGTCAATCATCTTGGAAGTAGCCCAGGCAAAGGAGACTGATCAGAAGAATTCCCTATGTCTTTTCTTTTCAGCAAGATGCCAATGTGTATGCTTAAGCTACATGGAGACATTTCCCTGCTTCCAAAAAAGAAGCCAAGCTAATTGGTGAACATATTAAGCACTCCTGATTTAGCTCTATTTCAAAAGCATTTGGGTAAGGATAATAGGAAGGAAGAACATAAATGATATCTCTACATAAGTATACTACAAACCACTCCCACTAAATGGAAGAAATGGATGAGTTCCCAATATATATCACAAAATTGGCAAAGAAGGAAGATACAGTAGTGTTGGGAGATCGCAACCATTGTTAAGATTCTATGATTCAGTGATAAATATAAGATAGACCTAGAAAGGTCTATAGAAACTCTAAGGTAGACCCAGAAATCAGTCTAGATCTGAGTCTAGACCTCAGTAGACAGAGATTGCCCTTCTTACTACCTATCAGGGCCAAGTCAAAGATACAGCACCTGTGCTATATGAGTAGAAGCAAAATTCTTCAATGTCAACTCTTCTTCCTCAGAAGCTTTTTCCAATAGTCAACTTAGAGTTCTCCTTATATAGTTTCCTCCATGTAATCAGACATCAAATAAGACTAAGTGCCATGGGAATAGGTTTCTGATGTCCTACACACAGGAAATCCACAAGTATGGATAACTGGAGGAGTAGGAAGTAGTTAGTAGAGGGTTCCAAGGCAAATATGTCCTAGTTTAAAATACACATCTAACCTAGTTTATTTTTCCACAGTAACTGATGTCCCCTTCCTCCTCTTTCTTCTCTCTTCCTCTCCTTGGAATAAAGGGGAGAAGAGAAATGAGATTGTATAGGGAAGCAATAGGCTAAATTGTAAAGTCTGATTGGGTTGAATGGCTCAAATGAGGGTAGGCCAAGGTTTATAGCCTCACAAATAAGTCCTGAATGTCATTCAGTAAACATTTATTGAGTATCTATTTCATCCAAGGCACTAGGCTGAGTGCTAAGAAGGATACAACGATAAGACAAAATCTCTGTTTTGAAAAGGCTATGGTCTAGTAGGAGAGATGAGACATATACTTGAGTAACCATAATTCAAGGTAAAATGTAAAAGTGAGAAAGACAAAAAAAAAATGCTACTGGCACTCAGAGGAAGGAATAATCACTTCCAGTTGAGTGGACCTGGAAAATCTGTACAGACATGGTGGCATTTATATTGGGTCTTGAAAGACCCAACATCATGATTCAAACATTGGCAAGTGATAGTTCAAGGACAGAAATGGCTTTCAGTGACACACTACCCCTAGTTGGGACGTCAGGAAAAATCACAAATTAGACCAAGTTCTTTCTTGCTTCCTCCCACCTTCATTCTTCTTTCCTTTTCCCCCAGTGGATCCATCATTCTGCTCTCCCCAGTCTTCTATCACACACAAGCCTGGTCTTCATACTCCTTCATACTACTACTTTATGGGTGTTCCAACTGCCCCATATGCTAAAATTACACCTCCTTCCTCCCAAGCATCTTTCCCAGGAGCTTCTCATTCAGATTGATGCCAGGTAGGCATTGATCTAATTAAAATACTAACACTTGTGTGTGAATTATTGCTATTTTAACACTTTCAGTATATACCTACATCCCCAAAGAAGAGTTTATTGTTTTAACCCAAATGAATCTGTATTTGTTGGGACTAGGGAAAGGGAGTTTGCTTTTCATTGGAGATTTTCTGATATTCTTTCCCCATTGAGATGTCCTTCCCCCTCTTTCCTGTCCTAAATAAATGTAACAAAAAACAGTCTTATGCAATGGCAAAAGCCTTGGATACAGGGTCAGATGACATAGGCACAAAGCCCTGCTCCAGTGTTGCATGACTTTGGGTAAGCACATAATCTCTCTGAACCCCAGTTTCCTCATCTGTAAAATGCAGAGGTGGAAGTAGACAGCCTAGTAGAAGATCCCTTATCCCTTCCACTTCTAAATCTCTGATCCTGCATCAAAATAAAATCAAAGTGATTGTTGTGTTCAGTCTCCACATTGCCTTTTGGGAGCCCCAGTCAATAGCTGTTATTTGCATAACTATCTATTTGTACCAAAAAGTCTAGCTTTAAATATGTATATGTGTGTGTGTGTGTGTGTTTCTAATACCTATTTCCGTTCCAAATATTGTTTCCCATGTTAGTTTCTATTTTTTTTTCAGATAGCTTTCCAACTAATTATTATGTGCTCTCATTTCCAACTTCCATAAGTTATAGTGTGGTTTGAAAGTCCATTTGCAGAATAATATTTACTAGGCTACTAGAAGTGACTAAAGAAAAGTATCCAACTTTGGGGAATAATTTGTCTTACAGATTCTGAGCTCTACGTGATGGATGACTCATCTATACTCGGGACTTGGAATGGAAAAGAATTCTAAATCCTTGGGAGGAATGATAAATCCTTCAATAGAAAGTCTTGTATTTCAAGTGTCAGACATTTAGAATAAGGAGTATATTGCTAATATGCTAAGAAAAATATTTTTAATCTTCTTGTTTGTGCAGTCTTGGCAAAGAAACAAAATTATATTGGGATACTTTATGAAAAATAGATTTCTTTTTCTTACAGAAAATGAAAGTTCATGGCATACATAGGTTAAAAAAACAGTCTCACTCACCAATTCACCAATATGAAGAAGAAAAGGACAAAGAGTCATGGTTGTAAGAACATTTAACTCTTTTCTCTGGAGCAGTCCATCAATATACTCAACACAACCAATGGGATCCAATGAGCAAAATTTAATAATAAAACATAGTTACAAAAAATTATGCTTCACTTTAAGACAATTAACTATTTTTACCCCCCCAAAAAAAAGTGAATTTCAGCCAGTTCCAAAGTCAAATTCAAGAAATATTTATCAACTAAGCCCTAATTAGTGTGAATAACTAATCCCATGAAGTGGTCACATGTATTGAAATACACATTATTTGAAGTTACAATTACTTAAAATATGGTCATTGGTTCTAGCTCAATGGAAATATGCAATACAAATCGAATAGTGCAGCTACTTCACTAGATGCATTATTCACACTAATGGGAACTAGCTAAGAACTATAGCTCCCAGAGGAAAACAAGGCCTATTCAATTCAATCCAATAAACAAGAAGTATATACTCAGTTCAGGACAAGGGAGAGCTTGGCTTAACAGATAAAGAGCTGGCCTTGGAGTCAAGAACACCCAGTTCCAAGGCCAGCTTAACCATATATTAGATTCTGACCTCAGGTAAGACATTTAAGAACTCAGTACACCCAAGGCAACTCTCTAAGACCGTAAGAAGACAAGTTGTTGAATTGCATTGATATAGAACATTTCCAAATGGGGAGGTCCTGGTTTTGTCGTTCCATCATTCATTCATGTCCAACTCTTCATGATCCCATGGACCATAGCATGTTCTTCTGAAGTCATATCTATTATCATTTTAATACTGTTCCATGGGGTTTTCTTGGCAAAGTTACCAGAGTAGTTTGCCATTTCCTCCTCCAGTGGATCATCTTTTGGCCAAACCCTCTACTACCACCTAATCTTCCTGGTAACCTTGTTCATCATAGCTTATACTTCCATTGAGCTACACAAGCCCTGCCACCATGACAAGGAAGTAATCCAAGAGGGAGGAGGTCCCTACCTTGAGGAAATAATAAGTCCATTTTTAAAAATGTACTATGAATATGGAAATACAAGGAGCTTTTCAGCAAACTTGGTAGTGAGAAAAAGAAACAGTAATAACCATAATAACATTATTGAGAATGAGAGACATATGAAGAGGAGGAACCAGCAAGTAGCAGAAGCTACTTAAAGAGAAAGCTCTTTTTCTTGAGGAAACAATGAGGCATTAACAGAACAGGGGGCATCTGAGTGGGCCTCTAGAGAAAGTGGGAAGGGGAGAGAATTCAACATCTAATAGAATGGAAAAAATATGTATTAAGTGCCTACTATGTCGCAGACACTGTGCTAAAAGATTAACAATTATTACCTTATTTAATCCTTGTGACAATTCTGTGAGGGAGGTGTTATTATCCCCATTTTACAACTGAGAAAACTGAGGCAGACAGAGGTTAAGTGGCTTTGCCTAGGGTCCCACAACTAGTGACTGTCTGAGGCCAGATTCAAACATCTTCCTGAGTTCAAATCTGGCCTCAGACACTTACCTGCTGTGTGACCCTGGGCAAGTAATTTAACCCTGTTTTCCTCAGTTTCCTCATCTATAAAATGAGCTAGAGAAGGAAACGGTAAACCACTTCAGTATCTATGCCAAGAAAACCCACAAATAGTCAGGGGTCACAAATAGTCAGACACAACTGTAATGACTCAACAACAACAACAACTTCCTGACTCTAGGTCCAACACAATATATCCACTTTGCCACCTAGCTATCCCACATGGGGACAGAGTCTGTTCTAGTCATAGTATAATGAATAAGATGTTGAACTTGGGCTTAGGAAGACATGATTTCAAGTCTTGCCTCAGACACTTGTCAGCTGCGTAACCCTAGACAAGTCACTTTACCTTTCTGTGCCTCTGCTTCCTCATCTGTAAAACGAGGGACTTGAATTCAGTGGCCTGTTAAGTTTTCTTCTAACTCTAAGTCTGTGATCTTGTGTCAGACTTAATGAACAAAGGTTTGAGATAGAAGACTGAACAGCCTAGTTATGGAAATTAACATACAGAAAAGAATATAAGACAGATACACACATAGTTAAAAAATAAAATAGAATAGAATATGGGGAAATGGTAGAAAAGAGTACAAAACCTAAATTCAAGCCCTCCCACTGACAAAAACTACTGCTGTGTGTCCATGACCAAGTCACTTAAACTTTCAATGGCTCAGGCACTAATCCAAGATAATATGTTGTATGTAAGTTGCAGATCTGCATCAATAATTTTTTTAAATCCTGGCATAGACCTATAATGATGCAACCACAGGTCTAGATACAACCCACCTCCCAAGAAAAAAAAGGTACATCAGAGAGGCACAAATAAATTGCTATAGGAGATCTGAGGAAGGAAAAATCATTTCCAACTTTACTGGAATGTCATGGGGAAGCACCCCTGAGAAGTAGCCTATCTTAAAGGATTGGTAGGATTTTAAGATGAGTGTTAGTGAGGAGTGTTTTATTCCAGAAAAAAAATATGTGAACATCTCTAGTAATTACAATACTACTTTTAAGATGAATGATTTAAGAAAATCTTCTATGGAAAGCAGGTCTGTTATATTCAGGTGGTAAGAAAGGAAAATGCAGCCTGGTGAGAGTTAGCAGGTGATCTGTTACATTAGTATTCTTCCCCATGCCAGAACTGGGGTAGAATTCAGAACAGGAAGGAAGAGTCTACTTTTCTGATCTTGTTTCTTGATTAAGCCATACATTACCTTTTTTCCTTTTTAGTGTTCTCCAAAGGGCTAAATTATATTAAAATTTAGCAGAGAGAGTCAATTTGTTTGATTAGGACAAGTAAATGGAAAATAGAACTTAATCAGTGAAATTATTGGGATTTCACCCTGCAAATTACAGAAATTCTTAATGCTATTTTAAAACAAATTACGTAACCTTAGTCTGCAATCAAGCAGAGTTAATTATATTTCTTTCCTGTCTTTTCAAGTTAGACTTGTACTGTATCTAGGCTGTGATAATGATTCATTATGAATGCTTCAATGTGGGGCCTTTGACTCAGAGCAGACTGGACCAGCTCCTTCTGTCCTGAATCTCTTACTAACTTATAGAAAGGCCACAGACCTCAATGACAATTTTACATGAGCAAGAATCCCAGAAGTGCGCCTGCTGCTCTTCTCTCCATGAGAAAGTCAAGTCGATAAGACTGGGAAGAAGGGGCAGTAACAAATGCTAGTATTTCCGATTTATTTTTTCCCAATCACTTTTCTTCCCAAAACCTTATCATCCAAGTACTGAATGAAGGATCTGGTTCATGTCCAGGACTGAGACTGCTGCTGTCCTTTGTCCTGATGACTCTGAAGACTCAGCAAAAGAACCAGTGATGCTGAGTATGAGTGTCTTAGTGCACCTGTTTCTACTCTTTTCACTGGTAAATAACTGGGTCACCTGTGATTAGAGCTGGCTGCCCACAGGCAGTTGGGAACAGCATCCTATTAATTCAGGACAGCTGAATTCACAACAAACTGTAATTTCTAGGCATGATTAAATCACTCATAGGATTCATAGAATCTCAGAGTTGAAAGAGAATTCCTCCCTACCTGAGGCTTCCATTTAAAAGAATTAGGAACTCATTGTTAATGTGTCATTATTAATATTAATAATTATAATTAATATTTATATAGCACCTGTTCTGTGCCAGGCCCCACTTTAAAGTGCTTTACAATTATTATCTCATTCAGCCCTCACAACACCCCTGGAAATGAGGCACTGTTTTTTCCTATTGTTCAGATGAGGAAACCAAGGCAAACAGGGCTTAAAGGACTTGCCCAAGGTCACAGAGCTAATAAGTGTCTGAGACTGAATTAAATTCAGGTCTTCCTGACCACGGGCCCACTTCTTTATTCACTTTACCACCTAAGTGACCTTATATAATTGGAAATACTATTATCAATAATAACTACCAATAATAGCTACCATTTATATAGTTCTCAAAAGATTTACAAAGCATTGTACATATGTTATATCATTTGACCCTCAAACAACTCTGGGAGGTGAACCTTATTATTATCCCCATGTTAATTGAGGAAATTGGGTGTGAAAGAGGTGAAGTAATTTGCTCAGAGTTCCACAGTTAGTATCTCAGGCTAGACTGCAAGTCATCTTCCTGACTCTTGGTCTAACACTCTTACCTATGAACTACCAGCCTGCCTCAAAAGGTAGACAATTCCATTTATGGATAACTAGAATTGTTAGAAATACTTCCTCATATTCCAGCCAAATTTGTCTCTTGTTTTGGAAGATGTATATTCTGTTCTGGGAAAACGCAAAGCAAGTGGTACTCACACAACCAGGTCAGGTATGACTTTCCTTTTTATCTTTTATATACTGAAAGCCAAATTATATTCTTCACCAACTTCTGCTTCTTGAACATACCCACTGGAGTATTCTCAACATTCCTCTGTAACTTCAACCATTATTTCCAAACAGAAGCCAAAATACTAGTACTAATTTCACAATGCCACTCTTTTTATATCCATCTGACCCCAGTGGCCAGATAACCTCTCACCACTTTGAAAATAACTATTAAGGCTCCCCAAAAGTGTTAAAAGATGACTGGAAGACCCAGCAAAGGATTTCATTCTCCATATGTCCCCCACCTACAGCAGGTGCTAATGACAGTCTTGACAGCCTGTTCCCTGGCAGCTTGGTTGGAGGGCACATGTGGCCCATTTGTACCTAATAGACTTTCATGGGACAGCTGTTTCATTCCTCAGTGTTTACAATGTCTGTTTACCTTACTTGTCGTCATGGGTTCAATGTTACTGAAATACAGCTAGTCCCAGATTAGTGCGAATTATCAACTCTGTGAAGAAAATCCAAATTATTTGAATTTGCACCATATATTTCCATTAAGCTGGAACCAATTACCATAGTTTACATACTTATAACATCAAACAATACAGATCTGAATACATGTGACCACTCTAAGAGATTCGTTATTCATATTAATAGGAAACAAACTAAAACTACCATTTTGTTTCTACTGATATCACAGAATTTGAGATCTCAAAATAGGAGGAACCTCCGAGGTCAGCCAGGCCCACACTTCCCAGAAGGCATGCATTCTTTCTCCAATTTCCTTGACAAGTGGTCAGCCATGCTCTGCTCAAAACCATTCAATGATAGGTCACACACTATCTCCTTCTAAAGAACACCCACTTTTGGACAAGGAGTTCTTTCTTTTAGTCAAGCCAATTCAAGAAGCATTTATTAACCAACCACCATGTGCCAGGCACTGTGCTAAGAAAGTCTGTTTCATGATCAATTTTTCTCACTGATCCTATTGCTCTTCTATATGAAAGGGAAGTAAAGTAGTAGAGGGGAACAAGATTTCCAACCACAGCCGACTCTCTTTGACTCAGTTAAATTCAATAAACCAATAAGCATTTAATAAATATGCACCACACTAGGCTATGTGGAAAATACAAAGTTTAGAACAAACATGGTTCCCCCCTTCTCAAAGGTCTGTAGTCTAGTAGGATTCACAAAAAAGTTTTAAAAGAAAAAAATAATAATAAAAATCAATACTCACATGGTGGGTCTTTGCCCATAGCTTGAACTGTAGGAGGAAAGTTTGGAACAGAAAAATAAAAACTTTTAAAAGCTTAGAATGTAGGCTTAGGCTGACAATCAGCAAAGACCTTCAGAGATAAGAATAAAAATAGTTATATTAATTAAATGATATTTTACTAACTGTTAAATTTCTGATTACTGAGCAGTAATCCTGCCTTATTCTTTGTGACACCAGAGAGTTTCACTTGTATGACAAAGGCACTATAATAGTAAATAACACACGACATATTGAAGAGGTCCACACAAAATGCAATGTGAGATCTGAGAGAAAAGGTTCTGGCCAACCATGGGGGATGCAAGAAGACTTCATGGAGGAAATGACATTTGAATTTGGCTTTCAAAGATTTATAAGAACTCAGCTGATTGAGAAGTATGAGGAAGAACAATCTGGGCAAAGGAATTTGAATTTTACACAGCAGGTCATAAGAAGCCACAGAAATTTAGGAATATTGTCATGATCAGGACTACAACTGGTAATTTTAGTACCTGGAACAGCAACAATAACAAAAATAATAATAACAGGCATTTTTTAATTGCTGCTAAGAAAGAAAGTTCCTGCCCTCAAAAAGCTTACATTCTTTTAAGGGAAGACAGCATATAAAGTAAAGCTGAAAGGTGGAGAAAAAAAAAATGTGAGGAAGGTGGGGAGAGGGGTTGGAGGAAAAGTTCAGAGAGTCAGGAGAGGAGTTGAGACAGAGAGAAGAAATGAATGTGGTTGACCTGGGCTCTTTCTGAAAGTGAAGTTTGCAAAAGGAAAACTAATAGGAGGAGAGGACTGCAGGGGCAGAGGCATCTTCCAGGGTGAGAAGTTTGCTGCAACATGTAGAAGTCTGGAGAGTCAGGCGTGGAATCAGGAGAGGAAAGAGAGTGAGCATGACTGATCTGGGAATTAAATATCAAACATGCTCACAAATCAGTGGGTATCTGGGCAGCAAACCCCAGCCCCAGCCATGTGAAGGAGATCTCAAGGTACTATCCTGTGGAAGGAGAGAAAAGTGAAGGCTAAAAGGCCAGGACTCTGGGTCCCTTGTGGGACAGGACCACTCCTGGGGATGATATCACTTATAAGGAATGGAACAGAGGCCCAGTAACTTCTAGTTATGACTAGTTGAATATAAAGGCTTTATCTGGAGAATAAAGGATAGTCTGAAGTGAGAAAAGGGGAAAAAATCAGGAAGATATTTTGAGAACAATTGCCCAAAAGGGTGTCACTGAGGGACCTGTATTAGAATGATGACAGCGTAAAGAGAGAAAAATAGATATGAGAAATATTAAAGATACAGTTGATAGTACTTGGTGGCCAACTGCACACAAAGGACAAGGGAAGAGGAAGGCAATGAGTATTTGTTATATGCCAGGCACTGTGCTAAGCACTTTTTTACAAATATCTCATTTGATCCTTACATCTTTGGCAGAGAGGTGCTATTATTATCCCCATTTTACAGTTAAGGAAACTGAGGCAAACAGAAGCTAAGTGACCCTGGGTCACACTGCTAATCTAAGGTCAGATTCCTACTCAGGTCTTCCTGATTCCAGGTCTACTACTCCAACCATTGTTCCACCTAGAAGAGTTTAGTACCAAGATCTCAAACACAGAAGACCAGATAAATGACAGTTCCTTAGACAATGAAGTCAGAAGTGCAAGCAGATCTGGTGGCAAAGATAGTGGCTGAGTTTTAGCAATGTGGAATATGATGTATTATTGGGGCAGCCAGGTGCAGATATCCTCTAAGTAGCTGGAGTTAAGGGTCTGGAGTTTAAGAGAGAAGTATTCTCTAGAAATAGAGATTTTGGAGTAACACAATTGCAATTTTAAACTACAGCTATCTAGAGTCCAACCCACATCCTAAGAAGAATCCAATCAATCAATCAACATTTATTAAGCACCTATTAAGGACCAGGTACTGTGCTGAGTAGTTATCTAGACTGCAGTAAGAAGTTCAAAGAAGGGGGAAACCACCACTTCTGGAGGCAGCCCATTTCACTCTGTAATTATTAAGTCTTTCTTAACGTGGAGCCTAAGTTTACCTCTTATCAGCTTCAACCCACTGTTCCTGCTTCTACCCTCTAAGTTTAAACGGATAGAGTTTTTTAAATCCCTTTCCCATGTGTTGTTATTCAGTCATTTTCAGTCATGTTAAACTTTTAGTGTTCCCTTTTGGGGTTTTCTTGGCAAAGGTACTGTAATGATTTGCCATTTCCTTCCCCAGTTCATGTTATAGATGAGGGAACTGAGGCAAACAAGGTTAAGGGATTCATCCAGGGTGGTCACAACAGCTAGTAAGTGTCTGAGGTCAGATTTGAATTCAGGAAGATGAGTCTTCCTGATGCCAGGCCAGGCATTCTATCTACTGTGCCACCTAGCTGCCCTTTCCCATGTAAGAGCCTTTCAAATACTTGAACACAGATGTCAGGTCTCTCTGAGACTTCCCAGCTGCTAGTACCCTCCCTCCCTGACTATCTTATATTTAACTACCTTGTATCTATTTGTACATTCTTTTTTATGTACTTACTGTTTCCTTCAACAAAATGTAAGCCATATTTCCAGCAGCTCTAAAGGACTTGGCACATGGTAAGAACTTAATAAATTGTTGATTGAAGAAGAACCAGTGAAAGAGCTAAAGGAGCACTTGGTAAGAGAACCAAGGGAGTATGGTTTCTCGGAAAGAAAAAGGAGCAGGTAGTACCCAGAAAGAGACAATAATCAATAGTAGAGAAAGGTGGACTTATACCTTCCTAAATTTAGTCAGTTATAAGAGAAGACTAAGGATCAAACCAAAGAAGGCAAAATACAAGAGAGACAACCTCTCTATTAGAGAAGTGGGAAGAGATGAGGAAGAAGGAATTCCAGGGAGAGGCAGCTTGAGCCAAAGTAGAATCCTGAGTATAGACTTTCTCTATTTCCCTTCTGTCCTTCCCAACCCAACATTTTTCCCCCTCTCTTTAATTTAGTATCTGAGAATAATAGAGCTAGAAGGGATTGTGGTAAAGTGGACCTGGAATTAGAAAGACTAGAGTTCAAATCCTACCTCAGGTATCCTAGTTGTGTGATCATGAGCAAGTTGCTTAACCTCGGGAAGCCTCAATTTCCTTTTCTGAAAAGGAGGAGGTTGGATTCAATGGCCCCTAAGTTTCCTTCCAGCTCTAAATCTGTTGACTCTACCATAGCTGTAGGATACTGGGATCTTTGAATTCAACTGCCTCAGTAAGGAAAAAATGCGTTTCTTTTATGAAAACAAGTATTCCAACCTACTCACTCTTCAAGACCTAACTTATTCCCCAGGCTACCCTTTCCCCCTTCTTGAAGTCTTGTCTGAGATGATTTCTGCTTTAACTAATCTCTTCCATCTCTGAACTCCTCCACAGCATCTGAGGCCAAAATGACATGATTCAGTAATTAATTCACTCCCTGGATGCTCCCTGGGTTCCCTGGTTCTTTCAAGTGCTTACATTTTATCATATAACTGGATTCTAAGTTCTTTTGTGCCCTCTACAATGTCTAGCACAAAACAGGCCTAATAATGTGCAGGAAATCCATATTTATTGAGTTACAGGAACAAAAATTATCTCCAAAGAGAAATATTTAAAAGTTTTTTAATTCTAGGTCTTATCCAGATCAGAGAGAAGCTAGTAACATATTGGATAGATAGCCGATGGATCAGGAAGACCCGGATTCAAACTCTGCCTCTGACACGTATGTGCTATATGACTCTGGACAGGTCATTTGCTCTTTGGTGCCCCCAGGCAACTTACTAATTGAATAACTGTAAGTAGAGGGAATTTCCTGGGGCTTGATCATAAGCACAATTCTAAAGACAGAGAGAACCATAGAGGTCATCTAGATTAATCAGCTCACTTTACAGATGAAGAAACTAAGGCCCAGGTATGTTGTGAATTACATAAGGCATACAGGTAGTAAGTCTTAGAGGGAAAGCTTCTAGCTCCCAATACTTCCCCCCAAAAAAGTGCCTTTCTCTTAGTGGTTTTGTGACTACAGATGAGATAATATATGCAAAGTGCTTTATAAACTGGGTAAATGTCAATTGTTTTTATCATGTTTGAAATCTGACACTATTTGATTTCGTCTTCTGGCTTATCAGTTCTTTGAGGATGTGGACTAAATCTTGGTCAGTTTTATATACTCCCTCAACACTTAGCACACCACCTTGTACACCATAAGTGCACAATAAATGCTGAAAGAATAATAGTCATGAAGTTACAAAGGAACCTCTACTAAAAGTCAGCGAAGTTTCGAAGCAAGAAAAAAGTAGAGGGGGCTAGAGAAACAAAGGTAGAGAGAAGGGAAAACATTTTGCTTGATTTTCTTCTCAAAATGGGAATACAAGAGGTCAAGTAATGAGAATTATATGTAATGCATAAATAAACATTAATTAGCCTGAGAAATGAAAGATTGAAAGGTGATAATAAAGATCCTAAATGTGCATGCAAATTAAACATGAAATAAGTTTGGTCTATTTGCAAACATTGTATCATAATTATTTTTTTCAAATCATTTGAGTTAGCTACTAAAATAGATGCCACACCACATAACTCAAAAACCGACTAGCCAAGTCACCATTCGTGAAGCATTTGCTGTATGTCAGGCACTGGGCTCAGCTTTGGGAGCATAGATAATAAAAGCTTTTTTAAAAAGACAGCCCTGTCTTCAGGGAGTTTCTATTCTAACAAGGGATGACAACATGTAAAAAGGAAGTTGAAAGGCAGAATCAGTAAGGAGAGGAATGTGGCAGAGAAAGAAGTCTGGAGGGTCAGGGATACTAGCCCAGAGAGGAAAAATGTGACAGTGGTTGACCCGGTGCTTTCCTTCAAATGGAAGGCTACTGAATTTAGGCAAAAGGAATTGGGACAGAAACTTCTAAGCTTATACTTTACCAGATGAGCCTAGGAAAATTATGAAATGAAAACCCTAAATAACTTTGTATTAAATGACTACCAGAGATAACAAAATAACTGTTTGCTACTCAGTGTTGCAAATTGGAATAGTTATTCCTAAACCACAGAATAGAAGAGTTAAAAGAAGATGGGACTTGGAATCCTAAGGCTTGGGTTCCAGGAGTATCTTCCACCACTGATGACTTTGAGGATTGAAAGCCCTTTACATCTGTGAGCTTCAGTTTCTTCACCTGCAAAATGGGGTTAAGCAAAACTTACACTAATCTAGCTCTTAAATTTGCTATGAAGATGAAATGAGATGATGACCATAATTGTACTTTGTGAGCATAACTCTCCATGTAAATGTTACCATAATTATCTGTCAAAGATAGTTAAGTGAAGGATTGCCCTCCCTACAACTGCTATATGTTCCTGTAATTGACTGCTGAAGTTCCACTGTCCTCCTTGCTTTAATGTTTCTTTGGATGATTCTTTGGGTTATTGTCCATGACCATCATTTTATCAGCCAAATTAAGCCATTTGTTTCTTTATGTCTTGGCCTGAGGCCTACTTAGCAAAAACTAAATCTAAGCTACCATTTTCCTTGTTTAAAATTTCTCTAAGAACTGAATTAACTTGAGAAAAACAAGCTTTATACTGAATGCCAGGTGGCCACAACTTGAAACTTTTATGAAAAAAAGAAAGTGAAACTTTAAAGGAGAGTATGTATATGAGCCCCGAAGTCTCTTGATTTTTCGTTTTCTCATTACTACTGTCTGTCAAAAATTGTGAACTTGTTTAACTTGCACTGCTAACTGTTTAATAGTGAGGCCAGCCTGAACTTAGAGGGAAGAGTTTTAAGAATCACAATAAATTATGTCTTACAAATGAGCTCTTTATTCAACTAACAGCTGCCTTAGGATTAATGCCTACTCATATTTCACTTGAAAAACTCAAAGAAAGAAAGGGGCTCATTTGAAGCCTAGATTAATTCATGCATCTGCCAAGGGGTTGGACTAGATAATCTCCCAGGTTCCTTCTAACTCTGAGATTCAATGATTCAAATTTCCTGGTGAGACAAAACTAACACATGAAATATCTCCTGAGTCATATAATTAAGCATTAAAATAATATAGCAATGACTCTACAGGCTATAGGAAACCAAAGAAGGAAAGATGATTCATAAGTGAGTCATAGTGCTGTCCTCGTCACCAGATGACCATCAGGTATTAGGGATGATGTAAAGAGAATTTAAGCTTTAGATATGGGATTGCAATGGATAGCTCTGAAGTCCCTCCCACTGCTAAGGTTAGATGGCCTTATGATTCTTTTATAGAACCAGAAATTATATCATTAGATCTTAGAGGGAGCTAGTAGTGTAGTGAATAGAGTGTTAGACCTGGAGTCAGGAAGACCTGAATTCAAATATGGCCTCAGCCTCTTCCTAGCTCTATGACCTTGGGCAAGTCATTTGGAATCAGTTTTCTCAGCTGTAAAATGGACCTACTTCACAGGGATGTTTGGGGATCAAAGGAGATCATATATGTTTAAAAGTGCTTAGCGCGATGCCTGACACATAATAAGTACTAGGTAAATGTTTATTCCCTTCTCTTCCCTCCCCTTCCCTTATTGGCCACCTAGCTAAAACATTACTCCCTACAGTCTCCCTAAAAGTCATCATCATGGAGAAGGTACTTGCTGAAGCTGGGTTTTAACTTGCTCTGGAGCAAACATCCTCCTTTAATATGATGAAATGATCCAAGAGGCTTAGGAAATCTCCATTCCATATGCTGTTGGGCTGAGGAAGTGATAGGGCAGGACTGAAAGACAGAGACCATGGGGAAGGGAAAGAAGCAAGGCTGAAGGGCCCTGGGAATGAAAACCTTTTTCAGATAAGAGTTAATTAAAACGAACTGTCCAGGTGAATACCAACAACTAAGCTCATCAATCTTCTTGTCAGCTGGGCTACGGGAACATTTTTTTTTCATTTTAGGTCTAAAATATCTCCTACTTCTTTCACTGTCACAAGCAAGAAAATTACAAGCTTCAGGAAGTGGGCAAAGTGCAGAGAGTGGAAATCAAGAAACTCCCTTTTGTTCTTTGGAGAGATGTGGAATCTTCTGTGGTAAGCTAAGGTTTGGGGCTAACTGTTTTTGGAATTCTTTCTTAAAATGTAGGCCCAGTAACGTTCAAGATATTTCTAGCCTCAGACCCTCCATTCTATGCAATAAGGCCAAGATGGAAAAATCAAAGATTTGAATACTAAGATATGTGTAAGATAAATACAGCAAAAATCTGTAGAAAGGCAGCATGATATAGTGGGGAGAGAGATGATCTTGAAGTTAGGAAGACCTGAGGAAAATGGAGAAAGTGATGGACATAAAGTCAAAAAGATCTGGATTTGAAAATTTCACCC
Organism: Pseudochirops corinnae; assembly: GCA_028646515.1. Lineage (NCBI taxonomy): Eukaryota > Metazoa > Chordata > Mammalia > Diprotodontia > Pseudocheiridae > Pseudochirops > Pseudochirops corinnae. Next base: position 95,648,827 of record CM053588.1, on the reverse strand, counting down.
ACCTCAGGTAGAATTTTGAAGCTACCCAATAAAGCACTTACTCTCTGTTCTAGGTCCTGCCCCAACTTGTTTTATCTACCTCCATGCTCCACCTGGTCTGATCTTCTGCTCCAAATCTCATCCAAGCCCCAAACTGAAGAGTAGAGCTCTGTGATCCTAGGCAAAGTCACTTAGTCTCTACTACCTTTGGTTTCCTCATCTGTGAAATGGGCATAATTATAGCATCTACCTCACAGGCTGATTGTAAGTGCCTTACAAACCTTAAAGGTATATAAATGTTAACTTGTTATTTGACAGGTAGGTGACTCCGTGGGTAGAGTGCTGGACCTGGAATCAGAAAGACTTGAGTTCAAATTTGGCCTCAGGCACTTGGGTGATTCTGGCCAAGTCACTTGATCTCTGTCTGCCTCAGTTACTTCATCTGTGAAACAGAGATGGTTATAGCACCTATCTCTGAAAGTTCCTTCCCTATCATTTCATTTGGCATGTCTGATACTTTATTTCAAATTTACTTATTTTTACTCCATATAATACATATCATAAGCAAAAAGAAAATATTATTTCCTCTGATTAAAGCTACTTGTGAAACAGTTTAGAAAACAAACCCCCAAAACCTTGAAAGATCAACTGGTACATTGTGTACCAATACCTTTATGTCCCCCCAAAAAAAAGTCAAACCAGAAAGATCAGTGGAATTAAATGTCTTATCCAAATGTATTACAGATATTCACAGATATTCCTAGAGACTGGGAATGATACAAATGCGTGAAAATATATAGTCCAAAATTCCATTGAACATCCCACTCTCTTTCTGGGTCCCTGCCCCACCTTTTTCTCCTATCTCCATTCCCCACTTGGTCCGAGAGCGAGCTCCAAATTTCATTCAAGCCCCAAACTGTCCAGTACAGATAGCTATCAAAACAGAAAGCTAGTATACCAGAAAAGGTAAGAGCTTAGACAGAGTGGCCCAGGGTCAACTACTCCCCAAAACTGCCTAAGGGAACAAGTGATTGAAGCAGTATATAAAAGACATTTGGAGGATTCACTGACCTTGATGATCTAAAAAAGATTGGACAAGTCAATTTTTACATGATTCCTGTTTCTCCTTCCTTCCTCCCTATCTAACCACCTTGAAAAAAGCTATCTATTCTCCTTGTTTTCACTTCCCTTCCTAAGCAGAAGACTTGGACAAGGTTAAGAATCCCAGGGGAGTTTTAGCATTCTTGGTTGTTTCTGATTCTAATTCCTTCAATCAATAAACATTCAAGTGTCCAATGTGTGCCAGGTATGGTGTTATGCACTAGGGATATTTTTTGAAAAAGGCAAAAGACAATTCCTGGCTTCAAGGAGTTTACAATCTTCTTCCCACTTGCATGAGCTCCTGTATCTCCCTAGGACAAGAGTTCTTGACCTGAGGTCCATAAAGTTAAAAAAAAAAATTGATAACTGTATTCCAGCATGATTGGTTTCCTTTGTGTTTTATGCATTTTAAAACATTATTCTGAGAAGGGGTCCATGCCCCCAAAAAAGGTAAAGAAACTTGGCCTTATGGTTTCTTCTGGTGGAATGTGTGCGTGCGCAAGGGACTTGAGCCCTGATTTGTGTTTCCAGAAGAGTAGAGATTTCCAAGGAGGAATTCTACTGCTCTGACTGGAAGTGGTAGAAGTGAGCCAATTGTCAGTCAAGTAGCATCTGAGTGTTTACTATGAATGGTGGGAGGGTAAAGAAAGGCAAAAGCACTCTGCCCTCAAGGAGCTTATACTCTAAATGGGTGGGGGTGGGAGTGGGGGTGGGCAATATGTAAATAACTAGCTATATTCACTATGCAGGATAAATGAATAAATAAAATGATAAATAAGTATATAAATAAATGAATGAAAATAAACAAATGCTAACTATAATACATATATGTAAATAAAGAAATAAATCTCTACCTCTAAGAGGGAATGACAACAGCTAAGGGACAGAGAAAGGCCTTATGAGGAAGGCAGTAGGGATTTATGAATTTATTTAAGCCTCTTTTAAGTCTATTTTTGTTTTTAACCTATGCCACCTTTGGGGTACTGAGATCTGTAAGCTCATTACCCTTTCATTATGTTGAAGAACCATTCCTTTAATTTGCCCTAAAATTTCTTTTTCAAACTTCAAAGGGTGCCCCAGGGTTGTAGTATCTCAACAGATAAGTAGGCAGGTAAGAAGATAGATGCACATATACATGCATACAATAGACAATTGATAGATACATAACTACAAAGATAAATATATAAGCAGAGACAGCTAGATATACAGATGATCATAGGCATATACAGACAAGATAGATAAAACAATTATTAAGCACCTCTTCTATGCCACACGCCATGCTAAGTGTTGGTTCTACTAAGAAAATAGGTACAAATCAAAGAGCCTCTGCCCTCGAGGAGCTTATATTATAATGGAAGAAGATAACACAGAAATGAGTTTTGGAAAAGGAAAAAGGAGATGAGTGGCTTGGAAGGCGTGAAGAGTATGGCAAGAAGACTGTAGAGCTGGCAGATTGGCATGTTGGCCTGGTTCCCTGCAAGATAAGGCAAAAGGCTTACCTATGGGGGAGGGAGGAAGGAGAGAGCCAGCAGTGAAGGCCTAGATTCCAGGCCGGGAGAGAGATGGTGGGAAAATGAGCTATGGCTGGGACAAATCCATGGGTTCACCCTATCCTAAATGGTAAGTTTTATAAACTCTGATAACATCCTCTCTTAAGCTTTGTCTTTCCAGGCTAAATCCCAACCATTTTAGCTGGTCCTCAGAAAAGCAGTTACCATCAACTCCATTGCTTGAATCCTTTAGCTCCAGATAGCTCCAGACAGAAGTATTTCCCCCAATCTCGTGAGCTGTCTCTTATAACACTTTGTTTATTTCTTTCATCTACTTTAACAATTTATTCTCTGTGAGTCCGGCTCATTAGGTTCTTTTGAGCTTTACGATTCAGTACTCTCAGCAGCTGGGCTGAATAATTCAGTAAACGTAGTAGAGGAAAGGTGTACGAGGGGGAAGGGAATAAGCATTTAGAGAGTTCCTACCGCGTACCAGGCACTGTGCTAAGTACTTCACAAATATCATCTCCCTGGATCCTCACAATAATGCTGTGAGGTCCATGTTGTTATCAGACCCAGAGTTCTATCCATTGTACTACCCAGCTGCCTAAATTCAGGCCATGTATCTGGAACCTCACACACACACACACACACACACACACATGCTACCTAACTAGAGGAAAAAAGTGTCCATAAGGCTATTGTTGTTCTTGTTCTTATTCTCATATCAGTCCCCTCCTCCCGCACCAATATGACTGATCCCATTACTTGTTTCTCCATTTTCACTTTTTCTTACAATGCCTTAAATGCCTTACTTTTTAACTGTCCAAGTTCTACCCGTATTCTATCTAATTTTCCTTTTGCCTAGCCAAGGATAACCTATTCTTCATCTTAACTGATTGGCTCTTTGCAACCCTGAAAAACACAAGCCTTGTGGTCAGGAATGAGATTCTTTTTCTAGATCCATCTAAGAGGAAATATGATAGAATAAAAAGAGTTCTAGGTTTTAAAAGAACCTGAATTTGAATCCCAAATCTGCTACTATATGACCTCGAGCTCATTTTTTTTTCCTTTGGGCCTTGGCTTTCTTATCTAGAAAATGAACTAGGTGACTTGTATGGTCCCACCCTGTTCCAAGTACTTTAAGTAAGCCCTGATTCTATTGACACCCTAGGGAACCTATAATAATTATTAATTATGCTTCTTTTTCAATTTGAGGAACTAAATTGAGGTACTAAATATAAGCTATCTTTCTTTTTACAACAAAAGTTAGTATTTTATGCAATTTTAGCAAAATACTATAATGAAAAATGAAGTTGAACAGTCTAAATAGATTAGCTTTGTAAAAAAGTTATAGACTTCACAAAATAGGGTAAAATTTCATGTTACTGTTAAATATTTACCAGTATCCTTCATGGGGGATGATGCTATATAGAAAGTGAACATAGGGCACATGCATAGAGTTATTTTTCCAATGGTTTGATGGGATTACAATATATATGTTATATACATATTATGTGTTACTTATAAATATAAATATATGTATATATGTATATTTTATATATGTGTGTATGTGTATATATACATATATATGTATATATGTATATATGCACACACACATACACAATATATAGTCTACCCACAGTCCCTTGCCTGGCCCCTTTGAACCAAGAGTACCCGTATTCAGGATGGCTGGCCAAGGTTAATTATAGTTGTGTTTTGTGGTTATCAGACAAATACGAACTGGCCTCCAGACCATGACTTTGACCCCACTAACCCCACATTCTTACCAACTGTGGTAACCAGCCATATTAAGAAATAAACAGATTTATCTTTTTTTCTCATTGTTTCATTTAACAAATATTTGACCTATATGCAAGACGTGTTTATTTCTTTGACTGTACCACAATACCTAAATTCTCTAGAAGCCATTAATTTGGTTAATTCATCTCTCCACAAGATAGCACAGAACCTGGGAGCAGAGCTGGGACTAGAGAGACAAGTGATTAAGCTGCAACACATGATGAGGGGCATATGGAACCCTTTTGATACCACTTTGTATAAGTATACACGATCTGAATGCCAGAATATTGCTTTCTCCATGACCTCAGAGATATTATTTATTTTGTGATAAGTCAATTTGCATATTAAAATAAAGCATCATGGGAAAAAGAGTAATTCATTGGGTGGGGAGGAGCACAACTTTCAAACCTTACCCAGGAAGCATAAATTCTTTGTCCTGATCCTTCCTCAAACAAAACAAAACAAAAAAAAGTCTGAGCTGGCAAAAATGGATGGCAGAAAATAGCTTAATAATGATTTTAAAGTATTAATCATGATAATAATAAACTGAAATCAATTCCCCATTAATAAGTTAGCAATAAGTTATAGCCATCTTGTAGAACTAAAATAGCTCGTTAAAATCTGATTAAATTCTTCTGAAGTAAGGAGAAATATAATCACCATGTGAATGTGTTGATACTGTGGATTTGTTTAAATAAAAGTTCTCAGTGAATATTGCCAAGTGATCCAGTTGTCAAGAAGTAGTCCAAGAACTGAAGCCCATGTACCAAACTAGGGAATTGGAGGCCCATCTGACCTGATGAGGACACGATTCCACTCAGCCTCAGGGCAAAGCATCATAATTGAAGTTGTTGCCAGTATAAGGGACTAAGACATCATATCAAAAGAAAATTAGACTTCCTAATATAGTTCCCCTTCTCAGGCTACTTCATCGCAATTCACACTCACACTTACAGGTTTTCAATCACTAAGTCAAGAGTTTATTAACTATCAGGCACTGTGCTAAGCATTGGGTATACAAAAATGTCACTGCCCTCAGGAAGCTCACATTTTAATGGGAAAGTCAACAAGAAAAATCTGTACTATGCATACATGCATGCATGCATACATGTATACACGCATACATATATATGCACACACATATACGTGTGAGATGACTTCCTATTTGTGTGATATATGTATATATGCATGTATGTGTATACATGCACATGCACATATATACACACTAATTCTCTGAGGAAAGGTATCAACAGTAGAAGAAGATTGGGAAAGGGCTCCTAAAAAAGGTGAGTTATAAGCTAGTTCTGCAGTAAGTCAGGAGACAGAGAGAGAGAGTATTCCAGGTATGGGGAACAGCAAGCGAAAATTCATGAAGTTTGGAGATAGAAGATTATAGGTAAAGAGTAAGAAAATGTTACTAGTAAAGAGTTAAGAAGACTGGCAAGGTAAGAAGGGACCAGACTGTGAAGGGCTTTAAAAGCCAAACAGAATTTTATATTTGATCCTGCAGATAATGAGAAGCCACTGGAGTTTATGGAAGAGGGGGTGACATGGTTATATGTCCTTTCTTTGAAACCTTTGAAATCTGTTTTGTGAAAATCTAAATTCTGTGTGAGATTATGACCAACTTTCCTTACCTTTTCTATCAGAAACTCAATCATTTAATACAAAAGGAAAAAATACCCCCATGTACAAAAGTATTATATCGCAGCTCTTTTTGTGGTGGCAAAAAACTGGAAATTGAGGGGATGCCCATCAATTGGGGAATGACTGAACAAGTTGTGGTATATAAATGTAATGGAATACTATCATGCTACAAGAAATGACAAACAGGTGAATTTCAGAACTTGGAATGACTTACATGCACTGATGCAAGGTAAAGTCAGTAGAACCAGGAGAACATTGTGCACAGCATCAGAAGCATTATGTGATGATCAGCTATGATTGATTTAGTTCTTCTCATCGATACAAAGATCAGAGACAAGTCCAAAAGATTCATAATGGAAAATGCTATCCACATCCAGAGAAAGAATTGATGGAGTCTGAATATAGATTGAAGCATACTATTTTCACTTTTTTTGGGTGGATTTTTCCTTTTGTTCTGTTTCTTCTTTCACAACATGACTAATATGGAAATAAATTATACAAAATTGCACTTATATAACCTATATCAAATTGCTTACCATCTTAGGGAGAGGGGAAGAGAGGGAGGGAGAAAATTGGAACTCAAAATTTTATATAAAAATGAACGTTAAAAATTGTCTTTACATAGAATTGGAAAAACAAAATACTATTTAAAAGAAAAAAAAAAGAAACTCCATCATTTCCACTCCATTCATCAGATATGCTCTATTAGTCAAAATCAGATCCAGAAGAAAATCTCCCATTATTGGTACCTCTACCTTTTGAAAGAGGAAATTACCAACACAGCAAGTCAAAATGCTATTGGTTGCTCTACTTTTGACTTTGGGAGAGTTCCAGCAGATGTCTTGGATAATTAAAATTTCCCATAAGTACTGATTCATGCCTCTGTGCTGGGTATGCGATCTGCTTCCTGACTTACTCATCCATTTCCTCTTTCTGTCCCTTAATCTGTAGTACTCCAATGAAAAAATGACTCCCTCTGTTATCTTCACTCAAATGTGTGAATACATGAATAAATGAGCATCTAGGCAGGGGATGAGTGTCTGTGCGTGCATGTTTACATTAGGATTGACAACATTAGCTAATAAACTCTTAGTTAATGAACCCTGAAAATTGAAATTGCGTGTTCATTAGTGACTTAGTGTATCCTAATATTTAGAGCTATAAGGGGCATTAAAGATTGACTAACTAATCCAGGCTCCTCATTTTACAATCAATCAATCATTGAACATTAATTATTTATTATGTGCCAGGCATTGTGATGATCAATAAGTATTCAAAAAAAAGGCAAAAATTCAAAGAGTTTCTTTCCCTCAAAGGGTTTACATACTAATGAGGGAGATAATATATAAATAAATACTTAATAGAGTAGAAAAAGAGTAAACTTATAGAGCAGGGGTTCTTGACCTAGGATCCACAAGGTCAGTGAACTTACATCTTTCTTTTCACTAACTTCTAATTGAAAGTTAGTATTTCCTTCAATTATGAATGTAGGCAACAAACATCTGTTACAGGGAAAGGGTTAGGTGACTGGGGGAATTAGAAGGGAAGACCGTCTCTAGAAGGAGGACTTTGATGTAAGTCCTGAAGGAAGCCAGGGAAGCTAAGAGTAGGGATGAGGAATTCGAGCACAGAGAAAGAAGAGGGAGCGTCGGAAGAAGAGCAAGCAGAGCTAATCTAGCCAACGTAGCTAAATAATAAAGTATCTGAAAAGGAGTAAAGTGTAAGAAGATTGGAAATGTAGGAAGGGGTCAAGTTGTGAAGTGTCTTGAATGACAAATGTAGGATTTTATATTTGATGCTAGAGGTAAAGGGGAGTCAGCATTGTTTATTGAGCAGAGGAATGACTTAAACCTTCTTTAAGGTTTAAATCACCTACTGTTTAAACCCAAATTTTTAGAAAATCACTTTGGCAATTGATTGGAGGATGCACTGGATTGTGGAGAGACTTGAGGCAAAGAAACCAAATAGGAAGCTATTGCAATAGTCCAGGTGAGAGTTGATGAGGGCCTGCATTAGGGGATGTGTATTATAGATATTGTGAAGATAGAAGAGTCTAAATCTGGCAAAGGATTAGATATATAGGGTGAATAAGAAGAGTCTCAGAGGACAATGAGGTTATAAATCCAAGTGACTGGAAGGATGGTGATGCCCTTGACACTAATAAAGAAGGAAGAGGGGAGGATTTATGGAAAATAATAATGAGTTCAACATTTTGAGTTTAAGATACCTATAGTCAATCACTGATAGTCAATAAGCATTTATTAAGTCTTATTACATGTGCTAAGTATTAGGAATACAGAGAAATGCCAAAATAGCTCCTGTCCTTAAGGAACTCAGATTCTAGTGAGTTAAGACAACAGACAAACAACTATGTATAAACAGTTGCAGATGCAATATTGGAGTTTTAAAGAGAGACAACTGGGAATCATCACCATGGAGATGATCACTGAACTTACGGGGGAAACTAATGAGATCACTGAGTGAGAGAGTATAGTGAAAAAAAGAGAAGACATAAGATTGAGGGACAACTATTTATTGAGTGTGTTATGGTTGAAGATTTAGCAAAAAAAAAAAAAAAAGGCCAAGGAGTGGTCAAACCACGACTAGCTGAGTTTCGAAAGTTAAGAAAAATCAGAAAGGAAAATGAATCTAGGAGTAGGATGTGATCAACAGTGGCAGGGTTGCAGAGAGGTCAAGGATGAGGGCTGATAAAAAGGCCATTAGGCTTGCTAATTAAAGATGAAGAAATTACAGATGAAGAGATTTGTCCAGGGCTGTAAATATAAGCACTCTGGCCAGGATTCAAATGAAGATCTCCCAGCTCACATTCTGTGCCCTCCAACCATATCACATTTCTAATTGTGCTTATCAAATGTTTAGTAGCATTTCCTAATCTGGAGCATTTCTGAGTTGACTGATGTCATGAAGTTTATGCACTCATAGGAGAACACTATAGCTTATTTTTTCTTCTTTTGCACAGAATTCCAACAATATTAGTTACATGTGCCTTGAATATTAGAAGAAGCAATTTAGAGCTAGGCAGGGGAGGGAAGTTAGAAGAAGTAGCACTGCTAGAATCAAGCATAATGACAGAAAGATGTAAGAACTCATCAAAATAACTATAGAAACTATAAAATATTTGGGAGTGGATCTGTGAAAATTCACCCAGAGACTATATGGATACAACAATAAAACATCCTATTCAAAAATAAAGTCATCTAAATAATTAGGGAAACATTAATTGATTTAGTTAGGTTGAGTCAAGATAATAAAAATAAAAATTCTACCTAGGTTAATTTATCAATTAGTGTTGTACTAATAAAGGTCCCAAACTGATACTGTGTAGGGCTAAGAAAAACAATAATGACGTTCATGTGAAGGGGGGAAAAGTCAAGAATCTCATGAGTAATAATGAAAAAAAAATGGGAGGCAAAGAGATCTATCAATACCATATCTCAAACCATACTACCAAGCAGTAATCATTAAAATTATTTGGCACTTATGAGAGAGAAGAAAAGAAGAGGGGAATTGGGAAAGAGAGAGGAGAGGAAGAGGAAGGGAAGGAGAAACAGGACCAGAGAGAGAAATTAAGCAGTGGAATAAACAAGGTATATACCATTTGTAAGCAAAGACAGTTAGTTAACAAACATTCAAAAACACCCACTATGTGCCCAGCACAATGCAGAACACTGGGGATACAAACACAAAGAGAGAGAGAGAGAGAGAGTCCTTGCCCTCAAGAATTTCATAACCCAATGGGAGAAGATAGCCCAAAAAATGGAAGCAGAAAAGTAGGGCAAGTAGGATGGGGAAGATATTCAATGTAAAGGCATAGTGGAAAAGTCAGAGAAATACCCCAAGTAGTGAAAGCAGGTAAGCAGTGAGCTGCTCTCACTGAGCTCCCTTCTCAGATGGAGGTTTTAAAGTTCATAGCCCCACCCTTTGATCAAGGGATGGTGATGAGATGAAGAAATAAGGTTGATGAGATCTTGTAGGATTATGAAATTTTCCCAATATACAGTAGTATAGAGTTCAGTAAACACAAACCCCGCCCCTGCCAATAACTGGGGGAAGAACTCACTATTTGACAAAAACTAATAAGAAAACAGAATTCAATCTGGAAGAAATTAGGTTTAGACCAACATGTTACATCATAAACCAAGACAAGCTCAAATGGATACATGACCTAAATATAAAAGGCCACATCATATGCAAGTTATAGAAATATGTAAGAAATTACCCTTCAGATGTATGGATAGGAGAAGAGTTCATGATTAAACAAGTGAGAGATCACACAAGACAAAACGAACAATTTTCATTATATAAAATTGTATGGTTTTTACGCATAATAATGTAATGCAGTGAAAATTAGAAGTGAAGCTGGTAACTAGGACATATACCTTTGCAGCAATTTTCTCTTACAAAGGTCTCATGTCCGAGATATATAAGGAACTAATTCAGATTTATAAAACTAAGAGTCTTTCCCCAATAAATAGATGGCCAAAGGAAATGAGCAGACAGTTTTCAAAAGAAGAAATCTAAGCTATCAGCAATGCAAATTAAAGCAACTTGAAGGTTTCATCTCACTAGCAGCAATCAAACTGGCAAAGATGATCAAAGAGTAAAATGAGAAATGTTAGAGGGTCTGTGGGAAACCAGGTATACTAGTGCATTCTTGGAGGAGTTGTGAATTGAATCCAGCTATTCTTGAAAGCAATTTGGAATTATTCCCCCAAAATTACTATACTATGAATATCCTTTGACCCGACTATACCACTACTAGGTCTCTATCTCCATATATATATATATATATATATATATATATATATATATTTAGAGGAGTTTCTTCTTATTGGAGAAGGACTAAATAAATTGTGGTTATATAAAGGTAATGGAATAATATTGTGCCTTAGGAAATGATGAAATGGACCTGAAAACTCTAAAATCTCCTACGAATCATGAAAAATTAAAATTATGGTCACTATAACTTTACTTTAATTACATTTATTTCTCTGAAAATCTGCCATCCTTATAAATCATGAAAAATTAAAATTATGGTCACTACAATTTAACTGTAATTACACTTATTTCTCTAAAAATCTGCCATCCTTATAATCCTCAGTTGTTCAAAAATCTCCCTTTGAGCAAAGTATCCTTTTCTATAAACCACTGTACATAAATAAAAATTTATTGTATTCGTTTTACATGTGTGACTTCAGAATCTTGGATCTAGAGCTAGAAGTGACCTTATGGACCATCTACTCCAACTCCCTCATTTGACAGATAAGGAAAATGAGAATCAAAAAATGTCAAGTGTCTTGCCTACAGTCCATAGATAGGATGGACAGTCAGAATCCAGACTCAGATCCCATGACTACAAATTCAAGGTACATTTCACTGTGCCAATAATGATGGCAAGGACAGTAGCTCACATTTACAGAGCATTCTAAGTTACAAAGCATATATATAATATACATATATGTATGTGTGTGTGTAAATATATATATATATAAAGATGAAGATATATACATAAAGATATATACATATATAAAGATATATATACATGTATATAAAGATATATAAACATATATATACATATATAAAGATATATACATATATAAACATATATACATATATAAAGATATATACATATATAAAGATATATATACATATATAAACATATATATAAAGAT
>CM053588.1:95605402-95636614 GCA_028646515.1 Pseudochirops corinnae | reverse complement strand
AAATATATATACCTATATATAAAGATATATATACATATATATATAAAGATGAAGATATATACATATATATGATTTAATTTGTTACTCACAAAAACTATTTAAGGCAGGTATTTTTATCAGTATCCTTTTTATGGAAGGGAAAAGTGAGGCCCATAGATAGTAAGTGATTTGCCGATTTCAACAGAACCAATCCAGGCAGAGTCAGGATTTGAATCCAGATTTTCTGACTCCCAAGTTCTATTATCTCTCCACAAATCCAGTTACTACCAACAGGTTAAGTTTTATTTTTGTCTTGGCCTTTTTTTTTTCTCAAATCAGGGGCTCTACTATATTATTTTCCAGTAAGAAAATAACAGTAATTTATTGAACGCTTGCTACACCCCTGGAATGTTGTCCTGGCTTAAGGAGCCTGCCAGAGAAACACATATGTCCTTTCTCACCAGGGTTTCCATTTTCACATACAGAGTAGGAAGGGGAAACTAAGTTAAACATGTATATACCCTACAGCTTGCCCTAAGTTAGAGTAAGTTTTTGACTGTCTCATTATAGAGTCCATCCCTTAATGGCACGCCCAGAGCTGATTCAGATGGGGAATGGCTAAACATCTTGGTATTTTGGTACCTATTAAAAAACTTTTAATCAGAATAGGGGGAAAGGTCTAGGATAAGCAAGCTGTATTTCCTTAACACTCATTAAAAATAACAATCACAGAGGTCAAAGGAGAAACAAGTAGGATCAATAAATTAATAGAAACTTGGGGGAAAGTTGGAGGTAAAGAAATTACTACATTAAGAGTTTTTAGGTAGACAATGACAGGAAGAAGCTGTGGTGTGGTATGCATGTGGTAATAAATTGAGAGTCCAATTCAGCTCCACTCCTTCCTACTTATCTGTGTAGGATAAGTGACCTTGACCTTGTCACTTCCTCTCTTTGGGACTCAGTTTCTTCATCTGTAAAATGAATATGTTGGACTCAATGATCTCTAATCTAATGTCTCTTCTAGATCTAAATCTTATGATCATTTAATTTTTCTGGGCCCCTGTTTCCTCATATAGAATATTCTAATAATAGCTTATGTTTGCATAACGCTTTACGGTTAACATTTTGTAAAGAAATAGGGAGGAAAGAGAATTAGATTGAGGGTTAAGAGGCCAAGTTCCAAACACGAGTTCTCAAACTTTTGAGTTACATCTCGGAGATTGTCCTTCATCCCTCTTGTTCTGTTTCTTCCTCCATAAAAGGAGCACGGTAATATTTGCATCACCTACCTCGTTTTTTTAATTTCACATTTATCCAGTACTTACTATGTGCCAGACACACAGGGTTTTACAGCTATTATCTCATTTGATTCTCACAACAACCCTGGGAGGTAGGCGTCATTATTATCCACATTTCACAGATGAGGAAACAGCCAAATAGATGTTAAGTGACTTGCCCAGAATCACACAACTAGTAAGTATCTGAGTCTAGATTTGAACTCAGGTCTTCCTGACTCCAGGCCGTGGTGTTCTATGCACTGTGCCACCTAGCTACCTATTTTACAAGGGTATTGTGAGACAAGTACTTTGCAAAATTTACTATAGGAATCGTTATTATTTTTATTCACTTATTAATTAATTTGTCATCTATAAATTGTATTTTTGATCACTTATTATTATTTTACTTAGCTTAGTCATATTCAGTATTGCAAAATGTTTTCCTCACAGTTCCAAGCTAGGCAGGGGCTGGTTTCTCTCCCCTATTACTTGGCAATAAGGCAGAGAGGTGCCACAGTGGATAGATAAGAAGGCCGGGCCTGGAATCAGGAAGACCCATCTTTCTGAGATCAAATCCAGCCTCAGACACTAACTGTGGAACCCCAGAGAAATCACTCAACATAGTTTGCCTCAGTTTCCTCACCTGTAAAATGAACTGATAAAGGAAATAGCAAACAACTTTAGGTATGTTTGCCAAGAAAACACCAAATGGGGTCACAAAGAGTCAGACTTAATTGAACAACCCTAGTTAGCAAGGTTCTTGCAGGACCAGCCTGGTCCTCTTCATCTCTCTTTACTCTACAGTGCCTAGAATATGTGCAATGCACATAGCAGATTCTAGATAAATCATGATACACAAACAAATAGGGAAGTGATTGAGATATATTATATACAGATATATAGAGAGAGAGAGAGATGTGTGTGTGTGTGTGTGTGTGCACACGCGCGTGTGTGTATTCAGCCACTCATAGGGCCCTCTGCCTTGGTATTTACTGCAAGGTTATTTATTTTTAAGTTCCTATAATAAAAAATCTGGATGGACTTGGGATGTCAGAATTCATGGACCTACTCCCAGTATTTGTATTACCAGCCTCTCAAGGTCTCTGTCAGGATTAAAGGAAATATTGCATTGTGGGCCAGGACTCCAGCGGCACTAGGGTGATTGGAGTTAATCCCACACACACATACTCCCACACTAAGAACCAGACTGCTGTGAGCCAAGAGACTGTGAAGCAGGCCCGGGGTCATTTGAGTTAACTTTGCCTCTAAGTTGATCAATCCAGGAGCCAACTGTGGGCCGTTTGGAAAAGGAATATATAGAGACAGAGCTAAGACTCTGGCAGGAAGTTCCTGAGACCCCAGAAAACTTCCATAGGAGTCATTTTTATCTCTTTGTGGGATGCTTTTACCTGTGGGCTATTGAATATATTTTTATTAAAGAAATTACCTGTAAGAAATTACCCCAAATCTGGTGCAAAAGACTACTCAGAGCTTGAAGTTAACCCTTCAAGCTCTGAGTAGTCTTTTGCACCAGATTTGGGACCTCAACTGGGCCATAACACACATAAAACCCTTTGTGAATTGTAAAATGTTACATACATGTAAGCCTTTTTTTAATGTTGTAAAGATGATTATTTCATATAGGTATCATGGCCTAGTCACATTAGGCCCTAGAGGATAAAGGGCTGAAGTTAGAGTAAAAAACATAGCCGCTATTTATAGATCACTTTAAGGTTTGCAAAAGGCTTCACATGTGGTATCTCATTTTATCCTACAACTCTGGAAGGTTGATGCTATTATGATCCCCAAGGCAAAGGTTACATGATTTGCCCAGGGTCCCCCAACTAGTACGTGTCTGAGGCAGGGTTTTAATTCAGGTCTTCCCTATTCCAGGTCCACTGCCACCTAGCCACATGTTAAAAAAGGCCTGGGTTCAAAACCTACCTCTAACACCTAGTATCTGTGTGACCTTCCTAGACAAATCACTCAACCTTTCTATGCCTTAGACCAGGGGTAGGGAACCTGCAGCCTTGAGGCCAAATGTGACCCTCTAGGTCCTCAAAGGCCACCCTTTGACTGAATCCAATTTCACAGAACAAATAGCCTGAACAAAAGGAATTGTTCTATAAAACTTGGACTCAGTCAAAAGGCTGTACTCAAGCACCTAGAATGCCACATGGGGGCTGCAGGTTCCCTACCCCTGCCTTAGTCATATTCCCAAGATTTATCTACTCAAAGGCAAATTGTGATCTCCCTTGGCAGAGGATATTCCCAAAACCACAATTCCCCATATTAATGACAGCATAATCTGTATTTTGGAGGTAGCTAAGTAGCTAAGTAGATAGAGCACGAGGCCTGAAGTCAGGAAGACTTGAGTTCAAATCCTGACTCAGATACTCATTAGCTGCATGACCCCGAGCAACTCATTTCTTTTTTTTTTAAATTTTAGACAAATACTAAAATTTAAATACAT
Source organism: Pseudochirops corinnae (assembly GCA_028646515.1). Taxonomy (NCBI): domain Eukaryota; kingdom Metazoa; phylum Chordata; class Mammalia; order Diprotodontia; family Pseudocheiridae; genus Pseudochirops; species Pseudochirops corinnae. The sequence goes on along the minus strand of CM053588.1, from coordinate 95,632,885 downwards.
AATAAGAAAAGAAAGAAACATAAATAAAAATATAAAAGAAAAAAAGAAAAAAGACATGTCATGTGTACAGCAGAACATAGGAGAGGATTCAGAATATATAGCAATAACTTATCATTTCAAGAAAGCCTATATATTTAATACTATATGTTATGTTGAAAGCTGTCTATCTTTTCTTTGCTTCCTTGTAGGTTTTCTTTTGTTCTCTGCTGTACACTTTTTACTTTGTTCTTTCCCCCCCTTTCTTCTCCTATACCCACCACCCCAAGGCTACAATAGATAGATAGATAGATAGATAGATAGATAGATAGATAGATAGATAGAAAGATAGAGATGGATAGATGGATAGATAGATAGATAGATAAATATATACTTTCCCTAAGAGATTCTACTCCTAATCTTGTTTTTATCTTTGTACATATCTCTTTTTTCCTATCTCTCCAATTCCCCTACTTTGCTTCTACGTGCTACCTTGCCCTCCTATTACTTAACCTACCCTCACCCCAGTAAACCCTCCCTTATCCTCCCATTCCCCTAAATCTAAACACCTTTTTATGTATCCCTTCGACCTATTCTGTCCCCCTCCCCTCGAAAGCTCCCTCCCTTAACCTCCCATTCCCTAAATATAAAGACCCTTATATATCCTTCTTTTAACCTATTCTTTCACCCTCCCCTCTAAAAATCCTTCCTTCATCTTCTCCCCCTTCCCTATTCCCTTAGAGTTTTATTTCTTTCTAAATTTAAAAGACTTTCATACTCTTCTAGATGTACATGTATTTTCCCTCTTAAACCCATTCCCAATGAAAGTAGGTTTCCAGAACTAACAGCTCCCCTCCCTCACCTAATTCCTCTGTATTGGTTCTTCTTCTTGTACCTCATTTGTATAAGATAATTATTCTTTCAGCTGTTCTTGAATGGCTTTATTTTTTGAAGTTATATCATATTCAGGTCTATCTCAATCTTTCTTATAAGTTACCTAATTACTAGTAACAATCTTAGACACAGATTTTACATTTTTTATACATAAAAGGTAAACATTCTTTCCTTATTTAGTCCCTTGTAATTGGTCATTGGTACCTTATATTTCTCTTGGCTCTTATATGTCAAATCTTCTATTGAGTTCAAGGTTTGTTTGGGTTTTTTTAACAGAATCCTGAAAGTCTGACAGTTGATCAAATGTCCATTTTTTTTTTTCATTCAGAATTATGCTTATCTTTGCTGGGTATGATATTTTCAGCCAGAGGCCCAGTTTTTTTGCTCTTCAATATAGTCAACATTCCATATTCAATATTCCAGCCACTATTCAATATATTCCAAGACCTGTGATCTTTTAGTGTTGCCAGTGCTAGGTCTTGTGTGATTCTAATTGTGGTACCATCATATGTAATTTTTTTTCTTGCTGCTCATAATATTTTGTCCTTGATCTAGGGGTTTCAGAATTTAACTATAAGATTTCTGTGATTTTCTTCATAGGATCTCTTTCAGGCAGTGACGGTGGATTTTTTTCTATTTCTACTCTCTCCTCTTGTTCTAATGCTTTGGGACAATTTTAATTATTTCTTGTATTATTATATCAAGATTCTTTTTTTGATAAGAACTTTCAGGTAGTCCAATTATTCTTATGTTTTTTCTTCTTGATCTGTTCTCTAGATCTGTTGTTTTTCTAATGAGATGTTTTGTATTCTCTTCTATTTTTTTCATTCTTTATATTTTGTTTTTTTTTTATATTTCCTCATCTCTTATAGCTTCACTGGCTTCCCTTTGCCCAATTCTGATTTTTGAGGAGTCATTTTCTTCCTTAAGATTCTAAGTCTCCTTTTTAATTGGTTTGCTTTCTTGTCATAATCTTGTTTTTCTTGCATTATTCTTATTTTTCTTTTTAATTTTTCCTCCATTTCTCTCATTTGATTTTTAAAGTCTTTTTTAAGTTCTTCGATAAATTCTTTTTGGGCAGGTGACCATTTGACATTACTCTTTGGGGTAGAAGAGGGTTTCTTTGCTTCAGTATCCTCATCTGAAGATGAATACAGGTCTTCTCTATTCCCATAGTAGCTCTCTATGGTTGGATTCTTTCTCCTTTTCCTGTGCATTTTTTTTCTTGTAATAATTTAATTTTTATAATCATATCTAGTCTTGGGAGTTGGGGATGGTGCCTCTGGCCTCTGCTCCTGTTCAATTCTCCCTTCTGACCTTGAACTCAAACCAAGACCTTCAGCTTCTTGTATGCCCACAGCCAGTGGCATCCCCATCCCACTGCTTCTGCACTCACTGGGCATGTGCTGGTTCCTTCTTGGCCCCGCAGCTTTTAGCTACACAGCTGGGTCTGGTGTTCCTTGTCAGTAGAGGTTCCCTTGATCTTCCCCAGATCAGAAGTCCAACTTCTCTCACTGTCTGGGGCATAAAAGTTCCTGTGGGCCACCTAGACAGCCTCAAAACAACTAACCCCAGGGGCTTGAGACTTGTTGTTAATGCAGACCCTAGCCTGTAGGTGTTTACTCTTTAGAGGGACCACACTTTGTCCTGGGATTTTTCTTCAGTTTTCTTCAATTGTCCCAAGAGTACCCCTGTTCTGCCCCTACTCTTATTTATATTCACTGCTCTCTGTTTTCCCAGAGGTGCAATTCTATCCCTTTTGTGGAGGAATATATCTTGAGAGCTTGAAATTTTCTGACCTACTCCGCCATCTTCCCAGAATCCTCTCTCACAACTCATTTCTAATCTCTGTTTGCCTTAATACAATGGAGAAGGAAATGGCAAACCACTTCAGAATCTTTCCCAAGAAAACCCACGGACAAAACTGGTGTACCATTGTCCACAGGGTCACAGAGAGTAAGTTACAACTAAATGACTGAACAACAACAGTAAGTATTTGTGTTAAACTTCACCATGGGGGATCAGTAAAAATGGAAGACATGATCAAAGACCAATGCAAGACAATATTCTTTTTCTGATCAAACCACCAGGAGCCAGAACATGGAAAAATGTGAATGACTTTATTCCCTTAGAGTAAGGATGATCCCCAGTTATCTCCAAACTGCCTCTTAATAACCTAGTGTGAATTCATCACCCACTAATTTATCTAAGTCCCTCCTGAATCTATTTATAGGTTCAGTCTCTATGGGTACTGAGTTTCATTAGTTTAATACTCACAGTGAAGTGACTTATTAATAAATCACATTTTACAACATACAAAACACTTTTTTTTCCTCATCAAACCTATGAGACCAATGGGACCAGTAGGAGCATCTCCATTTCACAGTTGAGGAAATGAGCGCAGAGATTAAATGAAATCTTACCCATGGTCACAAAAGTAGAAAATACCTTGAACCTAAGTCTTCTACCATCCAATCAGTTACTCTTCCCCACTACTCTACCTCTGCAAAAGAGATCATTGTACATCTCTAGAATGCCATAGCTACAAAGAGTTTCAAGTCATCAACAAGCATTTGTTAATCACTAGACACTGTATTAAGCACTAAGAATACATCCAAAGGTAGAAATAGTCCCTGTTCCTAAGGAGTCCACAGTCTAATCTAAGAGAAAATATACGAACAACTATGTGAAAAAAAATATAATACAAACGGGATAATTTGGAGGTAATCTCAAAGGTAAACTGGTTGGTCAACAAGTATCTATTAAACACCTCAAGCCCTATTCTAAGTATTAGGGATACAAAGAAAGACAAACAGGAGGCCTTGATGTCAAGGAACTCAGTCTAATAGAGAAGATAATATGAAAACAATATATAGCAGATAAATTGGAAATAATCAACAGGAGGAAGATACTAGAAGTAAAGGGAATTGTAAAAGACTTCTACAAAAGTTGGGACTTCAACTGGGACTAAGTTCAGGGAGGGGCAGCTAGGTGGCACAGTGGATAGAGCACCAGGCCAGGAATCAGGAAGATTCATCTTCCTGAGTTTAACTCTTGCCTCAGACACTTACTAGCTGCAGGACCCTGGGCAAGTCACTTAATTCTGTTTGCCTCAGTTTCCTCATCTGTAAAATGAGCTGAAGAAGAAAATGGCAAACCATATCAGTATCTTTGCAAAGAAAACCCCAACAAAGAATTGAATACAACTGAACAACAGCAACAAAAGATCAAGGAAGACTGGGAAAGGCTTCTTACAGAGAAGGTGGGTGGGATTTTAGCTAAGACTTGAAGAAAGTCAGAAAAACTTCACATATATTATCCCATTGGATCCCGTGAAATGGGCAGTGAATACATTATTCCACAGATTGACAGATTCTCAGAGTTGAAAGGGATGTTAGAGGTGCCTTCTAATCTACCCATACCTAATCAGGAGACTTCTCTATCACATTGCAATTAGAGCTAACATTATGTAATGTTTTAAGGTTTTAAGTGCTTTAGATAAATTATTTCATTTGATCCTATAGTGCCAACCACACTGGCATACCCAGAATGGCTGCTAGCACAGATTCTTAGATCTGCTTTACTAAGAAAAAAACTGTTTAAGGCAGTGGTTCTCAACCTTCCTAATGCAGCAACCCTTTAATACTTGTATGTGGGCATATCTCCATGTGGGCAGACCTGCCTGGAGATGGATAAAGGAGTGATGTCTCGGTTCCTAAGACCATGGGAAATATGTGTTTTCCCATGGTCTTAGGCAACCCCTGTGAAAGGGTCGTTTGACCCCCAAAGGGGTCGCGACCCACAGGTTGAGAACCACTGGTTTAAGGGGTCAGCAATCTTCTTTAATTATATTCACTAGTTCAGGGGAAAAGTCAGCACCCAGAACTTCAGAGAAGGTACAGTGAAAATACAAGTAGAGAAATAAAGACCAACAGACAGGGCTCTGACTGCCTCGATCAGAGCAATATTGCTATGTACTTTACATACATCCTTGGATTGAGAGAGCTGTTATATCTGAGCAGTCAGGGAGCTCTGAACATAGGATCACTCAGAATCTTGACCAGAGAATCACAAGATCCTTGTCATAAGAAAGCCCCCTAAGCAAAATACCAACTCAGAGTATAAATATACATTTCTCAGAGCCAGAAGGCATCACAACCCTCTTGAGTCAGTGCCTAATTAGAAATTAGCAAAAGATGTGAAAGCCTGCCTACAAGCAAGCCTCCCCTAAACAAGCTTCCCTTAATGGGCTCCATGTGAGGCCTATTAATGTGCAGGGAAGAACTTACATCCCACTAACATTACAGATCCTTAATATCACTATTAGCCCCATTTTACAGATAAGGAAACTAAAGCCCTGAATGGCAAAGTGATATGCCTAGGGTCATGCAGCTTGCAGATCCCTAAGAAAGATTTGAAGTCAAGTCTAGGTGACTCAAGTCCAGCACTCTATTCACTGTGCCACACAAGCAGGCAGAAAAATTCAGAAAAGAAAAAGAAGAGGAACAAAGCAGACAGAACCTTGATGAATGCCCAATTGTAGGGAGAAAGAAGAAACAGTAATGATAGAGAAGGATTCATTAAAGAGACCAACAGGAAATAAGGGAAGTAAATTGTTTAAAAAAAAGAGCATTATAAAATTCTACAAATAGGGGAATCAATATACCAGATGCCACAAAAGGGGAAGCTCAAGGAGGATTAAAAACAAAGATTACAGAATTCAGTAATCAGATGGTCACTCATGATCTTTCCTCGATAGCGATGAGAAGTTCCACCTTTAAAAGAAGGAGGAAGGGGAATGCAGAGGGAAAACTCTTTTTTAAGAACTTCCTTCCCACTTGACTGTTTCTTAAATACTTTGATGGATCCGTGATCCCATCAACATGGGGACTCGTGCCAGTAATGGAGATTACAGGTCTTCTACGCCTGTCCACTCAGTGTGACTTCTGACCAGGCCTTCCATGAATCTTCCACCTGTGTAGGTACACTCAGCATGATTGGGCTCATCCATAGCTAGCAGAGATCAATGGCACACATGGGCTCTCCACTAGATTGTAAGCTCCTTGATGACAAGGACTGTCTTTTTTTTTGTAACTTACATTTATATCCACAGCACTTAGCACAGTGCCTGGAACACAGTTTGTTTACTAATCAACTTATAGACATTATTTACCTATTTTTTTCCCCATCATAGATCCCTCTGATAACATCCTTTATACTATTTCTTCTGGATGACTCCTCAGTGTTAATACATGCAACCTGTTTGCCCCCTCCATTGATCAAAATGGAAAAAGGGACCCAAAAAGTGGACATACATTGTTTTCCAAATGAGTGAGTGTTTAAGATAAGTGTTCATCCATTGCTCCTGTCTTTACTCTTCTGAGATTATTTCTATCACATAATAGAAATGTTTTTATTTAAAATTTCTATAAAATGAGTTCATCAAAATTCCTTTACAATGGGGAATTCAAGTGGCCTCTAATCACCCAAGTCCAAGGCTCAAAGACAAAAACATCAGTGCTTATAGGAACTGTCACAACATTTACTTGAATTACAAGCCACACAGTATCCTTGGGACTTGGTGCTAAAAAAGGAATGATGCAGAACATAAGACATTTTCAGTGATTTGGTCTGGGGATGATGACCAGAAATCCACTCTCTACCTCTGTGGCTTTCCTAAAGCCCATCTCTACAATTCCTTGCCTGAATTGTTATTTCTCTTCTCTCTTGCTGAGTCACACTCCTTGCAGCCAGCTCCATTGCTTCTTTTCCCTTCTTTGATGGTTGTGTTGTCTCCTACTGGGTCTCCTCTTTGTTGTTTTTCAGTTGTGTCCAGCTCTCAGTGACCCCATAGACCATAGCATGCCAGCCTTCTATCTTCCATTATCTCTTGAAGTGTGTCCAAGTTTATGTTTGTTGTTTCCAAGACTATCTAATCCATCTCATCCTCTGTCATCTCCTTTTGCCTTCAAGCTTTCCCAATATCAGGTTCTGTTTTGATGAATCTTGTCTTCTCATTATGTGGACAAAGTATTTAAGCTTCAGCTTTAGTATTTGTCCTTCCAATGAATAGACTGAATTAATTTCTTTAAGTACTGACTGATTTGATCTTGCTATGCAAGGGGCTCTCAGAAATCTCCTCTGGAACCACAATTTGAAAGCAACATTCACCTTTCCTTATAGTCCAGATCTCATAGCCATGCATTGGTGCTGGAAAAACCATAGCTCTGACTATATTATAGACCTTTGTTAACAAGGTGATGCCTCTCCTTTTTAGCATGCTGTCCAGATTTGTCATAACTTTCCTTCCAAGGAGGAATTTTATGGTTGTAATTACCATCTGCAGTAATCTTTGAGCCCGAGAACAAAAAATCTGACACTGCTTTCATTTCTTCTCCCTCTATTTGTCAACAAGTGATGGGACCAGTTGCCATGGTCTTAGGTATTTGTTTTTTTCAACATGTAGCTTTAAGTCAGATTTTACATTCTCCTATTTCACCCTCATCAAGAGGCATCTTAATTCTTCGCTTCCTACCATCAGAGCAGAATTGTCTATATATCAGAGATTGTTGATATTTCCTCAGGCAACCTTAATTCTGGCTTTTGATTCATCCAGCCTGGCATTTTGTATGATGTGCTCTGCATTTAAGTTAAATAATTACAGAGACAATATCCTTGCCATACTCCTTTTACAATCTAAAACTAATCAATCATACCACATTCTAATTGTTGTTTCTTGGCCCACATACAGGTTCTTTAGGTGAGCAAGTAAGATGATCTCATAATCCCATTTCTTTGAGGACTTGCCACATTTTGTTGTGATCCACATGGTCAAAGGCTTTACTGTAATCAATTAAGCAGAAGTAATTTTTTTTTTCTGGAACTCCCTTGCTTTCTCCATAATATAGTAAATGTTGGAAATTTGGTCTCCAGTTTCTCTGCCTCTTCTAAAACCAGTCTGCTCTTCTGATAATTCTTGGTTCACATACTGCTAAAGCCTACCTTGCAGAATCTTAAGAATAATCTTGCTGGTATATGAAACAAGAATAATTGTTTGGTAATTTGAACATGCTTTGGAATTACCTTCTTTTAGGACTGGGAAGTAAGCTGATCATTTCCAATGCAGTGATCATTGCTGAGTTTTCCAAATTTGCTGGCATAGTACTGAGTGCAGCAATTTAATGATATCATTTTTTTAGGATCTTAAAACAGCTCAGCTGGAATGCCATCACCTCTTCCAGCCTTATTGTTATTCCTATTATATAATAGGAGCATTTTTACTACATAGGCCTAAGGCTCACTTGACTTTATTCTCTAGGCCGCATAATTCTAGATCAGTAACCACATCATGGTTATTGGTGATGTTAACATCTTTCTTGTATAGTTCTTCTGTATGTTCTTGCCACCTCTTCTTACTCTCTCCTACTTCTGCTAAGTCCCTACCATTTTTGTCTTTTGTTATATCCATTTTTGCATGAAACATTCCCTTGATATCTCTAATTATCTTGAAGGGATATCTTATCTTCCTATTCTCTCATTTTCTTCTGTTTCTTTGTTTTGATTATTTAAGAAAATCTTTTTATCTCTCTTCCCTATCCTCTGGAATTCTGCATTCAGTTGGGTATATCTTTCCCTTTCTCCTTTCCCTTTCCTTCTGTCTTTACCTATTTGTGAGGTGTTATCAGACAGCCATTTTGCTTTCCTGCTCTTCTTTATCTTTGGGATGGTTTTTATTACTACCTCCTACACAATATTGTAAACCTCTGTCCATAGTTCTTCAGGCATTCTATCTACCAGATCTAATCCCTTAAATCTATTTATTATCTCCACTTTATATTCACAGGGATATTATTTAGGTCATATCTATAAGGTCTGATTGTTTTCCCTGCTTTCTCCAATTTAAGTGTAAATTTTGCAATGAGAAATTGATGATCTGAGCCAAAGTCAGCTCCAAGTCTTATTTTAACTGACTGTATAGAGCTTCTTCATCTTTGGCTGCAAAACATATAATAAATAGGATTTCGATATTGATCATCTGGTGATGTCCATGTGTAGAGTCACATTTTGGGTTGTTGAAAAAGAGTGTTTGCTATGACCAGAGAGTTATCTTCAAAAACCTTTATTAGTTTCTGCCCTGCTTCATTTTGTATTTCAAGATCACACTTGCCTGAACTTCAATTGTCTTTTGATTTCCTACTTTAGCATTCTAATCCCCTATGATGAATGTAACATCTTTTTTGGAGGGGGGGCGGTTATCATTTCTGAAAGATGTTGTAGGTCTTCATATTGAAGCAACTTTTGCTTCTTCAGCATCAGTGGTTGGACCATAAACTTGTATTACTGTAATGCTGACTGGTTTTTGCTTGGATTTGAACAGATTTCATGCTGTCATTTTTGAAATTATACCCCAGTACTGCTTTTCTTACCCTTTTATGAGGGCTACTCCATTTCTTAGGAATAATTGCCCACAGTAGTATATGTAGTGATCATTAGAATTAAAGTCACCCCTTCCTGTCTATTTAAGTTCACTGACCCCCAAGACATAGATCTTCAATCTTTCCGTCTCCTATTTGATCACATCCAGCTCACTCTGGTTCATAGATCTTACATTCCAGGTTCCTGTACAACAGTGATCTTTATAGCATCGGACTTTGCTTTTGTCCAGCCACATCCACAGCTGAGCTTCCTTTTAGCTTCACCCCAGCCACTTCAGTCTTTCTGCAGCTGTTTGCGGTTGCCCTCTGCTCTTCCCCAATAATGTGCTAGACATCTTTCGACCTCAGGGGCTCACCTTCCAATGTCATCTCTTTATCATTTTAGAGCTATCCATGGGACTTTCTTGGCAAAGATACTAGAGTGGTGTGCCATTTCCTTCTCCAGTGGACCACCTTTTGTCAGAATTCTCCTTTATGACCTGTCCATCTTTGGTAACCCTGCATGGCAAAGTTCATTTTCATTGAGCTACACAAGCCCCTTCATTTTAACAAAACAGTGATCAGTAGCGGGTGTCTATTCCAATCCACCACAATGGGGCTGCTAACTTCTCATTCCCAATAACTGCCTTCTGGTAGGGACAATAGCCATAATCCACAAAGCTGCTTCCTGCATCAGTTCTCCAGAAGAGCTGAGTAAGCTTGCTTTTCAAGGGTCATCATCAACATTTTGTCAGTCAACGGCAAACTGCTCTTTTAATTCCACCAGGGAGAATTATTTTATACTTCACATTAGTATCTTATTATCTCTTTTACCTGTCTCTTTATATAATAACATCAGTTAGGCTGAGAAGTAGGGGGAGAATAAAAAAATCAGGGGTCCCCTTGACAACTTGCTCCTCCTTTGCCCCCAAACAAATGTTAAGGATCTTCCATTTTTAAGTTAAGGGCAGCATCACATAAAGAGATTTTGGATAAGGCTTTTAAAATGCCAACGTTTTTGTAGTTCTGATGATACAAATTCAGCGTGAAAAAATCATGGCCAGTGAACAATATTTGTGGTTTTTAGACTGTGGTCCTACTAATGTTCTTATGTTTGGAGGCTGCTGGGCTGCCATTCCACAGTCTCATAATTATCACCATTGACATATGCTTTTGTTGATGCTGCCCCTACCCCAAATGTGCCTAGGCATTTGATTCTTATAAAATTAGTATTTCACTACCTACTCTCACCTATAAACCTCATGATCTCATTGTGAATTCACTCTCCTAGGCCATTTATGAAAAATAATAACTACTAGGCCCTGATATAACATACTATTAAGACTTTTGGATGAGAATTCCAAACATTGCCAAAACTCTTTATCTGTGAATTGAGTGTGGGCATAGGAGTGGGAAGGTAATCTAGTATACAACTATTGAGAATTCCACTGATCTGAGTAAAGCTGTGTAATTAATTTAATTTCTATTTATGCATAAATTTAAATATATAACACTTTTTAAAAATTTAAATTATCAGGTAAATGCTTCCCTTCTGAAAAACATGTTCAGTCCATGAATGTATCTGAGGTTCATATTATATACCTGGCCTTATGGGCTGTAGATTAATGTGGTGTGGTGGTAAGAACCTTGATTTGAAAGCCTGGGGACATGAGTTCTCATCAGACTTTGCTACTCATAATTCTGAAATTTGAATTACAGGACCTTCACAAGTCACTTCCTGACCTTTTCCATAAGATAGAGATTTGCCTAGGTAACTCATACTCCTTCCAACATTCAATCCTTTAGCCTCTTCTAAAATACTACTACAATGCCTTAAGGTGTGGAGAAGATCCTGAGTTTTCAGAAGTTATACCTGTAGATCACCAGCTCTAAAAGATCCTACTGAACCAGGAAGGCTTCAAAAATGGGTATGGTGACTCTAGTTCAAAACTAGTCTTGCTCAATTTAAGAATACTCATCACCAGAAACTAAATTTATTTTCTGGAAATAGCAACTCAGGGTTGCCATGTTATAGAAAGGGAAGAGCAGTCTGTCCTGGTGGAAGGAGCAGCTTTCTCCACCAATAAAAACATTGGTCTTTGAAGTAAGTAAAAGGTATAAAGCAGCGGTTCTCAACCTGTGGGTTATGTTCAATTTAAATACATCCTGCATATCAGATATTTACGTTATGATCCATAACAGTAGCAAAATTACACTTATGAAGTAGCAACAAAAATAATTTTATGGTTGAGGGTCACCACAACATGAGGAAATGTATTAAAGGGTCACAGCATTAGGAAGGTTGAGAACCACTGGTATAAAGGGATAGGGACTGGACCTGCAATCCATCATCATCAATCATCATCATCATCATCACCATCATCATCATCACCAACATCATCATCATCACCAACATCATCATCATCATAGCCAGCATATATATATATGACATTAAAGTTTGCAAAGCACTGCACGTGTTTTTCATTTAATGCTCACAACAACCCCATGTAGACACTTTTATCACCCCCTATTTCATACATGAGGACACTGAGGCTGAGATAGATTAAATGATTTGCCCAAGGTTAAGGAAGTGTTGGAGGAAGGATTTGAACTCAGGTCTTCCTGACTCCATAGCCAGATCTCTCACCAACACACCTATTGGATAAGGAAACCTTCTCTACCAATACATATATCACCACCTTCTCTAAAACTCCTCATCTTGGGGAGTTTCCTAGAGTACTGGCATGTTAAGTGACTTGTCTAATGTCATATAGCTTGTATGTTTCAGAGGCAGGACTTGAACTCATATCTTGTTGGCTTCAAGGACGGACCTCTCTGTCTACCCATGCTGTCTTTTTGAAAATACATAAAGAATTTAGAAAAGTCTCCTCAAGTCTCAGAAGTTTTCAATGAGACAAAGAAACACCTGTTGATTTTACTTTGGCAATCAAATGCGAATCATCAGAAAAAGAGGTAAAAGTAAACAGATTGGCATCAGTTTAAAATGGCTGTGGGGTTAGAGTAGATTAAGATTCAGATTTGAATTACGGATCCACCATCACAAAGCAATGACTCCATCCATCAAGTCTTGTATTATGTATTCAGTCAGGGCAGTTTATTTACCTCTCACTTCCTTGGGTAATTATTCTCTTCTCCCAACACCAGCTGTCACATAGAACACAAGATAAAATTCAGTGGAAAGGAGTAGCCTGACTGGAGGTGGGGAGTTCACACCCAAGTGGAAGTGCTTTGAGTTGTTTTCTCTTCTTAGTTTTTGTCATAATCTGAATTAATATGTCCAGAAAGTGCATATTTTTGTCACTACAAGCTCCACAGACTTCATGGCCTGACATTTGAAATGATTTAAAAGGCTAAGGGGGAGGAGGGGAAATCTATGAATGTTTTATAGCTAATTTATTTACCACTATTTCTGACTTAGACATTTCACTCACATATATATACGCACAGAGCAAAAAAAGGGGGAAAAAAAGAAAAATTATTTTCAATGTAGAATCTGCTTTTCTTCTCACTATTGATTTCATTTCCTTTGCCTATTAGGTCTCTTCTTCATGTGTTACCCCTCCAGCATTTGAGTTATCCAAAACTTACCTCTTTACTATATAAGTAGAAATTATGCCAATTAAAAGGGAGTTCTCCAGTTTAAGCTATTTCCTATAAATAGAGGTGGAGGCTCTCACCACAACACTTTGAATAATTTCATATTAACAGGACTTCCTACCAAGCCTAGGGCATTTTGCACGGTGGTACATATGCCAAAGGATACTGTCTTCTGATTGATGGAAAGAAGGCTAAATGCAATACTGTATCCCTTCATATGGTTTCCCAGGAATTCCTACTGTTTCTAAGTCTTCCTTTTCTGCCTTGCTGAAGTATCTTCTGTCTACCCAAAATAACTTTGGCCCCATCTCTATAAGTCTCTTATAAAGGTCCATAGCTTCCCCCTCAGCCTTCTTTCTTCTATATATGCAGCACCACAGGCTTGGTTAAAAGCACAGTTACTTGTATGTTCAAAATAATTTGCAAATAAATAGAATGATATCTATATATTTGTATAATCAATGAACTGAACGTTGTTAAATTGCTAAAATTGAAAACAAAGGAACTTTATTTCATTCTTATCATCATCATGATCTTGGGGAAATATTCCTGCTTGTTTTCATGTTCCAATCAATCCAATCAACAAGCACTTATTAAGCCCTACTATGTGCCAGGCATTGTATTGAGTTCTGAACAAAGACAAAAGCGAATAATTCTTTGCCTCGAAAAGCTAACACTGTATTGGGGGAAGCAACATGTATACATAAACACAGACACATACACATACACACAAAATAGAAACAAGTTGATGGAGACTGAGAAGGACACTAGCAGTTGAAAGGATCAGGAAAGAAGAAAGTGAATGGACTACATCTTAAAGGAAACTAGAGATTCTAAAAGATAAAGGTAAGGGGAGGGTCCATGCCAGGTATGGGGGCTTAGGGAGTGAGGGAGGAAAGTTTGCTGTACCTAGATGCTGTGTCTTCACTGTCAATAAATTAAATTTGCCCAATAAATTTCAATGTTCTACATTAGGCAAAAAGAATAAAGGATCAGGGAGCAGCTAGGTAGCACAGTGAACAGAGCACCAGCCCTGAAGTCAGGAGGACCTGAGTTCAAATCCAGCCTCAGACAACTTAACACAAAACTAGCTATGTGACCTTGGGCAAGTCACTTAACCCCAATTGTCCCTTTAAAAAAAAGCAGGAAAAAAAAGGAAAAAAAGGAATAAATGATCAGATAGCAGTCATGAAAGTTCTACCCTAGACCCAATTCTACTATTAATCAGCTAAGTGACCTTAAACAAGTCACTTCTATGGGCCTCAATTTCCTTATCTAACAAAATTTTGGACTAGCTGATCTGAAAGATTCCTTCTAGCTCTCCTTCTGCTCTGCTCCCCCCTACATCATACCATGCAAAGACATTTTTATAGAATGCTTCATAACCAAAAAAAGGCAAAGCAGTTTTAATACTAAACTAATTTTTTAGCCTGTAAAAAATCACCTCTAGCCTAGAGGCTTTTAAAAGATGTGCAAATGGCCAGATTCATTTTATAGATATATCCATAATAGGAAAAGATGAAGAAAAAGTTATAGGATTGTTATTCCTATAAATCAGGGGCAAGAAACTGCTTTTAGGCATTTTGATGTAGCTTTGGTTTCATTTTATCTGGTTGAGGCAAGGTAGTATAAAAAGCAATTATTACTCTGTCCACAGATGAGAATTTAGAGCAAAATTTTCCCTGGTAAGCAGCTATTGCTTCAGAACCTCTAAAATTTTGCTAAGCTCTTGTCATCAAATTCTATCCATAAACATTTATCAAGCACCTACTCTATTAAGGTATTATGCTAGGTACTTAGGATACAAAAGCAAAAATAAAAAGTCCCTCTCCTCAAGAAGCTTATATTCTACAGGGAGGACATAACTTGAACACAAGTATGATATAAGGAAAACTAAGTACTAACAATCTGTAAAATGGAGGTATGGGACTAGATGATTTGCAAGATCTATTCTAGTAATAAATGATGGGGTGCTTGGGTGCCTATGTTTGTAACATCCACTTGTAACATCAGTTTGTAAAATCACACTTGTGTTTGAGTACCTATGTTTGTAATATCAGTTTGTGAAATCAAGTTGTAAAATCACATTTCCCCCAGCCTCAAAGCATTAACTCTGCCTCTTCCCCCAGCCAGCACTCTGCCTAGCAACAATTTATAAACTGCTTATCCCTGCTTGGTACAATAACAAGCTATACCTATGAATCCTTCACTAAACCATCTATAAACAATCCCTTTAGCTTAAAGAAATGTATATCTCCCCTTAGTATAACGGCCAGCTGCACCTATGATCCCTTCAATGCACTATCAGTAAGTTAACTCCTCAGCCAATTAGGCACATCCTGAATCCATAATTAGCCTAGCTTCTCAGCTAGGACCTAGTGACATTTCAAGCCTAAAAACACACCTCCATGTAGCCCCTCCTTGGGCTATTTCCCAGTGAGTTATGGGCAATACACCTGTGCAGTAGATATGAAAAGGGCATGTCCCTTGAAGCACTGGCTACTCCTTAACTTCTCCTTAATCCCACCCTTACTCACATAGTTAGCATAATTGATACCTGATTTACGATTTTATTATTATATAATTTATTATATTAATTATATAATATATATAATTATATATAATATTTATTATTTATTATATATATTATTATTTATTATTATAGATTTTATATAAAATCTATACCCATGACTCCTTTAAGTTTGCAGTTCCCTAAGAACTCTTGCCTGCTGTAAAGTGTAACAATAAACTTTTACAATCCTGACTTAAAAGATTGCTTGAGTCCTGAGAATTCTTTCCAGACAGTCCTCCAGCTGAAACACCAATCTTTATCCCTCATCAATAAACCCATAATCTTCAATTTACAGATGGGAAAATTAAGGCTTTAGAGCTCACAAAGTTAGCAGGCACCAGAGCTAGGTCTTAAATTCAGACCAGGTCTTCTACTCTATTACTAGTATTCATGCTAGGCTTTCTAACCCCTCTAATTCCCAACATTGCTCATAGTCTTTCTGACCCTATTCTAACACTACTTATAGTTCAAATTATCATAGGCCAATACCCTCCAGGAGACTTTTATAAAACCCAAGCCTGGCCCATAAGCACTGCTTCTCAGGTTGTTGTTCAGTCATGTCTGACTCTTCACGATGCTGTGGACCACACTCTCCATGGGATTTTCTTGGCAAAGATACTGGAATTTCATTGCCTTCTCCAGTGGATTAAGATAAATGGAAGCTAAGTCACTTTCCTGGGGTCACACAGCTAGTAAGCATCTCAAGCTCAATTTGAATTCTGTTCTTCCTGATTCCAGGCCCCACACTCTATCTACTGAGTCACCTAGCTACCTCTCAGGACCCTGCTTCAATTTAGCCTCTAAACACTCTCCAGTTCCATCCCCAAAATACAGTGAGCATATCAGCTTATTTATTTGTCCCATAGATGGAGCACTGACCTCCAATTCAGAGGATAGAGAAGAACAGACCATGACCCTGGGCCTCTTTAAGGTCAGGAAAAACTATCCTTCTAGAGCAGGGCCATCAAGAGTCCTCAAACCATTCATTAGAATGAACCTCTTCACTGAGAGACTCAGTGTGATTACCCTCCCAGGGAACTCTCATCTATAGTTTCTAATGCCTTGTTATGCCTTGGTTAGGTGAAATAGACCCAGCTCACTGCAGATTTGTTCTGTTCTATACTCTACTTAGAAACCTGACTCTATTCATACTCTGACCTGTACCATCATGGACTTAGTCTCCCTTTGATTTGACCAAATAGACCTTACCAAGTGCTGGCCCAATACTAACCCTGCTTAGATATTCATGGAAATACTGTCATTATCTATTGACACCTCTTTGCCTTCTACCTATTTAGAGTCAGAGTCTATATCCACAATGTTCCCCTCAAGTCCAGTCTCCCCAGAACAAAAGGAAAAACAGGGAAAATGTTGCACAAACTATGTGATCCAGCAAAAGGGTCATTTTCTCATGACAATAGTAAACTTTTGATTCCAAATTGCCCTGGCCTTTGGATGTCATTGATCTCAAGATCTTATAGTCTGATAAGCAGGTAAGCTTGAAATAATGGAAGTTGAAGTTCTCTCCAACCAGCAGGGAAAGTGGAGGAACAGATGACAGAGATACTAATGAAGACAAAAGTAATTTTATGGGACTCTCCTCAATGTGAAACCTAGCTAGAAATTAGTTGGTAGGAATTTAACCCACCAGCAACGGGATATTATAGGCCTAGACCCTAACCCTATTTATTGATGAGGGTCAGAGAATATCAATCCTACAATCTTCCTGGTGGCTATGTGCCTCCACTCAATGCCAATAGGTACCCAGGTAAAATAGCAAAACTCTCTATGATTCCTAGAGATCTGGCTAATTCTATTCCCCAAACTCGCCCTTTTCTGAGTAGTAGCTCTTGTTTCAATAATCTAGGTGTGTGGTTTTTGTGGATATATCCAATTAATCTCTTGGTTCAGCCCCTATCCACTGAAAGATACCACCTCTTCTTTTCCCGGATATATTTCACCGTATTCTAATTACAATATTAGCTTGGCACAATAGTCAATAACATAAGCAAAGTAAGGTCTTTACTTATGACCAACGAAGCAACAAGAACCAAATAGATTAAAACATCTACCACTTGGGATGCATGCCATCTAATCTTTTAAGAAGACCTAAACCAGTCTTATCCCTGCACTCAGAAGTCCCCAGGTACAGTTCATATCTTCTATCAATTATTCTCACCAGGAACTAAGAAACATGGACTTTTATATTCATGGCCTAGTCATCCCCATCTAATTTGCAAATTTTAGCCTCTAGAAGGGTCAATGTTTATAGAGTTGATTGACCTCTGAACCCAAGGTCACTGATTCCTCCTCTGGCTCCTTCCCCTTATTCATCATTCTATTGCTGCCTTGGCTGTCTCCTCTGGTTTCTTCCCAAATATGGTGACTGACTGGCTGGGAGAGGACGTATAAGATTGCAACCAGTCCTCATGGTCTGCTTGTTGCTAACAGAATGGCAGAATAAGCTTAAAGGCAGTCATTGGCATAGAAAGAAAGAGTCCTCCGACACTCTCACTCCTCCCTTGAGTCCCTCTGTCTTTGATAAGCTGTCTAGCTATGTCCTACCTCCATCATTTCCACTCCATCTGGAGCACTTGTTGCCCTCAACAACTGAAAATGAATTCACATTCAGAATATTTATAGGCAAGACTGACCTGACACACCCCATGTCTGAGGATAGAATGGATAGAGTCTCACTTACAGAAAGAATATAGCACAAAGTGAAGCAGGCATTTTTCTCTCCCTCTCTGGTAAAAGGCAGGCACCAGCTAATGGCCAGACCTCTTCCTCTCTGTGACTTTACTTTTCCCCTCCTTTCTCTTTTTCTAGGGTTATCAAGTCAGACAATTGTGTTGTTCTGCTTTCTTTCCCTCCCTATAAACAGCAGTTTATCATCTTCCTCCCATCCTTACCACAGGATTCTACCGAAACAAACCAAACACCTACATTCTCAGAAACTTTGGAGGCTTCCTAAGGTCTCCATCTGTCCCTCTCTCTCCCTCTGTCCTCTCTTTTGTTTTATATCTCATCCCTCACCCCATATCCATAACACACACACACACACACACACACACACACACACACACACTTCCTTTCATTATTGTATTTTGAGGTTTGATACTATTTAAGACATATGGCCTTATGCCCAATGCACCCAAGAGAAAAATGTGTAAACATGTTTGACACAGACATACATATACCTCTATATAAACATATAATTTCAATATAATTATCAAGTACCTACTATGTGTTAAGCATGATTCTATTTATATACTGTGAATGGTTTTTAGTAAGATTTGTACATTTTTATGGAGCTTTAATTTCTACAAATTAAGCCACATATTTTCCAGGTCTTTGTCACTGTATAATTAATTATGTTTTTCTATAAAAGTATAATTCTTCATTAAAATAACAAATCACTTAACAGATAAATAACAATGAGATGGATGGTGAGATGAAATTGGCAGCAAGGGTCAAAGAAAAATGAATACAGTGCAACATCTTCTCATTTTAAACTTGACCTGTAATTAATCACTATTTAACTCAATCTTCCAACTACAAACTTACTCTGAATCTTTTCTTAGGGTCAGTCATCTCTGAAGCAAATATTTGCTCTGACACTGGGCATTATATAAGTAACCTCTGTTGAACTAAATTTAACTGAATTGAAATTAAATTATTTGAATTGAATTGAATCAGAGGGTGACATCACTTTCATCTTCCTCTGGAATAGAATAATACTTTTTCAGATAATTCATACGTCTGTCCAAACATTTTAGTTCCATTTTGAACACACACACACACACACACACACACACACACACACAAACTGAACAGAACAGCCTTTCAAGAATTGATACCCTCTGTACAACAACAAATATTTTTTTTTTAAGAATGAACTCTATACCAGGCATTGTACTGAGTGCTAGAGTTACAAAATCAAACAAAAGCAAAGTCAGTCCCTGCCAGGAGGGGCTCACATCCTAATGGGAATCACCACATGTAAATATCTGGATAGATACAAGGTACATAGAAATTAGAGGATATGCAATCTCTGAGGGAAAGGCACTAGATTAGCACCTAGGGCAGCCGTTCTCAACCTGTGGGTTATGTTCAATTTGCAACAATGAAAATACATCCTGCATACCAGATATTTACAATACAATTCATAACAGCAGCAAAATTACAGTTATGAAGTAGCAAAGAAAATAATTTTATGTTTGGGGGTCACCACAACATGAGGAACTGTATTAAAGGGTAGTGGCATTAGGAAGGTTGAGAACCACTGGTCTAGGGGGATGAGGGAAAAAAATCTGCAAAAAGTAGAATTTCAACTGATTCTTGAAGTAAGCTGTGGAAACTGAGGCAAAGGTACAAAGAGGAAGAGCGTTTCAGGCATGGGAGCCAGCACAGAGATGGAAGATGTAGTTTCATCTATAAGGAAGAGCAAATAAGCCAGTATATTCGGATCAAAGGCTAAATGGAAGGGAATAAAGTGGAAAAAGAACAGAAATGTAGAAAATGGTAAGGTCATGAAGGGCTTTCAATGCTAAACAGTTTCTATTTCATCCCTAGGAAGCCATTGGAGTTTATTGATGGAGGGGTATGACATGGTCAAATTTATACTGTAAGAAAATCACTTTGACAGCTATATGGGAGGAGGGATTGCAGTGGGGAGAAACTTGAGTCAGGGAGATAAATTAGAAGGCCATTACAATAGTGCAGGTGAGAGACAATAAGGGCTTCAACTAGGTTGGTAGCTATGTGAGTAGAAATAAGGGAACATATACAAGAAATGTTATAAAGGCAGAAATGACCACATTTGGCAACAGATTGGATCTGTGGGGTGACAGTTGAAAGTCAAGGATTATACCAATGCTGTGAGCCTGCAGGACTGGATGACGGTGCCTTCAACAGGAATGAGGAAGAGAAGAGGGGAGGGGTGGGAATAATCAGTTCTGTTTCAGATATATTGAGTTTGAGATGCCTGTGACACAACCACTTTGATGTTCAAAAGGCAGTTGGGGACATGGGACTGCAGAAGAGATAGAATGGGACTAATATATAAATCTAGGAATCATCTAGAGATGATCATTGGTCATCTATTAGGAGCTAATGAGATAACTGAGATACTTGAGGAAGGGCTCGGGAAAACACCCACAACTAGAGGGTGTGTGATATGGATGAAACTCTAACAAAGGAGACTGAAAAGGAGTGGTTGGACAGGTAGGAGGAGAACCAGGAGAGAGCAGTGTTATAAAAAATTAGAGAAAAGGAGAAAGCGATCAACAGTATCAAAAGCTACAAGAGAGGTCATGAAAGACGAAGACTAAGCAAATACCATTGGATTTGTCTATTGAAAGATCATTAGCAACTTTGGAGAGGATAATTTCAGTTGAATGATAAGGTCAGAAACCGGATTGTAAAGGATGTAGAAGACAATGAGAGAGGAAGTGTAGACAGCTTTCTCAAGAAGGGTAGCTACTAAGAGGATAATAGGATCTAGTAAGTATTTGTCGATATTATATATAATTATGTAGAGGGCAGCTAGGTGGCACAGTGGATAGAATGGCAGTTGTGGAATCAGGAAGAATCTTCTTCCTCATTTCAAATCCAGCCTCAGACACTTACTAGCAAGTCACTTAACCACATTTAGCTCTGCTTCCTCCTTTGTAAAAATGAGCTGAAGAAGAAAATGGCAAACCACTCCAGCATCTTTGCCAAGAAAACTCCAAATGGGGTCATGAAGAGTTAGACATGACTGAAACTGAACAAAAAATACATTATGCATGATCCCTTCGATCTCCCAGGACCACCAAAGTCTTTAGGAATCAGAGTAGTATGAAGTGTGATATGACAGAAGGAATCTGTAGACTTGTAGATGAATCCCAGCTCTAACACTTTCCTTGTTTTGGGACCATGGCTCATCAGTAGAGTGGAGATAAAACTGCTGGACTTATTGAGTTGTTGAGACAAATGTGGTTTGTAAACCTTAAAAGTGTTGAATAAATGTGAGCTATTCTGTCATCAGTGGAAATTAAATTATTCTGAAAGGAGTCTTTACCAAGTCATTGTGATTACTTTTTTTTTTTTGGATGGGGGAAGGCAGGGCAATTGGGTTTATGTGACTTGCCCAAGGTCACACAGCTAGTAAGTGTTAAATGTCTGAGGCCAAATTTGAACTCAGGTCCTCCTGACTCCAGGGCCTGTGCTCTATTCACTGCACCACCTAGCCACCCCATTCTAATTACTCTTTAGCACCTTGCTCTCTTAAAGATGTATGAAATTTAAGTTAGTTTAGAAATACAGCATAGGGTTGTTGTCATATGCTTCTAGCCTTGTGACCTTAAAACACTGCTTCAGCCAACAGGAGTTTATGTATTTTTGTAGAACTAATTTTCTTATTTAGATTGTACTATTCCCATAAAATCCAGAAGCCTAAGGGATATAGAGCCCAGATGTGGCAGCAGATGCAGCGAGTCAGACATCTGGTCAGAATGAACAACTTGGGAAATACTCTAAGTCCACCCACGTGGACCAGGTGATTAGAGTGACAGAAATCACAGCAAAATTTCTCACAATCTGATTCTAGGGCCTGCAGAATTTCTTGCCTCAAAATGTCTAATTTCCATCAACTCATACCAACCAAGTTCATTCATTTTGCCCTGTGATTTTTCTCAATGCAAATATGAGAATAGCATAGGCAATAAATCTCTTAATTAATTGCTCCTTTTTGGGGAGATCTACAAAATAATTTATTTCACTATTAACATTAGTGGTATCAAACTCAAATATACACAGAGGCACTAATCCCTACATAAGGATTCCTGTGGGCTACATATTGACTTAGTTTTAAAATGTAATGTTATCTGTGTTTTATTGTATTTTCATTCCTTTTGCTAAATATTCCCCAATTATATTTTGATCTAGTTCTGGCTACAGTTGAGAGTGCTGCCTGCGGGTGGTGTTTTACACCCCTGATTTACATAGTGACTTTCTGCTGAAGAAGGTTGTGATCAAAATGCCATATTTAGAAAAACTAGATAAAACTGAAAATTCCTTGTGAATTATTCCTTAATATCTGATGTTAAGGTATCTTTTAGGGTGGTCTTACCTACACCAGGAGGTGAAGAAAGGTGCTATTATTTTTTTTCAGATTCCAACATAATTTATAGATCCATTCTTCCAAAGCCTCAAGAAAGAAAAATTTTTCTCTGCAGAAAAACCAGATATTAATGATAGTACAAAGCAGAATGCCTTCAAAAACCAAAGAGATTGGGGAAAGGAGGAGGGGGCCTGGAAATCGATTAAAAAAAAGATGTGGTGCTCTACTTTAGTAGTGACATAAGCTATGAGAAAAGCAATTTACAAGAAAGAAATCGATCTTTTCTCATAAATGTAGCCACAGGATGTCACAAGTTTACATATCGGAAACTGAATCTTGAAAGAGCGTAGAGATAAATGAAGCATCTACTGGAGCTAACATCCACCTCAAACAACACTGAAGACAAATAAGCTTGCCAAGTAGATGAACATTCCTTCTTAAAACCCATATTTTCCCTCCTGTCCAAGAAAGCAGGGGAAAAATTCTCCTATACTACACCCTGAATGAAAGTATTCTAGTGTACTTTTCTCCCAAATAGGAAGTGCTGTTAATAGTAGGGGTTTTTTCTGTCTCAAATCTAAATGGAGACCAAATTCTCATTTTAGTTACCAAGTGAAACAAGGATGCCAGCTTTCTCCATAGGGTCAATAACTGTAAAGTGAGATTTAATGACCCTGGCTGCCTTTAATTACTGTGATGTACTTCCCGGGGATTCTAAAATTTGAGATGGATGATAGACTGGTTTTTCTGGAGAGAGAAAAGAAGTTGAAATGTAAAAAGCAGTGTTAGCTGTCCAAGTTTAAAGAACGCTACTAAAGAGCTCCCTGCTCCTCAAGGGACAATCAAAGCCATTTAAACCCCAGTCTTCTCCACTACATGATAATGGGATGACAAAGGCAAGACCAGCCTTAAGTAAAACATCATGCTGTTCCCACCAAAGCTGACAACGCAGAAACAACATGAGGCATCTTCGAAGGAAGGTTCAAGCCATTTTGCAGCTGGCTGTTTAATTTTCAGTTGTAGTGGAGGAAAGAAGCTGCTTGTAGACATCTGCTTAATTAAGATGAAAAACAAAGGACATTTCCACCTCTGGCCCAGCCCCTAGCATAAGTTCCTTGAGGGCACAAAATGTTTTTGTCTTTCTTTATATCCCCAGGACTAAACAAAGTACCTGACACACAGTAAATGCTTAATAATGTAGTAATTAATGCTCATTGATGGATGGATGGATGGATGGATGGATGGATGGAAGGAAGGAAGGAAAGAAGGAAGGAAGGAAGGAAGGAAGGAAGGAAGGAAGGAAGGAAGAAAGGAAGGAAGGAAAGAGGGAGGAAAGAGGGAGGAAAGAGGGAGGAAAGGAGGGAGGGAGGGAGGAAGGAAGGAAGGAAAAAAGGAAGGAAGGAAGAAAGGAAGGAAGATGAATTGGATGACTGTCAAAGCAACAGTACAAGCAATTTTAATGCATGTAGAGAACTTCCAAGATACACATTTTGCTGTATAGTAAAATTCCTATTCTAGTTTTTCCAAAATCATGAAAAAATATAAAATAAAATTTAAATATCAATATAAAAAATATTCTGGCCAAGTCATTTGACCCTCAGGACTCACCTATTAAGTTAGAGAAGGGTTAAATTGCCTTGTTAGAGACAATTCTTTGATAAAATCACAGATCCTTTATATAATCATATATATCATATTCCATTTATCATGAGATGACCCATATGAAGTGCTTTGTAAACATTAAAGTCCCCTATAGATGTTAGTTATCATCATCATCATTATCATTGTCCTTCTCCTCATTGTTTTTTGGGAAGGCTAGATTGTCTAAGTTTAATCAAGTCAATAATGTGGAATAATTTAAAAAATTCATTTGCATGCATTTTTCTTCTTAGAGTCCGATGATTAAACATTTACCAGCACACCCCTGATCATAGCCAAATCTAAAATAAGCATTCCTGATCAGTTATTCATTTTGAAACTTTTGTGAAGCTATTTCTAGGTTTGCTCAGAAATTAGATTTATATTATTTATAGCATTATTTTATTTATATTTTTATATATATTTACTTATAATTTATTATTATATAATTTATTATATTTATAAATATATTTATATATTTATTATATTTATATTTATTGATATTAGTTTATAAACTAATCTGGCTACTCTCATGTGGCAGTAAGCTTGCATACAGGAAGTATTCAATAAGTATTTATTGAATAAACAACTGAACTTCCAGTAAAGATTTACTGTCACCTCTGAGCTCTTCTATATGGATCAGACTTAATGCTACACCTTAGATCCAAAGGCAAATAAGTGGGACCAGATTACAAAATGTGTCATGGAGATGATCTCAGCGGACATTCTAGGATTGCTATAGATCTGGATCACTACAGACTTCAGCAGAACTCTCAGGCTTCCTTGGACTTTGGGCTGAAAGTGTTGAGGAGGGTGGAAAGGAGCTAGCTGGAGCGTGTTAAAATGACAATTACTTGGGATTCCCCCATGGGCACTCTCCTTACATCTCACTCATTTTGCTTTTCCCTGGGCACTAATAAATAGGTAGGTTGGTACAGTGGATAGAGAGTTAGCTTAAGATCCAAGACAATCTCACCTCTGACACATATGATCTTGTCACCCCTGATAAGTCAATTAACCTCTTAGTGCTCCAGACAACTCTCTACAACTAAGAGTTTCAGAAGCGTTCATCTCCATGGTTAGAGGTAGTTTCCTATTCGGGGAATTATACCACTGAATTTACAGGTTCAGTCCCTATCTTTAGTAATAAATAAACTTTTTAAAAACTACACGTGCTTTCCATTCATCAAAAAATGCACACTCTTCATTTTAAGAATCTTTTTTTGAAATCATTCTCATAGATTAAAATTTTTATTGTTCAGTCATTGCAGTGATGTCTGACTCTTTGTGACCCCATTTGGGGTTTTTTTGGCAGACATACTAGAGTGATTTGCCATTTCCTTCTCCAACTCATTTTACAGATGAGAAAACTGAGACAAACAGAATTAAGTGACTTGCCCAAGGACACATAGCTAGTATGTATCTGAGGACAAATTTGAATTCAGGAAGATAAGTCTTCCTGACTCCAGTCCAGGAACCCTATCCACTCTGCCATGCAGCTACCCATAGGTTAAAATAGCCAACAGGGAAGATTCATACATATAAGATATAAAACACTTATTGCTGATTACAGTAGCATTTATTCACTACAGTACTGTAAGGTATGGGGCAGTTCACAGGTGACATCTGTAGATATGATCTGGCATCTGGCCCACATTTGAAGAGAGTAGGAGGGCCATCCTGGCAAAAATTGGCAGCCTAGCTGGAGAGAAATTCAGGCAGGACACTAGACTGCCAAGGCTGAGTGTATCTCCTATCTTCAGAAGAATATCTGGCTGCAATTCTATCTATCTAGCACTCCTAAAATATCTCTAATCTGGGAGTAGGATTCTAAGGGTTCAAAATGAAAGCCAGTTCCATGATCACCTCCAAAAGAGAGAGGAGCCTTTAGTTTACACTCACGAACTTGGACCTTTCCCAGCAAAAATTAGTTGCATAAAAAAACCATCACAAAAAAAAGGGGGGCAGCTAGGTGGTGTAGTGAATAGAGCACTGGCCCTGCAGTCAGGAGTACCTGAGTTCAAATCCGGCCTCAGACATTCACACACTTACTAGCTGTGTGACTTTGGGCAAGTCACTTAACCCCAATTGCCCTCCAAAAAGCAAAAAAAAAAAAAACCATCACAAATAGCTGTTAAGCCTCTTCATCAAATAAAGAAGCAAACAGAAATAAGAGAAGTTATATATATTAGATACCACTTACTCACCAATGCATATAAAAGTACATACCAATGATTATACAAGATTAAATACACACTTCAATGGAGAACAAGATAAGACCTCAGCAAAAAAAACAGGAGAAAAAAAAATGATGAGTCTGTTTTCAACTGCCTCTAGGGCTATAATCAATGGAAGTCAGAGGACATGATGGAGGCTGCCTCCCCTATACATCTGCAGCTCAGGGGGTCCAGTCTGCCATATATAGTTTATGTCCCAGCTTTCTTTCTACAGATCTCTCAAGATCTTTTCTCCAAGTGTATGTCCAACGAACTGAAGGAAGTCCTTTCTCTCCTCACCTAAAGATGTAGTTCAGCATCCTCTCAGGTAATCAAGAGTCACATACCCCACAAGTCACTCCTCAATTGATAAATGGTCAAAGGATATGAACAGGGAATTTTCAGAGGTAGAAATTTAAGATTATCTATAAGCATATGAAAAAATGCTCTAAATCACTATTGATTCGAGAGATGCAAATCAAAACAACTTTGAGGTACCACATCTCACCAGTCAGATTGGCTAAGATGACAAAACAGGAAGATGACAAATGCTGGAGAGGATGTGGAAAAATTGGAACACTAATGCATGGTTGGTGAAGTTGTGAACTGATTCAACCATTCTGGAGAGCAATCTGGAACTATGCCCAAAGGGTTATAAATAATTGCATACTCTTTGACCCAGTAATACCACTTCTAGGATTGTATCCAAAGAGATCATAGGAGTGGGAGGAAGACCCATATGTACAAATATATTTATTGCACCTCTCTTTGTGGCAGCAAAAAATTGGAAATTAAGGGAACGCTCATCAACTGGGGAATGGCTAAACAAGTTGTGGTATATGAATGTAACGGAATAAATACTATTGTGCTATAAGAAATGAGGAGCAGATGGACTCCATATTTACTTGGAGAGGCTTATACAAACTGATGCTAAGTGAGAAGAGCAGAACCAGGAGAAATCTGTACACAATGACAGACACAATGTATGTATGATGACCAATTTTGATAAACTGGACTCTTCTCAGCAATGCAAGGTTATAAGACAACTCT
>CM053588.1:95571054-95605302 GCA_028646515.1 Pseudochirops corinnae | reverse complement strand
GCAAACTACATGCTCTCTTTCTTTTCCAGGTTTGGTTTTGTTTCCTCTTTCCCATTGTTCATTCCATCAGTTATAACCCTTCTATACAACCAGACTAATGTCCAACGTGAAAGTATTTGCAGATCCTATACTTGATTGCATGCTGCCATGAGGGGAGAGGGGGAGGGAAGGGAGAAAATTTGAAACTCAAGGGATTGTAGAACTGAATCTCGTACACTAAAAGTAAACAAACAAATCAATAAAAAAAAATTTTTATAAAGAGTCACATACCCTTAAACTCATTCATTGAAGTACTTTCAAGTCACTGCTCACCACATGGGGAGAGGTGTTACAGTATTATCAACCTTAAGAAGAAATCAATGACATGGCAGAGGTATGGACACATGTTGCAATATAGTGTTTTTGTTGTAAGAAGTACAACTCCCTATAATTAGTTAGGACCTATTACTGTCCACCCTTCTCATTTAGTTTGCAATGTTAGATGCTTGCTGCCTTTATTTGTGCCTGAATCATATCTAAAAGCCATCTATTTTAGTGATAGCCTTTGTTGTATTGGAAATTATTTAGATCTTTTAATTCTAAACTAAAATTTTGCAAGTGAGATTCACACATGCTAGCAAACCAGGCGGCTCCTTGAAATGGATGACTAAGGATGACCTATGACAAGTTCTAAATTGCATCTAGCACTACCATTGCTTGCAGAACCAAGAAGAATTCAAATAAATCAGAATAATCTTGCAAGGTAGTAATTAGCTGACCCTTCAGTGAAATGGAGAGATTGTTTTTTAAATTTAAAAAAGAGTCAAAACATGTAGGAGGCAGTGCAATGCCTAAACACCTGGTTTCAGGATCGGAATTTAATAAAAAGCTTTTTGCATATGGCTTGACAAAAGAATGATTTTGACTGTCTCAATTAACTTGTTCCCACTACCAACTTCATCACAGAGTAGAATAATATTTTTTAAAGCTTACCTAAACTTTACCAGAAAAATTGTGTTCTTCACTCAAATCATGGTAAATAAATGCATCAGGGAGGACCAGCAATAAATCATGGATAGAAGCATTCAGAAACAAGGTGATATTCCCTCCAGTTATTCTGGAAAAACCTTCTCAGATATTTGTAGGCAAGGAAAATATCTTAGAATTCTTCTAAACAAAATAACAGTCACTGTGCCATATATATGGTTGAGGGACCTGTACTTTTATTTTAAGTCTATAATTTTCAGAGTTAACAAGCACCATAAAGATTTGTTCAGGGGCAACTAGGTGGCACAGTGAATAGAGCACTGGCCCTGGAGTCAGGAGGACCTGAGTTCAAATTTGGCCTCAGACACTTGACACAAACTCCGACACTTACTAGCCGTGTGACCTTGGGCAAGTCACTTAACCTTGTCTTCCCCTCTCCAAAAAAAAACCGATTTGTTCATATTTTTAAAGTGTTGACCTCAAAGGAAAAAAGGAAAAACAAACAAACAGAATCTGTATGCTTTAATAGGTCTAATCATTGTAGATAATGCTGCTTTGACTATAGCATACCAGCAATCTCCAAGAGGCTATCCAGCAAAGAACCAGCATAATTAACCTAATCTACTTTCATGACCTCATGAATCACGTTCTATGACACCCTTACCAGTTGGTACAGAGACTCTGAAAAAAAAACCTCAGATGTCTGACCATGACTATAAACTACTACTGAAAGAAGAAATCTTTTAAAATAAACATCTTTTCATACTCCTTTGCAACAAAAGACATTACTGGTGACTTTTTAAAAGATCCCTTACTGCAGTGATTCCTATCATCCTTAAGAGGTGAGTTGGTTGTAAAGTAATTTTCCTGTGGGAAGTTGGCATCAAATAGCAACTAGATTTGATGCATAAAGCAAGTGGAGACAGAACTATAAATTCACACAGTTTTAAAGAAAGCTTTGTTACCATTAAAGACCCAAATGATGAAAATTCACCATCTAAAGAACAAAGTATCGCAAAGAAAATCCCAATAATAATGTAGATGTGTTTAATTGTGCTTCCATACTTTCAGTCCAGGAAAGAACTTGTCATCTTGGACTCAGAAATTGAGACCAATCCTTGTCCAGGAGGCCCAGAGGAAAAGAGGGGGGAGAGGTTCCTTCTCCATGTAATCAGTTCTACTTCCCAGGAAGAGAAAGAGAAAACATAAGAAGAAAGGAGCAATGCCCATGTACAGACATCTTACTAACACCTCATTATGATGAGAAAAGCTTAATGGAGCTTAAGGGTTCCAAAGTAGATTTCTTTTTCCATTGAGTGCCAATAGCGGATATTGCATGTCCATCTGTCATCCCTCACACACCTTCTTTTCCTTTCTGGTCATGCATATTTGTGTTCATATCATTTAAACCACTTCATCTATGCAATTTGTCATTGACTATTTCTACCTACCGAGCATCTCTCCATTGCTTGTGGGGGCTCAGAGATTGTGCTATTCTAGGTGCAAAGTCATGTAGTTAGTAGGTGCTGTCCTTCGTACTCAAAGACAACCAAAATGACATTGCAATGTTGGGGTCGGTTTGGAAGGCTCTACCGCAGGTCAGGTACAAGTAGTCCATTTTCTTTTTTTTCCCTCCTTTTTTTTGGAGGGGGAAAATCAAGGCAATTGGCATTAAGTGACTTGCCCAAGGTCACATAGCCAGTGTGCCAAGTATCTGAGGCTGTATTTGAACTCACATCCTCCTGACTCCAGGACCGGTGTTCTATTCACTTTGCCACCTAGCTGCCCCCAAGTAGTTCATTTTCAAAGTCATAAAGGATCAGTGAAAGTATATTGATGTTTAATAAAAGAGAGACCATTGTTTCAAGAAGTTCACTAAAAGTGCTGCTCAGTTTCCCAAATACAATCCAGATCACCTTCTTCTTCCTCTTCAAACGTGGGCCCAAGCGACTGCTCATCTTCAGTGTCTATACAAATATATGTAATACGGCAACTGGACGGTGCAGTGGATAGAGCTCTGGGTCTGGAGTCAGAAAGGCCTGAGTTAAAATCCAGCCTCAGACACATGCTAGTTATGTGACAGTGGGCAAGTCCCTTAACTTCCATTGGCCTCAACTTCCTCAACCGTCAAATGGGAATAATAATAGCATCTCCCTCCCAGGGTTGTTGTGAAGGTCAAAAGAGATCATATTTGTAAAGGGCAGTCAGTGCCTGACACATAGTAAGCACTATGTAATTGTCAGCCATGATCATGATCATGATGGACCAGCTCTATGAACTGACCATTCAACTGAAAATTAAAAATTTCTTAAGTGCCTTCCATAAAAAGGTACTGTGCCAGACCTGGGGGACAGAAATACAACGGTTCTTTCCCACAAAGACCTTATATTCTACTGGAGGTGGAAAGGGGTAGACATGGGAGAAGCACACAACATGTACATGGGGGAACAAATATAAAAGGTCTAAAAATAAATATAAAGTAATTGTGATGTGTTGGAAAGGGTAGAACATATTCTGAATACCAGGCAATTTTTATCTACTTGGTTTTTCCCATGTGAATAATTACCTCAAACTTGTGTTGGTGATTACAAATGGCATTTAGTAGGCTCTGAAGTCTTCTGGGACTCAGATGCAGTCAGTACAATGGCAGCTCCAACCTGGAGGACTTCACTGTTCACACATTTCTGTCTGGGCTTCACACCGTGGTATACTCCATGATAATGACAAAAACCTTTGGCAAGAGAGACCACAAGGTGTAGTGGGAAGATTCTTGGACTTAAGACAAGAAAGATGTGAGTTCAAATCCCTCTTCTCAAACTTGATGACTATGTGCCCATAAGCAAGGCACTTACCCTCTATTTGCCTCAGTTTCCTTAGCTGTTAAATGAGAACAATAATAGCACTTCCTTCCCAGGGTTGTGAGGATCAAATGAGACTGTGTATAGCACCTTAATGGGCTACATAAATAGCAGCTAATATCACTGCTTGTTAAAGTGCTCCACACAGTGCCTGCCCTTTCTCTTTTCCTTAAGCTCTGGGAATATGAAGAAAGGGAAAAGACAGTCCCTACCCTCAAGTATATGTTTCACCTCTCCCTTGATATCTAATTTTTTTCAAGAAATCAATGATAATCTCAACATGCAGGATAGACACCTTGTCAGGGATGAGCTTTTAAGACTGTAGTTTTTTCTACCAAATATATTGTGGGGGGGGGTTTAATAGTCAACACATAATAAGCATAGAGGAATTGTGCATTCTCTCCAGCTTTTAGTCAATTGTGTGACTGTAAAGAGCTGACCAGTTATCAAACATTATATGTAAGAGCCATCCTCATCAAAGATGCCCCAGAGAAGACCATCCTCATCTCCAGACTGTGGGCATTTTCACTGGCTGTATCCTATGCCTGGACTGCTCTCCCTCTTTATCTTTCTCCTGGCTTCCTTCCAGTCTCAGCTTCTACAGGAAGCCTTTCCCAACCCCCCGAAAGCCTCTTGATTGTCTCCCATTTAACCTGTATGTGGCTTGTTTGTATGTCTTCCCCATTAGACTGTGAGCTCTTCCTTGAGGGTAAGGACTGTCCTTCACCTTTCTTTGTATCTCCAGAATTTAAGGAAAGAATAACCATTTATATAGAACCACGTGGCAGGCACTGTGTGAAGCACTTTTACAAATATTATTTCATTTGATCCTCACAACAGCCCTGGGAGGTAGTGGCTATTATTATCCCCATTTATCAGTTGAGTAAATTGAGGCAAACAGAGGTTAAGTGACTTGCCCAGGTTCACACAACTAGTAAGTATCTGAGGGTGGATTTGAACTCAGGTCTCCCTGACTTCAGGCCCCGCACTTTAGCTGCCATGCCATCGGCTAGTTCTAGTAGATTGCCTAGTACGTAGTACTTATGAAGGGTTTGTTTTCTAACTGAATGTGTATCATTTTCATGGAGGTTTCATAGAAATTAGAATAAGGTCCTTGATTTTTTTCTAAATGATTAATTTCTCCTGTTTGAGTTATCTCAACATCCCGATCAAATGCTCAACACCTTCCACAGCGCAATGCCTCTAGCACCCACTCCCTCTAGGTACACTGGAGCTAGGGCAGGTGTTCTTCCTGTGTTGTTTCTTTAATGCCACTTTTAGCCCTTCATAGAGCCTGGACAGTGGTTTTATTGTCCAATTGCAGTAGCCCCATATTTGTGAACAAACCTTTAGATAAATTTGAGTTACTTGTCCTGCTGGCCAGGAAGTATTTTTTTGTCTTTACCTTAGACAACTTTGCCCTCAGCAACCTCTGTGAAAAGGTTGTATGTCATTCAGGGACCAGAATCAAGAACTGGGGAGAGTCAAAGAATCAAAGAATTTAAGGGATTAGAACCAACCCCTCCTCCAAATCTATTAGTGCCTCTTCCACCCCAAAACTATCTTGTACTTACTTTTTATATGTAATTGAGGCATTCGGGGGATTGGGAAAGGCTTCCTGTAGAAGGTGGGATTATAGCTGAGACTGGAAGGAAGCCAGGAGAAAGATAAAGAGGGAGAGCAGTCCAGACATAGGATACAGTCAGTGAAAATGCCCAGAGTCTGAAGATGAGGATGGTCTTGTCTGGGGCATCTTTGATGAGGATGGCTTTTACATATAATATTCTATAACCAGTCAATTACATGTTAATCTACCCAGAGAGACAAGGGACTGAGAATCAGACATTCTGCTCCTCCCTAACATGAGAGAGGAGAGCAGGAGACATCTTTCCCCCATCCCAACCTCTAATCCCAACAGCTTCAACTACTGGATAATCATAGATTAAAGAACATTAGAGACAGGTGGATGCCGGGAATTAGCTTTGGTCACTGCTGCTGCTGCTGCCCTCAATGCTACCATATCCCTAAACCAGGTACACCTGCCAGATAAACAGCAGCCGTCTGTGTTTGCTGAGAGTGAAGTTGCTGACACTACCTTCTCCTCTCATTCTCTCTCTATCCTTCTACATATATTTACTACAACTTACCTAGTCTCTAAAAGCCAGTACTGAGAGTATTATTGGTCTATATGTGTTTCATTTGCTCAAAAGCAACTAAGGAGATTGTTGAAGGCTAGAAAGAGACTGAAAGAGAGAAACAGAGACAGAAACAGAAAGAGGAACATAGAAAGAAAGAGAAACAGACAAAGATAGAGGGAGGGGAGAGAAAAGGACATTGTCATAAGGAAGAGATTCTGAATTTTTTGTGGCATAGACCCCTTTGGCAGTCTGGATTCATAGATCCCCTTCTCATAATAATGCATTTCTAAAAAATCATAAAAAAGAAATGCTAAATTTCAGTTAGAGGGTTAATGAAAGTAAAAATACAATTTTTTCCCATCCCAATTCACAAAAATCCATCTATAGAGTCAGTTAAGAACCTTTGTTATAGAGGGATATTATAAGCCCAGCCTAGTGATCTTCTTGGGAACAGAACTATGTCCCCCAGGGAAGCATTGGGAAGTTTGAATCACTTCTATGAATCCTAATTCACTGAAGAATTGATAGGCCTCAAGCCTAGAGAAGAGAAAGGTACTTAAAGAAGAGGAATGTGTTTATGGAAAGCCTCAGGAGAGAAGCATATGGAGTGGTGCAGGACCAGAGGGCCAGGCAGCTTGATAACACATGGCAAGAATGGGTGAAAAACCTAGAGTCAATTCAGGGATAGTGAGATTCCATGAGAATCACGCTGCATTCATCCATTCCACTATTGAGTTCAAAGAAGAAAAGACAGATGAGTTCATGATCAGATACAAGCTATAGAGATGTATAGAGAGAGAAACAATGGCACCTAAAATGGGAAAAGTGAACGCTGAAAACTATCTTTACATGTAATTGGAAAAAATAAAATATTAATAAGGGGGGGAAAGGATTTCTGTACTGTCATATAGCTAGGATTTCTCAATATTAAGGGCAACTAGGTGGCATGGTGGTTAGAACACTGAGCCTGGAGTCTGAAAGATTCATCTTCCTGAGTTTGAATCTGGCCTCAGACACTTACTACTGTGTGACCCTGGTGACTTAACCCTGTTTGCCTCAGTTTCATCATATGTAAAATGAATCGGAGAAAAAAATGGCAAACTACTCCAATACCTTTGCCAAAAAAAAAAAAAAAAAACAAACCAAATAGGGTCATGAAGAGTTAGACATGAATGAAAAAAGGACTGATTAAAGTTCTCAATATTGGACCTACACAATGGCTACTAGAAGATTTCTATAACAGAGGAAGACAAAGAGAAAATAGTTTTCATCTACTCAAATGAATTTTACCAGTTTCAGCCTCAAAGCACCTTCAGCAAACCGATGAAAAAAGTAGTTGCTGATACAAAATACCTGTAATTAAAAGGAAATTATGGGAAAACATGAGGAAGGGCTAAAGTGTTGGATCATCTAGAGTAAGTTGGATCTTCTAGAGAAAATCTTTAAATGACAAATGCCATTTTTGGCAGAACCTCTGTCAAACATATATATTGCATAGTAACTCAACAAACTGTGAGTGCTGCCCAGAGAAGAAAGAATCTTCCTGACTATACCACATCTATACCTAGTATCTTCAAAATCTAAGGACTTTTTTAGAAGCTGATAGTTATTAGCACAAGTGGTGAAAAATTGTGCTTCTATTGCTAAACTGGTAAGTGATTTTTACTTATGCCTATATGATCAAAGAGAACAAGAAATAGGAAAAAAAGACCAATTTGTCCTAACATCCACAAAGCCCTTTGAAGTCTTGTGGATAAGCTTTCAAAGACTTGGTCAAGTGACTCATACATGCACCACTACTGACCATTGCATAATTAAACAATCCTTTTATCCTGTATCCAAACTCCAGTTTGGAGAGTTTAGGAATAGTTCTGTACCAAGAGAGTGATGGTCATTAAAAACTAATTGCTAGCAAAGGGCTGAGCAAAATAGGCACTCATTTTACCACACACAAACTAGAGTCCTTGGCTTTGAAGAGAGAAATTCAAAGGCTAAGTGATGCGAGTGTCAACCAACAGCAGTCCACCGACATTCTGATTGGCACAAATTAGATTCCACTTTCCAGGGATGGATATGAATTTGGCATCCACTAATAACCAGGAAAGACTAATGTGAATGCTATTGTCTTGTCCTGACAAAGCCATAATAATACCTAGGAGAGGAGTGAAGATCTGCGACACCCAGAAAGCTACGTTACAACCTAATGGAAATACAGTGAGAGTCTGAGACTTCCACCAGCCAGAAAGCCAATAGCATATGTGAACTTTGTTTCATTAAACCAACATTCACTACCTCAGTTATCTATATGTAACTGGAGGGAAGGGCAGATACTGATGAGGGACTGCAAGAAGGGATATAAGCCAGGGAGAAAGGCAACGATTCAATTTCCTATCCCT
The DNA here is from genome assembly GCA_028646515.1 of Pseudochirops corinnae. Lineage (NCBI taxonomy): Eukaryota > Metazoa > Chordata > Mammalia > Diprotodontia > Pseudocheiridae > Pseudochirops > Pseudochirops corinnae. Next base: position 95,596,944 of record CM053588.1, on the reverse strand, counting down.
CAAAGGTATCCTTGTTGAGACAATGGCAGAAGTTAAGTTTGTGCAACAGAGTACCATACTGGATTGTCACTGTTTCCATACATGGTACCAGGAAATAGTTGGTGCTCCTCAGAGCATATCATAATACTATGACCTTAAAGTCAAGTCAACAAACATTCATTAAGCCCTTACTATGTCCTAGGCACTGTACTAAGATCTGGAAATAGAAATTGAAGCAAAGAGAAAAATAGTTCCTGCCCTCAAGGAAGTTACATTCTAATGGGGGAAAACAATATGTAAAAGGAAGTTGGAAAGAGGGGAAGAGTATGGGAAGATGAAGGTATCCAACCAAGAGGCCCAATAGAGAAAGTCTCATGAGTCAGGAGTATGCCTAGAGAGAATTGAGGACATGGATAATCTGAGTGTTCTCCTTAAAAATAGAAGTTCTGGGAAGAACCACACCAAATACCAAGAGAGGCTACAGAGGCAGAGAGTACTTCCAGTATGAAAAGTCCAGAGGTAAAGTGAGCTTTCAAAGTGAAGATGTTTCTGTGGCATTATAGAAAAAGTCTAGGAGAATCAGGAGTGCACCCTAGACAGGAAGTAAGACTTTGAAAGTTTTACATGATAAATTTAAACAAATGAGTAAAGAAAAGACCCTAAAGCTGTAACAGATACTGTTGGCCAAAAATGTCTGTAGATGGCACTAAGAAGTATGAGACTTGTACTTCTTGTATACCAAAAGCAGAATTATAAATTCATGCCATATCCTTGGAAAATAGAAGCATAGCAAAGCCTTACAACCTTCCTGCATGGACTTTTTATCTCTAAAAGGAAATAGCTATAACATAAATCATATTCTGATGGTGACCATTCTTTGGGGTATGCACAAGCATATCTAAAAAGAAACCAAAAACTTTCCATGGTTACTAAAGTATTATGGGAGTATTTCTTCTCTCAATGTTTGCATGTCCTCCCAGAAACCATTCAGACCACTTACTTAAAGAGATGTAAATTTTGGTTAGAACTAAAAACTGGTACTGTCCCTTAACACTGAAGTGGACCCACCACCTGAGGGTTTCACTTGACATTGTTGAACATATTAGGGACCCTGAGAGGAGAATGAAAATCTCAGTAAAACCAAAATGTGGCATTCCTAGGACATGTTTATAACTCTATTGCAAATGATGCCATGGACTTTACCCCATCCCTGCTCAATTTGCATGAAAGCCATATCTACTTATTGACATGTTTTGAAGGATCCAAAAATACTACAGAGATTGTTGATACTCACAACCATTATGCCTCTAAAAGAAATTTGCCACCTAGCTGCAACTTCAACTCAGAAAAGCACTGAGTGAAACAATTATCTGAGTCCAAGTTTGTTATCAAGACTTTGAATAAGGAGACAGAGTTTTGCGAAGAAAATTCAGGGTTCATGCAACACATAAGTTGGGCGATCATGGGAAAGCTACTCCATAAGTAATGTGGAGAGACTAAACAACCTGCTTATTTATAGGATAGCCTTTCTCCTGGTGGAGGGGATGGAGAGTCCTCATGAGAACTAGTCTTGCATCGCTAAACTGGAACTTGTAAAGTACCCAGGATGGCTAGTGGTATTATCAAGCTTTTTCAAGTGTCTGTACTCTGAGTATCTCTACAGCTAAAATCCTAGGTAGGAAAGGGCCTGCTTTTGGGTTTAGTCTTCTCACTCTATATGAACTGAATGTTAGGTTACTGAGTCAGCTTGCCTTGAAAGGTGTTTCTGGCTTTTGTCTGTTTCAGACACTCTTTGAAGAATGGATAATAGCTAGAATTGGTGAGTGAGTCAGATCTGGTAGGGTGGGGGCACATTCCTGTAATCTCTGCTGCTATAGAGGCTGGGATGCTCAATTGTTTGAGATGGGGAATTCTGAACTTCAGTAGACTAAAACGAATCAAGCATCTGCATTAATTCTCATACCAATATGGTGAGCACCTGGAAGCAAGGAGCAGGGTAGAAGGGGAGCCACCAGACTACCTAAGGAGGGGCAAACCAAACCACACTGGAAACAGAGCTGGTAAGAGATCTCATGACAATCAAGAGTAGAATCAGGCCCAGGACTGTTCACTGCACTTCCACTGATAGGGAGACCCAGTCTTAAAAGAAAATGGAATCAACAAGTAATCTCTTTTGCTTGCTAAGGTAATAATCCATCAAATTCTTCCTGCTCATCAGGATGTCTGACTCTCCTCTAGGCAATAAGTAGTAGACATGAGCCTTTGAGCAAGTCATTTCAATCCTCTAAGCCTGTTTCCCCATGTGTGAAATGAGAGGCCAGCGTGCTCGACCACTGAGCTTTTTCTTATGACTCTAAATCCCAGATCATCAGCTTCCCTTGTCAGTTTACACTTTGACCTTTTTATCCAAAACAAACTACTCCTGAAGGTGAGTTTGCTTTTACCTCTTTTTTCTTTCTGAATTTTTTAAACATTCTCAAAGAGAAAAGAATCATTAAAAACACAAATTCAGTGGTTTTCTCATACAGAGCCAGTTCAGGACGAACACTTCCCAGGAAGGAAATGCTGTGGCAAAATCATCCTCCTTCACCCTGCAGGTGCAAACTTTCAGAACATGACTAAGGAAAACGTTACCTGCTGACCAAACCCACTGAGAAAGCAAGGGTCAACTAGATCAAGGACATAAAAAAATCAAAGGCCTTAGCACCATCCTTAAAGAACTGGATTTCATGGAGTATCTAATTACTTTCCACATACTGAGACAGAGTTATTAAATCACTCCTCAGCCTTCTCTGCTCCTGGTGGGATCTCTGTTTCCTTTAATCTTTCTTCTTAGGCCTTGGTCTTCCTATCTTGTCATATCAAGACTCCTTTGATGTCTTTCCAAATTCCCCAAATTCACCTTTGATTTCAGAGTCAAGAAGCAGACACGATCCTCTATTAGGGGCTTGACCAGTGCTCTGTACAATAGAGGGATTATCTCATGTGAGATTTAAAAACAACTTAACCTCAAAATTAATATTATCAAGAACTATTAATTAGGTATCTTGGTATAGTGGAAAGAGTTCTGAATTTGGAGTCAGTGAACCTGGATTCATATCCCTCCTCTGAACCTTACTACCTTTGTGACTCTGGGTGAGTCACTTAACTTCCCTAGGCCTAAGTTTCCTCAACTATAAAATGAGAGGATTGGATTAGATGGCCTCTAAAGTCCTTCCCAGTTCTACATATTTTATCCTATGACCTATTAGGTATGAGTATCATCCTAAGTAATAGAGATGCAGAGAGGTGTAAGATGTGGTGTCTGACCTAAAAGGACTATCAATCTAAATGGGGAGAACAAAGCAGAAATATATTTAATTTACTCATATATTTTTATGGATATTTTACTTGATCAGAATGGAGATTCTATCCACTGAAACAGACTCCAAATTCTCCACCCTTCCACATGTTCTCATACCATTAATATTTTTGCATAAAGTCTTCCCAGAGCAAAGGAAGAATTAACTTGGCATCCATAAGATTTCATGGATGATTTCATGGGTTCATGAATTTAGTTTTTAAAAAGCAATTTGATAACTGTATTTCAATATAACTGTCTCCATTGCAATTCTATCTTTTATATATTTAAAATCATTATTCTGAGGAGTCCATAGGCTTGATGCCTAGTCATCAGATTGCTAGAAGGGTCCATGGCATTTATAAATGAATGAATGAAGTGAAGAATCTCTACTCTACAGGCTCCACTTTCTGTGTCAAAATTTCTTCCTACTGTTCTTTTAGTATCTCAGGGGACCAATGTGATTCTTGGGCTATCCATTCATTGTCTCCCATCCTCATTATATGAACTGCCCTCACATGCTACCATCACCTAACCATAATCTCCACAAGTCAGCAATGTGCCTCAGCTAAACTTTGTATCTAAACCAGCACCTAGCACAAAGCTCTGCAAGCACTAGGTGTTAGTTGTTTAAATGAATATCTGATAAATCCCAAGATGTTCCACTTTGCTGATAACTATTTGTGCAATTTATGTACATTCATTAGGCTGTAAGTAGTTTGATAATGAGGATTTTTCCATCCTCATCTTTGTATCCCTTGCTGTGCCCAGAATACTAGACATTCAATAAATGTGGATAGTTCAGAGTCAAAAAATAGTAAAGCTAATAAATGCTAAAGGAGTTCAGAGTAAGAAAAATAATCAGTGCTATAGAAGTTCAGGGAAAGGAATATTTAGTTGTTAAGTGCTAGAATAATCAGAATAGAGGGATGTCACAAGCAAATGCTGAGAGGCAGGCATTCAAATGGTGTATATGAGGGAGTGAAGATGGTTGGTTGGTGGTTTTCCTTCATGCTCCAAGAGGACCAAAATGACATCACTATGTCAGGGTCAAAGTATAGAGTGTCCATCTACGGTTGATCAGATTAATGCAAGTTCAGATGACTCAAATATAATAAGGAAGCAGAAATAGCATTTAAAAAGATGAAGTTGAGAAGAGTTGCCACACCAGACCAAAAACATACCAAAGAAAATTCTTCTGAAAGTGACACAAACTTGAACAGATTGAGTGATTGTTTTAATACTATCTCAGGGAGGGGAAGATGACCAAAAAAAAGGGAAAATGTCAGATAATATTACTAACTCAAAAAGGGCATTAAGAGGACATGAACAATGACTGATCTTTACATTAACCTTCACCTCTTTATAAGATATCTATGAGACTGATCTACATAGATATTAAAGGTATCCATGATGAAAACATGACAAGATATGGTAGAGGTAACACACCCTAAGGTTCCTGCCATGTAGGCTGGGCTACTGTTTCTCTAATGCCTGCCATGAACTCCCCATTACCCTATGGGTCACTTTGATTTTTTAAAATAAATTTACTTAATTAATTTTACATGCATTTATAATCTCTCCCTTATACTGACCCCTATATTGAACAAAAAATAATGATAATCCTCATAGAAACATGCATAGTTTCACAATCCAACAAAACAAATTCCCAAATTGGTCACCCCTGAAAATGTATGTCTCTCTCTGTAGTTTTATTCACACTTCTCTGGCAGGAGATGAGTGTCACATTTCATCCTCAGTCTTCTAGACTCATAGTTTATTACTGCATTGATCAGAATTCCAAAGTCTCTTAAAGTTGTGCTAGTTCTGCTCATTTTACTCTACGTAAGTTCATAAAGTTCATAAAGATCTTTCCAGTGTCCTCTGATATACAGTTCATTATTTTCATTGTGCAATTATATTTTATTATATTCATATATCATAATTTGTTTAGCCATCTTCAATAGGAGGATATTACCTTAGGTTTGGGGTTGGTTTTCTTTTTTTCTTTTTTGGTATTATGAAAAGAGCTGCTAGATTACAACCCTTCTATACAACCAGACTGTTGTACAATGTGAAAGTATTTGCAGATCCTATACATGACTACATGCCACCATGGGGGGGGGGGGGAAGGGAGGGGAGAAAATCTGAAACTCAAGTGATTGTGGAACTTAATCTTGTAAACTAAAAGTAAATAAACAAGTCATTGAAAAAAAAGAGCTGCTAGAAATATTTTTGTACACGTAGTTTTTTTTTTCTTCTTTCTTTGATATCTTTGGGACCTAGCCCTAGTAGTGGTGTTACTGATTCGAAGAGTATGTTTGTTTTAGTAACTTTCTGGGCATTATTACAAGATTCTTCACAGTACTACTGTGCCTGTTTTCCCATAGCTCTTCCAGCATTTACCATTTTGCTCTTTTGTCATCTTTACTGTCTGATAGGTATAAATTGAAACCTCTAAGTTGCTTTAATTTCCATTTCTCTAATTATTAGTGATTTAGAGCATTTTTATGTGGCTGTCGATAGCATGGATTTCTTCCTTTGAAAATTGCCTGTTCGCAGCCTTTGATGATTTATCTATTAGAGAATTATAATTAGTTTGGAGTATTTTAATCATATCCTTACATATCTTGGATAAGAGATCTTTATAAAAAATATGCTGCAAAGATTTTTTCCCATTTACCTATTTTCCTTCTAATTTTAACTACATTAGATTTGATTTGTCAAAAACTTTTTAATTCTACATGATCAAAACTGTCCATTTTCTCTTGTGAAATTCTCTCTTTTACTTCTTTAGTCATGAACCCTTCCCCTATCCGTAGGTCTGGAAGGTAATTTCTTCCTTTCTCTTTTAATTTGTTTATAATGTGAATTGTATATCTAGGTCTTATATCCATTTGGAACTTATTGTCTTATGGAGTGAAATGTTGATGTGACTATAGTTTCTGCCAGAATGCTGTCTAGCTTTCCCAGAAGTTTTTGTATTATGGGTCACATTGATTTTTCAGAGACTATAATGTACCAAATTCACAACCACACAGCCTCAGAGAGACAACACTGCTATTAAAAATAAAGAGGGCTTTTTTTTCTCCAAGAAAATAGTGTCCCAACTCCTTTTCCCTGCCTCTCTCTAACCTTTCCCTCATTAGAATTCTTTGTCCATTCAGACTCTTTCAGTTTTCCTTGTATATCATATTTAATGTGCATACCAACTTCTAATTCTGTTTTTTAATTGCATTATTCATTAAAAGCCTGTCATTATTTCTATTAAAATTGATTAATTTTAATGTAAATAGTTACCCAGCAATTTCAGTTGTTTGTACTGATGTTCTATTTTATGTTTAAATAAAACATTAATTTCTTTAAAAGGTTTCAGGATTAACAAGCAGCTTTTGATCACTAAAAAACATTGCTTCCTTCTCTTCAGTTTTGGGTCCCATTCATTGTTCATCTCCAGTGCCTGTCCTCAATAATATTACTGATGTAATAACTCAATGAAATAGTAATCTAGGTGCCTGTCACAATTGAATCAATGGAAATTTTTCATCCATTTATTATTTCCTGCATGGATGGTAAGATCAATTTACTTTGAATAAGAAATAGATAGCATTAAGTTGTTTCTGTGATATTCTAGAGACCTGATGCAAAGCAAACAAACAAAAAAATGCCATTAGCAGACTGGAACACCCAGACTTCTCCCATTTGAACACTGGTGAGAACATTTTCCATAATATTCTCTACATTTCTATATGAAACATTGCATTATTCATGTTTCCAACCTAAAATAGTCATATACTTATTTTATTTCTCACTTAATATTAGTTATCAAAGAATCATTTGAAAAGCATTCATTACCAATCATGTTAGGCACTATTTTGGTGCCAGGGATATAGAGAAATAGAAGAAATAATCCCTGTCCTGAAACAGCTTACATTCCATTGGAGAAAATGGCATATGATGCTCTATCCTAAATACTCCAATGGATTTATCATCTCATTCATTCTCATCCATCCAAGAATGAGGATCACGATCAATCTACACCAGCCTATGTAATGAGATTTTTGTCCATGTTCCCCAATGGTTCATCACGTGGGGTTCACCCAATGTGCTGTAGGCCTTTCTCACTTTATTTCAAAGATGTAAGGGAATCAGTGGGGTTCTCCTGTTCCCTATCTGTCTTGCCTCTCTCTTACCACCTGACCAGCCCATATGTTCCTACCATAATTCCTCAATGGCTTCCCTTATTCCTGATGTTCTTTGTCGTTCCTTGTTGTTTACACATTAGAGCTTCTTCATGTTCACAAGTGCCTCTCTAGTGCTATTTGTGTGATACTCATTTTTTCATTCTTCTGATGCAGTAGTCTTCTACGGATCACTGCAAAATAGCAATGTTAGTGACATATTCGTACCTGACAAGATTAGTCTTTGCTTTATGCTAAGTTTGGGGTGAAAATTTGCAATTTCTAGAAATTTACAATTTGTAGTTGGACGCCTATCAAGTGTAAGGGGCACCAATTCTTCATGGGATAGCCCCGTTATGCCCCAAAAGAGGGAAAACCAGTCAGTCAGTTGTCATCAGGCAAACTTGAAGAGAAATCCCTTTACTGCTTCATTGTTCTATTCCTGACACTGGAATGCTTGAGAGTATTGTCTATGAGAAATAGCCAGGTCTCCAAAGGGTAAAAGGTAATACCCTACCACTTGCAGGAACATGAATCTATTAAATACATACTATGTTCCACTCACTGTGCTAAGCACTTTACAAATATTATTTCATTTGAGAATCACAACTTTGAGAGGTAGCTATTATAATTTTCTCCATTTTACAGGTTAAGAAATTGAGGCAGACAGAGTTCAAGTGACTTACCCAGGATCATACAGATAATAAATATCTGAGGCCAGGTTTGAATTCAAGTCTTCTTGACTCTAGGTATGGAGCTCTATCCTTTAAACTACCTATCTGTTCCCTTCCCTTTTCCCCTTCCCTGTCCAGTCCACAAGCATTTAATAAGCACTGAAACACTTGTGGATACAAAGAAAGGCCAAAAAAAAATTCCCTTGCCAAGAATTGTACTGCTGGAAAGCTCTATAAAGCAACTATCCAACTGCATGTTGAAATCTGAGCAACAGACATTCTTCATCCACTTGGTCTTTGCTGTATGAATAGGCAGTCCAAACTACTTTGTGTCATTACAGATCTCTTACAGGAGGCTCTGCAATGTTCTGAGGCTTGATATAATCAGCACAATATCATCTGCAAACAATAATATCTGGAAGACCTAACTATCCACAGGGCATATTTTCTTCCATCTAGATGGAAGGGGACATCTCTAACAGCTGGAGGCATCATGGAGGGCCTCATGAAGAAGGTAGAACTTAAGCTAATGGCTGAAGGGCTTCTAACAGGCAGAAATGAGGAAGGGAGTGCATTTCAGGCACAGATAACAGCCAGTACAAAGGCACAGAGAAGGGAGATACAGAGAAAAGTATGAGGAATGGTAAGACAACCAGTTCGGCTACACCTTAGTGTCAGCGAAGGGGAAAGGCTGGAAAGGTAGATGTGGCCCGGATTTGAAGGGCTTTAAACACCAAACAGAGCAGTCTGTATTCAGTCCTAGAGTTCCATGAAAAGAACTTGTGCCAGGTCATAAAGATCATCAAATAAAAGAACTGGGACTCATTCCTAGGTGCTCAAATTGTTTTTAAGGTTCTTTCCAATTTTCCAGGCTCCTTGCCCCCAAGATAGTCTCTTTCCTGGAGATTCTAACCTTGAAATGATATGAATCTTTTCTTCAGAGAGCCCTTGTTGGAGGACAGCCTTTTAAATGACATTTTTTGGAATTAACAAACAATAAATAAAGTGGGAACTTGTATTGTCTGCCCCATAAGTCAATTGTGTGACTGTAAAGATGCAGTCTACTATAGAAAATTGCCTGCCTGTGCCTTTGAGTTATGAGCTAGGCCTGATTCAGGATAGAATTAGAATGAAATGAGACACTGTAGACCATCAAACGTGAAACAACCAAAAAAACTTCATGTAACAGAAGCATGTGAGAAGATCAAGTTGATCTTGTATCACTTTCTTATTGATCCTATTTACAAGTAATTAATTTTGTCCTCTACCTGCCTTTGTATTATAATTGCTTAAGTCATGGCTCTTTGTCTCTAAACTTAGTTCAGAGATTTAAATGGCTGGTAAAGAGTTAAATTTTAAAAATTCTGCTCTCCTAATCACTGATCTATTCTTACCTCAAGGAATTTAACTGACTTTCGGGGATGCAGATGACCATAAGGGAGCAGGGCCTAATATCTTCATACCACTAAGCTACCCTTCAAGGATGTCTGGTTTGTTATCTTGCACCTGAACTCTCAGGAGGAAAGGAGGGAATTATTGCTAGCCCCCATTACCAAACTTCCAGTCAATCATGTTGTTCTCTGAACCTGAGCTTTATGATGAATATGTTGTACCCAATCCCATGATGTCATCTACCCTCTCCTGTTCTTTGTTCTAAATTCCCCAAAACCTACAAAAGGGGAACTGTCCTTTGACTTGGTGTCTTTGGCAGAAATGGAGGCAAGCCATTAACCTATTTATTGACAGGCAGCATGCCCCTGCTAATAAATGTTGTCTTGCTCAGAGCACCACCTCAGAGTATCCTTTTGTTAAATTTTACTCATGACACACTGAAAGGATATGCATCAAACATCCTACACTGGTTTAGGTAGATCCACTCCCACTTCCTAATCATATGGAAATACAGCTGATCAGAATGGTATATTGACTCACATGTCATTTGGATACATAGCAAATGTGAGGGGTACCAACTCTTCATGGACTGGCAATGTTATGCCCCATGAGATGCATAAAGCCACAACAGAAGCTCGAACCCTAGTCCCCTGGACCAATTAAGTCTCAGGAAGAACTTCTCTGGCTTTCAGGAACACATTAGCCTAATCCATGTAGTAGGAACCCTAATAGATATCATCTACAACACATGTCATATTTCCATCAAAGAAATATAGATTGATAGATAGATAGATAGATAGATAGATAGATAGACAGATAGACAGATAGATAGATGAGATAGATAGATGAGATAGATAGATAGATAGATAGATAGATAGATAGATAGATAGATAGATAGACAGATAGATGGATGGATTTTTATCATAAAAAATATTTTAAAGAGAAGATGAGAAGCTACTGATGTCCTCTCCTTTTTAGATTAGCAATATCATCTGTGGCTTTTTCTACCATTCTTTTAGAATCTTCCACTCCATGAGATATCTTTTTTTCAGATATATATAAGTTTTTATAAATATATTTACAAAACTGGAAAAGCATAAAAGTCAAAATAATATACACATGCTGATTTCTTTTCCACCAAGTTGTCACAACAGATATCTTTTACAATAGCTCCTCAATGTCTTCAAGCTTTTGTCACCTCTGGCACAGCTTTTCTTAGCATGTGCTTGATCTGAGAAGAGTGACTACACTTTTCAACTTTAGCTTTTTTATTTCCTTTTCTATTTGCTAATGTATCCTATCCAGAGCAGAGGCTCAAATGTTTTGGTTCCATTGCCATTAATGATGAAACTAGATTGTTATAAATACATTAACAAATCCGTTCCATTTCTTTTCTATTTGTGGTTGTTACGTCAGTTTCGTCAATGAGTGCTCTTAGAATGATATGGCTTAGTTGAGTCTCATGACAAGATTTCTATAGACTTGTTTTCACTTCCACTGATGTTTGAGATTTTCCAAAGTAATAGTATTTTGTAACAATTCTTTGATGAGAAATTGCCATTTTTTTTCTCTATAATGTTTTACAAATAAGTTCATGTTATAAACCAGCATTGACCTTGGCTTTTCTGTCTTTCCACCTGGCAAGGAGATCAAGCATTTATTGAGTGGAGGATTCTCAGCCCTTGACTTTATTGTGGCAACCACTTTATATCAGTTGTATTTCTACAGTAAACATCAATATCTTTACCTTTTTCCATTTCCAATTTTTTTATATCTAGAACATATTTGAGTAGATCAGCTATTGCAATTGTACATAGTATCTTCTTTTCATCTTTATTCTTCCTTCAAATTTGATGTTGATTTTGGTCTTTACTCTAACCAATGAATTATCTAATTGCACAGTGAGCTAACTCTGATATGATCCCTGTATCACTAACCAGAATTTCTTATATATTCAACTATAACTAATTTCTTCTTTTTTTTTATGGTGCTGCTCAGTGCTTGACATTTCCAATACTAACTCTCTTTCTTAAAGAAAGAATTCATGATATGTAGGCATGAAGCTTCAAAATGAGTGGCTTTGGGACATGTCAACTTCTTCATAGAATTTATTCACCTCTTCATTTTCCCCTACTGGTATTGACACAAACTATAATAATCCTCACAGAATCATAGAATCACGTAAGTTAAAAGTTAGAAGGGATCTTTATTGCCATCTATTCCAGTAGCAGTACATCCAAGTGGGCAAGCAATTAGAGAAGAGTGAATGAAACTCAATTGAGAGGTTAGGACTGGAGATATAATTTTATTAGGCATGAAGGTAAGAGGACAAACCATGAAAGTAAATAAATGTCTCTTAGTGTATACATAAATATGTAGGTACAGGTACATACATTCTTTTAAATTACCATAATATTATCTCATATTTATGTACCACTGTACAATTTCCAAAATGCTTTCCCATTGACAACCCTATAGTTGTAAGTCACACAATCATCATTATTCTCATTTTACAGGTAAGAAAACTGAATCTCTTAACTTACCTCTGTTTCCCCATCCCTGCTCAGAACATGTGCCAATATTCTCTGCCTGTTTCTAGAGAGAGCTGAGCTGGGTTGGCCGCTGAGTCAAAACTAAAAAACTATATGAAAAGCATATACTACCCCCTGGTCACCCTCTTTCTTCAGGATTTTTTAAGCATGAGAATAGCACTGAGCTGCCTAGAGGAAAAAAATCACCATATCCCACCCAGCCATAACCTGCCCTGACTAACAAACACCAGTGCCTAGGATAGGGCTACCTCCCATTTGTATCTTCTTTCTTCTGATACAGGGTATTCTGAGAACTTGAAAGGCCCAGAGTCCTGCTATTGCAGAGGCGTCATTGGTGACTGTGATATTTTCCAGAGAGGCAATGACTGATGCCTGCACTGGGGGCAGTACCTACACTGGAAAGTTTAGTCACTTCTGAGAGAGTTCCTAAATAGCGTCAGGGGTATGCCAGTGCTAAGGAATGAATAAGTGCCAGAGAAAGGTCACCAGAAAGATCAAACTCAGCTGATTGATCAGACAGTAACAATCAAGGTAAAATGTAGGCTAATTGGCAGGCCTACAAAAATTGCATGTTGTATGGAGATTTGAATATTGACTTGACTGTGCTTGTAATAGTAAGTGAGCTACTGAATTCTGTTATGATCATTTTGTAATATGAGCTGTGATTCTCTTATGCTTGCTTATTCTGTCTTTTAAGTAGGAATAAATTTCTTGTCCTATATCTGGATTTATGTTTGTACACTGAGTTTCTCTTTTACTTACCCACCTTTTAAGGGGAAACAGAGCCAAATATAGAATTGTCCCTAGAGTAGCAGGGATGATAGTGACAAGCCAATAAATATTAGAGGAAGGGAGCCCATTCTCCTGAAGAGAGTCAAGTTCCCTGAATGGCTAGGTTACAGAGCAGCAAGAGGTTAAGTACCCTGAATGTCTTGTCAGTCCCAGCAGCATCTACTTCTAGCATCTCTACTAGACTGTAATGATTCAAACTCAGTTCTTGTTCTGACTCCAGGGTTGGTGTTCTCTCAACCACACCATTCAGCTGTCATTGTTAACAACCTGTATGTACCAAAAAGATCAGCATAGATACAACATTCCCTTTGACACTGTTTGCACATAAAATGCATCCTTTGGTCAGTCACTGTGGTTTAAATAACTTGTTGCTCTCTATAATTCTGCTTCTTACTAAATTTGTGGTTGGCCTAAATCCTTTGGTTAAAACAAGGAACAATAACCATCTCAATTTGTAACTGTATGGACCCTATTTTCCCAGGCTATTGTAATTCTACAGAGGATTTTTTAAAAACCCTAGACCCATTAGAGTAGGCTAGTACTACCACTTTCTGAATTAACCCTATTATACAGTAAATCCCTAGCTCCTTAGGATGCCCACCTAGTTTATGTTAAATCCATTCTTACTGAGAAAGTAACTTCATTCTGATGTACTTCAATTCCATATTTGCTTCAATTCTCCTGCCAGAGTCACTTGTCTGTCATTCCATCATAATTCTTATGGCTTTTCTACTAAACCAAAACAGCCCCATCTATAAAGCAATATTACATTGCTAGTTTTTTAAATAGCAGAATTTATGTAAACCATTGGACAGAATCTGAATTTCTATTATTACTGCATCATCCCACTACATCTTGTAATGGTGATTTTCTGAAATATTCTCAATGGGCTTTTTTACTTACTTTATTCTTTTTGCTGGTCTATTTAGAAGTCTTTATTCCAGGGCTTAAAGCAAGCTTATGCTCCTAACAACATTATTATGCCTGTCTTTATAATTCAGAGCAGTCATGGCAGGGCATCCTTCAAGCCTGTCTTCTTGCTAGTTTCCATATCAGCAAACAAGTTTGCCTTTATTGTGCACTAGCAATCATTTTAAAAGGAAATCACCACATCCCTGAATTGCCACCAGCAGTTTTGGGGTCTCATCAAACATGCCTTGTTTGAGTCATTCATAATATACAGTCTCCATCATTCCCCTGCCTACCCCCAACCCAAGTATTTTTGGAATTATAGATGGCATAGGTTATTTTCTACTTCATTCACAGCAAGTAACAAATGCTTTCTTTTTCATGATCTGGTTTATACACCCAGCTCTGTATATATCCCAAATCAAAAATTTAGTTAAATGGTGCCACCTGGTGACACAATGTTTGCATGTTTATGTACAAATCCCATGATAGAGAATGAAACCTCTGTGCTGTGGAAACTTTATATAAATGTTAGTTATTGTTTTATTATTGATATTAATCCTAACCAAGTCACTTAACTTCTATCTGCTTCAGTTTCCTCAACTGTAAAACGGGAATTATAATATCACTTACCTCCCAGGGTTGTTGTGAGGATCAAATGAGATAATGTTTATAAAGCACTTAGCACAGTGCCTGGAACACAGTAGATGTTTAATAAATGTATGTTTCCTTCCCTTTTTTAGTGCTAACAGAAACTTAAGTAGCACTCTGTTCTGTCAAAAAGCATATATTGTATTTAAATTAAGATATCACAGAAATAATAATTTTTACTATGGGGATGTTTCTCCCACTCTTCAGAATCATACAAGTGAAAAAGACCCAACAATTCATTCATTCTGATCTCCATACCCAAATATAGTAATCTCTCCCTACATTATTCAGATAGACTGAAGACTTCTAATGAAAGCAACCTCACTACCTCAAACCAGCTATCAGATAGATAGCTAGATAGATGATAGATAGATAGATGATAGACAGATAGATGATAGATAGGTGATAGATAGATGATAGATAGATAGATAGATGATAGACAGATAAATAAATAGATGATAGATAGATGATAGACAGATAAATGACAGACAGATAGATGAAAGATAGATAATAGACAGATAGATGATAGATAGATGATAGATAGATAGATAGATAGATGATAGATAGATGATAGATAGATAGATAGATGATAGATGATAGATAGATAGATAGATAGATAGATAGATAGATAGATAGATAGATAGATAGATTCATTCTCAAAGAAGAATATGACATCAGGGAATGATGACATGACTTGCAGTTGACTTGGATTTGAGTGAGGGAGGGCTGTGCAAGGTTACCAGCCTCACTTTCTCCTCCAGAGCCATCTGGATCCAGTGGCCTGATATTCATCAGGATGACTGGAGATGGCCCAGGATGCAACAGGAGACTCTGGCCCTTTAAGGCCAAGGTCTTTTCAGGTTCTCAGTTTGAGTGAGGTAATGCCCATTCAGAGAATAAGCCAAAGGATGGCCTCTTTAATAAAAAAAAATATGTTTGTGTGTGTAGATAGATAGATAGATAAGTAGGTAGATAGACAGAGAGACAGACAGACAGACAGATAGATAGATAGATAATAGACAGACAGACAGACAAATAGATAGATAGATAGATAGATAGATAGATAGATAGATAGATAGATAGATAGACAGACAGACAGATATATAGATAATCCCAAACTGGGAGGGGAAGACCCTCAGGGTTGCCTGCCAAAAGAGAACCAGTTGCTGTTTACTATTTGCATTCACTCTGTGCTAAGGCAAGGATCTATTGTTGTCCAATCTATGAGCTCAGACTTGGTCTTTGAAAAAGACATGTAGCCAGTAAACCCCAACTTAATGAGACAGCTTTCAGCCAACAAAATGTACCTTCTTTTGGGCAGAGCATCCTCAGGTGAAGAGAGGGAGATGGAGGAGAGGGAGAAAGAGGGAGAGAGGGAAGGGGAGATAGATTTTTTTTTTTATTAAAGAGGCCATCCCTTAACTTACTCCTTAAAGAGGTCTATTCACTGAATGGGCATTACATCACTCAAAGTGAGAACCTGAAAAGACCTTAGCCCAAAAGAGTCAGGGTTTCCCATTGCATCCTAGGCCATTTCTAGTCATCCTGATGAATATCAGGCCACTGGACCCAGATGGCTCTGGAGGAGAAAGGAAGGCTGGTGACCTTACACAGCCCTCCTTCATTCAAATCCAAGTCAACTTCAAGTCATGTCATCATTCCCTGATGTTATGGTCCTCTTCAAGAATGAAGGACAAGACACTAGATAGATAGATAGATAGATAGATAGATAGATAGATAGATAGATATGTATATGCATATATGTCTAGGTATCTATAATGATTTTTTGGACACCTTTAATTGTTAGAATGGGCAGCTAAGTGGCACAGTGGATAGAGTGCCAAACCTGGAGTCAAGAAGATTCCTCTTCCTAAGTTCAAATCCAGTCTCAAACACTTACTAGCTACAAGATCCTGGGCAAATCACTTCACCCTCTTTGCTTCAGATTGCCTCAGTAAAATGAGCTGCAGAAGGAAATAGTGAACTACTCCAATATGTTTGCCAAGAAAACCCAAAAAAGAGGGGTTCATGAAGAGTTGAACATGAATTAAAAATTACTTTAAAAGTTGCTAAAAAGTTCTTCCCTGTATCACACCAAAATGTGTCTCACTAAAACTTTCACCCGTTTAGTCCTGGTTCTGCTGCCTAGAGCTATAGAAATCAAGTCTAACCACTCTTCCTGTGATTGCCCCATAAATACGTGAAGACATTTCTCATTCTTAGCCCCTACAAGTGCCCTCTCCTCCATGTTAACCATCAATAACTCTTCCTCATATGAAATAGCATCCAGATCTCCTGCTAGGAATTCCTGGCCTCCTGCTATTATTTTAATCATAGAATCATAGAATAATTTAAGATTGATAAAGGATCCTAGAGATAATATTATCATACTTAGTCATGTTACAGAGAAGAAAACTGAAACTCAATAAAGTTGTGACTTGTTTTGTCATGATTCCTCTTAATATATATGGCCAGAGGCTGAAAATAACACTTTTAGTGTGGAATAATCAGTGGTGAGTCCAGTGGGACTATTACCTGCCTTGTTCTAGAAAAAAGATTTGTCTTAACAGTCAAAGGTTACATTAGCTTTTGTTATTTTGTGTGTTTTTTATGTTTATAGTCAACTAAAACCCCCAGGTCTTTTTCGTATGGTTTCCTCTATCTTTTACCACTTCTGCAGTTGACGTTTTCAGAACTTAGAAGGAGGACTAAGGCCCAATAGAATTGGCCATCTTGTTGTTCCTGATACTTTCATCATTCATCTCTATGCCTTTGCACTCTGTTAGCTCTCCCTTTCCCATGGGGGAAGAAGGAGATGGGTTAGAAATTTATTTTTCCATTTCCCTACTCCAGCAGAAATGACAGCTGCTCAAATATGGTAGCAAGTCTACAAAGTCATCAAGATGACCCTGAGTCTGGATCCCTAGGCTCTCTCTCTTCTTTGTATTTCTTTCCCTGAGAACAGGTGACCAGTTATCTGAGATGGAGGCTTTCAGCCTGAGAAGCAGCTTCATGAGTTCAAGAGGTCTGATGGTGCTGGCTGTCCTATGGAAGGTGCTACCAGTAGCTACTACAAAGCTTCTCAGGGAAGAAGATGATGCCTTACAGGAGAATTAGGCCAAGCCATGGCCTAATTTTCTGGAAGAGGGAGTTGTTCAGAAAGTGTAGAGCTAAAGTAAAGGAGAAATGATTGTTCAACAAGCCCACTTATATTTTAGCATCAACTTCCTAGAGAGTATAATAATAGTTGTGGGTTACCGTATACCATGTTTTAACTCTTTGTCACTGCAGGCTCATTTATGGGTAGCAGATTTATAAAATACATCCTGTGTTCAATAGTTATTTTGCCCTTAAAATCGTAGTTATGAAGTGGCTCATTCTCATGCCTCAGAGTGCAAAATTTTCTAACAGTGATCTGGGGGTTAAGCTCCCATCCCTGTGCTATGAAAAGTCCCTTCCTCTTCTGTGGCTCCAATTACACAGTGAAGAGATACTAGGCAACATGAAGACGGAGTTGACCACAAGTGTTTATGAGAATATTAAATCTGACAAGTGTATTCTTAACAGAAAAACAAAAACTACAATTAAGTAGATGTAATGCACTAGCAGATTCCCAAAAGAATGCTACCATGAACAGCTTTTAAGGTTCGGATTACACAGTATAGTGAACACTCCATTTATTCCATTACAAATCAAGTAATCATTCAATCAATTTACAATACAATAATCAATCTTCCACTCATGGGGCAATCATAGGTTAACTTAATCAGTCACTTTTCTAACAATCAGTCACTAAATACAATCATTAGAAAATTACACAAGCCCTCCACCCCTCAGTGTCCAGTAAACTTCAATTTCATCACATGGTTCAATATCTAAGGAGAGGCCTTTTCTTCATCTTGACTCGGAGCGGTCTCTCAGATTCCCTGGATCGCCTTCCATGGTCCTAGCTCTGACCTGAATCCACCAAACAGTCTCCTGGATTCAGAGGCAGACAGCTCCCAGGTCCTTGTCCAGTCCTCTGGGCAGTCCCTGGCACACACCAAAGTTCACAGGGTCCAGCACATCTCAAACCCTTCACCGCTTCTGTTGCCGGGAACTCAATGATCCACCAAGCCATAAACAAACAAAGCCTTATCCTGGTCATGTTTCTTCAGTCCTCCAGCAGTTCAGCTGGTAGAACCCAATAGAAATCTCAGCCTTCCAGGCAGCAGCCACTTCAGCCCTCACCAGATTCTGGTCTCAAGAAAACTCCAACTCAGTTCTCAACTTCCAGATGCTGGGAGAGAAACTCTCTCTCTCTCTCTCTCTCTCTCTCTCTCTCTCTCTCTCTCTCTCTCTCTTTCTTTCTCTCTCTTCTTCTCTCTCTCTCAAACTCCAACTCAGTTCTCAATCCAGCAGCCCAGCTCCCAGATGCTGGGACAATTCTGCTCCCTCCACCAGGAGCCACCAGGAACATTCTTGATTTTGTCTGTCCTCTGGAGCCTCCTTAAATACACACACTGGCCTCCTATCTCAGCCAACCCCCTCCTGCAACAGGAGGCAGAGTTCATACCCTCTGTTCACACAGGAGACTGAATTCATACGTTCTGCCTCTTTCATACAACTTCTGTACTTAGCCCTTAGCAAATAAGTACCTTCTAAATTAATTACTGTTACAGTAGAACAAAGGCAGAGGAAGGAGCACCTGGAACAAACTCCTGTGATTAAAAAACAAACAATAAAAAAACAGTCACATCCCTTTATGGTTTTCCATGCATGAATCATCTCTCATGGTCTTGAAAAAGGGAACTGCTAATGCAGCAAACTCCAACTATTGCCATGAGATAATTGACACCGCCCTTTCTCATTCTCTCTTTTTTCTTCTTCCTCAAGAGTTTCCAGACTCCCATGATAGTCCAACTTCTGCTCTCCCATTACAGGGGTGATTTCATGTTAGTTTCCTCTCTTCCCAAAATGGGAAGAACTACAAGTCCCAGGTTTCTTATGGATAGCTAACCCCTTGCCAGAAGTTGTTACATGTCTTTTGTATTTTAAGCATTTCTTTTGTGTGAAGGCAATAAATAGCTCTCCCATACATAATCTACATTGTATATTACATACCTTTCTAATTCTTTTAAGGGGGATTCAAAACTTGAGCTAGACTTATATTTTATGTGATTTTCTCTGATGTTCCAGGGTAGGGAGCCAGAGCAAAGAGTAGGAGGAAAAAATCCTAGGTCCTTTACTTAAAGTTCAGCTTTCTCAGGACTGAACCAAGTCCCCAAGTCCAGTCCTAGAACCCCTTAATGGAAAAGAGCATGCCAGCCAGCCTGTCTGGGCCAATACCTTGTCTGTAGTTCACACTATATGTTATCTCCCTCTATAGATTGTAAATTCTTTGAGGACGGGGATTCTTCTTTTTCTTTTTTCTATTTGTCTTCAAATCCTAGCTCCCAATACAATGCCTGTCATAGTATCCTTCATAAATTAGTGTTGATTGATTGATCTACTTTACAACCATGCTTTAAAAAAAATTATTCCTTTGGCTGGCACAGTGTCTTTTGTGCTATAAATTTAATCATAAATCAATAGAGAAGAAATACCTCTAATTCCATTCCTCATTCAATACTTTAAATAACACTGAAGTGACGAGAACATAATCACCATGTAATTATTATCCTTTTTCTCAAGAACCTTCTGAATATGTCAAGTCCATCTTCTTACTGACCCATGAACACAAAACTCTCATTCCCACATCTAAATCACTTCATTTTCTTTGCCTAAAATCCCTTCCTTCCAACCTTCCACTTTTACAAACTCTATCCATCCTTCAAGGCCCACCTCAAGTCCATCTCCAGCACAACTACCAGCTTGAATCGATCTTCCCTTTACTGGGCTCTAGGAACATTTCTAATCTAAATTGCATAATACAACCCTCGGCTGATATTTGCTATACTTAGCTTTACCTGACAATTCTTGATAGACTCCCCCCTCCCATCGGTATAGAGTAAAGGGACTATGGGTAGAGAAAATTGCATATGCTATCAGACACTATTGTTGACATATTAGTTGTTTTTGCTGAAATTTTTTCCCTTAAAAATCTTAAAATAGTTCAGACTTTTATCCATTTTGCCTGAATATCCTAATTGGTCTCCCCAGTTATTAAGTCTCTCTTGACTCCAATCTTTCCTCCACACACACCTGCAGTGATTTTCCTTAAGCACAAATCCGATGATGTCATTGCTCTACTCAATAAATTCCAGTGGCTCCCTATTATCTCTAAGAAAAAAAAATAAACTCCTGAGTTTGGCTTTTGAAACTTTAAATAATCTGGCCCCAATCTGTCTTTCTAGAATCAGTATATATTACTCCTCTTCCTTTACTTTATGGTCCAGCCAATCTGGCTTTCTCTCAAGTATTCCCACATAACACTTCATCTTCTACCTCAGTGACTTTGACTGACCATGCCACATGCCTAGAATGCGCACAAAGGAGCTTAATAAATGCTTAGTGATTGATTGTTTTTCTGATAGACTGCAAGGATAGCTCACTGGCTAGAAGAGACAGATGGAGATATATGATGGTTTTCATATGCATTAATTAGTATGCTCTCCTAAACTAAGCCATAAGCTCCTAGAGGACAGGAACTCTACATTCTTCACATACATGCACAATGTTTCAAACAATGCCTAGCAAATGGCAAGCACTTAAATACTTGTTGATTGATATATTCTCATTATACTGTGGTAAGAAATAGGAACACATAATCTGTGCATCTCTGAAAAAGGTTTTTGTTAATGGAGGGATGCCTTTTTAGAGCCAAATCAATTTTGACACAGTTAAATATTACAGTAACTGCTCATATCTAATATTATAATATTCTCTCATGTATTAATAAAGCCTTATTTGTAATTTTCAGTCCCTAAGGTATCAGTACCTAAAAATCAAGAAAAGATGACAGTCAATTAAATCAGAATCCATATGAAGGGAAAAGAAGGGAATGAGCTTTTTTATATAACACCTACTATGTGCCAATATGACTGGAGACTTCATTCATGCATGCTACAGACTCTGAGAAACATCACTGAGTCTCATTATGATCAGATAACAAAGATGAAAAAGTTGCCATTAAAACTGATAAAGATGATATTAAATATTTTCAGACATATGCCATGCTACAATGAAATATAATTTTCAAAAGATTAAACACTCAGATGTTGTAGTGTTGCAAGTGTTGTGGACATCTGAGTATTAATCACCAGTGGAGGACAAGCTTTGACTCTACAAAAGTTTCACCAGACTTTATTTAATATGAAATTAAAAACCCTCTATATTTTACTTCAATAGCCATTTTATTTAATCCTTTGCCACCCTCACATCACACTGGCAAAGGCCCAGCTGACCTCCACAATAATACCATCCTGACAAGATGTAACTAAGCATGCCCACATTAATGCATGGGCAAGCACTAATTACTACTGCAAAGTAAACTAAGAGTGACTGAGACCTCAATTCTGGCCCAGGCTCTACTATGTACTAGCAATGTAAGCTTTCTTAAATTACTGAAGTTATTAAGCCTTGGTTTCCTCATCTGTAAATAGAACTACAGCCAGCCATAGTCCTACACACACACATACATATACACACATGTACACGTTGGTTAGGCTAATAGTATTTTATTTTTTCCCAATTATATGTAAAGACAATTTTTTGCATTCATTTTTACAAAATTTTGAGTTCCAAATTTTGCTCCCTATTTCCCTCCCCTCCTCTTTTCCTGCCTCAGTCAAAGTGAGAACTCAGAAAGATCTTAGCAGGCTTAGCTTAAAAAGGCCAAGGTCTCCCATTGCATCCTGGGCCATCCTCAGTTGTCCTGATTTATATCTGGCCACAGGACCCAGATGGCTCTGGAGGAGAAAATGAAGCTGGGGATTTTGCACAGCCGTCCTTCACTGTAATCAAATTTACTTGCAAATCATAACATTAATTTCCTGATGTCACAGTCCTTTTCAAGAACAAAGGACAAACCACACAATCTTGACCTAAAAGCTAAAGAATCTGTCCCCAAGATTTGATTGGTCCAGGGAATTAAGACTCCTTGATGTGACTTCCTGTTCACTTAAGGACATAAAAGTGCTCACCTGCGTGAAGTGGAGCCCTTTAGACTTGGAGGATGTCGCAAGGCCAGGTGAATCACCACACCCTGCCCTGCTGCCCATACTCACTTCCATAGGGAGGCAAAGGAAGCCCATGTCTTCCCAAGCAGTGTTGTATCCTTGCTGAATAGCCTTTCTATGGCTAAGAAAACTTCCTTTTGTTGACTGATGGGCAGCCTATGAGCGCTTCATTCCAACATCCCCTAAGCCAGGGGACAGTTTGATTTAGGTTCAGCCTACAAGAACTCAACACCTGCACAAGCAGGAATAAGGAAGGTCATTTATTAAGATGATGTGGCATACTGCAGTGAAGACTAGATCTCCAGTTAGGAGACCCAGACTCAAGGCCCAACTCCAGTACTCACTAGCAGACATTGATATATCACTCAGTCTCTCTCAGAAAAGATTTCCTTACCTACAAAGTGGAGATATTAATAACTATGCTACCTCTCTCACAAGAGGTATTTTGTGAAGAAAACACCTTGTAAATCTTAAAGCAGTGTATAAATATGAATCCTTATAATCATAATTGTCTTCCGTGTAGAATCAATAGTTCCCTATTGAACTAATTCAAATTTCTGCCACAAATAACACAACAATTGCTAATTGCTAACATTTATATGGTACTTACTACGTGCCAAGTGTACTACAATTATCTCATTCGGTCTTATAACAACCCTAGGAGATAGATACTATTATTATCCCCATTTCACAGATGAGGAAATTAAGGAAACCAGATTAAGTGACTCATCCAGAGTCACATAGCTGGTAAGTGGCAGAGGCCAAATTTGAACCCAGATCTTCCTTACTCCGGGCCCAGCACTCTATTCACTGTGCCACCTTGCTGTCCCACAAGCCTGGGAAAAGAAAACTCCTTCATTGTTAAGATTTCATGAGATGTAATCTTTTTTGTACACTTGGTTCTCTGTTACTGTTTGTTTAGACATGATACAGTGGCATAAGCTCTGAATATGGACTTAGTGGGACTGAATTTGAATGTTGGCTCTACCTCATAGTGACTGCTGTTTTGTGAAACTGATTAGCTTTTCTGAGTTTTTGTTTCCTCATTCGTATTGGTGAAAGAGGTTTCATTTAATCGTCTGTAAGGGTCTCTTCTAGACCTAACTCTAGGATTAGAAATCTTAGGGGTATATTGCCAGGAATGGAGTTTTCTAGACAGAAAGGTATATAATTAGTAGTAGATTGTTCTCCCAGAGCACTGTAATTCCACCACCAATGTATGGGTACCCTTTTTCCCAAAGTCATGTTCCCACTGAGCTTTAGTGTTCTTAATAAAGAGGTACCATTTTATTATTAATGAGGTTGGACTATTTTAATATAATTTTTACATTGTATATTTTCCTTTTTTAATCATTATTTCTTTTTTATTATTAATTTATTTTTAGTTTTCAATATTTTCTTCCACAAGATTTTGAGTTCCAAATTTTCTCCCCATCTCCCCCCTTCCACCACCTCAAGCTGGAGTGCACTCTGACTACCCCTTCCCCCAATCTGCTCTTTCTTCTATCACTGCCCCCTTCTCTTATCCCCTTCCCTTCTATTTTCCTGTAGTGCAAGATAGATTTCTATACCCCATTACCTGTATATCTTATTTCCGAGTTGCATGTAAAAACAATTTTTAACATTCGCCTTTAAAACTCTGAGTTCCAAATTCTCTCCCTTCCTCCCTCCCCACCCACCCTCACTGAGAAGGCAAGCAATTTGATATAGGCTATACATGTATAGTCATGAAAAACACTTCCATAATAGTCATGTTGTGAAAGATTAACTATATTTTCCTCCATCCTATCCTGCCCTCCATTTATTGTATTTTCTCCTTTGATCCTGTCCCTCTTCAACAGTGTTCTCTTCTGATAATCCCCTCCCCCAATCTACTCTCCCTTCTATCATCTTGCCCCCCCTTTCTTATCCCTTTCTCCGTACTTTCCTGTAGGGTAAGATAGATTTCCATACCCAGTTGAATGTGTATATTATTCCCTCCTTAAGCCAAATTTGATGAAAGTAAGGTTCACTCATTCCCTCTCACTACTCCCCCCTTCCCCTCCACTGTAAAAGCTGTTTCCTGCCTCTTTTATGTGAGATAATTTATCCCATTCTACCTCTCTCTCCTTCTCCCAGTACATTCCTCTCTCACCCTTTTATTTTTTACATATCATCCATTCTTATTCAACTCATTCTATACCCTCTGTCTAGAGGGATAGATGGATAGACAGACAGACAGACAGACTGACAGATAAATGGATAGATAGACAGACAGACAGATAGACAGATAGATAGATAGACAGACAGACAGAGACAGACAGACAGACAGATACATAGATAGATAGATAGACAGATAGACAGATAGACAGACAGACAGACAGATAGATAGATAGATAGATAGATAGATAGATAAAAAGATACAGATATATATTCCCTCCAGCTACCTTAATACTGAAAAAGGTTTCATGAGTTACAAATATCATCTTTCCATATAGGAACGTAAACAGTTCAACTTTAATAACTCCCTTATAATTTCTCTATCCTGTTTACCTTTTCATGCTTTCCTTGAGTCTTGTATTTGAAAGTCAAATTTTCTATTCAGTTCTGGTCTTTCCATCAAGAATGCTTAAAAGTTCTCTATTTCATTGAATGTTTATTTTTTTCCCTGAAGGATTATATTCAGTTTTGCTGGGTAGGTGATTCTTGGTTTTTAATCCTAGCTCTTCTGACCTCTGGAATGTCATATTCTAAGCCCTCTGATCCCTTAATGTAGAAGCTGTTAAATTTGTGTTATCCTGATTATGTTTCCACAGTACTTGAATTGTTTCTTTCTGGATGCTTGCAATATTTTCTCCTTGACCTGGGAACTCTGGAATTTCACTACAATATTCCTAGGAGTTTTCCTTTTGGGATCTCTTTCAAGAGGAGATTGGTGGATTCTTTCAATTTCTATTTTACTCTCTGGTTCTAGAAGATCAGGGCAGTTTTCCTTGATAATTTCTTGAAAGATAATGTCTAGGGGGGGCGGAGCCAAGATGGTGGCGTAGCAGCAGCAACATATCGCAGCTCTCACATAGCCACCCCAAAATACACATAAAATAGAGCTCTAAACCAAACCTAGAACCCCAAAACGCACACAAGGATACTTCCCACTAAAGTCAGCTCGGCTACGAGGAACCATATCAGCACTGCGAATGGAAGCCAGCCTGGCCTGAAGCCCTGGCTGTGCCCCGGGGGCGGCTGGGCAGGAGGTGCAGAGAACCCTCTCAGGTAGGGCGG
>CM053588.1:95524974-95570554 GCA_028646515.1 Pseudochirops corinnae | reverse complement strand
TATGTCTGAGGCTGGACTTCACACCAAGGCTTCCTGGCTCCAGCTATAGATAGCTCTCTGCTCACTACTTCATTCTGCATCTCACATATAAATGTTAGTTATTATTTTATTATTATTACTCTCTGTTCTCTAAGTACCTATTACGTGCCTGACCTTGACCTAGGCACTATAGAGAAGTTTATACCCAATAGAAACTTATGAGACCATTGGCGAGTCAAAGCTAATACACATGAAACAATTAGAGAACCAAAGGCTATAAAAATTTTTAGAACAGACTAGATTACAAACAGTTCTATGAGTCTGGATTCAGTCAAAGGGCCACACTTGAGGACCTAGAGGGCCACATGTGGCCTCAAGGCCATAAGTTCCCCACCCCTGGTAAAAGTTTAATAGGAGTGTAGAAGAGAGTATCACATTGTTCAAAGGAATATCTAGAGAGAGCTTCATGGAAGAGGTGCCTTGTACATAGTAGTCTCAAACATCTAGTGCAGAATGTGAGCCATGTCTTAATGGGCAATGGAGAAACAGAATGGGGATTGAGAGATGGGGGACCAGTAAACAGGGCATTTGAAGGAAAGCAAAGAATAGAAATATGACAGGTGTCTTGGTGCTTTAACTGCTTTCTGACCTCATCACCAATAATGACTGAAGCTTGAGAACTACTATTCATTAGGAGTAGCCCAGGGATTACAGAATACCATGATCCTTGGGCATGAAGGCAGGAATCAAATTGGGAGGCACAGGTTCATGTTAAAAAAGTAGAAAGTTGCAAGGCAGAGACATAATGGTGGTAATATAAACTTCTAGCCAGGCACAGAGAGCAATATGGAGAACTGGAACAGTCCAATGCTGTAAGACAGTTTACCAAGTATGGGACACTTGTTGCAGCCCTTATACAAGTGCTGACCCTAGAGACTGGAAAAATGGAAGCCAGGAGATCAATTCCAGAAGAAAGAAAATGGCAAACTAGGGCTAAAGCTAAGGCAAATTTTTGCATCCAGAGGATATAATATGTTTTAACACAGGCACTAATACCTAAATATTTATCATCAGTCACATGAGTTTCCCAGTTTCTTCAAGAGGAATTATTGCCACAGAGATGCCAAAGTGATTTTCCTAAAGTGTAGCACTAACCATGTCACTCAACTATTCAATAAATTCCAATGTCTCCTTATGTTCCCTGGGACCAAACGTGAACTCCTCTATTTGATATTTAAAATCCTTCACAACCCGATTCCAACAATGCCTATCCAGCCTTATCATGCTTTACTTCAACAATCAATCAATAGCCCTTTATTAAGTGCCTACTGTGTGTCAAGCACTATACTAAGCACTGGAGATACAAAAAAAAGACAAAAAAATAATTCCTGCCCTCAGAGAGTTTACAGTCTAATGGGGGAGACAACATGCAAACAAATCTATACCAAAAAAAACATATACAGTATAATAAGGAAATAATTAACAGAGAGAAGAAACTGGGATTAAGAGGGGCTGGGGAAGACTTCCTGCAGAAGGTGGGATTTTAGTTGGGACTTTACATCTGTGGCAACTAAAATAATTTCAAGAGACATAGTTTCTGGGTAATTTAATCATTATTAGTAAAAGGCCAGTACATTATTAATAAAAGGATGGTCATTTGGCTGTCTCTCTTAGACCAAAGACAGTCATGGTGGCAAGCTTAGGGCTTATGTTCCTTTGGAAGACGTGTATCAATCAACGCGGATTGGCTAACACAGTGAGAGGTGGGCTATATTAAAATGAAGGGCTGAGAATGACATCACCCTAGGACCAGAAACTCTCTCTATACCAAGACCACCCCCAGCCTTGGGCCATCTATTCAAAGAAAGGAAGCTCCACCCAAACCAGGGCCGGGTGTTGGACCAGAAAGTCCAGTCTCATTATCAGCAATGTCTTTCAAGAGACTGAAATTTTCAAAATCAGGACTTTAGAGGAGAGAACTCTGGATCTCCCCAAATTATTGGTTATTAATAATCATTTCTCTCACTTCCCTCATGCACACTCCGACTCAGCCAAATTAGCCTTCTTTCTGTTCCTCATGCTCTGCTCTCCATCTCCCATCTCCATGCCTTGTCCTAGCTATTCTCCATACCTTGAATACATTCTCTCCTCACTTCTACCTCTTATCATCCCTAGTTTCATTCAAGGCTCAGCCCAAGTGCCACTTTTATACGAAGCCTTTATTAATCCTTTCTCCAAAAAATTATCTTGCATGTATTTTTATATAAACTCTCCAAGGGCAGAGATAGTTTCACATTTTTCTCTGTATCTCCAACACCTAGTAAAAGTACCTAACCCATAGTAGGTCCTTCATAAGTATTTATTGTTTTGGGGTTATTACAGGTTGAAGCTACTTCAAGTCTGAAGCAGACAAGAGCTTAAAAATAATACTACTGTCCATTTGCTTTCCCTACGAGTCACCTTGTTATTCCACCTTAATTAAAGGTTTTTTAATTTATGTTTCACACAGGATCTGCAAATAGAATTTGCACTGGAATTAACTTAATTCAGAATTGTATTTATGTTAGGATTACCCAAGACACTGCACTGCCCATAGTAATAAATATTTGGCCTAGAGTTGAGACAGGCATGTGGTTATGTAACAAAAAACAAAATGTTAATAAGGAACATAATAATATGTGGGGGAGATACAAGCCAAAAACAGGTCTAAATGTAGTAGAGGGTTAATGTTGGGGATCAGAAGAAGATAAGGCTGGAGACATGAGATGGGCCAGATAATGGAGGGCCTTCAAATTGATGCTAAATATAATTGATTTTTTTTATTCATTTGTATAATTAGAGATGATATGGTATAGTGGATTAATAGCTGGCCTCAGAAGCTGACATGAGAGGAGCTGGCGGTCTCTGTCCTTTGCTTGCTATACTAGAGACTTCAGGAAATTTCTCCTCTGATGAGATCTAGGATTCTCTCTCTTGATTGTGCTGAGTTACCTTGACCCCAATGAGAGAGCTCCTTTATTCTCTTGTCTGCTATATATTCTCTTATGTATACTTTCTCTAATTTCTGTTTTGTTACCAACTTGGATAAATGGGTTTCTTTGCTATTTAAAAAAAAAAAAAGATTATCCTCAGAGTCAGGAAAATCTAGGAAAAAGTACTGACTCTGACCCAGACTGTATGGGTCATGCAGGGTGACTAGTTCAACCTCTCTGGGCCTCAGGTACTTGGAAGTTGCAGCTCAAGTGTAGATATGCACTGGGAGAAGGACCATGAGTAGCACAGTGATTTGATTACAGCAATGAAGTCACAGGTCCAACTTAAAAAAATTTAATGGCTAATGGACAGCACATAATTATTTGTGAGATCTAGAGAAGTTGAAGAAATTTTAAGCTAAATATGTGAAAAATACTTGATCATACAAGAGCTTGTCAGGATCCCAGCAGCTATTGATAGAGTGGAAAGAGCATTGACTTTGGTATCTGGGGACCTGGGATGAGTCACTCCTATTCTCTGGGGAATTGGTACAATTAGAGCAGGTCTTTTCTTGATCTAAGCCTATGATGCTATAATCCTAATGATAGCTTCAATATTCACCTTTTTAATATTTCAAAATAGCTCAGGAATTTCTATCACCAAATTTATATCACCAAATCACTTGAATCACCAAAAGTACTCCATCTTACACTTTTCATCAACAAAGGAATGAATTGACTTGAAAATGTGAAATTCTTTGTTCAACTAATAAAACAAAACCCATATTTATGCTCCAAAATCTGAGTTTCTCTCTTTCCCTTTTTCTCTCTCTCGCTGTCTCTCTCTCTCTCTCTCTCTCTCTCTCACTCACTCTCTGTCTCTCACTCTCTGTCTGTCTCTCTCTCTCTGTCTCTCTCTCTCTGTCTCTGTCTCTGTCTCTCTCTCTGTCTCTCTCTCTTTCTCTCTTTCTCTCTTTCAAATTTGCACATCCTGGAAAGCTTTGGTAACACAATCATGTATCAGATGTAGTAAGAAAAATATTTTTCACTAATGTTGCCACAAGATGTCACCCTAAACCTAGAACGACTGCAGCTTCTCCAGAAGTCCCCCAACTCCAGAGATCGCCAAGTCAAATAATGTGAGTTAACTGTCATGATGTCAGTTATTGGTAAACACCAAATCAAAGCAAGGAGAGGGAAGCTGAGGGAAGAAGAGGCAGGGAGAAAACTAGCCAGCCCTGACCATCAGAGCTCTCAATGGTCACTTAAAAGAGCATAATGCCTGCATTGCCACTTTTTCTTCTCTCTCATCACCAAGTATTACTATACAGTTAAATAAATATAATAATAATGATAAGTAACATACGGCACTTTAAGGTTTATAAACCACCTTATATACATTATTTCATTTAATACTTATTGTGGTTGTCAGACTCTCTGTTACTCTATTTGGGGCTTTCTTGGCAAAGACACTAGAGTGGTTTACCACTTCCTTCTCTAGCTCGTTTTACAGATGAGGAAACTAAGTGACTTGCCCCAGGTCACACAGCTAGTAAGTTCCTGAGGCCAGTTTTGAACTCCGGAGAACTCGTCTTCCTGGCTCCAGGCCTGGAGTTCTATCCCCTGCACCACCCAGCTGCCCCGTTCAATAATAGCTAACATTATTTTATGCAATACTTTCAGGTCTACAAAGCACTGGAGGTGTTATCTCATTTGAGCTAAGGTAGGCGCTATTATTATTCCTATCTTACAGTTAAAGAAACTGGGGCTCAGAGAGGTTAAGTGACTTTTACCCAAGGTCACACAACTAATCAATGTCTTAGGAAATATTTGAATCCTGACTCCAAGTACAGCTCTGCAAGGTAGGTGTTATTATCCTCATTTTTGCTTTCTTTTTGGAGGGGGGAAGGTAGGGCACTTGAGGTTAAGTGACTTGCCCAAGGTCACATGGCTAGTTTTTGTGTTAAGTGTCTGGGGTCAGATTTGAACTCAGGCTCTCCTGACTCCCAGGTCGGTACTCTATTCACTGCGCCACCTAGTCACCCCTATTATCTTCATTTTAATGATGAGGAAACTGAGTCTCAGGTTAAGTATCCAAAGTGAAATTCTGAACCCAGGTTTTTCCTAACTCACAGTCTAGGACTCTTGCCAACACACCATCTATAATTCCTTGAATGGCATATCATCTAAAAACAGATAGCACTAATATAGATGAACATAAGAAAAAGTGAGAGACATCTGAATGGAAAAGAGAAACCACAGGAAGTGGAGCATCAATTTGAAAAGTGATCATAGCATCAAAAGGTCCTGCTGCTTCTTGTCTCTCCAGGGCTGGGGAACAAGAAGCCATGCAGAGATTCAAAACTAGGAAAGTGAGGAGGCATCGTGGTGTAACGCATAAACCATTAGTCATCCAACATTACAGGCACACCTTAGAGACTTTGTGGGTTCCATTCCAGACCACCACAATAAAGTGAATATCACACTAAAGTGAGTTACATGAATTGTTTGGTTTCCTGGCACATATAAAAGTTATGGTTACACTATACCATAGTGTGTTAAATATGCAATAGTATTATGTCTAAAAAGATGTACATACCTTAATTTTAAAATACCTCATTGCTAAAAAATACTAACCATCACCTGAGCCTTCAGTGAGTTGTAATCTTTTTGCGGTAGAGGGTCTTGCCTCAATGATGACAGCTGCTGACAAAGCATGTTGCTGAAGGCTGGGGTGGTCATGGCAATTTCTTAAAATAAGACAATAATGAAGTTTGTCCCATCAATTGACTTCCTTTCACAAAAAATTTCTCTGTAGTATGCATTGGTGTTTGGTAGCACTTTACCGACAGTAGAACTTCTTCCAAAATTAGAGTCAAATCCTCTCAACCCTGCCACTATTTTATCAACTAAGTTTATGGAATATTAGCCAATATTGTTGTGTCTCAGGGAATAGGGAGGAACAGCCAGTCAGTAGAGCAGTCAGAACACACAGAATATTTATCAATTGAGTTTATCTTCTTATGCAGGTGTAGTATATGATGCCCCAAAACAATTAAAATAGTAACATCAAAGATCACTGATCACAGGTCGCCATAGCCAATATAATAATGATGAAAAAGTTTGAAATATTGTGAGAATCAACAAAATGTGACACAGAGACACAATGTGAGCACATATTCTTGCATAAATGGCACACACAGACTTGTTTGACATAGGGTTGCAACAAACCAATTTGTTAAAAAAAAAAATGAAATATCTGTAAAGCACAATAAAATAAAATATTACTGTATTTTTTAAGTCTTTTGAGTTTGTACAGGTTTATCACTCACTAAAGTAGCAGTTCTCAAACTGTGGTCCCTAAGGGTCCTCAAAAGCTTTCAGGTGGTGTGCAAGGTCAAAACTATTTTCATAATAATACTAAGATGCTTTAATTTCTAATATATAGGATATGCCATATAGAATATGTTATGTATTAAGTTCTAAACAACATATAGAATAATATATAACATATACAATCTCTAATATAGCCAGTATCAATAGATATAACTAACATAAGTAAAACATAAGCTCTTTGGAGGATACTCAATAATTTCTTTAAGCATGTAAAGAGATCTTGAGACCACGTACAGGGTGTTTTAGAGGTGTTTTCAATAGTTCCATATTCAAATGGAAATACTGAAATGTATTCCATATGAGTTATAAATTACTTTTTCTTTTTGTTACATTGAATTTTCTACAATGCTATTGCCTTCCACTAAAGCAGTGGTTCTCAACCTTCCTAATGCCACGACCCTTTAATACTCAACTTTCCTAATGCCTCAACCCTTTAATACTCATATGTGGGCGTATCTGCATGTGGGCGGACCCGCCTGGAGACCGATAGAGGAGCAGTGTCTTGGTTCCTAAGACCATCAGAAATATGTGTTTTTTGATGGTCTGAGGTGACCCCTGTGACCCCTGTGAAAGGGTCATTCAACCCCCCCAAAGGGTCACAACCCACAGGTTGAGAACCACGGCACTAATGCATTTAGTTGAAAGTTCATAGTAGTTTTCCGATGTCACACCTATTGAAGCCTGATAACCAGTGTGTACTGAATATTTTTGCTCCTCATAGAAGAAAAAAGGGGAGGAACTAAGAAGGGAATCCTCAGACCACCTTTTTAATATGTACAGAGCTAGCTATATGCCTGTTGATTAGTTTATAGGCTCCTTCCATATTCACATATTTGCATCTTCCTGGGAAATGTACAAGACTGCTGCAAACTTAAATTGTCAATAATAATAATAATAATGTAGATCAAAGTTTAGTCACCCACATAATAATGCAATGTGAAACTATCTGACTGCCTGTTGTCACTCTCTTAGGTTGATAAAATGATGCTGCTCTCTACTTGACCCTAAGATGACTTCTAAAAACTAGTCAACATAGCTCTGTCCATTCCAAGCTGAAAATAAGGATTACTTACATAACTGCTTTTTGCAGATTAGAGTGGTTTTTCATGTTATTAGAGAAGTCCAAGCTAGAGTAGCCTAGAGATTCAATGCACTCAGATGAGAAGTAGGGCTTGTTGGCATTAGTGCCCAGTTGCTGAATGCTGTTACAGTATGTATATTACTAAAATATAGGAGGATTATCCAAAAGACCCAAAGATACTCTTCCTAAAAAACAAATCCTTTATACAATCTTTGGTTCCCCAAGATCTTAGAGGACTTATCCCATTTCAAATAAGTAAACCTCATTCTTTTAAGAAATGCACTGAGGTCAACCAACAATCTCCATTAATTGTGCACCCAATGGGTCATGCACTGGGTCATGTATCAGGTGCTGAATAATCACATTCTTAAAATTAAGGAATTTATGGTTTAAATTTTTTTTCCAAATTGTCATTCATTAGAAGCTGGATTTATCTGAATTTTTAAACACTCCAAAGAGATTAGGTTGTACTTAATACTAGTTAAGATGATTATGGTTATTTGTGGCCCATTAATTCCTACAAGCAACAAAACAACATTTTACCAGCAACAAAATAACATTTTATGAAAATGTAGCCATATGCAAAACAACCACACAAACTCTTTTGTATGTAGTTTAACTCAATAGAACAGTTCTCTGAATTTCAAAATCTTGCATATTTTTATAATTTCTAACTTCTTTACTCCACATTAAGGATCAAGGATTTCACGACTACGGATAATGTCCCCAGATTGAGTCCCCTTTATGTCTTAATAGATAGCAATTCACGAGTTGCTGTGACCAAAAAAATCTCATCACCTGGCATCCTACCTTCCAAGGAGGAGCCTCTTCAAATTTAACTAAGGCAGTTAAGTCAAGAAGCATTTATTTAGTATCTATTATACACCAGGTGAGGAAGCTGGGAGGCTCAGTGGATAGAGATTTGGGCCTGGACTTAAGAAGTCATGAGATCGAATCCAGCCTCAGATAATTACTAGCTGCATAACCCTGGGATACTCTTTTTTAACCTCTGTTTGCCTTAATCGACTGGAGAAGGACGTGGCAAACTACTCTAGTATCTTTGCCAAGAAAACCCCAAGTACAGTATTGGTGTGCTATGGTCCAAAGGGGTCATGAAAAGTCAGACACACAACAAAGCTCCATGCACTGTTAAATGCTGGAGAAACAAGAAAAAAAAGACAAAGAATTCACTGTTTTCAAGGAGTTCACAGTCTAAGGAGAGAGACAATAAGCAAGAAACTATGTATAAACAATACATATGCAAGATAAATTAGAGATAACAAGTGGAGGGAGAGCTCTAGATTCCAATGACCAACACAGCTTTCTGTCAGACCTACTGATACAGACTGGCCAAGGCTAGGGTCATCTCCACACCATGGAAAGGCTACTTGTACACAACTGTTAGCATGTCGTCTCCCCAATTTGACTGTGAGCTTTGTGAGGGTGAGGATTGTCCTCCACCTTTCTTTGTACTCCCATTTCCTAACAGTGCCTGACACATAGTAGGTGCTTAGTAAATAAAAACTATTAAGAAGTAGAGTTTGTATGCTCAAGTCCAATAAGATTGTATTAATTTAGAGATGTTTGCCTTTGTGGATTTTATGGTAAAACAATTAGCAATTGCATAACAGAAATTTTAATGATGTATCTATACAAAGTTAAGTATAAAATAAATTGGACCAATGGACCTTCCATTCAAAAGCCTTTTCTCTGTTCTTATCCTTCTTGATCTCTCTGCTGTTTTAAGATTGTTTACTATTCCCTCCGCGATATTCTCTCATCTCTGGGTTTTCATGACACAGCTCTCTCCTGGTTTTCCTTGTACTTGTCTGACCACTTCTAGGTTTCCTTTACAATATCATCATCCATAATCTGGAACAGGAAGTATGACCCAAAGGTAGTTGGGCCCTCTTCTCTTCTCTATATTTTCTCTCATCAGGTCGCATGCATTCAACTCTCTTCTCTCAACAGACAAGACTCCTAGATGTACATATCCATCATCTCTTCCCGGAGTACAAGACATATCTCCTGCTGCCTAGAAGACATCTCTCCTTGGTTCTCCTCTGAGCATCTCAGACCCAACACTTAAGAAAAATTCATTACCTCTCCCCTAAAAACCATCCACATATTCCCCAACTTCCCAATTTCTATTGAGGGCACCACCATCTTTCCAGGCATTCTGTAACACAACTTCATAGACATCCTCAACTCTTTACTCTCATTTATTCCCTTTATACTCAACAAGATGCCAAGCCTTGTCAATTCTAACTCCACAACATTGTTTGTATTCATTCCCTTCTCTCTACTCACAACCGGACCTTTCTGGACTGCCACCATCACCTCCTAAATGTATATCTCTCATCTTTCTCCTCGGCAATCCACACAGATGTCGGTGCTATTCTGAGAGTACAGATCTGACCATGTCATTTATTTTCTGAAGAAGGTTCAGTGAACTCAAAGATCAAGTGCAAACTCCTCTATTTGGCATTTAAAGCCCTTGACAATCTGGCTCCAGACTCATTTTCCAGGCTTTTGCTGAAGCACCCTTTCCCCTCTCCCAACCTCACACAAATTCAGATGAAAGTCCACCTACAAGCTTCTATGTACTTAGGCCAGCAGTCAAACACAGTTCTGACCTGGTCATTCACCTACTCAATAATCTCCACTGGCTCCTTATCACCTCCAGAGTCAATCAATAATATTATTCATTGCTTACTATATTCCAGGTGCTGTGCTAAGTGCTGGAGTACAAAAGGGGGCAATAGAGAGTCCCTGCCCTCAAGAAGCTTACAATCTAATGGGAGAGACAACATGCAAACTAATACCTTGGAATGTTAATGGAATAGGATATCTCTGTCTATTAATGGGCCTGTGTGACCACGTATCCCCTTTTCCCTTGGAACAGGAGCCGTGGTACACAGGTATTTCAATCACAGATGTCTTGCTGCTTTCACAGCTGTGATACATCCTGAGTCACACAGAGCCCATTGGGGGAGGAACTTGCCTAAGGAGGAGTTTGCTTATGGGGAGGCTTGCTTGTAGGAAGTATATATAGTTTTCAACTAATAGGCCCAGAACCAGAAGGCATCACAACCCTTGGGACTCAGTGACTATACCCTATGCCTGGAGTGTTTTTCCTCCATATTGCCTCCTCCTGACTTCCCTGGTTTTCATCAAGGTTCAGGTAAAATCCCACCTCCTGATCCCCCTTAATCAGAATGCCTTTCCTCTGTTGGCTGCTTCCAGTTTAGCTTGTCTGTAAGCTTCCTTGTACACAACTGTTTGTAAGTCCTCTCCCCCATTTGACTGTGAGCTTCCTGAGGGCAGGGACTGTCTTTCACCTTTTTTTTGCATCCCCAGCACTTAACAGCCTGCTTAATAAATAATAAATGTTTGTTGGTTGCTGTTTGCTGATTGACTGACTAACGTAAAAAACTTGGTTCATATATGATGGAGGCAGTGAGGGGCAAGTGCTCTACCCTACCTTCCAGCTAAACTCACCTGCTTACAGTTACAACCCTTCAAAGTTCAGCTCAGCTGACCACTGTGTCTATAAGGGACCTTTCTGAGTTCTTCCAGGTGCTACTTCTCCCACCGCTTACTGAAATATTTTGTATTTATTTTTTATAGAGTGCATATTTACTTAGCTATGTATATATTCATTTCCACTTAGAATATAAGGTCCTGGAGCAGTGGTTCTCAACCTTCCTAACGCCGCGACCCTTTAATACAGTTCCTCATGTTGTGGTGACCCCCAACCATAAAATTATTTTTGTTGCTACTTCATAACTGTAATTTTGCTCCTGTTATGAATCATAATGTAAATATCTGATATGCCGGATATATTTTCATTGTTACAAACTGAACACAACCCACAGGTTGAGAACTGCTGTCCTGGAGGATAAGGGCCTATTCATTTTTGTCTTAGTAACCCCCGTGCACAGTAAAGGACCTGACCCTTAGCAGGCAGTTTTTAAATGCTTCTCTGATTGAATTGAATGGGCCTCCAAACCTCACTTTGCCTTTGCCATCTCTGTTTTCCTCCCAGCGCATGATGAAACCAAAGTGAGAAAATAAAATAAAGTTATGTAAACAAAAGCGATTCAGGCTAGGTTCCGGGGCAAAAAAATCTAGAACTTGGAGCTTCGAGGTCAATGACATCTAAATTCTGAATTACAAACTTTGCCAAAAGAAGTAAATAAAAATAAATAAGCAGGAATAATAATAATAACTAGCACTTATAAAGTGCTTTATGGTTTGTCTTAACCATACCTAGTTATCTTATTTGATATTCACAACAATCCTATGAGGTGTATGCTACCATTGTTCCCATCTTAGAGACGAGTAAACTGAGATTAAATGACTTGCCCAAAGTCACACCACTGGTGAGGGTCTGAGCAGATGTATCTCAGGTTTTCTTGATTCCAAATCTGACACGTTACCCACTGTGCCAACGAGTTCCACAGTTAATAAAGAGCACTTAGTATGGCTCAGGCTTGGAGCCTGAAAAAAGGCAGGAGCCCAGCACACGTCTAATTTTTGCCAGTGATGCTTTGCTTGCCCTGCTCTTTTCTATTTTGGTCCTTGCATTGAAATTTCCACCACGAGCAGTTATTCCTCTTTATGTTTTTCTCTTAAAGCTTGGTTAGCATCTGAAAATATGATTTTTTTTTATGCTGCACTATTTCTTATTTGCTTCTCTGATTGAATTGAATGGGCCTCCAAACCTCACTTTGCCTTTGCCATCTCTGTTTTCCTCCCAGCGCATGATGAAACTATCAGTCAAAGGGGGGATTGAAACTATCAGTCAAAGTTATGCATGCCCAGCGGTTACAGACAGACTTGTATTGCTAGTAAGAAGTTTTATATTCTGGCAATTACATCCCTAGCATTCTTCCTTCTCAATAGTATCCTCTTGAAACTTCTCCCACATCATCAGATTAGAGACCAGTTTTCACTATATCTTGTGGTTCATCATGCTAGAGTCGAAACTGCTCTCCATCAAAGAAATCATTGTCAGTTCCCAAAAGCAGAATGTCCATTCCTCCTTTCATCAAGTATCCTTGAAGATACATTTCCTCAATCAAACCAGACAAACTCAGAGTGCCCCGCAGAGCCCTGGCAGGCACTATACATTTGAGTGCAAAGCTTTGAGAAAAATTAAATCTAAACACAATTCAATTCCATCATATTTGAAATTATAAATAACCCTCTGAGGCTGTAAACTACTCTATTCTGAATCACCATGTGCTAAAGAAATGAGAGTTAATGTTTATCTTTTTTCTGTTTGGCCTTTTGGAACGTGGACTTAAAGAATAGCAAAATGGTTACTACTAAGTACCCTGTGATCCACTGGCCCCAGGTGGAGCCATAGTACCTCCATCCCCCAGCACACTTGATCCCAAGAGCATTATGACAAACCCTTCATTTTTTTTTTTGACCAAATGGTTCTGGCAACTATTCATTCAGCATTTCTACTTCTCAATAATCTTTCCTCCTTTTTTTTCTTTCATAGAAGTGGGTTAACATACATATGTATGTAAGTTTGTATATATGTATACATGAATGTATTAGAAATGTATATATGATTATATATTATAAATATATAACATAAAATTATTAATAACTACACAACTTTCCAACAGAAATATTCATGCTGTATCTATACAGAATAAATGTCGCTAAATGGATTGTCCCATGTGCTGAATAATCCTAGTTTGAAGGCTAAAAAAAAAAAACTGCTTCACATTTACAAGAGTTAAGCAACTTCAATAGTGTCAATCACTTTTATCTTCCTTTGTTTTCCCACCTTGGTGGGACTCCCCCCCCTCTTTTCTTGATGTCCCAGTTGGGGAAGAATTTTGGTGAAGTATGCCTCTCCACCAATGAGCAAGGAAACAGTCAGGGAGGGGTCTTGACTAAATTAAGTTATAAATTCTGGCACTATCATTTGTAATTTGCCTCTTCTCCATCATGAGTCATGGGGAAGACCACCCTCTTCTCCCAGGGAAGAGAATAAACTCCTGTTCTTATCCTAAGAGATCTCTGTGTTTATGTTTTCACTAAATAAAGGATGAAGAGTATTTTTCATCCCAAACAATAGTTATTGAGTACTAAAGTCTTCCTCTTGAGCCTATTTTAGGATTGGGATGACCCACCCCCCCTTCTCAAAGGCTATGCAAGCAGGGAATAAACTCTGGCAGGTCATACCAAGCTGGAGGCCTCAAGTGAATAGTGCTTGTCATTCAAGGATAAGTCTTGGTAAGTTCAAAGACTCATCTCCAAATGGGTGACTACCAGGTGATGAATGTTTTGGCCATAGCAACTGACAAAGACAGTTATAGCATCTGCCCATGGACACCATTAAAGAAGGGGAATCTTGATTCCAAAAGATTCATGATGGAAAATGCTATCCACAGCCAGAGAAAGAACTATGGAGTCTGAATGCAGAGCAAAACAGACTATTTTCTCTTTTTTGTTGCTTTTTTCTTTCTCATGGTTTTTCCCTTTTGTTCTGATTTTTCTTTCACAACATGACTAATGTGGAAATATGTTTAATATGATTGTATATGTATAACCTATATCAAATTGCATGCTGTCTTAGGGAATGAGGAGGGGATGGAGGAAGAAAAAATTTTCAAAATCAAAATCTTATAAAAGAGATTGTTGAAAAAAATAAAAAATAAAATGTAATTTTTAAAAAAATAAATCACCTGCAACTACAAAAAAAAGGAGAGTCTCAAAGGAATGAACTTACAGATCTTTTTAAGCATTGTATCAAAATTGACTGTGGATAATGACAGACTCTTTGACTTCATTAAATATTTAAGCCCAATTCTGATCACAAAAATACTATAAGTTGCCTTTTTTTTAATATAATACATACCCAGCAAAGCCTGAAATAAGGAGCTCTTAAAGATGCCCATCACTTTTTTGACAGCTTTCTTCAGTGGCTGCTCCTCTGGTTTCCTTAATTTTCTGCAATATTCTTCCAACAGTCTTAAAGCTCGATCAGTATCTGGAAAAATATGATTTTTAAAACCTATGTTATGGTGCCAAAAAAATGAAACTACTGCTCAACAACCCCACAGTTGTTTTTATAGCTTCATGACACAAAAGACTGTCATGAGGTAATTGGTCACATTTTTCTGTTATATATGTAATTCATTGTATTCAGTTTCTAATTATCAAGTATTTTTTTTTCCTTTTTGTACCAGGGCACTCCAAAAAAGAACATATAGTTCTTTTTAAAAATGAAATTTTAAAAAATTCTTTTTAAAAAAACTCTATGAAACCTGATTTTTAAAAGACTTAAAAATAGGTGTTTCAAAAAGGGCAGTGATTCACCTGTGTCACAGAAGAACATTACTTTAAAATTCCACTCTTTCCTCAAAGCAATCTCTTTGCTAAGTACCCAGTCAATGATTTTAATAAAATCAGATTTTATTCTTCCTTTGGTAGAATTGAGCTGGGTTGTATTCAGGAAATTGCACAAGGGTTTCCAATTATCTCAAACTGTTTAAATGCTGCAAAAACCTATACTTTAAAACTCTTTCTTATTCTAAATTTAACAGACACTAAATAAAATGAGTTTTTCAATATACGAACTAAAAAGCAAAAAGGCATTTGTGCATGAAACTGCAAATCTAGCTTACTCTTTCTTTTTAGATATACAATAAAAACACCATGCAATGTTCAAATCTCTTCTTCTCTGTATCTCCTTCTGGAACTCTTTCTGTATTTTTTCTATACATTTAGAGGTGAGGGATGGGGAAAAGAGGGGGTAGGAACCAAGTCTTCCTCTTGCCCCAACTGGAACAGAAGCA
Organism: Pseudochirops corinnae; assembly: GCA_028646515.1. Taxonomy (NCBI): domain Eukaryota; kingdom Metazoa; phylum Chordata; class Mammalia; order Diprotodontia; family Pseudocheiridae; genus Pseudochirops; species Pseudochirops corinnae. The sequence continues at coordinate 95,555,300 of CM053588.1, read as the reverse complement.
GCCACTCATAGGCCCAACGCCACTGCTGCTCTATGTGGAAGCTGTGATCCACTCCATTTCCAGCCTGAACCAGTTTTAGACATCCAAATCACTCTTAATCACCTTTACCCCAACTGCATCTTAGAATTTCCAAAGCAACCCCCCCACCTTCAAAGCAGCAAAGGTAACAGGCATTCATCACCATGCCTGGCCTATTCTAGACATTTTTTTAAAAAATATCTCAATGACCCTATTTACTTTATTTTTTTTTGGCCAGTCTATCACTTGGCCCCTGCTCCCCTTCATTGTTTGTGGAATGTTATATGATCCAACCACTTTGGAGAAAAATCTGGAATTATACCCAATGAGTTATTGAACTATCTGTACCCTTTGACCCAGCAATACCACTATTTGGTCTATTTCCAAAGATGATTAAGGGAAAAGGAAAAGAACCTATATATTCTAGAATGTTTATAGCAGATCTCTTTGTGGTGGCAAAGAACTGGAAATTGCAGGGGTGCCCATCAATTACAGCGTGATTGAACAATTTGTGATATGTGAGTGTGGTAGAATACTACTGTGCTATAAGAAATGAGCTCAATGATTTTAGAAAAATATGGAAAGACTTGCACTAAATAATGAAGAACAAAATGAGCAGAACCAAGAAACCATTGTATACAGTAACAGAAATATTGTTTTAAGAACAACTTCGAGCAAATAAGGTATTTTCTCTATTATAAATATCAAATAAATATAAAGGACATATGAAGAAAGATGCTATCTGCATCTAAAGAAAGAAATGATTATAATAGGAACAAGAATTTAAAGATCTTCCCTGCCCCTTAATAGGCCAAATGTAATCACATGGAGCCTGTGGTGGTAAGAATTTGCTGAATGGGTGGGGCAGGAAGGGTGGAGCAGAACTGAGAGGAAACTGGGAGTCAGAGTAGTTAGTATGGAGGAAGGAGAGGATATAGGCAAGGAGACAGCTAGAGTTGTGAGTATTTGTTTATGTGAAGGTTTGGGATGGTATTACTCTCTGCAGTGTTACTGTGTGTAGATTTCTTTGTTGCTATGATGAATTTGGTTTTCTGGTGTTGGGATTTGGCTTTCCGGTATCTGAATAAATGTTTTGTTTCTGTCTTCTACATGGAGAGTCTGTTATAATTTGTGGTTCAGCATTATGCCAGCATATTCATAGTTGCTGTAGGTGCGGTGAATACTGCCTTGGCAATACACTAATAAATAGAAGTATGTATAGAATAATTTTACATATAATATATGTTATATATTATATCTAGGATGGGGTGGGGAGGGAAGAAAAAATGTACAAGATAATTTTGTTATATATTTGATAGGAATAGCAAGTTGTACATAGTAGATTTGCCATTTCATGTACAATCATCTTTTTGATTGTACTATGTTATGAAAATGCTTGTTTCATTACATAAATTACAAATTAAATTTAAAAAAAGATTCAGCTCAAATCTCACCCTTTACAAGAAGCTGTTAGTGTCTTCTTCTGTGATTACTCTCTATCTCTTAGGTACATATCTTATATGTACCTAGTTTTATTTTCATGTCAAATGCAAGTTCCTTGAGGGAAGGGCCTGTTTTTACCTTTCTTTGTATTCCTAGAACTTAGCACAGTGCCTGCCACATAATAGAGAACTTAATAAATCCTTGCCATCTGGCTGAAAAAAAGGAGAAACAGTCATGTGGCAAGAATGAGAGATAACAGATGGGCTGCCTAAGCAGTATACTGTACTCTGGAGATGCAGAAAGACCAAAAGAAATGCTCTTCCTGATGGTTAAATCTTCTGAGAACTTATAGGAAAATATGGCCAAAAATTTCGTAGGATGAAAAAGCATAAAGAAGTTATCATCTATATCAGTAGAAGAAGTATATCAGTGGAATCCAATGCAATCAAGAATTCACTAAAGTCCTAAACGTGTGATGGAACTCTCAAGTCTACTATTGGCCAAGAAAAACAGGATTAGTTACCTACTTAATCAGTCCCATTCAGCAACTACTGTGCCTGCCTCCTCTTAGTGAGAATACTAAATATTTTCCTCAAAAAGAGAAAGGAAAGAAAGGAAGAGAGAAAGGAAGGAAAGAAGGAAAAAGGAAAGAAAAGTAAAAAAGGAAGGAAGGAAGGAAAGAAAGAATAAAGAAGGAAGCAAGGAAGGAAGGGAGAGAGGGAGAAAGGGAAGAAGAAAAGAAAAGAAATCCACGGATTATGCTGCGTGGATGATTTCAAGAGCATACTGAGCAAGGTCTGACCTTCAGTTGGTAAGTAATACAGAAGTAAAATCAGCTCTTAAAATAAAAAAATCCAGGTAGAGGCCCATGTGAATTCCAAAACAAGAGGTTCTGACATTCCAAATTAGAACTGTAAATGAGTCCCCTGATTAAGCACTTTAAAACAATGGAGATGAGAATGGGGTTTTTTAAATATGGGTTAGTTTTAAGGGAAATAGAGCTACAGGCAAAGAACAAGCCAAAAATTGAATAACTGGACTTTCTGAACAAGAGGTTGTACTATAGGGACTATACTCTGAAAGATTCGGAGGAAAAAAATATGTCTTTATAAATATATCCCTAATGGCATTATTTATGATAAGAAAAAAACAATCTAGAAATAAATTGGAGTTCATTGCTAGTGGAACGACTGAACAAATTATGGGATATAAATATAATGGAATATTATTCCACCATAAGAAATAGCCAACATAAAGAATCCAAAGAACTATTGGAAGACATATTAAGGGGGAAAGGCAAAACCAAAGGAACACTGTGCATACTGACTTTAAGAGGCAACCAGGGCATAATGAAGTGAGCAATGTACCTAGAGTCAGAGAGACTGGGATTCAAATACCAATTCAGACATGTACTAGCTATGTGACCTTGGGCAAGTCACTTTAGCTTAATTGAAGGATCTGAACTCCAATATCCGTTCTGGCTCTAAATCTATAATCCTATGACTTTCTCAGTGTAGTTAATGACAACACCAACAGCACAGACCTATGTTAAATATATAAAAATGTCAAAAGATATTACAAAATCAAGGATGTGAATTTTATGTGTAAAAATTTATACATAATTTGTACTGGGATTAACAATCAGGAAATAACAAGACACTACTGACATACAATCTTAATTTTATTACTTTTTTTCTTATTTTCTTTGTTTACATTCTTGTTTATATTTTTTAATGCCTTTACTTAGCAGTGGAACGTGTTTTGTTAGTCTATTTTTGGAGGCTCAGGATCTGAGTTCTCTCTAAGAATGAGATCCATGATGCGGTTAAATGAATTTCCTAGAGTCCCACACTCTAGTAGTTGGTAAAGGCAGAACAGAAATTAAAATAAAATTTACATACTATTTATACATTTGTATATGTATACATATATATGCACGTATGTATGTATTTTTTAATGAACATGTTCCTTTCTCTGATTCCTTTGCAAAGGTAGGAGATCCACAGCTATGGAGCATTGCATATATTTTTAGACTTTTTCCATGTATTGATTGGGTTTCGCTTAATTTTTTTTTCTTCTTTCTCTTTTTATTTTTTAAAATATTCTTTTTTATGTTGTGTGGATCTCAGGGAGGGACACTGGGAGAAATTGAGGAGACTTTTAAAAAGGAAAAAAGGTATCAATAAAAATGTTTTTAAAAAAGCAAAATCACTATGTCCACAGCCCAAACACCCTCTTTCTCTGAATTGTCCATGCTCCTTGCTAGATGTGCTAACTATTTAATACAAGGGGTAGGAAGGGCTGCTAAAAATTCTGCAGCCTGATTTTTCTTTTAAATACTGGAAATTCTCATTCTCACTTGCAATTAACACTCATCTAGCACACTTACAGATTTATTTTTTGCAGATTTAATTTGGCAAAATACCGTGAAAGAGCTTCCCTGATAAATAAAGGGCTGTCGAATTATCTGAGCTGCTGCTAAATCTTGCTACCATACACTCCTCAAAAATATACAATTTTATTCTCACAGGGTTACCACATTCTGGCTACTGATCAGCTTAGTGATTGAACTGTATAACAGAATAAGGACGACAATTAAATCAGCCGGGGAGAGGTGGGAGGAATCAGTGTACATTTTTTTTTAAGATCACAAAAACTATGTCCTATATACTCCGTGTCCTAGAAGTGTTAGTGCAATTTTAACCTATTAAAGTTTAAAACTGCAACAAGACACCCCATATTAAGATATCATACATTATATACATATATATTCTTCATATGTGTACTTACACTTTGTAGATACTCAATATAAATATATTTTAAATAAGCATGAATTGAAAAAATCTGACATTTATATATCACTTTAAGATTTTACAAAATGTTCTGGAAAGATCTCACTTAATCCTCATGACAACTCTGTGAGATAGGTAGTATAAATATTATTATTCTCAATCCATTGATGACGAAAGAGATTCTCAGAGATTGAATGATTTGGATGATCTCACAGCTAGGAAATCTCTGGGGAAGGATTCATACCCAGGTTTTATGACCTTGGACAACAATTTACCTAGTACGTCACATTTTCTCTATACAGTATTATTATCTTGCAAATGAGGAAACAGTCTCAGAGAGGTTAAGTGATTTGTCCATGGACACACAGCTCAGAAATGTGAGAAGCAGGATTATAATCAAAGTCTTTTTCAGAATCAAAATCTGATGCTCTTTCCATCTGGCCATCCTACCCGTTGTATGAAAATAAAAAATTTGAAAGAGTTCATCCTCATTTCTGGCAGCACCTCTAAACCTAAGTGTTACAGTGACATACTAAACACTATTTAAACCAGGTAGTCACTGTTTTTTCAACAAAAGACTATATTGTAGAAGGACATAACTAATATGTATCTGGTCTTCTGAAACCCACAAGTAAATCTGGCACTTATACACTAAACCAAATATGAAGTGTCTACCCTATGCATGGTACTACTCTAAAATCAGTGGAATATACAATGATTTATAATAATCTATATGTAACAGTTATAACAATATATAAATATATAATAGAACAATTATATTGATCTCTGGCCTCCAGACCCATCTAAGAGAGGAGGTGAGAAACATAGGCAAATAGCGGTAATATAGGGTAATATTATAAATCAGTGGTTGAATTAACAAGTACTAAAGAAATTCCAGAGTAGAGTAGCAGACCATGAAATTAGGAAGAATTGGGTTCACACCTTGCCTCTGACACTGTCCGTCTGTGTCACTCCTTCTGGGATATTCTTGTAAGGCTGAAGGTGGAAGAACAGCTTCTGTCTCAGAAAAAGTTTCATCACTAGGAGTTCCCTAAGCCAGTGAAGTCAATTACCAGTTCAAAGGAAGATGGTCAGGGAAGGCTCCGTGGAAAAATCATGCATTTATGTTGGCATTGTAAAGGATTTCAGCGGTCATCTAGTACATGTGCCTTCAATGTGCATCACTTGAATGCTATCCCAGACCAGTGTCTGTCCAATTTGGAATAACCCATTCTATCTCTTGAGAGCTCTTGTTATCAGAAAGTTTTTCCTTATGTTGAACCCCAATCTACTTCTCTTTTCACATATGTCCTGGTTCTGCCCTCTATGGACAAGCAAAACAAAGCAACTCCCTCTTTGGTAGTACGACCCTTCAAATAAAGACAACTATCTTACATCCCCTGAGGCCTTTCTTCTCCAAAATACATTTCCCAAGGGGGTGGAGACAAGATGGTGGAGTAAGAGCAGGGTCTTGCTTGAGCTCTCCCTAAAATCCCTCGAAATTTCTGTGAAAAATGACTCTAGAGGCAGCTAGGTGGAATAGTGAATAGAGCACTGGCCCTGGAGTCAGGAAGACCTCAGTTCAAATCCAGCCTCAGACACTTAACCCTTACTAGCAATGTGACCTTGGACAAGTCACTTAACCCCAACTGCCTTGCCTTCCCCCCTCCAAAAAAAGCAAAAAATAAACAAAAAAATTACTCTAAACAAATTCTAGAGCTACAGAACCCACAAAATGACAGAGTGAAACCCATCTCCAGACCCATAAAGCATGCTAGGCCAACAGGAAGGGTCTATTGCACTAATATGGGAGCAGAGCACAGTCCAGTGTGGCCCGCACCAGCACAGACCAGCCTGGAGCAAGCTTCACGGGACTGAATCAATGGCAGCTTTGGTAGTTTCCAGACTTCGCAACCCACAAACACCAAAAACAAAGTAGGTCAATGGGGAAACTCTGTGGAACCGGGGTGAAAGAAGAGCCCTGGGGCAGCAGAGGTGACAGCAACATCAGCAGCTCCTTCCCAAGTTCCAGGTCCACATATGGTGAGAGGATCAAGAGGCCGATCAAAGGACAATTGTGGGGACCTCTTTGCTGGTGCTGAGGCAGGATTCTCTTGCTTTGCCCTGCTTGGATCTGGGTCACAGTCTTGGGTAGTGGTCCTGGTGTGAGGAGGAGTGCTGGTGTGGCAGAGTTTGTGGTGGTTGTGGAGAGGGAGTCCTCCTCATGGTTCCCAGGCAGAAAAGAGTTCTTGTAGTCATTCACAGACCAGAGCACAGGCCAGGAGAGGAGTAAACACCTCTCCTTTGATCATACCACCTTAGAAGAATTGAAAATTTGCAGGTGCCTAGAAGTAGCACAAACAACAGGGGCACAAAACCCCTAAAAATTGGGACAGAGCACTCTCCACTCTGAAAGCAGAGTCCTATCTTGACAAAGAGCTGAAAAGTCAAGTAATTGGCTGGGAAGATGAGCAAACAGCATAGGAGAAAATCAGACTATAGAATCTTACTTTTGTGACAAAGATCAAAACAAAATACATTTCCCAAGCATCTTCACCAATTCACGAATATAATCCATCCTGGTCACCCACATCTCAAAATGTTACAGAATCTCAATGTCCTTCCTTCCAGAAAAGGTGAGTCCCAGAACTGGTCACAATGTTATAAACATACTCTGACTAGTACAGAGGTCAGTGGAAATATCATCTTGTATTTGTATATTACCTTTGTATCTAATGTAATAAATATCTTGAATGACAAAATTAACATCTAAAAAAGATATCAAGAGATCCACTAGAATAGTGGATCAAAGCTAACAAAACAAAATTTGTTAGGGATAAATGTAAAACACTGTCCTTGGGTTCAAAATATCAATTGTAAATATACAGGGTAGAAATTATAAGTATACAGGTAGAAAAATGTGTTTCAAAAAAAGTTAATGTAAAAAAAACTTGGTGAGGTGCATACTCAATTTGAGTATTCAATGAGATGCAGCAAACAAAAAAGTTGATAGAGAGGAAAGGAGGGAGGGAGAAAGAGAGAGACAGAGACAAAGACAGAAACAGAGAGATGATAGTTCTGCAATATTCTATTCTCCTCACATCACATTTAAAGTTTTGTGTACAATTCTGGATACCATTATAAGAAATAGATTGACAACTTCTTCAAAAGAAGGCCATCAAGACTGCAAGGGGTCTTGAACCCATGTCATATGAGAATAGGTTTAAAGAACTGGAGTTTTTAGGCTAAAAAAGAGAAGACTTATAAGAGATACAGAACAAGTTCTAAATGTTTAAGAAATCATCAGACAGAACAGAAATTAGAGTTATTCTGCTAGACCCCAGAGTGTAGAATTAACCCCAATGGGTAGAAATTACTGTGAGGCACATTTTAGCTCAATATTAGGAAAATTATTATCCTAAAATGGACTGGTTTGCAAAGTGGGGTAGGGGGTGGGGACTGAGCTCCTTTTCACTGAAGGTCTTCACCCAAGGTTGAATGCCTACTTGTTAGGGATATTACAGGCAGAGTCCAAGATTCAGACTGAACTTGATCAAGATGGCCCCTGAACTCCCTTTCAGTTCTAAGATTCTATATTTCATTTACTCAGTGTAGAAATTGAGGTCAGGCTGACATAACTTAGTAACTCTGTGACTATTCAATAATGATCACTACCTCCTTAAGTAGGAATGAAGGAAATAAGTATTTATAAAATACCTACTATGTGCCAAGTTCTGTGTTAATCATTTTACACATATTACCTCATTTGATCCTCATAATAACTCTGGGATGGAGTGCTATTATTATTCCCCATCTTATAGTTGAGGAAATTGAAGCAGAAGTTGTTTACCCAGGACCACACAATAAGTAACTAAGACTGGATCTGAACTCAGATCTTTCTGACTCCAGGCCCAGTACGCTTTCCACTGCACCACATTGCTTCCTCTATTTACACAAAATCTTTTTAATAGCTTGTTAATATTATGTGAAATATTTATATCAATAATGTAAATAAACAATTCTAGGATTTTACTAAGAATTAACATACTTATTGACCAATACTTTAAAGAATCCACTTTCTTCTCCTTTTTGAAAATAGGGACAATGGTGGAAAGATGGCAGAACAAGGCAGGAAATTATCTGGTTTCCCTAAATTCTCTCACAAATAAAATAACACCTCAAAGTAAAATTTTAGAGTGGAACAAATAATTAAAATTCAGGGTAAAGCAGTCATCCAGCCTAAGACAGCTTGGAAGGAGTAGGAAAGATCAGGCCTCCTGTGGTGATGGTCCAGCCTGACTAAAGTGTAGATACCTCTAAGCAGACGCCATCCAGACAACAAACAGCAAACCCTGGGGGCAGCTATGTTGTGGCAGCCTCAGCCTCAGAAGTCTGTGCCCCACTGATAGTGTGGGGTTTGGGCAGTTGGGCAGGGGAAGACTGTGGGGGCTTTCTGCTGGTGCTAGACACAAGGTCCAAGGATGCTGACTAGACAGGGTCCCAGGCTATGACTTTGGGTAAGGAGAAGGGAACACATGTGTCTCAGAGGAGTTGGGGGCCCTACTAGGTGTGTTCACTGGCAGTAGAATGTAGTCCCTGCTCTCAGTTCCAGCCCAGAGGGATGAGATGACACTTCCAGCAGCCTGAGGGACCAGAGGGAACAAGGGCACTTGAAGGTGCAAAGGTGCTGGGGGCCTTGATTATGGTTCAGGGACAGAAAAAAGTACCTGAGTACTTACAGACCAAGGCATGAGCTAAAGGAGCAGTGACTACACATGGCCTTGGATTATAGTACATTAGAAGAACTAAGAGGTCAAAGGACACCCACACAGAGCTCAGAAAACAACAGCATGAAAAACCTGAAGTCTGAGACATTGTCCCTTAAACTCCAGGAGCAGAGCCCAACTTTAACTTTAAATAATAATAAGTAAAAAAACACAGAAAGAATGCAACCCTAGGTAACTACTATGGTGGTAGAAAAGGTCAGAGTTCACTCAGAAGAAAACAAAACAGCTTCTTGTAAAGATTCAAAGAAAAATGTAAAATGATTACAAGTTCTGAAGTAGTTCTTGGAAGAGCTTTAAAAAGACTTTAAAAATCAAATGGGAGAAGCTGAGGAAAAATGGGAAAAGAAATAAGAGTAATGCAAGAAAAGCAAGAAATCATGAAAAGAACCAATTGGAAAAAGATCCAAAAACTTACAGAAGAAAATAACTGCTTAAATATTAGAATTGGGCAAGGGGAAGTTAATGACTTTAGACATCAAGAAATAATAAAAAAAAAAAATCAAAAGAATGAAAAAATAGAAAGGAATGTGAAACATATTATTAGAAAAACTACTGATCTGGAAAATAGATAGAGGAGAGATAATATAAGAATTGTCAGACAACCCAAAAGTTATGATTTTTAACAATCTAGACACTATACTTAAAGAAATTGTTAAGGAAAATTGCCCTGAGGTTCTAGAACTATAGAGTAAAATAGAAATTGAAAAAATTCACTAATTGCTACCTGAAAGAGATCCCAAAATGAAATCTCAAAGGAATATCAGAGCAAAATTTCAAAGCTCCCAGATCAAGGAGAAAATATTACAAGCACCTAGAAACAATTTAAATATAGTGGAACTACAATCAGGATAACACACGATTTAGCAGCTTCTACATTAAAAGACCAAAGGGCATAGAATATAATATTCTAAAGAGCAAAGAAGCTGGGTTTGCAACCAGAAATAATCTATCCAGCAAAGCTGAGTGTAATCCTAAAAGTGTAAAAATGGATATTTAATGAACTACAGGTCTTTTATTCTTTAGGAAAAACCAGAACTGAACAGAAAATTTGACTTACAAGAACTAGGAGAAACATAAGAAGGTAAACATGAAAGACTAATTATAATGGATTTAATAAGGTTAAACTTTTTTTTTTTATAAGGGAAAGTGATATTTGTAACTCTTAAGAATGTCATCATTACTGGGGTAGTTCAAAAGAGTATACAGAGTTAGAAACTATGATGGGATGATCTTTAAAAATAAAATTTGATAGGGAGAGGTAAAATGGAACAAATTATCTCATACAAAATAGATGTGAATGGAAGAACTGTTACATTGGAGGAAAAGATAGGGTGAAGGATAAGGAGTGTAGGAACCTTGTTCTTATCAGAACTGGATTAAAGAGGGACTAACATATACATTTAGTAGGGTAGTTAGTTTCAGCAACATAGCAGGATGTAAAATAGACCCAAGTAAGTCATCAGCTTTCTGTGTATCATCAACAAAGCCATGCATGAAAGGCTAGTAAGAGATGGTCCATTTAAAATAACCATACACTTACTAGAAAGTTAGAGGATGAAATGGGGGAAGATATAATAGAGAGAAGATCAGGGGGAAGGGGTATTCATTAGGCTCACTATCTTGGGGGTGGAAGGGTAGGGGAAAGATGAGGAGAAAATTTGTAACTCAAAATCTTGTGGAAATGAATGTTGAAAACTAAAAATAAATTTTTAAAATGGAAATAAAATAAAATAACCATACACAATATAAAATACATGGGAATATAGCTGTCAACACAAACCTAGAACTATAGGAACATAATTATAAAACACTTTTTACACAATAAATTCATGGGCAGGCTGATCCAATATAATAAAAATGATAATTCCACCTAAATTAATCTACTTAATGCCATCCCAATTAAATTGCCAAAAAAATTATTTTATTGTGCTAGGAAAAAAATAATAACAAAATTCATTTGGAAGAACAAAAGGTAAAGAATATCAAAAGAATTAATGAAAAAAAATGTAAAGAAAAGATGTCTAGCAGTGCCAGGTCTTAAACTCTATTATTAAGTGGCAATTATTAAAACTATCTGGCACTAGATAAGAAATAGAAAGGTAGATCAGAGTAGACATACAATACACATTAGTAAATGATTATAGTAACCTTGTATTTGATAAATGAAAAGATTTAAGTTTTCACAATAAGAATTCACTGTTTGGTAAAAATTGTTGGAAAAGCTGGAAAGCGGTCTGGCAGAAACTAGGTAGAAACTAATATCTCACACCATTTACCAAGATATAGTTAAAATGGATATATGACCTAGACATAAAGGGATATATTGGAAGTAAATTAGAAGAACATGGAATATCAGATTTATGTATAGGAGAAGAATTTGTGAACAAAAAAAATAAAGAGTATAATAAGGTATAAAATGTATCATTTTGATTACATTAAGTTAAAAAGGTTTTGTACAAATAAAACCAATGTAATCAAGATTAGAAGAAAAGCAGAAAATTGAAGGAAAAATTTTATAGACAGTTTCTCAGATAAATGCCTCCTAGCTCAAATAAATACAGAACTTTGTCAAATTTATAAGAATATAAGCCATTCACCAATTGAAAAATGGTCAAAAGACATGAATAGGCAATTTTTGAACAAAGAAACCAAAGTTATCTGGGCGTATGAAAACACACTTTACCATTATTGTTCAGAGAAATGCAAATTAAAACAATTTTGAGATACCATCTCACACCTATCATATTGGCTAAAATGAGAGAAGGAGAAAATTACAAATGTAGGACAGGATGTAGAAAAATGGAAACACTAATACACTGTGGATAGAACTGTGCACTCATCCAACCATTTTGGAGAGCAATCTGGAATTATAACCAAAGAGTTATAAAACTGTACATACCCTTTGACTCAGCAATACCACTATTAGGGCTGTTTCCCGAGGCAATGAGAGAAAAAGGAAAAGAATCTCATCATTCTAAAATATTTATATTTTCTGGTAACAAAGAACTGGAAATTGAGGGGAGGCCCATCAGTTGGGGAATAGCTGAACAAGTGGTATATGATTGTGATGGAATATTACTGTGCTGTAAGAAACGATGAACAGGTTGATTTGAGGAAAAATGGAAAGACTTTCAGAACCGAGCAGAGCCAAGAGATGTTGGTTGTATAAAGTAACAGCAATATTGTTCGAAGAGTAACTGTGAATGACTAAACTATTCCAAGTAATATGAATATTCAAATCAGCTACAAAGGATCTATGAAGGAAGATGCTATCCAACAGCCATCACTAAGATAGAACCTCTGCTCTCAAGTAGTTTCGCATAAGGTAAGATTTATAGCTCAGAAATCAAGTCTAATCCCCACATTTCACAGATAAGGAAGCTAAGGGCCAGAGAGTTTAAGAGACTTGACCAAGATAACTCAGGTAGCAAGTAGCAGAGTGAGAATTTGAATCCAGTACTACTGACTTCAATTCTGTGTTCTTTCCCTTAAGCAATGGTACTTCCTATAAATGTGGAGAGCTCATTTAATCATAATATCGAGCATTTATATTTTCCCCATTTTATTGATGGGGAAACTAAGACACAGAGGGTTAGCTGACTTGCCCAGAGTTCCACAGCTAGTAAGTGCCTGAGGCTGAATTTGAACTCAGGTTTTCCAGACCCTAAGTCCAGTGCTTATATCCACTACACGACCAACTGCTTCACCGCTTTAAACCTTAGTTTCATAATCTATAAATTAAGAATATTGAACTGGATGACCTCTCAGACCCCTTCCAGCACAGAATTCTATGATACTCTGATTCTATGATCAGTAACTGAAGAGTAAAGTCCATTTCAGCTTTAGGTTCTGTGATTCTAAAAATAGATGTCATATATGATAAACAATATTAGGACTAATCCTATTATTCTCTATATATTTTGTTGTAAACAGTTTTTTAAAGGAAAAATTAAAATCCAAACAAATTCATGGCTCTCAGACTAGAATCCAGAGCTGAGAGAACTCCCTCCTCGACCCCAGAACCTGCTAATCTTGTAATATGCCTTTGATAACAATTCTTTCATCTGTGCCTTAATTCCTTCATACCTTTAACTCTTTCTTTACTGGATTTCATAATTCACTTTAACAACACCTTAAGGTGAAGGATAAAAATGAAGCATCAAATTTAATTCTTCTGGGGATGGCAGAAAGCAAAAGAAGGCTAGGTAGAAGGCTATACTCCCACACAATTTAGAGAGTCTTGCCTAGCAGAGCAATGTGTAAAATTCAGAAAATATTCCACGTAACTCAGGAAAATTTTACCATTCTATTCAAATAAGCAGAAAAAAATGGACTATCCCCTCCTTTCCTCCTCCCCACCCCCACCCATTTACCTAGGTAATCTCCTCAATTGATTATTTAACTTTGCCAGTGGAAATCTACCTTTATGAGACTTCCGAAGCCACAATAATACTGAAACTAAATTTAGATTACCTGAAGGCAAGCACAGGAAGATATGGAGAAGAGAGGAGAGTTTATATAATTGAAATTTTAGTAATAAAAAATGTATCATGTGCAATAGGCAATCCAGAGGATATAATGAAATGTTACATAATTGGAATTTTATATAATTATGCTTCAGTTAATTAAGGTTCAATTCTATTGTATTCAGTTTGGGAAGAGCACTGCCATAAAGTTATAAATAAATTGGGACCAGGGAAAAAGTTATATTTGAGAACAAATACAGCTTGAATGTCTGCAGGTCTGAGAGAGAAACCTTTGTATTCTATGGCTGAACAAAAAAGAGGTGTAATTATTTACGATAATTTCCATGGCAGAAAAAGAAGACTAGGGTAGTGTGATACATGACTGTGTCACCAGGAAAAAAGAAATAAAATTATGATCAAGGAAAATTATGTTTAACATGGAACAGAAGAAATCTTTGGGGGAGAAAGACATTTTAAATTATCTTTGAGGGCAGGGAGACACTTAGAAATAGACCTAACCAAGGTAGAATAATCCTCTTCTGCAGACAGATGAATTATATCAATGTTCTCACATTAGGACCTCAGCTTTTCTATTAATAGTTTCTTGCTTACTGCTCTTTTTGTGTCAGGAGTGAAAGGAGAGTTCTATTGTTATCTGTCAAGTGGCACAGAGACGACTGGGGCTCTATTTCCTTTAAAAACTACTGAAACTGATGTCAGAGGATTGAGGCTGTTTTGATTCTTAATTTGTAAAACTAATTCTACACACATACGCAGCGTCAACATTTAAAGTTGCAAAGGTCCTTTGTGGCCATCCAGGCCAAGACTCTCATCTTACATTTGAGAAAACTGAGATCAGGGGTTAAAGGATTGAATAACTTGCCCAAGGTCAAATACATACTAAGTAACAAAGTTAGGATTTGAATCCAGAACCACTGACTTGAAATACAATGCTCCTGAAAATTAGGTGGAAAAAATTTCTTAATGCTTTAACATTTGTCTCTAGAGGTTAGATGTTATAAATTTATCCATTAAAACTGACAAAAACATTTATTTTTTTTCTCTCTTTTTTTCTAAATATGAATGATTCACATTTTATCATTAATCTAATGAATTGGCATAGTGGTTAGAGAAAATAAAATGTATTTTGTTAAAAAGTATTTTAAGCATTCCTAATTCATGCCTTTGTATGTACACAAAAGCAACTAGAAATAGATATTATGAGAATTTAGAGGTAGCACTGAGCTTTGTAGTAATTCACATCAAAACCTAGATGAGTCACAGACCTAATCAGTCACCTCTAAGAAGTAGTGGTTCAAGTTCAGTGGTTCCCAGTGTTTTTTGTTCTTTGGACCCCTTTCAACAACAGAAAGTGCTATCAAGGCAGCTAGGTGTCAGAGTGAATAGAGCACCAGCCTTGAAGTCAGGAGGACCTCAGTTCAAATCCAGCCTCAGGCACTTAACACTTAAATAACTGTGTGACCTTGGGCAAGTCACTTAACCGCAATTGCCTTGCCTTCCCCCCTCCAAAAAAAAAGTGCTATGAACCTCCAGGGTGATTTAGTATACTATTCATAATATTCTTTAGTTATTTACTGCTTAAGGTACTATTAAAGAATATTTAGCTCCAACTACTTGGACCAGGAGCAGCAAGACAGCGCAGAGATATACAGCATCAACACTGGAGTCAGGAAAACCTAAGTTCAAATCCAGTCTCAGATATTTACTAGTTGTATGACCCTGGACAAGTCACTTAATCCTTTTTATCTCAGAGTTCCCATCTGTAAAACAAGCTGGAGAAAGAAATGACAAACCATTCCAGTAACTTGGCCAAGAAAATCTCAAAAGGTGTCACAAAGAGTCAGACATGACTAAAAGTGACTGGTACCAACTTGGAATATTATTGCTAAATGGAAACTACTTTGGTTTTGACTATCATACATAACATATTTTTGTCATCTGAAATCAGAATCTCCCAGAGAAAATTTAGAAAAGTAATCCCTGAAACCGTTATACCCAATTTAATTTATACTTAAAAGACTCACTCAGACAGAAATAACATTATTTTATTAGTAGCGTGCCATAAGAAGGGGCAACGTGGTGGCACAGTAAATAGAGTGCTGGGCCTGGAGTCAGGAAGACTCATCTTCATGAGTTCAAATTTGGCCTTAGACACTTACTAGCTGTGTGATCTTGGGCAAGTAACTTAATCCTGTTTGCCTCAGTTTCCTTATCTGTAAAATGAGCTGGCGAAGGAAATGGAAAACCATTCCAGTATCTTTGCCAAGAAAACCCCAAATGGGGTCATGAAGGGTCAAACATAACTGAAAAATGACTGGACATACCACAAAATAGTTAATATGGCATAGAGGTTGGAAAGGGCGAGTTTAGTAGTCAGGAAGAGCTACATTCAAGTCCTGCCTCTTATATAATCTAACTTTCTGACCCTGGGCAGATCACTTGACCATTCTATGCTATATAGACCCTAAGACTATATTATATATGGGCTACTGATTTGCAACAAAGGAAGTAAATTCTACCCTAAGGAGTTCTGTACACCAATGAAATAATAGATTTGGATTTTTAAGTTTACCATTACAGACTCATTGGTTATCAGAATTCAGAGTACTTAGAGGTCATCTGGCCCAACCTTTCATTTCATACAGAAATAACAGTTCCAGAAAAATGAAGGGTCTTGTCAAAGCCACACATCAGCAGCAAAGCTGAAACTAACCTGATCCTCCAACCTGATACCTACTTCTCTTCCCATGACATTAACTGCTTTTTCAAATTATTAACATTGCACATGTCAGGAACATTTAAATAAAAAAATCATAAAATCAAACAGTAAGAGAAAAATATCCAAACATCACATCTAGGAAATCAAAGATCATAGTTCAAGATAATTCAACCATAGACATTTGTAACTAAGTAAAGATTTACAGCTTTGTTTACTAGAAAGAGATAAAATTACCTTCTTTTTAAAAATACAAATCTTCACTAGCAAATAAAACTTTGGAAACAAACAAATGGCAAAACCCTTGGACAACGACCTGTTGATCCAGATGGAACTTTCTCCTATAGGCATGTCAGAGAAAACAATGTAGCTTATTTTGCCATCTCCCATACAAACTGAATAACCACCAAAAAAGTGGTAATTTCAGTTATTTCAATTACTTGTTCATACAAGATACCAAATTTCAAGAAGGGCTAAGACTGACAAGCCAAAGTCAGGCCTGAGGAAGGGCACAAGATGAAGAGTGAAATGGAAACCATATAAGATGAGGATGAATTGAAGGAACCAAAAATGTTTCTCCTGTAGGAGAAATGCAGAGATGAAAGGCTGTAGGAAAATGGTCATTGGGTTCAAATATTTGAATGGTCACTATATAGAGCAGAGATTTGACATAGGAGGAAGAAGTAGGACTAATGAGTACTAATTATAGCGAGACACATTTTTGGCACAGAATGAGAAAGAACTTCCAAACAATGAAAACTGTCCAAAAATGGAATAGGTTGCTTTGAAAGGTAATGAGTTCCCTAGCCTTAGAGGCTATCCAGCAGAAACCAGAGGTCAGCCATATTATAAAGAGTGTTTTATATTTTAGGGATGAATTGGAATGGATCACAGGGTGACAGATTGAGAGTTTAAAGAGACCTATGACTTCTAAAGTTCTTTTCATATCGGAGGTCCTAGGAACATGAAGGTAGTGGAACACATTCCAGCGCCATATGGAAATGCATGTTGTTTCTAATATCATTAGTTTATATAGTGTTTTAAACCATAATTGTGATTTCATTAAAGAATTTGCAGAGAGGAAACTTCCTAATGTCATAACTTACCAAAAAAAAAAAAAAAAAAACCAGAAAAAAAAAAAAAAAGAAAATGCTTGTTTAGACTAAGTACCTGGGGTCCATGAATTTCTTGGGATTTTTCAAAAATATTTTTATAATTATATTTCAATATAATCAGTTTCCTTTGTAATAATATGCATTTTATTCAGACTGAAGCAAACTACGTGCTCTTTTTCTTTTCTATGTTTGGTTTTGTTTCCTCTTTCCTATTGTTCATTCTATCGGTTACAACCCTCCAACCAGACTAATGTCTAATGATAAAGTATTTGCAGATCCTATACTTGATTGTATGCTACCATGGAGGGGGTGGAGGGAAGGGAGAAAATTTGAAATTTAAGGGATTGTGGAAATGAATGTTGTAAACTAAAAGTAAACAAACAAATCAATTAAAAAAATTTTAGAAGCAAAAACATTACTAATAATAATAATATGCTTTTATTTTATGCATTTAAACCACAGACTTCACCAAACTGCCCCAGGGCAGGGGAAGGGAAGTATTGCATGACATAAAAATATTTAAGAGCGTGGATTTAGAAAGAGTATTGTATACATGACTAAACTGAGAGAAGAACCATACCAGTCATGCAGAGATGATTATTTTATGTATATGAGATACTATGTATATATGTGTATATAAAACTTAAGTCATATTTATGTACACATATATGTGTGAAACTGATTATATATGTCTATATATGTCTATGTATATATACACATAAATATAATGAAGGCAGGAAATGAATGAAGACAGCTGTATGCATGTATACACACACACACACACACACACAACTGTCTTCTTCTCTTTGTTCAAACATTTAATAAGTACCTATGTCCCTAATCTGTGCCTGAAACTGAGGGAAATACAAGGTTTAGATAAGCTACTGTCTCTGCCCTCCTGAAGCAAGGGTAGAAACACATAGATAATTAAAATACACAATATTACATAAGTGAACTAAAGAAGGACAAAAGAAAGACTTGTGTGAGGTCCAAGGGTGAAGACTGTTACCAAAAGAAGCATCAGGGAAGGCTTCATGGAAGACGTAGCATTTGAACTGAATTTAAAGAATGAGTAGGAATTGATTTAGCAGATCAAGAGAATGGAAGACACTCCCAGCATAAGGAACCATAAGCAAACACACTGAAGCATCATGGGAAAGTAGAACTATTACTAGAGTTGAATTTAGAATGCAATTAGAGGAACTGCATTCAAATCCTAGCTCTGTTATTTATAAATGATATGACTTTTGGCCAAGCACCTTAATCTCTCTGTGGAATATTAATGACTTGAGGGCAGGGATTCTTTTGTCTTTGTATACTCAATGCCTAACAAGACTCCGACCACATAGTAGAAACTTAATAAAGTCAGCTGAATTGCATCTGCAGAATGATGGGAATGGGCTAGATAATGCCTCAAGTCTCTTCTCACTTTAAATCCTATGATCCCATATGAAAGAGAAGTAGGAAAGTACAGGGTGTGTTTGGCAGCAGAATAGTCTAGTTTGACTGAAAAATAGAGATCAGGCTATAAAGTATAGGAGGTTGACAGATTATGAATAGCTTCAAATGCCAGTAAATGCTTGAAAGGCATTCATTAAGCAATAGGGATACAATAAACATTCTTTAGTAGAAGACTAACTTGAATATATCAATATGTAAGACATATTAGTCTAACAGCAATATGAAAACTGACTTACAAGAGGAAGAAAGTGGAGTAAGAAAGAATTGTTAGGAAGCTATTAAAATAGTACTGTAGGTGGTAATGAGGGTGTACTTTATTGTTATGGAACCAGAAATATAAGAAAAAAGTAAATGTGTGAGATGTTGCAGAGGTGAAATTGATAAGACTTGGTAACTATATTTGAGAAAAAAAGAGTCAAAAACAATAGGTTTCAAAAATGGTAGAAATAATAATGATTTTGACAGAAATAGTGAAGTCAGAAGGAGAAGCAGATTGAAGGGGAACAGTAAAATGCTATTAGACCCTGGGCAGGTAAATAGTTCCTATATAAGAAAAAGGGATGTAATCAATACCCAGGAAGTCAACCAAATGGTTTTTGGGCACGGAAGAGTTACAGTTAGATAGATCTGGAACTGCTTAAATGGCTGGACTCAAGGAACCATTAGTAACAGGCCAATGCATTTTGCAAGAAGTCTATAGTGGAATGTCCCAAAGACCTGTCCTTGACCCTGTACTTTTTTTTTAAGCAATGAATTAAAGGCATAGATGGTACGCTTATCGATTTTGTGGATGACACAATACTGAAAGACATAGCTAAAACGTTGGGTATCAGGATCAAAAGTGATACTGTCAGACTGGAATGTTGGAACAAGTTTAATAAGATGAAATGTATTGGGGAAATTTTTACACATCTGTTGAAGAAATTGGCTTCAATAGAAACAGGCAAGTTAGGAGCTGGTGTGGATTTAGGGAGAAAGGTAATGAATTCGGTACTGGATATGCTGAGTTTGATATGTCTATGGGACATTCAGACAGAAACGTGTAACAAAAAGTTGGAGTCTCGGGACCAGACCTCAAGAGAGATGAAGGCTGCATATATAGATTCTGGAGTCATCTGTATAGAGATAATAATTGGTGTCATGGGAACTGAGGAGATCACCACATGAACAAATGTGAACAGAGAAGAGAAAAGGCTCAGGACAGAGTCCTACCTAACCCTGTAACACTAAGTGATCTGGAGTAAGACCCTTGTCATTCTAGGTGGATCCCCTTCGGAGGACTACAAGGATGTGAATAACAATCAGGATGAGAGGGTGTTGATGGGCAATGATCTGCATCATTGGAGGATATATTTACATTGGTGACAGCACAAATCCTTCACAGAATGGAAGTCCAGAAGGAAGGAGATGATGATAATTGTTTTATATTCCACCCTGGTCAGCTAAAGTCAGGCCTGAAGAAAGCCACCAAGATGAAAAGGGTAATAGAGACCATTTAAGATAAGGATAAGTTGAAGGAAGCAGGAATATTTAGCCTGTAAAAGAAATGCAGAAGTGAAAGGCTATGAAGAAATGGTCATTGGGTTCAAATAATTGAACAGTCACCATGTGGAGCAGAGATTTGACATTCTATATGACTCTGGGAAGCAGGACTAATGAGCACTATTTATAAAGAGACAGATTTTTGGCACAGAATAAGAAAGAATTTCCTAACAATGAGAGCTGTCCAAAAATGAAATACGCTGCCTTGAAAGGTAATGAGTCCCCTGGCCTTAGAACTCATCAAGCAGAAGCCAGAGGTCAGAGATAGTGCAAAGAAGGTTAATATGTGGAATAATAAGTTCAGGTCTAGTTGCCACATTTTAAGGGAAAACAGAAACTGACAAACCGGAATTAGTCTAAGACCAGGGTGGTGAGAGGTAAGACTGTACCATATGAGTATCAATTAAAAGAACTCAGGATGAGAGATTTAAAAGATACTAACTTCCTTCAAATATTCAAAATACTATCATATAGAGAAAATGTTAGATTAGTTTTTTGCCCAAAAAGATAGGACTAAGAGCAATAGGTAAAAGTTGCAGAGAGGCAGAATTAGATTCAACATAGGGAAAAACCTAAAATTCAGAGCTGTACTAAGGTGAAGGAGTCTTCCTCAGGAGGTAAAGGGTTTCCCATCCTTCAAAATATTCACGTAGAAGCTTAACTACTTGCTGGCAATATTATAGAGCACATTCATGTTTAGATATGGAATAGATAAGATGACCACAGAGGTCCCTTCTGAGACTCTGCTATTGGAGAGAAGAGAAGATCCTATACATAGGGCTGAGTGGTCAACAGTGTCAAATGTTATGGAAAGGTTGAATATGAGCAACGAAAAGTGTTTTAAAAAGAGAATTAAGGATCTATGACAATCCCAAACGTCTCATGATGAAAAATGCTATCCACATCCAGAGAAAAATCTATGGAGTCTCAATGCAGAACAAAGCACACTATTTTCCCTTTTTTTTTTTCTTCTTTCTCATGGTTTTTCCCTTTGGTTCTAATTCTTCTTTACAACATGACTAATGTGAAAATGTATTTAATATGATTGTACATGTATAGTCTATATCAGATTGCCTGCTGTTGGGGTAAAGGAGGAGAAGGAAAGGGAGAAAATTTAAAACTCGAAATCTTATAAAAGTGAATGTTAAAAATAAATAAATAAAATTTTAAAAACAGCATTGTTTTATAAGATCTAATGACTTTTAAAAAGCCTTAAGAAATCAAAGAAATTAGTGTTTATATATAAGAACTATATTAAAAATTCATTATACAGATTTGAGAAAATATACTTTCTATTTGGTACTGGTTAAAAAGTACAGAAGTTGATCAGTAGGACAGATTAGAAATACATGATGCAGAAGCAAATGAACATAGCAGGATAGTGCTTATGTCCCATAAACTCAAGACCCCAAATGGTGAGGTAAGGTAATATTATTCAATAAAGGATACTGGAAAAACCAGAGAGCAGGGTAGCAGAAATGGGGTCTCTCAGGACATACCACAATAAAGTCCAAATTGATACATGACCTAAATATAAAAGGCTACAAGATAAATGAATTAGAGGACCATAACATTCACAACTAGGGAAGAATGCTTGATGCAATGAGGGATAGAGATGACCTTGAAAGATAGAGTGGACAATTTGGATTACATATCAAAAAGTCACTAAATTGTGCTTACTTTTAGACCCACTGATATCACTCATAGGCAAAGTATCTCAAAGAGACAAAAGAAAGAAAAGACTGGTATGTGCAAAAATATTAAATCATAGCATTATGTTGTAATAAAGAATGGGAAACTAAGGGAGTATCCATAAACTAGGGGATCGCTGATCAAATTATAGTACATGAATATAATGAAAAACTGTGTCATAAGAAATAATCAAAGGGAAAATTATGGCATATGATATCTCAGAAAAAATATGGAAAGACTCGCATGAACTGATATAAAGTGAAGTGAGCAGAACCAGGAGAACAATGTTTACAATTAATTACAACATTGTTTAAATACACAAACACACACACACACACACATACACACACACACACACACACACACACACACCTTTGAAAGAGTTAAGAAATTTGACCAATGAAATTATCAACTATGACTTCAGAGAACTGATGATGAAACATTTTCCCCACTCCTGACAAAGAGATAATGAACTAGAGATACAAAATGAGTCCTATATTTTTAGATGTGGCCAATGTATGGGTTTGCTTTGCTTGCTTATGTTTTTTAAAAGGGATGACTTTTTTTTTTCTTGGTAGAGGGTGGGGAGGGGGAAGGAAGAGTGAAGTTAGTGATAACAATACCAAAAAAAATAAAAGGGGTGAAGGGAAAGGATGTCAGTGAAGTAAGGACAATTCGAAGAAGACATCAGAGAACAAACAGAGATGAGCATGACAGTTTAGGAACTAACATACTGAACTGAATATATGTATGTTTTTAACTCAAACTGTATATCATGAGATTCAAGGTTTCATGAGTGATTCCCTTTTTCTGTCCTACTTTGTATTTGGGAATATTCAAGTTTATTAGGGTTTGTCAAGTTTGAACTTAGAATTTTTTTAATTTAAAAAAAAAGAAAATACAGTCCCTATTGAGACAGAGAATAATCATGGTAAAATGGACTTTCAGAAATTAATGACTGAAGTCTAATCAACACAATACAGACTAATTACAATTCTAGACATGAGTGATAAAGTATGCTACCCATCTCCTGACAAAGAGGTGAAGGATTCAGGGTAAAGGATGAGAAATATATTTATTTTGGACAGGGCTAAATGTAGGAATTTGTTTGCTTAATTATGAATATTCGTTACAAGTGTTTTGTTTTTCTTTTCTTTTCCTTAACAGAGGAAGATGAGAGAGAAAGCAAATTCCTTTGTTTGTTGAATTTTTTTTATTTTTTTTAATTAAGTGGCTTGCTTCCCAAAAAAAGCCATATATAAATAGTAAGGGGAAGAGTCATTTTTATTACTTACATCTGTGTATTAGTTGATTCTTCCTTTCAACCACCTAGAAAAAGTATGATCAACCATCCTGCCCTATCGGAAAGTTAGAGGAGTGATAGGGGAGGACATAGGAGAGATTAGATTGGGAGAGGGGTTATACAAGGGGATGGCTGTTTTGAGGCGGGGGGTAGGGGAAAGATGGGGACAAAATTTGTAACTCAAAATCTCGTGGAAATGAATGATGTAAACTAAAAATAAAAAAAAATAAAATAAAATAAAATACCTGAGTTAATATCTGATATCAGACACTTATTAACTTGCTTAAGTAGGTGCACAA
The DNA here is from genome assembly GCA_028646515.1 of Pseudochirops corinnae. NCBI lineage: Eukaryota > Metazoa > Chordata > Mammalia > Diprotodontia > Pseudocheiridae > Pseudochirops > Pseudochirops corinnae. The sequence continues at coordinate 95,531,645 of CM053588.1, read as the reverse complement.
TAGTATGATCAAAAGCCAAAAAAGCATAGAGCAAAAGATAATGTATAAGTGCACATGTATGTGGAAGGAGTATAAGTCCTACAACTGATTATATGGTGAGTAGAGAGATGTCACCATTAAATTCTTTACATTTCAATCCAATTCTGTTAACAATCATTTTTTATTCATGATTTTACTGGCAATAAATATGTTTAATATAAAACAATAGTTAATCTAGCACTATTGCCTCTACTCTCCATCTTAGACTTGCTCAGATTTCTCATTGTGGTATCGAGCTGACCCTGGGTTCTTAAAGACTATAACAGCAAAGGAAAAGTATGGCAGGTTGCACTATGATAGAAAGATTTCAAGAATGGCTCCAAGAAGAGAACAAGCACCAGTTGAGCTCATCACAGAGAAGCACTGCATCAGTAGGCTAATGGTGATGAAAATGTTTTTGGTCATGACAACCCATGAAACAAGAAAACCTCAGTCTTGTATAGCACCTTTTCACTTCTAGAGTAGAGGTGATAAAGTTGTAAGAAAGGGGGTAGAGGATATTAAGAATTATACAGTTTTTAGACTATCAATAAACTTTAAATCTACTGTTGGTATTCTAAATGTGAGAGCCTTGTCCAATGACTAATAAGTGGACGTTTCTGAAGAAGCTAAATCACATCAATCTCGTCATTCTTGCAATAAACAAAACCAGAAGAAAGAAATTGGAGCTAAATGGAAGGATGGCTCACAGGCACCCCTTGAAAGGCAAAGAAAGTGAATTTTGAAGTAGGTTTTATTGTACACCAAAAAGCTGAAAGAAATATCATTTCATGGAACATTTGGTCATTATCTATTTTAATACTAAGGATAATTATATATATATATATATACATATACATACATATTTAATTATATATATACATATAAATACATATTTAATCATGAAAATTCTTGCAGCTTATGCCAACATTAGCTGCTAAGGATGAGATGGTAGAGAAATAGAGAAATTCTATGAAGAATCTGACAGGACCTTCCAAATCAAATCAACATTCACTCTGATTATTTGGTGATTTTAATATAATAGTGGGAAAAGGTTAGAGTAAAATATGTGGGAAATTATGGTTCAAGAGAAAGAAATGAGAGAGACCAAAGACTTGTAATGTTTACCCAACATCTCTCTATATGAACACTTTCTTCAAAAATTAAATTGGTAGGCTGTAGGAATGGTAAGCATTGAATAACATAACGGAAGTAAAACTAAAGGATAATGGATAAAATAAAGATAAAAGATCACGTTTTAATAGAAAGGAAAAGGTATCAGACTATCTACTTGTTAGAGCTAAGATTAGAACCTTTAAGAAGAAGAAATAATAGGAACAAAAATAATAAGGGCATGAAATTAAGAAGATTTTATTCTGAATTAAACTACTGAAAAACAAAAATGGGGAGTGGACAACAGAAATGACATTGATGTTAAATATAAGTTCGCCAAAAGTTTTACCAATATAAATTCATTGCTCTAACGAAGAGTCCAAAAGAGTCCAGAAAGTGCCTCAATCGATAAACATTTGACTTACTTGCCAAATACCAGCAGCAACACCAAACTAGAATATAAACTCATCTATAAAATCTTATGAAGAAGGAAGATGGGTTATTTTAAACAGGACTTTCTCAAGAAGCAGAAAGAAGTAGCTTAAAGAAAGCTGGCAAGCTATTCCACTAAGCAAAGTCATCCCAGGGCCATTCAAGGATAAATATGGAAAGAGGACTATAAACAGAAGAAAATGGAAAAGATTTATGAAAATCACTGCAACAAACTGGTTTTTCCATCAAGGACAGTGGAACCACCTCACTTGGATCCTAATTACAGCTACAGAGGAGGTAGAAATGACACTAATGAGAACAAAGATGGAAAAGCAGATGGACTGGATCAAGAATCTATAGCAAAGATATGTGCTGGGAATGATACAAATATGAAGACACTGAGGGAATGATATACAAAGTATCTAAAAGAGGGGAAGATACTAAAGGCATAGAAAAAATTTTGAACCTTGTTATTAATGTTGCATAAATTTGAACTAAAGAAAAAAATTAACTACTTACCCAAATACCTCCTCTCCCATCTATACAAAATCTTTATGAGGACACAAGCTGAGGCTATACTCAATGAGGGTATTAGTAGGAAACAAGCAGTATTTTGCATACCACATTCAACAATGGTCCATATCTCTATCATCTCATAGGTGACTACAATGTATAAAAAATATAATCTCTCAGTTTACTTTTTTGTTGATAACAAGAAACTATGGCCATTAGACTACAGAATAGACTATAGAACAAAATTTTGCCCTACAGGCTCTTTTACAACAAGGAGCATCCACATATGAAGAGCAGAATTCCATTGGAAGGTATAAAAACTATTTTATCCTGTTCAATAATCCAGATAATAAGCATCAAGTGAGGCATAAAACTTGGCAGTGAATGTTCACCCAAAGTATTCATTATGAATACAGGAGATCCACCACAAAGTCCAGGTCAATGATGGCTTCCTTATGGCGAAGTTCTCTAGATGCTTCCGTTTTCAGATAACATTGTGTTCATTGCATCAAACCCCAAGACACTTTAGAGCAATGGTTCTCAACCTGTGGGCTATGTTCAATTTGTAACAATGAAAATACATCCTGCATATCAGATATTTACATTACAATTCATAACAGTAACAAAATTACAGTTATAAAGTAGCAACAAAAATAATTTTATGGTTAGGGGTCACCACAACATGAGGAATTGTATTAAAAGGTCATAGCATTAGGAAGCTTGAGAACCACTGCTTTAGAGTCTCCTGGAAGAGATCTGTAAACGCTCAAAGGAATTTGGCCTGTTCACGAATAATGTCTGTTGCTCAGATTTTAACATGGATAACAGACATCCTATGGAGGATGTCCACAAGCATATATATCTGGGACAGGAAGTACAGAAGAACAATGAGTCAAGCCCAGAGTTGAAAAAGTGGAAGAGATCAGGCTGGATTGTTTTGGGAAATCAAAAAGCTCTTTTACCAAGCCTAAGCTTCCACCAAACAGCAAAGGTCCATGCTTTCAATATAAATATTTTACTTGTGTTGCTGTATGACAGCAAGACCTGGAACAGCACTAATTTTAGAGGACTAAAGATGAACATCAAAGAGCAATGAAAAGTAATGACAGAAGTGAATAGGTTGCAACACATTGCCAACAGGAACTCCAAAGAATAGGAAAGTATGTCACCAAGGAGTATATGAAAAACATCTTGTGATGTCTGATCATGATGGCTGATAGCTGATCATGAGCCAAAAGTGAGAGAGGACAAATGGAAGGCCAGAGTGCTTCACTGGTTACCCACTGATGTTTGGAAAAAGCAAAGAAGTGACAAATTTTCAGGAAGACTTGAATGACAGTTGAACAAGATAGGCAGGCAGGGATGTTTCATACGTGTATCATTGGAGGGAACTTTCAAATCAATGAAATCACAAATATATTTGAGTATTGGAGTACCTTACTCAACAACAGCACAAATAATCAGATGAGAGTTTCCCCTGATATGTTTAGAAGACTAAGAAGTTTAGGGACAGAGGTAGCTCAAGATTTTATGACTAATTTAACCTGAAAATCAAGAGTTTTCATCATAGAATTATATATTCTAAGACTAAACTACAACTACTATTCCATGAATGGGCAGGGGTGAGGAAACCAAAATGTAAGTGAGAAAAAAAAACAGAAATGATTGTCTTATCAGGAAAAAATAATCACAGAATTATAGCATCATAGAGTTGAAAAGACCATCTGTTTCAAACTATACATAAAGCAGGAAACCCTTCTATGATAACCAGTACAAATAGTAACTCAGACTCCCTTAGAAGACCTCCAGAGATAAAGAAGTTGGTTCCTCCTTGGTCAGCACATTCCACGTAGATCTAATTGCTTGGAAATTTCTCATCATTTCTAACTGAATTTCCAAACACTAGTCTCACTCCTTCCCTCTGGGCCAAGCAAACAATTCTAATTCATCATTACTTCCTCTAAACCTTCCACCCTCCCCATCCCACAGCCTTCACCAAGTCTTCTCTTCTCCAAATTATTACCAACTCAATCAATCCTTGCATGACACATAATTTTGAGTTGTTGCCCTTCACTGGACATGACCTAACATGTAAATGTCCTTCCTAAAATTTTGGTACCATGAATCAAACACCGTATTTCCAATGTAGTATGACCAGGGCAGGGTACAGCTGGATTCTCACCATCCTCACCACAACTCCCAGTCCAGAACATTATGCCACTTAACACAGCCTAAGATTGCATTAACATTTTCGGCTGCTATGACATACCATTGACTTACATTAAACTTGAAATTTATGGGGGCGGAGCCAAAATGTTGGAGTAGAAACAGGACTTCCCCATGGCTATGGTTCTTACCTCCTCCAAAACATGTAAAAAATGACTCTAAACAAACTTTAGAGCTACAGAACCCACAAAGTGACAGAGAGAAACAAATCTCCCGCTGATGGAAGCCTGACAGGTCAGCAGGAAGGATCCATCGCAGCATGCTGGGAGCCAAACACAGTCCCACAGGAACTGTGGTTTTAGGCCCACAGAGGCCCCAGCCAGCAGTGGCTGGAGCAGACTTCATGAGAGTAAATCACTAGCAACTGTAGCAGTTTCCAGACTTCTCAATCCACAAAAGACAAAGACAAAGTAAAAGGTCAGTGGGGAAATTTGTTGGAACAGGGGGAGCACAGTCCAGCTGCTACCCCCAGAGCAAGAAGCAGCAGAGGCATAGTGGCTACAATCACTGCCATGTGGCTGCTTCCAAAGCTCCTGGCCTGCAGATTGTAGGTGGACCAAGCAACTATCCAGAGGCTAAGCATTCCTGCTTTGACTTGCTTGGATCTGGATTGTGGTCTTGGGTGGTGGTCCTGGGGCATGTGACCAGTGAGCCAGAGCACATGGGGGTTGTAGAGTGAGCACCTATCTAATAGCTCCAGCAGCTGCAAAAACCCCAGCAATTTGGAACATAGCTCTCTCCATTATGGAAGCAGAGTTCTACAGGGGCAAAGAGATCAAAAGTCAAATAATTGGCTGCCAATATGAGCAAGCAATGGAAGCACAAACAGGAGATAGAATCCTTTTTGGGGGACAAAAAGGATCAAGGTATGGAGTGGGAGCAAGACATCGAAGTCAGAAGCCTCCAAAAGGCATCAAAGCCTCCTTGGAGGCATCAAAAGCCTCCAAGAAAAATATGAACTGGTTACATGCCACAGAGGAGCTCAAGAAGGACTTTGAAAATCAAGTAAGAGAAGTGGAGGAAAAATTGGGAAGAAAAATGACAATGATGCAAGAAAATCATGAAAACCAAGTCAATAGCCTGCCAAAGGAGACCCAAAAATACACTAAAGAAAATAACACCTTAAAAAATGGACTAATCCAAATGGCAAAAGAGGCACACAAAGCCAATGCGGAGAAGAATGCTTTAAAAAGCTGAATTTGCCAGATGGAAAAGGAATTTCAAAAACTCATTGAAGAGAATAACTCCTTCAAAATTAGATTGGAGTGATTGGAAACTAATGACTTTATGAGAAATCAAGATACTATAAAACAGATCCAAACAAATGAACAAATAGAAGGCAATGGGAAATATCTCATTGGAAAAACCACTAACCTGTAAAATAGATCCAGGAGAGATAATTTTAAAGTTATTGGTCTACCTGAAAGCCATGATTAAAAAAAGAGTCTAGACATCATCTTTCAAGAAATTATCAAGTAAAATTGCCCTGATATTCTAGAACTAGAGGGCAAAATAGAAATGGAAAGAATTCACCAATTGCCTCTTGAAAAAGATCCCAAAAAGATAACTCCTAGGAATATTATAGCCAAATTCCAGAGTTCCCAGGTGAAGGAGAAAATACTGCAAGCAGTCAGGAAGAAACAATTTGAGTATTGTAGAAACATAATCAGGATAACACAAGACCTAGCAACTTCTACATTAAGGAATTGAAGGGCTTGGAGGTCAAAGGAGCTAGGACTAAAACCAAGAATCACCTACCCAGCAAAACTGAGTATAATGCTACAGGGGAAAATATGATCATTCAATGAAATAGAGGACTTCCAAGCATTCTTGATGAAAAAAACAGACCTGAACAGAAAATTTGACTTTCAAATACAAGAAGCAAGAAAACCATGGGAAGGCAAATAGGAAAAAGAAATCATATAGGAGGATGTATGTGTACATAAATATATATTTGAGTGTGGGCATTTGTATGTTCATGTATACATAGACAGAGAACACGAGATGAGTTGAATATAAAGGGATGATATCTAAAACATAAAATTAAGAGGTGAGAGGAATTTATCGGGAGAAGAAAGGGAGCGATAGATTAGAGTAAATTATCTCATATAAAAGAGGCAAGAGAAAATTGTTACAATGGAAGGGAAGAGCAGGAAGGTGAAAGGGAATGGGACAACCTGATTCTCATTAAATTTGGCCTAAGGAGGGAATAACATACTCAATTGGGTATCTTACCCTACAGGAAAATAGAGGGGTAGGGGATAAGAGGGGAGAGGATAGAAGGGAGGGCAGATTGGGGGAGAGGGTAGTTAGAAGCAAACATTTTTTAAAAGGGCTAGGGTCCAAGGAGAAAATAGAATAAGTGGGGA
>CM053588.1:95501192-95524874 GCA_028646515.1 Pseudochirops corinnae | reverse complement strand
TGGGAAATAAGACTTACAGGTACTGGGGTATAGAAACCCATATTGCCCTACTAGAAAATTAGGAAGGTGAAGGGGGAGGATATAAGAGAGAACAGATGGGGGAAGGGGTATTCAGTAGGCTTGCTGTTTTTGGGTTGGGGTAGGGGAAAGATGGGGAGAGAAAAGGTATAACTCAAAATCTTGTGGAAATGAATGTTGAGAACTAAAAATAAATAATTTCTTTAAAAAAAATTTAAAAACTTGAAATTTACTAAAACCCTCGATCTTTTACATGGTGGCCATGTTGTTCTAATTCTACACTATTGCAATTGATTTTTTTTTAACTAAAATATGAGTTTACATTTATCCTAATTAAATTCAACCTCTTTCCAGCTTGTGAAGAAGTATTCAATGTTTTATTATGAACTAGAAATTCATCAACAAACATGAACATTTCCACACACAAAGAAGTTCAGAAAATTGGGATTATATATGAAACTGTAAATCTATTACATAGAGCTTACATTTTAACATATTATATTAACAAATTTACAAATTTATAAATTAAATTTAGTACATTTAATTTTGTTAATGTTATAGAACTAACACTGCCCTACTTGTGTGTTTCCCTTCTGCCCTTTCTTCTTCTCTTTTCTGTGTATTTTTCAAATGTTGAAAGGTTTTTTTTAAGTCCCAATCCACTTATCCAGTATGTTAGCTATCTCTCTCAATTTTGTGTCCCCTGAAAATCTGTTAAGTGCAATTTCCATACCTTCACCCAAGTCACTGAGAAAATGTTGAGTAGAACTGGGTATGGGAAAAGCCTAGCAACATTCCACAAAAAGCCTCCCTCCAGCTTGACCTTGGGTTACCATCATTCAAACAAATTTGAATGCATCAATCCACCAAATCTTTTCATCTTATCAACAGGGATATGGGGAGAGAGACAGACTATTTAAATGCCTTGCTGAAATCTAGGTACACAAAATTTCCTTCATCTACCAGTCTAGTAGCCCTATCAAAAAGAAAAAAAAAAGTCCACCATAATTTATTCTTCATAAATTCTTAATGGCTTGCAGTGACCTTCATCCTTATTCATGAATGATCCCGTTAATAACAGTTTCTAGAACTTTGCCAGAAATCAGAGTAAAGCTCACAAACCTAGAATTAGAAGGTTCTGTCTTCTCGTTTTTGAAAAATCAAGAAAAAAAAAATTTGCCTTTCTTTTCTGTCAAGAGACTGATAGTGTTTTGCTATGCTGTACTGTCAAAGGGTTGTCATTCCTTACCTATCCCTACCCTTGTATGGGTAGAATGACTCCTACCCAACAATTCCCAAAGCTTCTCCCCTCTAGCAGAACAGTTTTCTTTTCAAACTGACTTCCCAAAAAGTGAAAAGGAAAGTCACCAAGGACCTACCAGCCAGTTCATTATAACTTCTCCCAAACAAAAACTGCTGAATCATTTGCCTAGAAAGATCATTTCTTTTTCTGTGCTGGTATGTTATATGTATAAATACATACATATATTTGTATGTGTGTATATAGAGAAATGTGTATGTATTTTTTAATTTTATTTTTAAAATTCCCCACACATGCAAAAATATTTATAACAGCACTTTTTTTTTTTGGAGAGGAGAAGGTAGGGCAAGTGGGGTTAAGTGACTCACCCAAGGTCACACAGCTAGTTTATAACAGCACTTTTTGTGATAACAAAGACCTGGAAGCAAAGTAGATGTCCATCAACTAAGCAATGGCTAAACAAATTGTAGCATATAAGGGTAATGGAATATTATTGTGCTATAAGAAACAATGAATGTGATCAATACAGAGAAGCAACAAAAGATTTATATGAAAAGATGCAAAGTAAGTAGAGCCAATGAAACAGTATGCACAACAAAAACAATGTAAATGGAAGAACCACTACCGCAAAATAATAAAAAAAGAATGCTCTAAAATAATAAAGAATAAAGAATAAACAGCCTCAAATAAGATACTTCTCCCTACTCTTTTGCAGAAGTATAAGGTATACAGGTATATGCATATATTTTTTTCCTTGTATTGATTGATTTCAATGATTTTTTTCTCTTCCTTTTTTCTTTTAAAAAAGTATTTGTTATATGGCATGGCTCTCTGGGAGGGAGAGAGGGAAAGATACAGGAGGAAATTTAGGCAATATAAAAACAAAAGATATTAATAATTATCAATTATTTTATTTGCTATCAAAGATAACATTTTATTTTTAAAAAGAAAAGAAAAAATGAATCAATAATTCTCTTTTATTCACTCTGAGCCACAATCAGAAAAAAATAGCACTCTGACAAAATACCACAGTTTTAAATACAGATCTCTCTCTTCTTCTCACCTTGGCAGTTACCACTATTGTCTCTCTCTTCCATGCATGGACAGTAACACACATAGGCTAGGAATGTAATACTTAACTACATTTATCAAACTCAAAGTAAATATAAAATGTAAACAGTTAAGAAATTGGCATTTGCTTTCCTGAGAAGACAGAGAAAAAGGAAAGTGAGGATGGAACTGAGGAATCACTAGCCTTGAGCATGCCCCTCAAGAGTAACTTATCAAAAAAAAAAAAAATGAGATCTGTCCTGACACATCTCTTGGTCTCCAGAGTCCATCAGAGGACATCTCATCCCTGCCAAGTGGCCCTGCAGCAAGCAGTTGTTTTCTGTAGTTTCTTACACTTGTCCAGAGATGTTCCTTCTTATGCATGCTTTCTCCCATGTTGGCAACTCTCAAATGGTTTCAGCTGTTCACCCCAGGCTGTGGGTAGGGATTGGGAACCTCAGCTTCCTACCTCTAGTTTGATTTGGGCAAATTTCCAGGAGATCAGATAAGGTACACTAGGATTTTTACCTCTTGGTGAAAATCATCTCCAACGTTCCATTACATTCCAATCTTATGATAACCCTTTTGTTTCCCAACTACCTTTTCCATAGGATCATAGCCACTAAGCAGTTCAATAATTTTGTCTGCATATTTTCTATAGACTCTGAGTCATAGTTCATCTCCACCTGACAATCTGAACTCCTTGAGAATTAATATCTTCCCACCTCCTCATTTATACAATTTCAATGAACCTCATAAAGTCCTCAGGTTCAACCTATACCTAAGCAGTAATCCTCTTTACAAAATGACCAAGTATTCATCCAGCTCCTACATCATCCAATGATGTAGAGTTTACTAGTCCCTGGAGGTCCTTTCCTCTTTTGGATAACTTTAGTTGTTAGGAAATTTATCCTTATATTGAGCCAAAATATTTCTGTCTGTAACTTCCACCCACTACTTTCAGTTCTGCCATCATGCACCAAATTAAGAAAATCTAATCATAGGATCACAGATTTAGAAGTAGAAGGGATCTGTGAGGCCATTGAGTACAACCCCCTCATCCCATAGATGAGGAAAGTGACAGCAAGACTGTCACTTGACCAGGCAGACAGCTAGTAAGTATGTGAGGTAGCCCTTTTTAGAGTGTTGTATATCTGAGGCTCCTCCAACTAGTACTTTGCAGTCAATTCTTTGAACCCAAGTGAAGGGACTTTACATTTGTCCCTAAGGATAAGTGTCCTCACCTCTGATCGGTTTTCAATCAACAGCAATCAAACATACATTAAGGACCTCTATGCCAGGTACTGGGGATATAAAAGCAAAAGTGAAATAGACCATGCTCTCAAGAAGCTCGTAGTCAACTTTATACTTCATGGATAATGTGGTAAGAATGACATTTCCAGTTAACATTCACTAAGTAGTCAGGAACATCTGTTCTGATATCATGAAATAGTTTCCTATACACCATTTTGTCCTATTTTTCTCAGTCTAAAACCAATCCTCCTTGATTGCGGAGGTGGGGGGGAGGACAGAATCAAAATAAGAGTTGAGTAGTTCAGGCTTCTCTCTGTCATCATTTGGATTTTCCAGCTAAGAAGGTGGCAATGTTATGCCCTAAAGGACCACAGATGCTCCATAAACATTCCAATAAAGCTCTAAAAATGCACGAGAAAGAACAATAAAAAAGAGAGAGATAGCTATGAGCTCATCCATCCCATCCAGGACTGCACAAGAAGACTGATAGAAACTTATAAGGAACTTGAGCAGAGACAAGCCAAGGTAGGCAGAAGGCATAGGACGCCAACAGCCTGGTCTCACAGCAAGGAACAAGACCAGCCCAGGCAACCCATACCCAAACTATACCATGGACCACAGAAGGAGAAAAGTTAATACCTGGAGTCTTGTAGGATGCCAGCTACCATCTCCAGCAACAGCATTTGTTTGGGGACTGTCAGGGTTAAAGCAGAGAACAGAGCCAATTCTGGGTTCAGGATTGTGCAAGAAGGAGAGAAAGGGACTCACCAAAGTCTAAGTCTAGTCCTTAAGAGAATAAGACTAAACCTAAGAATTCCTACAGAAAGTAGGGTAGAATCATAGCTACCATGTCCAAGATCAAACAGAACCTATACCATCCAAGAGTAGGAGAGCAGTCTGACCCAAATGTAAAGCCCCAATCAAGAAACTGAGGTTGGGATATGATTAAATGGAATAAAGTACTGAAAATAATTAAGAAATATTATGGAATGAGAGAAACCTAAGAGCTTAACCCAAAAGAAAATAATTTCACCAGTATAAGTGCCTCAGAGAAAAGAAAAGCAAGGATTACAAAAGTACCTAGAAAAAAAATAAAACAAGAATACAAAATGTATTGTTAAATTAAATGAAAGCAAGTAAGAAAAATGGAAAGGAGAATTAATTGTTTAAAACAGAATGTATCCCTGAAAATTAGAATGGGACAAAGTAAAGCAATTAACTCCATGAAACAACAACAATATTTTTTTTTTGGAGAAAGGAAGGCAGGGCAGTTGGGGTTAAGTGACTTGCCCAAAGTCACACAGCTAGCGTGTCAAGTGTCTGAGGTCACATTTGAACCCAGGTCCTACTGACTCCAGGGCCAGTGCTCTACTCACTACAACAACAAAATTTCAACAAAAGCAAAAGGCTGGAAACAAATATAAGGTATATACTCCATGTCATTAATTTTTATTGTCATATCCACTCCAAGCAGTAATCATATCCCATATTTCAAGTCATTTCAGCATTTATTAATTGTGGATCTATGCAGATGTTGTGATTTGTTTTTCCACTTGCTTCAACCACTAATGTCTACCAAAGAAAATCCAAACTCTTTAGCCTGTCATTTAAGACTCTCTGCTAGTTAGCTCCAACTCTACTATTCTACATTAATGTCCTACTGTTTCTTATTTTGTACCGAATAAAATGAAAGTGATCTCCTCAAGGATCAAAAAAAAAAAACCTTGCATTTTCCCATGTTTTCTCATATCTCCCTATATAGTTGAAATTATATACTCTTTCAACCTCTATATTTGTTTTCAGACATTCCACCCATTCTTCAAAGTCTACCTCAAGTACCACCTCTTCTAAGAAACTTCTAGATTCCCTGATGAGAATAAACTCCTCTTCTTCTGAACTCTCATAGTACTTTTGGCTATTTTATACTCCTTGTAAGTATATTTCTATACTGTTTTATGTTTTGTCTTTGTATCCCTAGTATCTAACATGGTGCCTTGCATATAGTAGGTACTTAATAAAAGCTTATTGGATTGGATTATCAATTGGATTATCAATTCTCTAAGGCACTTAGCTCATTCTAACTTGCAACATATATATTTGGGCATGGGGGGGGGGAGTACTACTACAACAAAATATAAATTTGCTAAGAGCAGGGATCAGGTTTTATTCACTTTGAATCTCCCTCAATATTAATCACAATACCTTGCTTTTTTTTTTTTACTGGCCCTGTGATTTTGTGGGTGCCCTCTTTCAATAGAGATCAGCAACTGCCATGTAATGAATACTCTTAAAGAGTTGTCTAGGGCAGAAAGGTTAAATGAGTTACCCAGAGTCACAGAACCAGGATATGTCAGAGCTATGGTTTGAACCCATGTCTTCATAGAGATCGGGTCTCTATCCACCACACTGTCTCTCATGTAACACATATTGGGGCTTTAATAAATGTTAGCTGAATGAGGCTAGTGAAAGAGATCACTGCCTATATTTAGAAATTTGAGATGAAAAAAGAAGTTCAACTAATTATCCTTTCTATACTAAACTACATCAGAATTATCTATACTCCATAAAACCTGTCAATTCAGAATATCCAACAAAAGGTATTAAGGTGCTACTATGTATAATGCAAGGAACTAGACATAAGGGACACAAAGATGAAAAAGAATCCTATCCTTCTCAAGGAGCTTATAATATGATACAGAGTAATTGAATAAGAATGGTAAAGTTTAGGGCAAGAACAGAGCAGGTAGCACCATCTTTGTAAAGTATGAGGACATGAAATGCAGCTGTAACCAGGAGGTTATAAATTCATGAAGTATCAACTGTTTCCATTTTAAGAGGATACATAAAATACATATCTACACCATGTCTTGGGAAATCATGATGGTCTACAGAGAACTCTGTGCTTTTTTTAAGAGCACACAATTCCAAAAGAGAGCAATTGCATATGCAATAGCTTTTAGCATTCATGGTCAATGCAAGCTTACACATATTACATTTCATCAATGAGAATAACTTTGAGTGCTCAAAGGAGAATTCAAGGGAAATAAACAGCAGTGTCTGTATAAATGAAGAACAAGATAATTTCACACAGAAGCATAAACAAGTTTAAAAGAACCTCAGAGGACAAAGAATAAAACTGTGGGGAAAGTGCACAGAAGTGAAATGTGTATTCATCTCAGACTATTAAAACTATTATGGCTTGTCACATATTCAGGGAAAATGAAGAGAATAAGAACAGTTAAAAATGAGGCTGTGTTGTCCAGAACAATTTATAGGGAGGATACATCTCATCCTAAAGACTTATTTAATTAATGAAAACACAGGGGAAGATATAGAATTATAATTAACTTTTCATTTCTTTCAATTGACCTGAGATGTATAGAACAGAATGAGAGATAGATAAATAGATAGATAGACAGATAGACAGACAGACAGATAGATAGATAGATAAACAAACAAATTAAAATTTCTGTATTTGTAGTAAGAAAGTTAAGGTCCCAAGTCTCAAATTCAAATTCTGATTCTTCCACTTAATATCTATACGATACTAAGCAATTCACTCAACCTCGCTAGACCTTAAGCTTCATTTAAAAGCAAGCAAGTGTATTGTAGGTAGCTAGGTGATCTCTAATGGTCCTTCATACTCAAAATCCTATAAAAGTTATGATAAAGTAAATTTATGTACAGTCTTGGAATATTACAACCTGTTGTCATGTCAGAAAACTATAGCATGTTCTGGCTCCAGTTGCCGATAAGAATCCACAAACCCTAATAGTTCAGTATTTTCCCTTGGGCTCAACTAGCAATAAATCAAGTTATTGCAAAAATATTAATATTTTTTAAAAATCTATCCTAATGAAACAGGAATAACCCATACTAGAAACAAGCATTTCCGTTGCTGCTTAAGCAGATATCAGACAAAACACAGTCGTAAAATTGCAATGAGGCTCTGAAGAAAGAACAGTTTACCAGAGAAGGGGTGAGGGAGATGAGGTTTGTTTGGTAAATCTAGAAACACCAAGAATAGTATATTATTCAGAAGTGATTCTAGAGTTATTAAAACCCTATAATAGTGTCAGAGTTCCCTTCCACTTTGAATGTAATTTACAAAATATGAAACACCAAAATTTATTTCATATGATTAATTCACATTTTAATAAGAATAGAAACAAATGAAATAAGCAGCTATTTAACTCAAGGGATGTTAATGATGTTTTCTTCTTTAGAATAACAGTAAATCCAGCTGTTCATTTTGCTTATCCTTATACTCAAAACAGAAAGAAGAAATAAAGATTCAAGAAACCAGAAGAGTGCTCCCTTCAAAATTAATTAATTCAGGTTACAATTTAAGGCATATAAATATGTACATATGTTGATTCATACATATGTATATAATAGGAATATAGTTCACTATGTGAAGTTATTTAACACAATTTTTTTAGAAATCATATACACACACACACACAATGTACAGCTGAAAGGACTGGATATGTTTAGTCTGAAGCAGAATATTTAAGGGAGAGATGATGAGTCTTCAGCTATTTGAATACGTTATCATATGTGAGAGAGATTCTATATAGTCTATGCAGCTCCAGAAGGCTGAACTGTAATCACTGGGTGGAAGTTACAGGGAGGGAGATTTAGGTTCACTACAAAGGGATAATTATCTAACAATTAGACTTGTCCAAGAAAGAATAGATTGGAAGTGTTTAAACACAAACTACAGAAATAATTTTCCAGGATACTGTAAAGAAAGTTCCAACTTGAGTGTGAGATTAGGTTAGATAACCTCTAAGATCCCTTTGGAATATAAGATTCAATGATTCAATGATGCAATGAAGTGTTTGGATAGCAATCTTTAATTTTGAAAAGTATATCAATACCACGAACATTTAAAACATATTAACATAATAAACGTCTCCAAATAAGCCATTTCAGAAAGTGGATTACATAGTCCATTATGCCTTAAGCAATAATCAAATACATATTTGATAGAATATATTAATACAAACTTTGATCCCCTAAAAAACAATTATGTTAGAATCAACCTATTTGTTTAAAGAAAAATAAAAACTAAAACATTGAACTTTCTTAGGATGTATAAACAATTTTGATATATATTTGTTAGCTATCTATAAACCTGTTCTTAAAAAGAAAATAACTTTACACAAACTCAAAACCTGGGTAATTTTTAAACATTAAACTCTTTTTTTTTTAGCTAATCTGTTTTTCCTAGACCACTGCACCTACTCCGACTTGCCACTCTCTTCTTTTCCTTGGCTCCTCACTAACATGCAAAAAATATCTATTATTCTTTGTACAGTCACTAACTTTTTAAGGGTAGGGAAATATGGACATAAATATTATAGCTGGGGAAAAGGCAAAGGAGTAAGAAGAGTAAAATTAAATGTAGGACTCAAAAATCCAAAAGGATAATTAATTATAATACCAACGCCTGTCTGGTTTCCAGACAAATTCATTCTTTGGGTTAGATTTATGGTGGGTATGGTATGGGATTTCCATGGGTTACCTAAAATCTATTAGTTATCTACTAGCAAATCTGAACCATTTCAGGGCATCTCCCAATCTAAAACCCTGATAAGAAAGGATCAAACCTGGGTTCTAAAACTGATCTAGTTCATCCATAGTCCTTCGACTAAGGCAGAATACAGAGCCAGGTAGCACCTCTGGAGCAATTCGCTTGGACGTATAACCGTTTGGGTCCCAGAATTCAGCCATAATTTTACAGATGTCAAAATATAGCAAGTCAAATCACTTGCCCAGCTTATTGCATTTGTATCCACATTGACCAGCATGAATGATTCTTTTAGCCCTTGGGTGTTCATTTATTATTTGGTTCAGTATTCTTTAAAACACTTATAATAGACCAGATTACAGCAAAATGATAATAGCTAGAATTTACATAGCAAAACACTTC
The DNA here is from genome assembly GCA_028646515.1 of Pseudochirops corinnae. Taxonomy (NCBI): domain Eukaryota; kingdom Metazoa; phylum Chordata; class Mammalia; order Diprotodontia; family Pseudocheiridae; genus Pseudochirops; species Pseudochirops corinnae. Next base: position 95,515,353 of record CM053588.1, on the reverse strand, counting down.
ATAAATAGTCTCATTTGATCCTTATAACAAACCTGGAAGGTAGGTGCCACTATTAACCTCATTTTACAGATAAGGAAAATGAGACAGACCAGAGGTTAAGTGACTTTCCCAAGGTCACACAGCTAGTAAATGTCTGAAGCTGTATTTGAACTTCCCAAGTCCAGGTCCAGCACTCTATCCACTGCATCAACTCAAATCTCCTACCAGTCAGTCAGTCAACAAACATCATACCAGGTGCTTACTATGTGCCCCAATCCAACATGTATTCAGGACCAGACTAAAATTTAGGGGATGAAAGATGAGACACTCCCTACTTAGGAACTTCCTTACGCATAGAACTGATGAGTCCAACTTAAAACATGACTTGCCAAGGATGTGCTCAGTCACATTTTCTAATTGAAAATTTACACTGGACCGAACCCAAATGTGAAAGTTGTCCATTTTTGCTTAGAAAATCAAGAGATATACTGCAAATCTACCATTTTATTCAGTACCAACACAGGTATACAACTTTACTGTTGTAGTTTACAACTATTTGGTTTGTTACTTTCATGAGTAATACCTTTTAAAATTCTTCTTTAGAGACATTGCTAGAAAAAATGAAATTTTGGCATTGAATCTATTTATTACAAATAATGGCTGCAGATTGCCTAAGGGATGAAATCACAACTAACTACTTATTTTAGCACAACTTCATTTTGGTAACAGCATTGTAGAGTGAGACACTAACCATGTGTTACCATAATAGATATCTGCCCTAACTGAAGCAAGAGTTTCCTTCTCAAATGCAAAACAATTTAAATGGCAAGTACCAGAACCAAACAAAAAGGAGATACAAATATGAGATAGGAAGCTTCATAGCCCACCTTTCTTCTTGATTGGCATTCTTGGATCTCTCTGCAGTCACTGGATTCAAGGACTTGTTTACAGGTATCAACTTTATCCAACTGGGCTGAAGCCAAGAGCCAGGTGGCTGTTGCAAAGTACTTCGGCTGCTCAGTCTTGAAATCCAAGCTCAGTCTTCATTTTCACCAAGATATGAAGTAATGTTGAATATTTTTTCCACAATTAAACTTTTAACACCTCCCACAGAATTTAGAGAAAAAAAGATTGGAGTTTCACAGAAGTGTCTTTCAATTCTTATAAAATATTTCTTAATCTATTAAAAAAACTGAGAACATTATTGTTGGGATAGAAAACATTATTGGAAATCCTCTTCAGGCAGCAAATTTGGTGTAAGTTTAATGACTCAAGGCACAACCCAAATTTAAATAACTCTCCCTTCTCTACAAAATCAACTTCAAAGCCATCCAGATTTAATGATAAAAGATGCCCAGTTCTAGAGAGGATAAATTTTCAGGAAAAATAAAACAACCTTTTTTTTTTAAAGTAAAGTTCTTTGCCTCTGGTTTCTGAAAAGGTGGGTGAGTTTGAGATGTTCCCCGGGACTGAAAGGCCGGTTTCTATTCAGTGAACAAGAAGTTTCCAATCTCACTCCCTCAAATCAGATAGCATCCAGGTTGCAGCCCCTTTCATTTTTTCCCCTTCTCTGCTGTCCAAGCCACCCAGGCTTGTTCTCTAATGCCACTCTGATCCTCCCATGTATTAACCGAGGGAGAAGGAAAACTGCTTTGGCATGGAGACATTAAAGTGACAGCGCTACTCAATGGGCACTGGATGCAGTATGAGTTGGCGGAGCAGCCTTCTTCTCACTGGAGCCATTCACATCATGCCATCTCGTCTCATCCTAGCAGCTGCCTGACCGGTGAGGAAAAACACAGGACCCCCTTTTTCCAAAGGAAAAAAACAAGAGCAACAACGACCCAAACCTTCCCCAGAGGTAGCCTCGGAGATGCGGTAGCGTTAGTCTCGGGGGCACGAGCCATGCAATCAGTCCGCTCTCTTCCCCCAAAGAAAGGGCTCAGCTGCTTGGCCTCACCATCCACCCTTCCTCTGCCCCCACCCCCAGCCCTACCCGCACCGTCGCCTCTGGCAGAAAGGGGGAGAAATCTTTTGGGGGGCTGTTTCACCACCACACACACACACACACACACTATGCCCAAGCCCCGGGTGCCCACACTCTTGTCTTGTGTGAGAGGAGCAAGGAGAGGTGGCAGAGCCTTCGTGCAGGAAGAGCAGCAATTATATAACTCGCGTTAGGGACTCTTGGAAGATGGAAGGAGGTGCGGGTTCGGCTGGGGCTATGTTGACTAACATGCTTGGGGAGGAAAGGTGGGGGGTGCACGACTACGCCCCGGGGGCCCCCCACCCGGGAGAGAAGCAAACACGGCGCGGGGTGAGGGGGCAAGAGAGCTTCTCAGAGGGGCAGAGGACTGTCTCTTGTCGCCCCCCACCAAGTCACTTCTTTTGCTGGGGTGGGGGGACAGTAAGTGAGGGTGAGGGGCGAAGCTGACAGCGGAAGGTTGGCGATGTGGCCCCTGCATCAGGGTTGAGGAGACGCGGGACCCGGAGTAGGCTCGAGTCTACAGTAGCCTGGAGGAGAACTCAGGCCTGAAGGCAGGAGGGGGTGGAGGGAGAAGGGGAGGATTCATCCTGTAAAAGAGAGGCGGAAGAGTGCGGAGTGGTTGCCGGGCCAACGCAAAGTGGGCGGGAGCGGCCCGCCCGGCTTCTCCCACAAACCAATGAACGGCTCCGGTTCCAGGGCAGTGGAGGCCAATCGGAATCCGATGAGAGGGCGCGGCATTTGACCATAGTGGGCGGGCCTCCCTCCCCCTAGTGCTGGGGCTGAGGCTAGGAGGCGGGGCCTGGGGCAGGAGCTCAGGGGACTTGGGCTACCGTGGGTCATGTGAGTGCCCAAGATGGCGGCGCCCAGGCGTGAGCCCCGGGACTCTCAGTGAGTCGGCGGCCGTGGTCGCTGCGCGTGGAGACGTACGCGAGGTATCGCGGTGGGCTGTGTGCGGGCGAGCTGGGGCGGGGTCGAGAGCCATAGTCGAGAAGGGTCAAGCCTTGAGCCTGACCAAGCCTTCAGAGCTACTCTGCGAGGTAAGCGGTGCGAACGCGTCCTTATTTGTAGTAGAGGAAGTGGAGGCTCACAAAGGGCTTGTTTTCTTCAAGGTCACACCTGGGGCCGATGCAGGGCACGTGACAGGCTCCTAGTTTGCAAAAACATGTTTGATAAGCTGCTTTTCTAGGTAGTAAGTTCTCCATCCCTAATCATAGTATCATAAATTTGGAGTTGGAAGTGTTTTGGAGGTCATCGAACCCAGTCTCTTCTTTTTACAGATGAGGAAACTGAGGCCCAGAGAAATAGTCACATATCCAGGGACAAACCGCCCATTAGTGTTTCAAGGCAGAATTTGAACTCATCTCCCTGAGTGCAAGCCCTGGGCTGTCTGTCCACAGCCCACGTAGCTTCTTTCCTGGTATTCTGCAAGCCAGAAAGGAGCAGTTAGGTGACACTTGGAGCAGGAACACAAGTTTAAATCCTGGTTTCAGATATTTCCTAGCTGTGTGACTCTGGGCAAATCATTTAGCCTCTGTTACCCCACCTTCTTCATCTGCTAAAAAGGTGGGGCGGGTAATGATAGCACCTACTCCCTAGAGTTGTTATGAGGACCAGATGAGATAATAATTGTAAAATGCTTAGCACTGCGCCTGGCACACAGTATGCGAGATGTAAGTGTTGTTGTGATAGAAGTTGTGAAAATAAAATTGAATTTAAAAAAAAAGAAAAAAATTTGACTACGGTGACTGCAGAAGTTCCTTCTGTGATACTGTGATTCTCTTGTCTGGTATAATAGAAATTCTCCTGGGTTTGTAGTCAGAAGACCTGGGTTCAAATTCTGATCTTGTATTCAGCTGGCAAGCCACTTCGAGCTTCAGTTCCATCCTCAGTTGCTGCTGTTTTGTCCTTCATTCTGGAAGAGGACTATGACATGCAAATGAATCGGATTTAACTGAGGGAGGGCTGTGCAAAGTCAACAGCCTCACTTTCTCCTTTGAAACCATCTAGATCCAGTGGCCAGATATAAATCCACAACTGGAAGTGGCCCTGGATGCAGTGGAGACCTTAGCCTTTTCACCCGACGTCTTTAACTGGTTTGTGTTTGGTCAAGATGATGTGCTTTTAGTGATTAAGGCTTAATAAGAAATGTGGCAAAGAATGGCGTGTCTCAGGGTGTCTGACCAAAACCAAAACAACTGCTATTTAAGGTCATTCTGAGCCAGTCAGGGCCCAGTGACCCAGTAGGACTTGGCCTGGGACCTATTGTTGGCCAATCAATGAGAGTCCGAGTGATTTGGGGTTAAGGTTGGTCTTCTAGAGGAAAAAAACGTTTTTGATATTAAACTTTACATTCCCTTTGGACTGAGCTGCAGGTAAGGGTGTGATACTCTGTATGGACTGGGGAAAGAGAAAAAGAAAAAAAGGAAGGAAAGATCCTCTGTAAAATGAAGATAATACATCATCTTATTAAACCACAAAGCACTTTGATCTGGATATTGTACATTATAGCCAGTGGTGCCCCTATAACAACCAGCTTCCCCCCAAAAAATAAAATAAAAGTAAGCTCCCACACATTTTTAGTTCTAGTGCTTTCCCTCTGTTTATTATTCCCTATTTATCCTGTACAAAGCTTGTTTGTACAGTTATTTTTGTGCTGTATCCTCCCATTTGATTGTGAGTTGTCTCTCTATTAGACTGTGAGATCCTCAAAGGCAGGGACTGTCTTTTATATTTTTCTCTATCTCTAGTGCTTAGAACAGTGCCTGATACTTAATAAATGTTTATTGACTTATTTTCAGTAGTTTAAGGCATGAAAAGACAAAGGCCTGTACCAGAGGGGTGACTGTCAGAGGAGAGATGTGAAATGGTAAAGGTAGAAGCTACAGGACTTGGCAACAAATTAGCTATGGAAGCATAACAGAAAGTGAGAAATCAAGAATGGCACATAGGTTTAGAGCCTGGCTGACTGGTTGGGTGATGGTGCCTTTGACAGTAACAGGAAAGTTCTGGAGAAGGGAGAGTTTGGGAAAAAGAGAAATTGGTTCTATTTAAGAACACATGTTGAGTTTTAGGACATTTACTTTGAGATGTCCAGAAGATGTGAGACTGAAGGTCAGGAGAAAGTTAGGCTGGATCAGTAGATCTTGGAATCATCTGCATAGAAATGATCTTAAATCCATGGGATCTGATGAGAATCCTCGAGCAAATAATGTAGAGGGAGAAGAGAAAAGGGCCAGGGATAGAGCCTTGAAGGATATTCATGGTTGGTAGGCATGATTTGAATGAAGATCCAGTGAAGGAGCTGGAGAAGGAGCAGTTGGACTGGTAGGAGGAGAACCAGGAGAAAAGTGTCATGGATTAAGAAAAGGCCGTTAGATTGAGTAATTAAGAGGTTACTAGTAACTTTTAAGCCAGTAATTTCAGTCGAATGTTGAGGTTGGAAGTCAGGCTGCAGAGTTGAGAGGGAAAGTAAAGGAACTGGAGGCATTGGCTGTATGTAGTCTTCTCAAAGAATTTAGCCACAACCAAGAACTGGAAATTCATGTAATGATAGTAGAATTTAAAGATCCCCTTGTATTGGCTTGGTTTTTGGGTTAAGTGTTAAAACCCAGAGTTTGTGAATCCCACTTGTGGGATGGACTTGTTGAAGTGAAGAGAGGGGGCTGAACTGGGAGGAGCTGATGCCATGGATTTAGAGAGAGGGCCAAGCAGAGAGGGGCCAGAAGAACTTCTGGGAGCCAGCATCTGGAGGCTGTTGTTACTGCTGGAGAGAGAGAAATGAGAACTGAGAACTGAACTGGGAGGAAGCATGACTATGGTGCTGGTATTTTTTCTGTCTGTTTTGACGTTACTTTGCCAGATTCATCTGCTGGTAAAGGACAGTGCTGTTGTTGCAGAAGTCCTGGAACCTTGCTGTTTGTTCAGAAGCCCTGAAGGAGGATTTTCTTGTTGTATGTTTACAGAAATCCTGGAGGAGGGTCTTGCTGATGTTTTCAGGGGTCCTGAGACTGTTCTGCAGGCAGAGAGTGAATTGATGAGGACGCCTGCAATGTGTATCTATGTTGTATCTTTGTTGAGCCTTGTCTTCCCAGGAACAGAAACTGCTGAGAACTTGCTTCAAGAACTTGCCTTGGTCAGGATGAAGAAAAGACCTCTCCTTGGGTGATGATATCCAAACCTTGTTGTGGCTTAGGGGTGGATGGCCTTTGTGCTCTCCACTGCGCCTTTGAGAAGGTGCTTGGTGGTAACTGATGATAATTGTAATTCAGTTGTGATCCAGGGGTGGAATACTTTGATTTTTGTGCTTTGTGACTGACCAAATGAATGTACTTAGTTTATGATTGGAAACTAATCTCCAGGTGAATGGAGAAAAGACTTTGTGATTGACTAAATGAATGTACTGCCTAGGATGGAGTACTTTGTGCTTGAATTGAGGACTTACTAAATTAGTTACACATGGTGAATGCTGTATTTTGATTTTCTGTGAATGTCTTGCCTTAATCTGTCACTGAATAAATGGAGTTTGCTATGCTGGTAATGTGAACCTGGAAGATGTTTGTGCTTGGCATTACAGTTCATCAATTGGGGAATGACTGAATAAGTTGTGGCATATGAATGTAATGGAATACTATTGATCCATAAGAAATGGTGAGCAGGTGAACTTCAGAAAAACCTAGAAAGACTTGCATGAACTGATATTGAGTAAAATGAGCAGTACCAGGAAAAACATTGTATGCAGTAACAGCAACGTTGTACAATGACCAACTCTGATAGACCCCTTCTCAGAAATGCAATGATCTAAGACATTTCCAAAAGACTCATGATGGAAAATGCTATCCACAGAAAGAACTATGAAATCTGAATGCAGATCAAAGCATTATTATTTTTCCTTTTGGGGCTTTTTTTTTCTATCACATGATTTTTCCCTTTTGTTCTAATTTTTCTTTACAACATGACTAATGTGGAAATACATTTAATATTATTGTACATATATGGCCTATAACAGACTGCATGCCTCTTGGGGAGGGGGAGAGGAAGTGATGAGGTAAGGCATATGGAGTGTTTGAGGCAAATGGAGCAGGCTGGATGGAGGATATGAGATAAGATGCAAGATGTGACCAGTCAGAAAAGCAATCTAAGAAGACTATGCATTGAAGCCCCTCACCATGGACTTAGCTGTGTGATTTCACAAAGCACTGACAATTAACTTGACAGCTCTCCGCCTCCCCTTTCCTATTCTCTTGGCTTATCTGTATGGACTATGTGACATCTTGGAGTAGTTCTTCCCCTTCTATTGCTTATCTGTATGAAAAAGACATCCCCAGATTACCTGATTTTCTCCCCAAAATTCTCTACCCCAAAAAATTGTATTTAAATCAGGACCCCTAACCTAAGTGGTCTGCTTCCCTCACAAGGGAACAGGGCGCACTTGGGTTTGTCATCCCAATAAATGCCTTTCTTTAATTTGGAGACTGTCCCAAGTGAATTCTTTCAGGACACTAGGACCCACACATCCATTCCTCATCAGAAGGAGGGAAGAAAATTTAAAATTCAAAATCTTATAAAAATGAATGTTGCAAACTAAAGATAAATAAATGTTTTCTTAAAGAAGAAAAATACTTTAGCCACAAAAGCAAGAAGAGAATAAGGTAAGAGCTACTGGGAAGGATTGGATCAAGTGAGGGTCTTTTGAGGCTGGAGGTGATGATAGTGACATAGTAAGGTATTATACAGATGTTAAATAGAAGCAGCTAGAACTTGGATTCAGTCAAAAGGCCGAATTTGAGGACCTAGAGAGCCACATGTGGCCTCAAGGCTGCAGGTTCCCCACCCCTCCACTAGAATAAAAACTCAGGTCTTTTGGTTCAAAATGCAGTGGGTTGGATGTTTTGGTTTTTGTTTTTACCCCACTGAACTGTACTGCCTTTTATTCATGCTGTCTTATGTGTCATGCTATTGTTGGGATTAAATAGATAAATGTATATAAGGCACTTTCCAAAAAAAAAGTGTGTGTGTGTGTGTGTGTGTTTGTCTGTGTATACACAAAAGCTATTATTTATTGTTTCCACAACACCAGGATGATCTCTCAAATTCATTCTCTCAAACTTCATAGTTTAATTATAACTATTTACATATTGTGTGAATTTCTAATTTACAATTGCAATAACTGTCACCAAACAAAACCAAAACACTTTCTACTTATCATCATATACCAACTCCTTATAAACTTAGTACTCAAAATTTCATTTTTCCCCCTTACCTGTTTCATTTCCCTTACTCTTCTTTTCTCTAATACGTTTTGTTCTTTCACCAAATTCTCCCCAGAATTATTAAAGGCTAGTTATAGACTTTTGAATTTTTTTGTCTCAGAGGGAATTAATCTTCAAAATAACAATTCCCTTTCCCCTTTTCATTAAGACCTCACAAAGACATCATGAGAGGCATTTTGGTATAGTGACTAGGGAGTCAGGAAGACCCATATCCTACTACTGCCTCTGACACATACTGGCTGTGAGACCCAGGACAAAGGTCACTTAACTTCTCAGTGCCCCAGGAATCTGTTTTAGGACTATTAGTTGGAGAAATGGCTTGGATCTGCTTTGGTACAGGAAGTTACTTACCTGGAGCTCCCTGAAGGAATGAAATCTTAACGTCTGGTCCAAAAAACAAAGATGTCATAAACTCCTTCTTTGTGTCCTCACCTCTAATCATCAGTAATTCATTTTGACAAAATTTATTCACATGTTTGAGGCCCTGAAGATACAAAGTTTAAAAAAACACAACAGCCATTACCCTCGTCATATCCTTTTAAGAGGATATAACCTGTACACGGATAAATTCAAGGTAATTTGATAGAGAATTGTAGCAATTATGGGAGACCAGGGAAGACTCATTAGGGTACAGGGCACTCGAACTGAGGCGAACTGGCTCCAACAGCTTTTGCTGACGAACCTTCTAAAACCAAGGGTTACTATATGACCTCCCCAGAGCCTTCTCTTGGGTAAAGTGCTCTTCTTCTTGCCTGTGAACATTGTATTGTGCTTGGCATTACAGTTCATTAACTAGCACTTTCTTATATAAGACATCGCACATGACACACCAGCATTGTCCTACTTCTATTTCCTGCAGCCTCTTCAGAATCTTTTTATGTCCTTACTCTCAAGTCCAATTTCTTTTTCTACATATAGACATCCTTTGATTTAAAATATATATATATATGTAATACCTGGTTTCCCATTTTAGGTCCATGGCCTTTATCAAAACTCTGCTCTACCACTATCTTCACCTCATCTTTTTTTTTTTTTGGTAGGTTGTCTGTTTCTTTTTCCAAACTTTTTTTCAGCAGCAGAATATTCCCTATCTGACAGTCAAGGCAATCAGGTGGAATTTAAAGTAACCCCTCTTCCCCCCCCCCCAAAACAAAGAAATTAACAGAATTTTACTTAATAATAAAAATCCAAGAGGCCGTAATAGAAAGGAAAATACTATTCAAAATAACTACAAACTGCAAAAATATTAAGAGATCCCTCTAAAGTACACAAAGTACTTGTACATAATTCAATACAAAAGAAAAAAGAACTGGAGGAATATTCAGTGCTCATGGCTAGGTCACGCCAATATAATAAAAATGGCAATATGATCAAAGTTAATTTACAGTTTTAATGCTATGCCAATCAAACTATCAAGAGAATATATAGAACTCAACAAAATAATAACAATCCGTTCAGAGAAACAAAAGGTCTAGGATATCAAAAGAAAATCATTTTTGAAAGGTGGGTATAAAAGGCAAATAGCACTTCTGGACATTGAACTTTATTATAAAGCTGCAGCCATCAAAGCCATTAGTCAGTGGTTAAAAAAAAATGAGCAGTGGAACAGACTGGGAGAACCAGGGATAAAGGAACTCAGTAACCTTGTATTCAGTAAACCTGAAAACATAAATTAAGAAAGAGCTCCCTGTTTGAAAAAACTGCTGGGAAAACTAGGAAGCAGTCCGAAAGATACAAGGCTTAGATTAACATCTTTAAACGTATTCCACAATAAATTCAAAATAGATACATGAAATGAATATTAAAGATACCACAAAAAAGTAGAAGAGGAATAGATCACATATCTTTCACAGCTATGGGGAGAATATATTTTCTTAACCAAACAAGATAAAGGCAATTACAGAAGATAAGACAGATAACTTTAATTACATGAAAGTGAAACAATGCAAAATTTAATGCATTTTGGATAAGAAGAGAAGCAGTCAAAACTTTGAACCAAATTTCTCTGGTAAAGGTTTGGTGTCTAAGATACATAGACAACTGATAGATCTAGATACACATATATGCAGCTGGGTAGTCAGTGGATAAGAGTACTGGACCTAAAGTCAGGAAGCTCTGAGTTCAGATGTTACCTCAGCCACTTACTAGCTGTATGGCCTGGGCAAGTCACTTAACTTCTATCTGCCTTGGTTTCCTCAAATCTCAGATGGGAACGATAATAATAGCCTCACCTCGTAGAGTTGTTGTGAGGATGAAATACTTTTTTTTTTAATCATTAATTTATTTTTAGTTTTCAACATTCATTTCCATAAGATTTTGAGGTCCATGTTTTCTCCCAATCTCTCCCTTCCCCCCCCACCCCAAGATGACATGCATTCTGATTACTCCTTCCTCCAGTCTGCCCTCTCATTTATCACACTCACCCCTTATCCCCTTCCCCCTTACTTTCTTATAGGGCAAGATAGATTTCTATATCCCATTGCCTGTGTATCTTATTTCCCAGTTGCTTATAAAAACAGTTTTTAACATTTGTTTTTAAAACTTTGAGTTCCAAATTCCCTTCTTCCCTTCCCACCCACCCTCATTGAGAAGGCAAGCAATTCAGTATAGGTTATACAAGTGTAGCTATGCAAAATACTTCCATTATAATCATGTTGTAAAAGACTGTATTTCCCTCCATCCTATCCCTCCCCTCAACTTAATCTATTTTCTCCTTTGACCCTGTCCCCTTTTCAAAAGTGTTTGCTTCTGACCACCCCCTCCCCCAATCTGCCCTCCCATCTATCATCATCTGCCCCTTACTTTCCTATAGGGTAAGATACCTAATTGAATGTGTATGTTATTTCCTCCTTAAGCCAAATCTGATGAGAGTAAGGGTCACTCATTCCCTCCTACCTCCCCTCTCTTTCTCTCCTGAAACCTTTTCCTTGCCTCTTTTATGTGAGATAATTTACCCTATTCTAATCTCTCCCTTTCTCCTTCTCCCAATATATCCCTCTTTCACCCCTTATTTTTATTTTTTTGATATCATCCCTTCATATTCAACTCACTCTGTGCCATCTATCTATGTATATATGTATATGTGTGTATATATGTATGTATGTATATTTCCTCCAACTACCCTAATACTGAGAAAGGTCTCATGAGTTACAAATATCATCTTTCCATGTAGAAATGTAAACAGTTCAACTTCAATAACTCCCTTATGATTTCTCATTCCTATTTACCTTTTCATGCTTCTCTTGATTCTTGTGTTTGAAAGTCAAAATTTTCTATTCAGCTCTGGTGTTTTCAGCAAGAATGCTTGAAAGTCCTCCATTCCGTTGAATGTCCATTTTTCTCCCTGAAGTATCATACTCAGTTTTGCTGGGTAGGTGAGTCTTGGTTTTAATCCTAGCTCCTCTGACCTCTGGGATATCATATTCTAAACCCTTTGATCCCTTAATGTAGAAGCTGCTAGATCTTGTGTTACCCTGATTGTATTTCCACAATAACTTGAGTTTCTTTCTGGCCATTGCTTCTTGACCTGGAAATTCCAGAATTTGGCCACAATATTCCTAGGAGTTTTCCATTAGGGATCTCTTTCAAAAGGCTATTGGTGGATTCTTTCAATTTCTATTTTACCCTCTGGTTCTAGAATATCAGGGGTAGTTTTCATTGATAATTTCTTAAAAGATGATGTCTAGGCTCTTTTTTTGATCATGGCTTTCAGGTAATCCAATAATTTTTAAATTATCTCTCCTAGATCTGTTTTCCAGGTGGAAAATTTCAGTGGATATTTCACATTGTCTTCTATTTTTTCATTCTTTTGGTTCTGTTTTATAATTTCTTCATTTCTTATAAAATCTTTAGCTTCCATTTGCTCCATTCTAATTTTGAAGGAATTATTTTCTTCATTGAGCTTTTAGCCCTCCTTTTCCATTTGGCCAATTTTTCTTTTTAAGGCATTCTTCTCATTGGCTTTTTGGACCTCTTTTGCCATTTGGGTTAGTTCGTTTTTTAAGGTGTTATTTTCTTCAGTATTTTTTTTGGGGGGGGGGGGGCGGGGTCTCCTTTACCAGGCTGTTGACTTGTTTTTCTTGATTTTCTTGCATCACTCTCATTTCTCTTCCCAATTTTTCCTCTACATCTCTTACTTGATTTTCAAAATCCTTTCTGAGATCTTCCATGGCCTGCAACCAATTCATATTCTTCTTGGAGGCTTTGGATATAAGAACTTTGACTTTGTTGTCTTCTTCTGATTGTATGTTTTGATCTTCTTTGTCACCAAGTAGGATTCTATAATCTGAGTTTTTTTACACTGTTTGTTCATCTTCCCAGCCAAATACTTGACTTTCTAACTCTTTTTCAGGGTAGGACTCTGAGTCCAGTGGGGGTGAGAGTGGGGGTGGGTATACTGCCCAAGGCTTCAGGGGTTTTTGTATCAGCTGCTTGATTCCCCGCTGTCTGTGGGCCCAGAGCTCCGGAAGCAGCCACTGCTGCTGCTGCTGCCCCCTTCACCACCTCCACTGCCCTGGGGCTGGGGCCAGACCCCAGCCAGACCACATTCCTATTCCACCCAGGATCCACAGAGTTTTCCCAGTTTTCTATGCTGTCTTTGGCATTTGTGGCTTGAGAAGTCTGGAAACTGCCACAGCTGCCAGTGATTCAGTCCCGAGGCCTGCTCTGGCCCTGTCTGTACCAGTGCAGCCCACACTAGACTGTGCTCCACTCCCAGCCCAGTGCAATGTACCCCTCCTGTCGACTTTCCAGGTTTTCTTGGGCTAGAGATTTATTTCACTCTGTCGTTTTGTAGGTTCAGTAGCTCTAGAATTTGTTTAGAGTCATTTTTTATAGGTATTTGGAGGGGTTTGAGGGAGAGCTCAAGCAAGTCCTTTCTTTTACTCTGCAATCTTGGTTCCGCTCCCAGGATGAAATACTTCTAAAGAAATTATTAGCACAGTGCCATGCATGGTAGACACTTAATAAATGCTTATTCCATCCGTGGCTTTCTGGCACAAATATATGTGCCAGAAAGCCATTCTCAATAGATAAGGGTCAAAAGATATGAAAAGTTCTCAAAAGAAGAGTTATAGACAACCATGTAAAAGAATACGCTATTCTTAATAAGTGAAATGCAAATCAAAATGCCTCTGAGGTTTCACCTTACATGCAGCAAATTGACAAAAATGACAAAAGATGAAAATAGTGTTGGAGGGGTGTGGGAAGATAGGCACTCCAGTGTATAGTTGTTGGAGTTGTGAATGAGTGCTGTGAGTTTGGAATTAATGTCATTTCTAGTACTCAGATCCTGTCAGTTTCTAATCTTATTTGACAGTGCCAAGGACTTTAGTGGCAACGCCTTTCTTTTCTGGGTCTTCAGTAGTAGGGTCTATAGCCCGTGCAGGATCAGTGGCCAGGCTGCATTTCACAGGGGCTACTTCCCAGGATGATTGCTGAGGGCACTGGGCCAGAAACACTGCTAATGCCAAAGTTTTAGGTTCTGGGTCCTGGGCTGTCTCTATCAGGGTCTGATGAAGGATGATGATACAGCGAGTGGGAATGGGGGCTTGATTTGTTGCCTCCTGTCTCATCTTCAATGTCCATTGAAGGAGTTCAGTGCTGATTCAGGTAGGTTTGTTGTCAGCCCTGTGTGTGGCAATTGGATAGCTGGCTTCTTTCCATGGGAGTTTGTTTCCCTACATGATGGCTGTAAGGTCTGGGCTGGAAATAGTGTGGGTGGGCGGTGCTTATACAAAGAAAGTGACTTGATCCCTGGGTCCACACCCTTTTACCCTGAGATTACACTACTAGGTGTCGGCGGTCTCCTTGACCTACCCGACCCCCGCCCTCTTACTTACCCAACCTGGGTCTTCGGTCGTCACCGGCCTCTCACGAGGAATTACCAGACAGAGCGCCCGAGGTTCCCAAGGAGTAGTTTATTCAA
>CM053588.1:95439571-95500692 GCA_028646515.1 Pseudochirops corinnae | reverse complement strand
TAACCCTTTTACCCCCCCCCCCCCCGCCCCCAACAACTAGGCACATGATCCAGGAGGCCATTGATAAGAAGAAAGTTCTTATATACTTCAAAATAGTAGTTTTTGTGTCAGTAGAGAACTGGAAACAAAATAAGCACCCATCCATTGGGGAATGGCTAAATAAATTTTGGTACAAGAATGTCATGGAATATTACTCTGTCATAAGAATTGATGAATATAATGACTACAGAGAAGACTTAAATGAAGTGCAAGCAGATCTAAGAAAACAAACAAACAATATACACAATGAAGACAACAGTATAAAGGAACAATGACCAGGAAACAACCAAAAGTGAATGTTGCAAAATTACGAAGAATATATATGGCCCCAAAGAAGAGATCATAGATAATACCTCTATGACACTCCTTTGAAGAAGTATGAGGTCCACAATTTATGGAACTTTGCTTATGTTTTCAGGCATTTTTGTATTGATTGGTTTTGCTGATTTTTTTTCTTTTCCTTTTATTCTTAATGTTTCTTTGATGTTTTAATGTTCCTTAGTGTTTTAATCCTTAAAAAAATATCATTTGTTGTATAGGATAACTCTGGGAGGGGAAGGAGGAGAGATATTAGGAGAAATTTTGATGCTGCTAAAACCAAAGATATCAATTAAAATTTATTTTTAAAAATAAAATGTACCTCCAATTTTTCCTGTCTTCTACCTTTTAAAAGTTGGCATATAGTTTACTTGACACTAAACTATAAAGTAATGCTGTCTTTATCATGCCTAGTTCCTCCTTCCTCTCATGCCTCTAAATTGTCTTTGTTTTGCCAAAGAACCTCATCTAAACTATAGAAACTATTAGTAGAAGTCATCAAAAACATATATGAGAAAAAGAACATCAGAAACTATTTGATTTCCTAATGACAACTTTTCTGTTGCCTTAATTTTTATATCCAGTTTTTTGGCACACACCAAGAATGTTTCCTGGTCCCATCATGTGCTTTTATCCCATACCAGTATGCTTCCATTATAACCTGTATGAAGTCATCTTTATAAATTTTAAATTGACTTAGCATGACCTTAGTTTCTCTCCTCCCCTTTTTTTTTCCCCTAACCCATAAAGCTGGACTAGATAACATGTGGGAAGTTTATTCTGCCTTTATTCCCATAAGATCTTTTACTTCTATGGTTCTGTGTCTTTCAGGGTTCCAGGATGGCAACTCATACATATATTCAGTCAAATCCTTCCACAGAAGAAATAAAACTCAGAAGATTAAGAACTACTGACCTTGTGGAAAAAAATTTGTGGCGTCTCTCCAAAAAAGAACAGTAAGAGACCATTGACTGTGGAATTTCCCCTCCCACATAACACTTGCCACTTTTTTTGCTTCTAAAAACAGGAAGAACTTTCTTAACTACTTGAGGTGGCCCAAGAAAAATAAGAGGCTTTGGTTATGGAGAAAGAGCTCATTTCTCTAATCCCCCTTTTCAGTTACCCTAGTTCATAAGCTGTACAGTCATAAAGGACCTTAGAGATTTTCTGAGGGGAAGCAACACATTTCAGGTAAGACAGAAAAAGCACAACCAAGATGCCAACCTGAGCCCTCTTACTCCAAACCCAGGATTCTCTCAACTCGACCATGCTGCCTCTTAATTGGAATTAAATGTCTAGCTCAGGGCTGTTTACCCACTCAGAATTGAGTGTACCACTAAGAAGGCATATACTACTAATAGTATATATATTTTTTTGTTATATAATCATAATAGCTAGCATTTTATAGTGCTCCAAGTTTTGAAAGCTTTCTACAATATTAACTCATTTTATCCTTACAGCAACCATAAGAGATCAGTATAGATCAGGAAACTGAGGCAAGCAGAGGTTGACTTGCCCAGTATCACACAGGTGGAAAGTATCTGAGGTCTGATTTGAACTCAGGTCTTCATGAATTAGTTAAGATCCAGGGCTCTATCCACTGCGCTAACAGGCTTTCTCCCAAACAACAGTTAAGGACTCACTGTGTTCCTGACACTGCTAAATGTTTTGAATATGCTTAGCATAAGAGCAAGCAAAATGGACCCTGCACTTTAATTCTAACGGGAAGAGGACCTCACTTCCTGGGAGATTGCAAAGACTAGGCTTGGGGGGTACAGGTAGGGGGGTGGGGAGATGAGAAGGAGGGAAGAGAGAAAGAGAGGGGAACAGCCCTAGGTTCTGCTAAGATGGAAATGATCATACATCAGGGAGCCTGAGGCACCTAAGTCCTCGTATTAGTCATCCTTTGTAGCATTAGGCCTTGGATTTGGTAGGTACTTAAAAATCTTTTTTGAATGACCTTGAACTCCCCAGTAAAAGTCTTCAGTCACTGATGCCCCATTGATAGTTTTATTTCTTAGGCTAATGAAACTCCAGAATAGACCCAAAGATCAGTATAATGGCTGGTCCTGTGTCCTTCCTAAGACCAAAATGAGGATGCGGTAGAATTTTGAATTGGGCAGTATTTTTTGTGCATTATCCTCTCTAGTAGTTTTAGGAGTAAATAGAACTGTATGTTTGTCTGATTTATCTGGTCAGGCAGTCATGGACCATGTTTTCTTAAGTGTGTCTGAACTAACCAAGAAGCAGCAATTAGGGTTCAGGGGATAATTTTGTAATTTTGTCCTTGCTATAAACTTTCTCAGTAAATATCCATTTGTAAAATCTTTTTTATTAAAAAGCTTTAGGCAAACAGAAGAAAGCAACACTAAAATACTAAACACCACCCTTAAAATCAGTTGAACCATGATGAATTATAATGAGTAATCTCAGTCTTTGAAAATTAAAGAAAACACCCCTCTTCTCAGAGAGGTGAGAACTATGAATATTGGAATTTTCAGTAACTTCATTTTCTTTTCTCTTGACTGGGTTCTGAAGGGTTAGCTCATCCCAGAAAGCAGGAGCAGTGCCAACAGGTGTAGCATCCCTGGCACCACTGTGGGCTGCAGGGGGAGCTCGCAGATGGAGCCCTTCCTCATAAGCAACTGGACCTTCCCAAGGAGAAACCTCACTTTAGCTTAGGGTGATTTACCATAATATTTACTAAATCCCCATTTCTGCCAACTAAGTCGTAACCAGGCATTATTTGTTCAATAATCATAGAACAGTTCTGGAATTCAGTATTCCCCATTTATTCACTCCAAAATTATTCTGTTGGTCATATGCAGATGAGCAGCTGGAAAACAGTACCAAAGTCCACTTTGCCCTGAGTAAGCACCCTGGCTCTGCAGTCAGCAGTTTTCGCATATATATTAAGTTTGGTTTTGTCTTTAAAGTCCCTTTCAGTCAGCAAAATTGTCAAAGCCTGTCAAAACTTTGACACAATAAAAGGTTCTATGATGCTGGCAACCTAAGGGAAAAGACTAGTATTAAAAAAAATCAGGAACAAGTCAACAAACATTTACTGAGCTCCAGCTACGTACCAGGCACTCCGCTAAACCCTGGGATATAAAGAAAGACAAAACAGCCTCTCCTCTCAAGGAGCTCACAGTTGAATGGCATAGGCAACATGGAAACATCTATGTGCATATAAGATACATGCAAGATAAATTAAGGGGGACTAGAAAAGGCTCTTTGCAGAAGATGGGATTTTAGCTGACTTGAAAAATGGTTGGGAACATAGAAAACAGAGATGAGAAAGGATATTCCAGGATTAGAGAACAACACAATGCACAAAGATGGAGTCTTGGTGAGGAGAAGAAAGCCAGGCATAAAACTTTTTCAGAGGAAACAGTTATTACTTTGCTCAAGGCTATGTAAGTCTAAACACATTTTTTAGATGTTAGAAAACTAATTATAATGATAACTTGGGGGGGGGGGGCCTTGTTTTGGGTTTTTTTTTTTTTATTGCAAGGCATGGTGGGAGGGAGGGATTAAGGGACTTGCCCAAAGTCACACAGCTAATAAGTGTCAAATATCTGAAGCCAGATTGGAACTCAGATCCTCTTGACTCTGGGGGTGCTCTATCCATTGTGCCACCTAGCTGCCCCCAGTCATAACATTTTTTGATGTGCTTAGGGGCCTCATAAATTTTCCCTGTGTTGAATCTTATCTGTCACTTGAAAAAGACAACTTGAGAATTGGCAATTAAATAAGGTCCCTCCTTTGTGTGTGATCTAAAATGACTGTTGAGTAAAAAAAAATGTACTGTTCTTGGCCTGTTTTTGTCCCTTCTCTTTACTTTTCTTGGTAGGATTTTATACACTTACGGACCGCTCTGCATTGGGACAACTTCATCTTTTTGTGGATTCTTGGCAAACTACCTTTTCAGGCATTGCATGAAAGTTAAACAGCATCCTTCTCAGACATTTGTGCCATTGTCTGCGATTCCATTTTTGACCTCTGCAGTAGCTTATAAGTTCCTTGTAACAGATCCCTTAAGTTCTGGTGAGTATACGTTTAAGAATGGTTAATTTGAGAGCTACCCTCTCAAGCAAAGATATGTCAGTGGAATGCCAAAATTTTATATACTCAAACCATTTAACTTAATGTACATACAGGGTATGCCAAAATATCTTTAAATAGCTATTAAAATTAAAACAGCACTTAGACTTTTGAAATAGCATGGATGGATGGATGGATGGATGGATAGATGGATGGATGGTTGGTTGCATGGTTGCACCTATCCTCATACCTGAGCCTTTGAATTTTTATCAGTCTCAGAGTCTGTTAGTCAGCTAATCCATAAGACTTTTCCAAATTATGTAAGTGACTGGCAGAAATCCTGAATTCCATGTAGTTATGGATATTTTATATAGTAAGGAAATTGGAGTGTGACTAGAGGGAAATGTGAAGTAGAGTTGAAACTTGGAAGGTCTAGGGAAGGAAAAAAGAGCCCCTTTTGGTCTATTGAGCCTTTTACATGTTAGTAGGAATGCAGTTCTGCAGCTGCTCTGTGATGAAGATGTGCTCTATTCTGTGAGTTCCTGTCCCTTCTTCCCCACTTCTCTAGACTCATACTCCCTGCTTCAGGCTGGCCCTCATTATGCCCAGAGTATCTTTGTGTGAACTCAGCTTTTATTATCAGTTCTACCTTGCCTGGGACATTTAGCCCTGGGCTATTCCTGTCATGATGCCAGCCTGTACCAGCCTAGTGAAGCTTCCCAGAAGGGTGGTCATGCCCTTAGGGTGTTTACTTAACCTCAGCTATGCAGTTCTTAGAGGAATGGAAAATGGAGACATCTCTACAGATATCTAAAATTCACTGCTCATGACTTTGCTGATGTAGACACTATTATATTCCAGGTGATTTAACCATGGACATGTGTATTTTGAGAGGTGCCTCTGTTTCTGCGTTATGTGGTGTCTTACATCCCTCTGCTTTGGCCTTTTTTAAAAATGGGCGTCTGGCAGTCAAGTAAGTCTCGCTTTTTTGTTTGTTGGTTTTTTATCTGCCCTCATTCTCTAATAGCCAATTATATCACTTTTAATCAGAGGAAACTATTTTTGTATTATAAATTGTTAAATTTAACTTACATTGAAAATAAGCTGCATGGCAAAAGCTAGCTATTCTGACAAGCTGTTTGTCATGTATGTTTTCAGGAAAACTGATAAGCTTTTTTTTCTTTAGGTACGAAACTGTTCCATTACCTCCAAGAGGAAGGAGTTTATACCACTGGACTGTACTTTGTCAATCAGCTGCAAAGCTAATGATTATTCCTATGATTGTGCAGACTGTGTTTGGAGGACATCTTGCTTTCCTGCAGCATAAAATATATAACAGAATATTTGAATTGCTTGAACATGAGTGACTTAAAAATTAACCTTTTAATGTATATGATGCAGTTTGAAGCATTTCATGAAAAAGTTAAATGTAAATCATAAGCAAGAAACACAATGTAGAATACATGTGCAAATAAAAATTATGGGATGTCCATGACTAAAATATAGCCTCCATGAGAGAAAGGATTGAGAATGATGATAATAATAGCAACATTCACATGGTGCTCTGAGTTTTACAGAGTTTTGCAAATATTAGCTCATTTGATCCTTACAACAACCCCATGAGGTAGATGATATTTTTATCCCCTTTTTACAGATGATAGACTTGAAGCTGAGAGAAGTTAAGTGACTTGTCCAGAGTCACATATCTGTTAAGTGTCTGATCCTGGATTTGAACGCTTGTCAGTCGTGACTCCAAGTTCATCCTATCCACTGCACTACTTAGATGACTTTTCCATGTATATGTTCTCCTTAATACCTAGAATATCTCACTGGATGAGAGTGTTGTTTAGTTTTTTGGGTTTTGGTCAAAATTTTTTTTAATTAAATTAACTTTGTCTCACAACTGCCCCTCCCCCTCAACGAAAATAAAAAATGAAACTATTTTAACAAATATGTGTAATCAGGCAAAACTAATTCCTACATTGGCCATATTTAAAATTCACGTGTGTACACATACACGTGCACACAAGCACACATGCACACACAACACACGCACACACACGCACGCACACGAGCGCACACGCAGTTCTCATTCTGTACTCTGAGTCCATCACTCCTCTCTCAGGAGGTGAGGAGCACGCCTCATCTTCGGGCCTCTAGACTCACAGTTGGCCGCTGCATCGATCAGCGTTCTTGAGTCTCTCAGAGTTGTGTGTTTTTGCAGTATTGTTGCTACTGGATAAATCGCCCTCCTTTTTCTCTTCACTCTTCATCATGAGCTTGTGCGAGACTTAGCAGGTTTCACTGAAACCGTCTCTTCATGCCCGTCAGTTGGGGAATGGCAGAGCAAGTTGTGGTATGGGATTGTAATGGGATACTGTGGTGCCAAGAGAAATGGCAAGCAGGGCGATTTCAGGAAGAACCTGTAAAGGTTTCATGTGAACTTATGTGAAATGACTTGAACAGAACCAGGGGAACAGTGTACAGGGTGACAGCAGTATTGTAAGGATGATCAGCTGTGAAGGCCTTAACTCCTCTGATCAGTACAGTGATCCAAGACATTGCAGGACCCATGATGAAAAATACCATCCACCTCCAGAGAGGGAACTGGTGAGCTCTTAGTGCAGATAGAAGCATACTGTTTTTCACCTTATTTTTCTTGGTTTTTTTTTGGAATATGACTAATATAGAAATATGTTTTCCATGACTTCACATGTATAATGAGTATCATATTGCTTACCTTCTCAGTGGATGGAGCTGGGGCTGAAGAGAGGGACAGGATTTAGAACTCAAAATTTTTTTAGATGAATGTTAAAAATAAATAAATAATTTTAAACCATCTATTCATCTTTTCTGATTGCACAATAGTATTACATTGTATTCATATGCCATAATTTGTTTACCAGTCCCCAGTTGATGGGGACTGCAGCTTCCAGTTCTTTGCTACTATGAAAAGAACTCTAAATATTTTTGTACATGTGGATCCTTTTCTCTTTCTTGGATCTCTTTG
Organism: Pseudochirops corinnae; assembly: GCA_028646515.1. Taxonomy (NCBI): domain Eukaryota; kingdom Metazoa; phylum Chordata; class Mammalia; order Diprotodontia; family Pseudocheiridae; genus Pseudochirops; species Pseudochirops corinnae. The sequence continues at coordinate 95,493,281 of CM053588.1, read as the reverse complement.
AGGGAGAGACCTAGTAGTGGTATAACTACTCTGTCAAGTCTGAGGGTATACACAGATTAATGACTTTTGGGACGTATTCCAAATTGCTTACCAGAATAGCTGTACCAGTTAGTTCATAGCTCCACCAACAGTTTGGAGAAGAATGTTAATAAGCATTTGCCAACTACAAACTTTTCCATTATTTCTGAAATGTGTAGCTATTGCAAACCAATGAAAATTTAAACAGTTGGTTTTTTAAAAATGAAAATAGTGTTTTAAAACTACTTCAGCTTTAGAACTCATGCCATTTTTAAAAAATACTAAAATTAAACTAAAAACTTAAAAAGCCTAACTGCTATACTTAATATTCAGGCTATAGCATATAGCACTTTTATAATAACAAATAGCACTTTTAAGTTATACAAAACACTTTTCCCACAACAATCCTGTCAGATAATAAAAGTATCATTATTTGACATATTAAGAAACTGAGTCTCCAAAGTTAAGTAACATGTCTGTAGTCACCAAACATAAGTATTGGAGCCCTGATTGAAACCCCTTCTACTTTTACATGTATGGCTATTGTTCTTTAGCTCCCTCAGTTGTGTGAAGGAAAAATAGTTAAGAAACATTGATTGAAAGAGGCCATGGCATTCCACAAGAGAAGAAGAAAAACTCACACAGCAGGGTTATGATGTTCTGCTGGAGATGGTCCACTGAACAGTAGGTCAAGGAAGCCCTCCACTCAGGCTGCCGTTCCCTGAAATTTCACCCTATAGAGCTAGAAAAATTCAGGAGCAGCCAGAGGCTCTTTTCTGCATTATATGTGGCAAATATATTGTGACATATCCCTAAGATGTGGTTTCTGTTACAATGTAAATGCCACCTGGATCATAAACTTATGTGGAATTATGTAAAAGTAAGAATTGTAGAACAAAAAAGCATGGCATTGTGGAAAAAAGCCCTGGTTTTAGGATAAGAGGGCCTAAGTTCAAATCTCAAATCTTTCTCTGTGAACCTGGGCAAATTTCACTTATCCTCTCTGGTTCTCAGTTTCCTTACCTATAAAATCACAGGGTTTAGAAAGATTATCTATCTATCTATCCATCTACATATCTATATATCTATATCTATATCTATCTATCTATCTATATATATATATATATATATATATACACACACACACATATATGGTTCCTTCCAATTCTAGTAAGGTGGGAAGCCTAGCCATTTGAAACACTAATTGATTTAAGGAAGGGAGAGAGGTGTAGGTATAGATGTAAGTGTAGGAGGGTAGCAAAGAGGAGCCCTTAATATGGTCCCTTTTGCTGCTTTAGGGAAGTGTGACTTTAATATCTCGATCACTATGGTAACAAGCTGGACACCCACCCCCCAAAAAAAGAATATATTACTCTTTAAATGTTATGTTCTGCTTAACATTTGGCCTGCCACTTTGTCCATGTTCCCCAAATGATTCATAGTCCATACATATTTTCAAAGAAGAAAATTTTAGGACTAATCCAGATAGAAAAAGTAAGTTGAAATAGATGTTTTTCATAGTTTGACCCAATTTCATTTATACATGTAAATAGTGTTAATGACGCACTTGTGAATATAATTTCATGTTTATGAATTTAAAATTTGGTTCAATATTAAACAAAAAATACTCATCCAGAAGTACACAGAAAACTGAGAAGTCTTTGTAAGAACTCACTCCACTCTGTTCCGCATGATCTTTCTTTGCAAGAGAATGCACTACTGTTTTCACCTCTTGAACAAGTCAGACACCATAGCTGTCAGCTGAGGAAACTTTTAGCCACTCACCACATTCTTACAGTGAAAACTGAGAGAGCCAGAGTGAGTATGGCAGCAAAGCCCAGAGCTTGGTTTTCTTGTCATTCTCTTTTTAGCTCATATTTGACATTATAGTTGTTCTTCAGTTGTGTCCAACTCTTCTTGATCCCATTTGGCATTTTCTTGGCATAAGTACTGGAATGGTTTGTCATTTCCTTCTCCAGCTCATCTGTAAGAAGGAAACTGAGACAAACACAGTTAAGTGACTTGCCCAGAGTCACACGATTAGTAAGTGTCTGAGGTCAAATTTGAATTGAGAAAATGAATCTTACTGACTCCAGACCCGGTGCTCCATCTGCTGTGCCACATGGCTGTCCTTACATTATAATACCTGCAGGTCTAAAGGTATGCAAAAGAGACTTTATGCCAAATGTGATACTCACCACGATATCTTCTACAAACTAGTTGTTCTTTCTCTTAAATGTATTTGTCCATTTAAAAACATTGATTCAGCATTAACAGTGGCATCATTGTATTTATATATTTTTTTACTCTTTTCTCTAATAATTTCCTCTTTCCACTCATCTTCTCTCCCTTGCTTTCCTCTTTCCAACTTTGTTACATTCAGTGTTCAGTTTTTGGAATGACCAAATTTAGCCAATCTAGACCAAATTGGTCTGATGAGGCAGCATGGAGTAGTAAGGAGATAGAAAACTGGCAGACCAAGGTTCAGAATCCCACATCCAACACAGACCGGCTGTGTGTAACCTTGGGCAAGTCATTTAACCTTGGAGTGGCCCCAGAAAATTCAGACTTTTGTCAGTTCAACCACATTTTTCTTATGTTTATTCATTGAGGGTGCTTCCTCATCAGAACTCCCTCTACTAGTAACCTTACAAGTCTAGTCCAAAAATCAAAAGGTGATAAAGAAAACAATCTTGTGTAGGTCATCAGATCTTAAGAGTTGGAAGAGACCTCAGAACAGCAAGGTACTGTAGTAGAAAGAAGCATAGACAGTACTTAGAATTGTCAAGTTGAAAGGGACCTCTAAGGTCAGCTAGGTCAAGCCCTCTTCAAAGCATGAATCTCTTCTACAGTATTCCTAATATAAGTAGTCCTCTAGTCCCTGAAGACCTATAGTGACAGACAACTCCCTCTACTTTAAGGAAGCCCTACAATTAAGCCTTTAATAAAGACTTCCTGACAAGACTTGACAATTTGACAATTGTTCAGAAATTCTCCCTCACAGAGAGTCAAATTCTGCTTCCTTTTAACCTCAATTCATAGGTCCTAGTATTGGTGGGTTTTTTTGAGGGGGGCAAACAAATACAGCTCCTTTTGCATGTGACACCCCTCTAAATGCTTGAAAACAGCTGTCATTCATTATCTCCAAAGACTTTTCCAGAGGAACATCCCTGGTGCCTTCACCTCTTCATTGAACCTACTCTAAGCTTTCAACATCATCATTAAAATGGGGTGCTCAGAACTGACTATGGAATGCCAGAGGTGACCTCTCCATAGCTAGGAACGTGTGGTCTAGTTCAGAGAACAGGGGGCTTCTTATCTCCATGGAGACTGTATTTTTATTAATGCAGTCTAAATCAGTGTCCTCTTTGTCATCGGTCACATATAAGAAATGATTATTAATAAACAATTACTAGTATGAAGGGGATCCAGGTTTTTTTCCCCCTATTTCTCCATTTAGTTACTAGGTCAAGGCAGCCTCTGAAGGACAGGGTTGATGAGGAGATTGGGTTCAACCTTGGGCAGGATTCCACCCATCTGGGAAAGCTTCTTTCTGATCAAAGGGAAAAGACCATCTTATCTAGGTAGAATTCTTACTGTAACCCACATTGCTGTACTCAGGTAGGACTGGGCGAAGAACAGATCCCTGAGGTGGGGGTGGGGGTGGTCTGGGTAGAAAAGAGTCTCTTTATCCAAGAGTGATGTAATCAAAGTGGGGAAGGGGTTTCTCCCCACTCCCCAGTCCCTCATTAGAATAAGCCCAACTTCATTATATTGATTCTCTCACTGTTAACCAATCAGAGTTGATTTCCACCTGTCAGGAACACCCACTCTTCCAAGGCATTTAAACTGTCAGCACCCGCCACCCCCTCATTGTTCAGCTTTGGCTTTCAAGAGTGCCACTGACCTCATTTCATTATTTGCCAACCATAATTAATAAATTGATTATTATTCAGAACCTCTGTCTCTCAGACTTTTCATTCATAACACTTAACACTGTGGATTCACACTGGCCAGTGTTGAGTATAAAGTCAACTAAAACCCTCAGGCTTGTCATAAAAAATGCTGAACTTCTTTCAAGCCCCCCTATACACGTGAGGTTGTTTGTCTCTTAACCTAAATGCATGACTTTGGATTTCTATAATAGACAGAATGTCAGTTCCTGATGAAATGTCATCTGATTGAGAGCAAGAACTATTTCATTTTTGTGGTTCCCCCATGCCACATGGGCAGGGCAGGCAGAGGACTGGGCCCACAGTAGGTACTTAATAAAATACTTGTTGATTAGATTATTCACCATTGAATGACCTACAAGTGCATCATTTCCTTCCGATACAGGGACTGGACCCCGAATATATGCCTTATCTTTAAAGCAATTTCTGATTGCTTTAAATATACTTTAAATATTGTTTTAATATCCTGTTTGATGCAGGATATTAAAGACCCTGTACCATTTTGTGATTCTCACAGTCAATATAATACAATCTGTAAACAGAAACATCAGCCTTCTCTAGGCTGAAATTAAAGTGATGAAATATAACAGCGATAGTTCATTCAATCAACCAGCATTTATTAAGTAGGCACATGGGTATATATTGGTAAATGAAAACAGATGATGAGCTGGGCCTAGAATTAAAGAGATTGGGCTAGATTGTATTAAGGGTACCGTGAACTGCTCTCAATGATTCCAAGCTACTCACGACTACAAGAGCCCTAATTTTTAATACTGATCTTCTAATGATGCTATGTGGCTATAAATCATTAAATGCCTTAATCAAAAGAATCAGAAAGAATCAAAACTGCAGGTGGACAGTAGAAGTTTGGATGGTAGGTTAAAGATGACTGCAGCATCCTAACCACAACAACTTGAATGCAATTAGGGTATAAGATATTATGCAGGACATCTCTGAACAAAAAAGGAGGATTCATCACATTGCCAGAATCAAGAGTAACATAACATGTGGACAGCCCATGAGCTGCACAGGTATCTAGTGAGAAAGATATCCCTTCTCACCACCCCTAGCACATTCTGAAGAATTTATGGCAAGGATTGATTATGCAGGATGAGAAAGTTCTGCTGTCTGCATGTACACATTAATGAGATCATAGATTTATCACAGTAGCAAAGTGATTTGGGGACTATCTTTACTTTCTGTCAAGATCTTTTTTATTCTAGGTTCTGGCATCTTGCATATTACTGATTTTTTTTTTAGCTTTCTGTCCACTGTCAATATGATAAACATTCTTTTTATAACTTTATCCAAGCCCCTGATAAAAAATATTGGTAGGCAAGGACCCTGTTAATACCAGAGACTTCCCTCCACTTTGGCACTGATTCACGAATCAAAACAATGCAATAGTTCAACCAAGTCCAAAATCATAAAACTATATTATAACTCAGCCTCCGTTTCTTCATCATATCCATAGAAATATCAAGAGATACTTTTACTCAAATACTTCCTACTATGTATAGGGCATTCTCGTGATATATCTGTTTAATCAAATGTGAAAAATTCTAGACCAACATCCTAGAATTCAACTGTGCCCCTACTACTACATGATCCTTGCTCCCTCCCCCAAAATTTTGAGATGTAATTAATTGTAAAGATGTAATTTGATTGATGTATGAGGCTAGAAGGTATTTGGTACAATATCAGGAATTAGGCCAGAATGAGGCCTGCGTGTGTTTGTGTGGGTAAAAAAAAACTTCTCCCATCTTTTTATTCTCATATTTTGCCAAGTAGATTCTAATAAAACATATCCTCCTGGTGGAGGCTGACAAGAATTATTCATTATGGGAAAGCTAGGTGGCTCAGTGAATAGAGCACCAGTCCTGGAGTCAGGAGGACCTGAGTTCAAATCCAACCTCAGACACTTGACACACTAGCTGTGTGACCTTGGGCAAGTCACTTAACCCTGATTGCCTTGCCTTCCCCCCTCAAATAAAAAAAAAAGAATTATTCATTATTTGAATAGGAGACAAGAGTATCAAGATATTTAAAGACACATAAGGGAAATTGCCAGTTTTTGTGAAAATATTCCCCAAATTAAGAAAACAGAAAAAGTGATAGTTGCCATGAAGAAAACAGTACATAATTATTTTGGCAGCATGCAACTAATGGTAAAAGCATCATCTGATTTTATTCAGCAATTTGAGTGATGATGTCCACATCCATGCCAGCAGCATTCTAAGTCCTGTCTGCATTGCCAACTTTTTTTCCAATCAGGGCAATGTTTCAGTTGTACAGTTATATTTAGATCAGAAGCCATCAGCCAGCCATTGTTGTCTCCCGGGTTTCTCCATCTTTCCCTTCCAAACTCTGTTTCTCTCAGCTTTGGGACCCTAAATCCTTTCAAATAAATTTTTGATGTCAGATAGCTTCAAGTGCAGCTTGCAGTCAACAAGATGCAAATGACACAGGCTTAATAACAAAGAACATCCTTTGTGGAAGAGCTAGAAATTGAACCGGCTGACAATGCTTGCTTTCTCTTCCATGGAAGGAGAGAGTTCATATTCTTCTGGAAATTCTATTTCTGGACTTCTTTAACAATACACTATCATAGGTCTCCTAACTCAACTCAACAAACATTGATGTTTACTGGCATTAATTACTGGCCATTTGCTGAGAGTTTCCTCTTCTCACATCACGCAGATACCTTCTCATGCTATCTCCTGCTTCACCCTTCTCACATAAACAGGTGGCCCTCCTCTTTGCCAAGGTGAATGTCTCTACGTGAACAAATGATCCCATTCCATCCCATCTTCTTCAGGAGATTACCTCCCTCCCTTTTATCCCCACTTTCATTAATCTTTGATCTCTCCCTATCTAGCAGGCTAATCATCTTCCTGATGTCACTGGTCCTCTTCAAGAATGAAGGACAAACCACAATCCCTGCTACTTATTAATACTCATATCTTCTCTATTGTCAAAAACAACAAAACCAGCAAACCCTGACTTGTTCCCTCTGTCCCATCTAAAGTGCAAATCTGACAATGTGTCACACCCTTATTCAGTAAACTTCAACAGCTTCCCATTGCCTCCAAGATCAAATTTAGAATCTTCTGTTTGGTTTCTAAAGCCCTTCCTACCTTTGTGGTCTCCTTGCACTTCCACATACTCTCTGATCCAGTGACATTGGCCCCCTTGAAATTTCTTGCACAAGATACTCCATCTCCTCACTGATCGTTTTCCACCGAATGACTTGCCAGCCAGGAAAGCTCTCCCTCCTCATTTCTCCCATCTGTATTCCCCAGCTTCCTCCTAGTCTCAGCTAAAACCTCACTTCCTGCAAGAAGCTTTTCTTCCCTTAATGCAAGCCCACCCCTCAAAATGAAGATGAGTCCAAGTTGAGCTGAAAGCAGAAAAGGAGGAAAATCAGACACTAGTGCTGAGGTGCCCCAGTACAAAGTACAAGGGAACCCACAGCCCAGGAGAGACAGAGGAGATTTATGTTCGTAAACCCCAAGGGGGGATTCGTTGAGGATGAGAAAAGGAATGAACAATTTCCCAGGAACAGGTGGCAGCAGAAGCAGCATGTTTTGAAGGAACAGTTGACCACGAGGCTGGTTTGGGCCAGTTTCAGGGGGCACAGCCCAGCAAAGTCAGTCATCGAACACCAGCAAAGGCATCTGAGAGTGAGCTCACTACAGGCTCCTGACTGGCTCCTTTTGACAAATGGGTTTACTTGGAGTCCAGTGCATCTGCCTGGCAAGTGAACTTATAGAAAACAGATATATTAATCTCAGGGCCACTTCCACACCTTTGAGATTACCTCCAGGTTATCCTGTATAAACCATCTTTGCACATAGTTGTTGTAAGTTGTTCTCCTTAGATTATGATGTTCTTGAGGGCAGGAACCATCTGTGCATTTCTTTTCATCCCCAGAAGCACTTAGCACCGTTCCTGACACACAGAAAAATATTTAATAAATGTCCGTAGACTTGACTTGCAAAGAATACTTCTCTGACCATGTCAATTTCACTGGCTCCTCTTCCTCTCCCCATCCTATAAGACAGGGGTTCTTAAACTTTTTATGTATCATGGACCCTTTTGACAGATAGTCCTTTGAAACTATGGACCATTTCTTAAAATACCGTTTTTAAAAGCATAAAACAAAACATATAGGATTGCAAAGGAAATAAATTATATTGAACTACATTTATCAAAATAAAATTTTAAAATAAACACTGTGATACATGGATATGATGGAATGTTACAGTGCTGTAAGAAATCATAAATGTGTACAGAGAATCATGGAAAAAAATCTACATGAAGTGATAGAGTGAAGTATGCAGAACCAAGATTATCTACACAATAATCACAACAATGTAAAGAGAAAGGACAAGAAGAAAAAAACATCAAAAGTGAATATTATAAAATTATAAAGAACAATCATGGCTTGAAAGAAGAGAGATGAGAAAACTCTTCCAACCCACCACTTTGCAGTGTTAGGTTCACAAGTTGAACATTGCATGTTATACATTGCACATATTTTCAGACTTGACATATTGATCAGACATGCTAATTTTTTTCCTCTTTTCATCTCTAAAATTATTATTTGTTATATGGTGCTAGCTCTCTGTGAGGGGGAGAGGGAGAAATGTAAAAACTCCTTGGTGATATAAAAAAAACAAGACATGAATAAAAATATTTTCAAGCAAACAAACATCCAGGGATCCCAGGCTAAGAATCCCTGACTAAATTAAAACATCATTTCCAGGATTCTGTCCTTGGTCTTTTTGGTCACTCTCCATTCCTTCCACTGGAGATCATAGAATCACAGATTTAAAGGTGGATGGGACTGCAGAGATTAACTAACTGACCCTCTAATCTTCCAGATGAGACTAAAGTGTAGAAAGGTAAAGAAACTCTCCCAAGGTCATGTGAGTACTAAGTAAGAAATATGGCTATAATTTGAGGCATGGTCCTCCAACTCCAGACCCAGAAATATATCTTTCCACCAAATCACACTGCCTATTTTTAAAATTTACAGCATATTCTCATTTTGAGTTTCTGAGTAAAAGAAAATGTAGAGAATACATGGTATAGACATTTATATAGGGGGATCTGGCAGAGGAGACAGGACACAGAGCAAATCACTAAAAGGGTATCTGTGATCCTTGGAGCATGAAAACAACAAGCCACAGGAGACAATGATAGATGCATTGTGTGTCTGTGTTTTAAGCTTTCTCCACAACTTTGTGAGGCTGTCACAATCAAGAGATGTTTATGAAGCTCCTACCAAGTGCCATACACTGTGCTAAGGGGATACAAAGAAAGGCATGGATCCCTGCCCTCCTGGAGCCCACAGTCTGTTGTATTTGTTCAGTAGACCTTTTAGGGCAAGGTCTTTTCAGGTTCTCACTTTGAGTGAGGTAATACCCATTCAGTGAATAGGCCTCTTTAAGAAGTGATTCAAGGGATGGCCCTTTAATAAAATATATATGTGTATGTATATATACACACATACATACATATATCCGTGTGTGTATTTCTCTGAGCCAGAATGTCCCAAAATGTAGCCATTAAGTGGAGCTTGGGCAGGGACCTATTGTGGTCCCATCCATAAGCTCCAGAGTGAAATGCGATTAAAATTTGGTCTTTGAGAAAGAGATCTAGCCAGTAAACACCACGTAAACTAGGTAGCTTTTGGCCATCAAATTCACCTTCCTTTGGCCAGAAGTGGTAGCAACGCCATTATCATAAAGCAAATCTGGCAGCTTCAAAGCTTTGATGCAGAAAAAGAATGTAGGGCTAGGAAATGGCTCAACTTGTGGGTCAAGGCCTGACAATAAGTTCCATCCCTGCACACTGACTCTCTGGGCTCTGGACCATTTTCCATCTGCCTTGGCTCACACTAATAGTAATAATAAGCTGACATTTAGTCCCTTTTACAAATATTATCTCACTTAATCTTCACAACAGCCATGGGAGGTAAGTGCTTTTAATTCCCCATTCCACAGAGGAGAAAACTGCGGTAGGCAGCAGTTGCGTAACTGGCCCGAGTCACAGAGCTAGTAGTTATGCGAAGCTGCATGTGAGCTGGGGTCTTGCTCACTCCAGGCCCAGCGCTCTCCACTGGGCGACCTGGCTTTCTTTCTAGAAAGCTTTTCAGGTTTATAAGTGTCCTTACGCTCATTTGACAACGCAGTACGCTTAGACATAAAGAGGGGACACTCCCTCTAGCGAAGCCAGAACCCAAAGCCGGGAAGAGCGCATTGTCTTCCTTCTAGTGAGGCTGCGCAATCAGCGGCCGCGCGGCGCGCAGGCGCCTTGGGGATTGCGGAGGTCACGTGAAGGGCAAACATGGCGGCGCCCAGAAGAAGACCGGCCATGTTGGGGTGAGTGTGAGCTGCAGTAGAGGCTGATCCGCGACTGCTTCACTACCATATCAGAGCACCAGGTATCCGCGGGCCCCGGGCGAGGGAGGTGGCGCCCTTGCCCGGCCCCGACCTCCTTACGCCCCCATACTTGGCTGACTTCGACCCTCCAGGCCAAGCCTGCCTTATAGCACTAAGCTGCTCCCGGGGAACCCAAGCCGGGTCAGAGTCCGAGGAAAAACGCTGCTGCCTTGGGAGTCTGGCCTCGGACGGCCCTGGCTTTTCTCGGGGCTGATTCTCCCTTATTTTCTTCCCTAGAGGGAAGCAAGGCTTCCCTAGAGGTTTATATACAACCTGCCATTAATCTCCTTCCCCCCACCCGTAACCCTTCCCCATTAAATGGTTTCTTTTTTTCAAAGTCCTTCTCGGGTGTCATCTCCCCCCAAGTCCTTCCTGGTGAGGCCCTTCATGTGCGCTTCTCTTCTAGCTCTGTGTGCAATGTTTTATCCTCTGCAAGATTTTAAACTCCTCGATGCCTTGTCGTGTTTTTAATCTTCTGTCTCCCTAGTCTTTAACGCAAGTACACGTGCTTCCTCATAAATGATGAGTGGGATACAGACGTCTTCGTAGAGATAGGTTGTCCACTTATGTTCGTCACAAATCCCGCAAGAGGAGATGACTCATGATAAACATTCAGACAGTTAGTCAGCAGGTATTATTAATCCTCGCTATGTGCCAGGCACTGTGCTGGGTAAAGGGGATGCAAGATCAAAGAGTGAAACAATCTGGAATCTTTGTCAGCTTGCATCAAGTGAAATAACATGTAAAGCGTTACATAAATGCTAGCTTCTATTATTCTTACATTTTCAAGGGAGATACGGGCAGAACAAGTATATATAAAAATATATACAAGCATAAATAATAAAGTTAAATGCAATTATATGCAAGGTAGCTTGGGAGGGAAGGCCCTAGCAGTTGGAGTACTCAGACAGGCTTCATGCTGAAGATGGTTTCTTCGATGCATCTTAAAGGAAGGGCAAGGTTCTCTGAAGTGGAGGTAAGGAAGGAGGGTCAGCCAATTTGACAGGATGCCAGAGTGGGAAGGGGCAGTAGTGCCCAATGAGACTGGAAAAATAAAGTAGGGGCCCATCTGTATAGTGCTTTAAAAGTTAAAGAGGGATTTTTTGTATTGTTAGAGACAATAGGAAGCCACTGGAATTGGTTAGGTAGAGGAGTCACATGGTCAGATTGGTACTTAAGGAAAATTACTTTGTGCATCTTCATGCAGGATGGATTGGAAAAGTTGGACACTATTAGAAGGCTATTGGCAGTTATGTAGGTGAGAAGTGATGACAGCCTAAACAAAAAAGGTAGCCGTGTGATTAGAAAGAATGGAGTACATATTTTGTGAAGGTAGAAACAGCAAGATTGGCAACCACTAGGATATGTGTCGTTAGGGAGAATGACGAGTTCAGGATAATTCTGATGTTGTGAGCCTGACACACCAATATGAGATTCGTGCCTCTTTTCTTTAAAATTGAGGCCTTTGAATGTGACTTCCTTTTCTCAGATTCTCTTTATTTTAAAAATCCTTGACATCGTCTCTTAATCACTCTTCATTTCCCTCAGTTTGACAGATCTTTCAAGCAGGGGTTGAGAAGTGAAGAAAGTTGAATTAGTTTCTGTTTGGAGTAAAATAGGGAATCAGAAGAATGAAAAAGAACTCTTGCTGCAGTGATCACCCATTTGAGCTCAGAGTGCAGGAATCTGTAATGTGGTTAGTCAGCACAGTTGTCGGACTTCCTCCACCTTCATTCATCAGTTTGTGATTATAAATTGTGGGGGAGGATGGGCATAATCCAAGGCCGAGGTTTCTCAGGTGAAGAATCCCAGTAAGACAAAACAATAGAGATTTAAGAGAAAAGGGAGAGTATAAAGTTGAAATGCCTGATTATTGGTTGAGGTTGGTTAGAAGGGCTAGTGAAGTCAAAGCAGGGTTGGTGGCCTGAGAAATAGAGGGAAGAACAGGTATATGGTAGTGAAACGCAGGAGGATCAGACTGTTTAAGGTTCTTTTTTTTTTTTTAATTTGGGTATTTTATATTTTTATAATTTTCCTTTAAAGTTCTACAATTTTTATTATATTGTTTAATCTGTTCACAAATAAGGATAAAGTGGCTTTCTTTTTCTTTTTTATCTTTACTCCCTCCCCCTTTAAATGGGACAGCTAAGTGGCACAGTGGATAATGTTCTGGGCCTGGAATCAGGAAGACCTATGTTCAAATTTGGCCTAAGAAACTCACTAGCTTTGTGACCCAGGGCAAGTTACTTATCCCTGTTTGCTGCAGTTTCCTCATCTGTAAATGAAATGGAGAAGGAAATGCAAACCATTCCAGTATTTTTGCCAAGAAAACCCCAAATGGGGTCACTAAGAGGTGAAATGAATGAACAAACAGCAATCCTCTTTATGTACAAGACTGTCCCTAGGCTTAATTATGCTTACACACTTCCCTCACGTTGTTTACCTGCCCGATTGCAAATTCTATTAATTTGCTTTATTTTATCTGTCTTGTTTACTGTCCATCTTTTTTAACTCTTTTGTGCCCCAGATGTGAGTGATACTATGACCATCTGTGTGCTTAGTTAGGAGGTAAGGGTATTGAGGAAACATAATTATATTACATCCCTTATTGCCTTCCCTCTCTTAATTATTTTCCTATTTATCCTGTATATAACTTGCTTTGTACATATTTGTTTATGTTTTCTCTCCTATTAGATTGTAATCCTTGAGGGAAGGGACTGTCTTCTACCTTTTTTTGTATCCTCCACATTTAGCACAGTGCCTGGCATATAGTAGATGCTATTATTATTATTATTTTGGTCATTTTAGAAGAGGGAAGGCAGGGCAGTTGGGGTTAAGTGACTTGCCTGAGGTCACACAGCTATTAAGTATCAAATGTCTGAGGCTGGATTTGAACTCAGTCCTCCTGACTCCAGGGCTGGTGCTCTACTCACTGCCCCGTTTAGTTGCTCCACTAGCAGCTATTATTAATTAGTCTTAGCATAAGGCAGGAGTTGGGGTGGAAAGGGACTGTACTCACTGAGAAAAGAGGGAGAATGTACTAAAGATTGCTAATAACAGCTGCCATTTATCTATAATGAGTGAAAAATAGAGTGAAGCTCTGAGGGGTTGCCAAATGATGGCATTAGAGTCTGCAGGTATTGACAGGGGGGAGGTAGGAGAGTATGACTCTTCCCCAGTGTCAGGATAATGAGAGAAGTTGTAATTGGTTGGAGAAAAGATGACCAGGAATACTATATCAACTATGGGAAGCCAAAGCTTTCTGAGTCCCAGAAGATGGAAGGACAATGAGAGGAAGAGGTATAACAGAAAAGAATATTTGTTAGTTATGGAATAGGAGAGTGACATAGGTGGCAGGATGAGATTGAGGTGGGTGGGGATAAGAGAATGGGAAGTAGGGGATTAGGGAATCTGGTGATTTTGATTGGCTAAGTGTGGAAGTTAGTTGACCTTGGGGAATGACTTTGAACAGAGCAAGTCTGGTGAAGGGACGTAATGAATAATTAGCTTAAAATTAAATTAGCTTAAAAGCTAGAGCCAAATTGTGGAGGGTTTAAATGTCAAACAGCTGTTTGATCCCAGGGGCAATAAACTTCTATTGAATAAAGATAGCAATGTGGTGAGACCTGTGCTTGAGGAATTTTACTTGGGCAACTCTGTGGAGAATGGATTAAGAAACTATTAGAAGGGAGTTACATTAGACAAGGTAAAAATCGTGAAGATCTGAAGTAGGTCAGTTGTCTTTTGAATGGAGAGGGGGACAGTTGCAAGAGATGGTTGTAGAGGTTGTATTTACTGAATAGATACATAGGATTGATATCCTGTGAAGAGAGTATACAGGAAAAAGTAGTCATTAGTATCAGGTACAACAGAAAGGGCCAGGAGGTTGTCAAGTGAGTAGCAGTCATTAGACGTGGTAATAAGGTTGCAGTTTCATCATTCTTTTTGAACTAGGGTGGTATACTGAGACAGTCACTCTGCTTTTTAATTCTTAAAGAAAGATGAGGATTGGAGCCAAAATGTATGAAACAAGGAAGGAATGGCAGGAGATGGAAAGTCACTTTTCTACCTCATTCTTGGAAAAATTAATACCAGCTATTTGCAGATCACTTGATCATAATATAAAGAGTAATAATAGCAGCTAACATTTATATAGTGCTCGAAGATTTGCAAAAGTGCTTTAAAAAGTCTCATTTTATTCTCATTCTGAGGTGGATGCCAATTTTACAGAGGAGGAAATTGAGGCAAGAAGAGCTTACATGACTTGTCATGAGTAATACAGATGTCAAAAGCTGGATTTGGACTCTTCCTGATTTTTATGTCCAACACTGATCCCCTGTGCCACTTATCTACCTCTGAGACTAAAGGGTAATAAGAGTTGTGATCTGAATCAAGACATCACATGCTTATGTTGTGCCTCATTAAAATGTGCATTACTTTACAGCAGAGAGTGTTTTGTTTTTCTGTTTGTGAGCCCAGTGCTTTTTGTACATAGGAATCACTTAAATGCTTTTTCTTTCAGTCTACAACTCTTGTTCAGACATCAGATAGTATACAATTTTCTCTCAATACTAGTTGCTACAGAAGTACTAATACTGTGAAAGAAGCTATGAATTTAGGACATTGGGGTTAGAATCTACCCAGCTGTCACCTTATGGCATCAATGAAGCAGCCAGCTGGCACAGTGGGTAGCTTTAGATTGGGAATCGGGAATGCCTGAATTCAAATTCAACCTCAGACATTTACCAGTTGTGACCCTGGGCAAGTCAATTAATCTTGCCAACAAATTTGACCAAAAAAGTATTTCCTCAGCTGCAAAATAAAGATTATAAGAACACCTACTCCCTGGGGTATTGAGGATAAAATGAGATGTTTATAAAGCATTTTTGCAGGCCTTAAGGCATTATGTTGATGCCAGTTATAAATTTTTATGAAGTCATTCATCCTGTAAGGTTTCCTCATCTATAAAAGGAGGTAATACTTGTACACAAATCTGACAGTTTTTGTAAGAATCAAATAATATCTGTATGTAAGCATGTTTAAAGAAATAATTCCTAAAAATTCACTTTTCACATCCATAACTAGTACTAGTTAGGCCAAAAGGGAAGGTGCAGTTTTCTTAGAAAGCTAGGTGAGCTTGCATTCAATTTCAAGCAAAATTTTTTAAATGATGATTAAAGCATGATTTCATCAAATATAGAATATGCTTCATTTCCATTTTTAACAGTTTACTACTATACATGGATTTCAACACAAGGCACATTTGACAAAGTCTCAAATGATGAACTGATATTTACACAACTTTACATAAAATCTCTTTTGATCTTCACAGCAAGTCTAGGAAGGGGCATAGCTATTATACTAATTTTTCAAATAAGGAAACTGAGACTGAAAATGACTTGCCCCAGTTATACAGTAAGGAAGTTTCTGAGGTCAATTTGAAACCAAATCTTCCCAACTCTATATCCAGCACTCTCCTCAGTATGTCATGATGCTCCAAAAGCTAGCACTTCCTTAGATTGGATTAAGAGAAACATAGTATCCAGAAAAAGGGAACATGGTCATCTTAATCAGCTTACATGTTGAGTATTGAGTTCTAGAAGCTCTATTATAGGACAAAGTTCCAAAGCACTGGAATATGATGATTGGTTAAAAGAACTGGAGATGTTTAGCCTAAAGGAGAAAGAACTTATGATACACATGACAGCTATTTTCAAGACCCTGGAAGGTGGTCATGTAGAAGAATTCATGTTATAATTTTATTTTGCAAAACAAGAAGCACTAGGTAGAAGTCATAGGGGCCAGTTTCAGCTTGTTCCATTTCCTGAATATCAGAGGTATTAGGAGGTAGAATGTGCTGGCTTTAGAAGATGTTGAGTTCTGTCAATGCAAATCTTGCCTCTCAAATTGATTAAATCATGAATACTGATTACTTGTAAGTAGCTCTCTTTAGGGATTGGTTAAACTGCATGGCTGGCTGAGAGCCTTTCCAACTAAGTTTGAGATCTCATGATCAGTTATTTTTCTCTTTTGTCATAAATACTTGGAGTATTTTAAAACAGCCAAATACTTCTTGAACTATACTCCCATTTGAAGATGTTTTTATAAATTATGGATCATCTAGATTTAGGGCTAAGTCCTAAGACATTCATATTTAAGATTTTTAATTCTGAAAGGAAAAACTTCGAAGCAAAATTGATTCTGGGCAAATTTTTAAGTACAGCATTTGTTTTACTTGGGTCCTAAGTTAGAAATTACTGAGAAATAACTTTGTGATTTCTACATTTTAAGGCCTCAGGATGGAACATAATCAAGAAAATACAGAAAGAAGATTAACAATCAATGAAATCATAGCCAGAAAAGTGGAACAACTTCCAAAATCGGATCAGTAAGATTACCTTATTTGATGTACACGTCTGTTTTATGTACATATTACAACCAGATGAATCTTCGTTTCCCAGTTGTTCAGTTTTGAATATAGACAGTCTATTAACTTCCTACTTACCTTAGCATATTCATCAGATACAATAAAAAGTTAAGAATATGGAAGTTTGATTTAACTTGAAACAGTAAAGGGAGTACTCAAAATTGTTGGCCAGGTTACGTTTACAACATCCTTACATATTAGTTTTTCTGACATAGTAAATTGCTTGACAGGTGAGCTCCTTTTTTCTTCATAATCAGTCCCTTGCACAGTAGAAGACCATAGATGTTTAAATGAATTTTAATACAATGAAGTAGTACTGTATAAACACTTTTGTATTTTCTGAATAATCTTTTCTGAAGATTCCAGTTTATGTAAAAATCTTAAGAGTGTGTAATAATATGCATATGACATGATAAACAGTATTATTTTGGGCACAAACACATAAAATTAAATTTCAACTGATTCCGTAAGATTAGTATCATCGTGTTGAATGAGGGCTCAAGTCATATACTGTTTTAAATTCTGCATTATCATATCCCAAATATAACTTGTACTTAAAAGAATCATAGTTTGCAATAGAGTTGAAACTTGTCATAACTTTGCATAATTGTTCAATGATGAGCCACAGCATCCAAGAAACCTAGTGTCTTTGGTTACTGGCAAATCGGATTCATGTTAATGTAGTATCAAGACAGATCTGTATATGTTATAAGTCATATTCTTGGTTGTTTCTTTAGCAATAAATGTATATATTTGTATAGTCGTGCAGAAGTAATCTTAGCTGGCTGAATCTTCCTCTTATTCTAAGCAGCATAGGTGGTCATCAAGGATTTGGAAAAGGGAGTAGGCTGGTCACATAGGAAGAATGAAGGATAACACATGGACAGCTTGGGTATTTACACAAAACTTTAGGGTGAATTCAGTATGTGGGCAGGTAAGAGTAAATGATTTATAAAAAGACATGGACAATAATTACCCTAAGTTAGATGGGTTGCACTCTTTACCCAGTGACAGGAATACAAAAACCCAATAAAACCAAATCTTTTGATAAGTAAATGTAAATATCATAGGAAGGTTTACGAATTACTTTTAATGTTGTCTAGGCCCAATTCTTTTCTATTTCCTTTATGCCTAGTAATCTGTTGACGTAGAGAGAGGCAGAAAAAGGCAAAAAGATACAAAAAGCATTAACAGGAAAAGAACATATTCAACCTTTGAACAAAGACTTCATGGAGGACAACTTGGACCATCATCTTCCACAAAAATATTAACCGCTTCGTGAAACTGGCAGATGGACAGTGGGTGGGAGGGTCCATGTTAGATGCAGCTGTAGCATTTGTAGCCATGGTATAGTAAAATTCTAAATATTTATTGCTAGCTCTTATACCATATGACTTTAAGAAGGCAAAGGCGCAGCACTTGAATTCTTAACCATCATTTGGCTGAATGGCAAGGAAGGGTTAGCATCCAGTACTCTAGGAATTAATTATTTGTAATCAGAACTTGCTGTAAGCATTCCAGAGCTATCCATGAAATCAAAGCTAGAAGAGTCAGTTCCCTAAACCAAATGATAGGCACCCTATTATGACAGCCTAGGCAAAGAAAATAGGAGAGGGAAGGGCAAGAAAACACAGAGAGGGAGGGAAATGTTTGACTAAAATATTTCTAAATTTTCCAGTGCTGATATTGAGACAATTTTCAGTTTGACAGAAAAATTATGCTTTATACGGACATTTCATTTCTTTAGGTTTAAAAATAACCCCTAGAAAAGAAGCCAACCCTAGTTTCTAACTAGAGACGTATTAGACAATTCTTATTTGTGAAATGACTCCTCCAAGTAATATCTGTTTTCTGTTGAAAGGTATCATGTATGACATTTGGCCCCCCCCAGTCGAATTGTCTTTTTAAGTACTGTTCAGTCGTTTCAGTCATGTGACCCCATTTGGTATAGTCTTGGCAAAGATAGTGGTTTGCCATTTCCTTTTCCAGCTCATTTTACAGATTAGGAAACTGAGGCAAACAGGGTAGAATGAATTGCCCAGACTCAATCACACAACTAGTTAAGTGTCTGAGGCCAGATTTGAACCCAGGAAGACTAATCTTCCTGACTCATGGTCCAGTACCCTCATTCACTGCACCACCTATCAGCCCTGTTTTCTTTAATATAGAAATCATATCAATGTATTTGCCTGCCTGTCCATACTATCTAATTCTTAGCCCTATTATATTCTCATATCTAGCTTCATTAGAGAATTACAAACCTGGCTTAAAGACCAAGAAATGGAAGGAAAGTACGAAGAGCAAGTGTACTGACTGATTTTCTACACATCCTCCTAAAGGTTTAAGTTCTACAAAACATGTAAGCTGTGGATTAACAATATAATAGTATGTGGAAAAAAGTTCCAACAATTATTTCTCTTTATTTCTCAGGAACTTACTTATGACTGGATCAGCATATGTTGGACTAAATGCAGCTTTTTGTGGCCTAATAGCAAATAGTTTTTTCCGACGCATCTTAAATGTGACACATGCCCGAATAACATCAGCTTTACCAATGGCTGTTCTCCCATTTTTATCAACCTTTGTAACTTACAGAAGTTTTGTAAGTTTACCTTTGAGTTCAGGTAAATTACTATTTAACATTTTCAAGAATTGTTTTAAATTTTTTAAATTAGCCTTAATTTTGTGTGATATAGATTGTAAGTTAGATTCTGTAAAGTTTATTGAAATTGTTCCCTGATTCTTTGAACCTAGAGGACAACATGGTTGCAAGTTAAAAATTAATGCTTCATAGTAAAAGGCTATAGTCATAATTTAATATTCCCTTTTGTATTTGGGGTGTCAGATAAGGTTTATTAGTTGATTTGTGGTATGTGCCTGAACAAGTCTCTTACATTTTAATGTTTAGTGCTAAAAAAAAATGGCAGAGGGAAGAGGGAGGAACATATCAGGGACTGGAAGTATATGTTGAGCATACAGAAGACAATTACAATATGACCAGTTTGCTCTCTTAAATTGAATGTTCTCCCTATCTCTCTCCCAACTCGAGTTTGCTAGGTTAAATACTGCACTTTCAAAAAAATAGTATTGGTTTTAAGACCACTAGTAAATTAAAATATATCAAAGTAAGATAATTATAGGAAGCAGGCAACTAGTATAGTAAAGAAGGCCCTAATTTGGAATCACAGGGATAGGATTTTAAATTGCAGCTCTGTTTAATCTGGGATTGGCTATTTCCTCTTCAGCCTCTTGGATTCAACTAGATCTTCATTTTATGACATCAGAAACCCTAAAGTCATCAAGATTGAAAATTTAAATGAGTTGAAATTAGTCATTTCCCACCCCTGAAAGTGGTCTCTTAATGACTGGTTAATCGAATCACATGATTAGAATCTCAGATCACTATTATCTGGACTATTTGTTGTCCCTTCTACTTCTGACTGAAAACTTGATAATAGGCATTAACTAGAATCACTTTTGTATTTGATGAAAACTTTGAAAAATTCCACTTGTGTAATTTATTATTAAACCAAATTTAGAGTCATGAAATTGCAATCATGAAATAGATGATAGTGAAGTTGCATCAACCAATCACAATACCTCATACAATGAAGCTGACTGATGTTTTGACATGTATATATGTTGTCTTGAACTCCTCATTCCAGAAAACAAAATAGTTTTATTTTTTAGGTGATCTAAGCTGTGAAGCCTGTACTGTTATAAGAAGTGGAATGATTGGTTTCCTAGTTGGGGGTCTTTACCCTGTTGTTTTGGCTATGCCAATAAATGGTGCTCTGGCAGCCAGGTATGTTTGCTGTATTCTTTCCACTGTTGGTCAGTTGTAGGTTCCACTATCAGACCAAATAATAAACTCAGTCCCAATTCAAAATTAACATTCATCTGGTAAGGCAATATGGTAAAAGAGCATTAAATTCAGAAAAGAGGACCTGGCTTTGCTATTTTTTTCTTAGAAGGCTTCAATATTCTGTCACCCTGTAAATGACTGTTCATTTAATAATGGCCCTGGTTGGGCAACTATTGGATTAATTTGACCAGACTGTTCTAGAGGTCATCAGAATTTTTTTTTAAACTTAGCTTCTTTTACAAAGTGTTAACTGTTCATAATATTAACTATTATGTTAATGCTTATTAAACTTAAGTCCTATTCTTATGCACCAATAATTTAAAATACTTTCACCAATTTGTGAACCTAGTCCTCTAAGTAACATGGCCCACCTCTGCAATCTGTCACTAAAGTCACATTTACACTTGAGGGGTTTTGACAAGAGTTGGGAGTTTTTGTACTGGGGCAGAGCTTTCAAGAAAGATTCAAAGGTCACCTTCACCGAGGATCCAGCTGAGACATCAGAATATATATATTCCCCCAAAATTAATACATTTGCCAGAATTTTGTAAATATATTCAACACCACTGTTTTCTTTTTAGGTACAACTCAGCTCCACTACCAGAGAGAGGAAATATTTTGACCTACTGGATCACAGTCTCACGACCTGTCTTTAGAAAGATGGTCTTTCCCATAATACTGCAGACTATGTTTGCAGCATACCTTGGTTCTAAACAGTATCAAGTACTCATAAAAGCATTTGAATTACCTGAACCTGCCTTTCAGTTCCAGGATAGTCAAAATAAATCAAGTGCACAGCTAGAAGAATAAAATTATGGAAAAATAAGATATCATTATGCAACAAATATACAAATAAAATTGTACTTATTGCAGCTTTACTGTGATTTTATATCCATTACCTGAAGTTATTAGCACATCAAAAACAATGCCTCGAATCAGGAAATGGTACTGCCGAACAAATTATCTACAAGTTGGCTCAGTTACTAAAGCCTATGGTATCTTTCAAAAATAATTGATGCAGATAACAACTTAGGGGGGAAAGCTACCAATATTAGAGGTGAAGAACTATCCTTTTTAAAAAAAAGGCAGAAAGTTCTGGTATTTTTCTTGTTTCTCAAACTGGAAAAACAGAATACAAGGAAATACTATGTATCCACTATTAACATTTACAAAATCCATCTTTCACCTACTCAAGTTGTTTCTACAGCTTTTAACAGTTTTTCCTCATGAGTTGAAAAAGTTTTTTGGAGAGCCCTAATAAAGACAAATTAATTTAGACAAAGCCAAAATATACTTTCTGCATTCTCTGTCCTCTACAAGATATAAGAGAATAAATCTATTCTACCTTTCAAATAACATTTCCCCAAATCTCCAGTTTTCATAGCACTACATCCTATTCACTGTTACAACAAAGCTGCATGATACAGAAAAGTATCATTCACGTCACTAGGGACATCTCACATATTCCCCACCCTGCCACTGAAGGTCAGTTACTAAATTTTCTAGGCTCTCAGCATACTGTAAAACTATTTCAAAACCAGGATAGCTGCAGTAATTATCCATGGGGTTATTTTAAGGCTCAAATTTTCTTCTGTACTCATGCTGATAATACAGAACATTAATATAAATTATTAAGTTAGTTAGCACAAGGGGATGCTGCCATACCTGCTTAGTCAGTGCAGAAGGCATTTTAAAAAAATTTTCAGAAGCCATTAAAAATAAAGAGGGAAAGAAATTGGAGCTCTTGTAAAGGGAAAAATATCTTAAGTCAGAAGAATGCAGAATAACTTGCTTTTTTTTAAGGGAAAGTTTTGGGGTTTTTTTAAAGATTACTGAAAGCCAATTTGTTTTTTAGTTTTATTGTCTTTTTTTTTTTTTCCCATGACATTAAGGTCAAATCAAGAATCCATGAACCATATCTTTAAAGTCCTTTTTTTTTTGCCAGCACTTTTCCTCAAAATATAGGCACAATACTATTTAAAGTCTAAAACCAGGATTGACAAACTATATGAATGAAATTGGTAGAATTACCAGTTAAATCATTTAAGACGATCTTGAAAACTATTCAAATTACTGAAAAACCTTTACTACATTTCTCCTTCATGGTCCCAACAGCATCTTGCACATAATCAGTGCTCAATAAATGTATCAATGAATTTAATTACATAAATGTTCTCTTCTGTTTCACATAAAGTAAATGTTGGTTGAAAACTTTAGTATTTTAAATTGTATTCAATTTTTTTAATTTACACATTAAACATTTACAATTTCCCATATTTCTGAGATAGTTATCTATTTTCTAATATTCTTTGATGTTTCTTACAGCATATTACTTTACAATTAATGGTATGAAAATTATCATTGCTGCCTCAACAAAAAGGATCTAATTGTATTGTACTCTAATTACCATAATATGCTAGCTTCACAACCCAAGTATTACTAAATTCTAAAAACCAGGGAAAGATGCAGTATCTACAAGTGAAACAGCCTGGTAGAAACTGTCTTTTTGCTTTGAGGCTATCAATAATTACCACACTGCAATTAGATAAAACATTAATGAGCCCAAATATGATTTAATTGAAATTTTCACCTTATATTCTTCAAAACACACCCAGTGACTAGAGTATATTTTCAACTGGCTTCATCACAATTATCAAAAGATTCAACAAAAAATCTAAGCTAAAAATAAAGCACAAAATGTTTTGTCAATTATATATTCTTAGTTCTCTGTCTACTCAAACTTAATAATGAATAATTTAAAAATACTTCCCTGTGTGGAAAAAAGCTATAGTGTTGGAACAAAAATTCCAGCTCAGAGAATCCTACAGGTGGCAACAATTTAAGAGATTACAACAAGGGAAGAAAAAGATGTATAAATAGCAAAACCCAATTTATCCAAAATGTAAACAACCAGATCACTTTTTCACAGTATTGTTCATCAGTAAGTAATGCTCATAATGATGGCTCTCCTGAAAGTACTAAAGGATCCTTTTCTGAATACATTCTGTTTATTTTAAAGTACGTATCAGTGTACTTTAAGGCATAAAAACAAGAGAGTTGATATATGACAAATTTTCAAAGATTCTTCAAATTTCAGATTCACAGTAGGCCTAGGAAGAAATGCTTTTTTAAAAATTCTTATTACTGATTCATAGTTCAGTCAGTCCTCTAGATCTCTAAGGTCCTATAACTATAAAATTTTGTAATACATATCAAGAGGGTGTTAGAAGGGACCTCTAAAACAGTGAACTACGTAACTCCTAATTATCAGTGTTTTATATGGCAGCCTGTCAAAAAGAATTCTCTAGCCACCAGCAGGGACTATGCCAGTGTTGTGCCATAAAAGAAGTCCATAACTCCATGAATAATGGCCAAGAGATGGTTCTGCTTTATCAACACCATTAACAAAATACTGCTAGAAATACTCCTCAGAATTCCTTAGGCATCTGACTAATTTCTGGTAAGACTCCTCACTTGCTACTAACAAAGGAATGAGCTGAGCAGATTTAAATTATTTCGACAGCTTCCTTCGATAAATATGTATTTATTGAATTTAATCTTGATGGAGAACCTGAACCTATCCTCTGAATCCAACCATATTTATGCTGTAACTCCGAAGATATCCAGTAAGACAGAATCTGACTGACTTGAAATTAGAACATATTCTTAACATTAGTCCCAAAGATGGTGGGTGAGTGGGGGGGGAAGATGACTTAACAAGTAAAACTTATTGAAATCTAGAGTCCTAGGAGACTTCACATGTCATAAGCTGGGAAAACGTATGTGGCGTAAAACTTTGCTACAAAAAAATCACTTCTAAAATCCAGAATGCTCAAGCCATTACATAACAATAGATCATTTGACATGAAAATACGAATAAAAACTAATACAGGAGTTACTAGAAACTTCAAATTATTCCCAACATTGTCAAATTAATCGTAATAGGAAAAAAATCCATTATTTCTTGCCTATGTAACTTGTTATATAAGATCGTCCCACATATTTTACCAATCAAAATTCCTCCACGAATATGAAAACAACAATTTAACATCTACAAAAGGACTGCCCTTTAAATACTGAACTTTGCATTAAGTATTTTACTAAGTTCAGCAAAGTTAATGCATCAGCTTCATAAAGACTGCCATGTTACATACAGTTAAGTGAGCACAAATTATGTACACCTTACAACCATTGATGGTCTGTTAATTTAATTCTATTTAATGAAATGTAATTCACTAGTCTATGTTCCTTGCTAAAGAAACTTAAAAGTACTAGATAAAATATATAATTCTCTTGTCCAAGGGGCAGTTCCAATTTTAAAGGGTACTGCAAAGAAATGAATTATGACTCCTCTGAAAGACAAGAATAATTTTATCCAAAAATTAACCCATTAGTCTCATGTGTTTCTATTAAGTCTTTCAAGGATTCCAGAGAATCTTTTCAAATCTCCACTTCAGGAAAGTGAAATCAGTATAGAAGTAATTTGGGGACTTGAAATGGCATTCATTTTTCAGCAGATGCCAAAATTTGTGACCGATATGGCTCCCACAACTACTTTGTTACCATCAGTCCAGTCAGTTACAGGTTGTAGGAAAAGATTCGTTTTTGCAGACACTGCTAAGCTGTTTAAAGAGAAGAAAGAGAGATTAATTCAATGATTATAGAATGCACATTTAATTCAAAATATCTTAACAAGTTGGTTTGATTACACATGAGATTTCACCTGACTAGGTTTTAACAAAGATTTTTTTTTTAATTTGGTGATGGAGTTGTACATGTAAAGCAATGTCTTCATATAATTCATTTAATATTTGCATGCTTGTCTCACTAAGATAAATTTTAAAAGCTGAGCATTGATTAGAGTTTTTACTTTCTTTCAACAGAAAAACATCCATTTATACTAAGGTACTGCATCACTTTATTATGTAAAATGTAGGAAACTGCAAATCCTAAACTTCAAGAAAAAGTTCCTTTATCCCAAAATGTTAAATTATTTCGCAATAAAATCAGACTGTAACTATTTCCCAAATCAATATTATTGTACTCCAAAATGCCTTTTTGAATCCAAACACTACTCCTTCAGAGCACAGCCTTATAGAAAAAGTAAGACAACAGCTTTATATTAATAATCATAACTGTTTTAATTAACAACAAGAAGAGGGGACATGTGTTAGGGTATTCTACTCACTACACATTGAAAGTAATCAGTTTGTTCTTAGTTTAAGAAGCCCAAACATTTATAGTAAAATGTGTTTACATATAAATATGACCATATTTACTAACACCTTTGCTGGTTCTAAAAAACAAGTGATTACCATGTGAAAACAAGAACATGAAGTTGATGTAATAAATGACACAAAAACACTTAGTCATCAAAATCAGGAAAAAGGAATGAAATGGAAACTAGTAAGGGACAGTTAATAGAACACAAGGAACCTAAAATAAGCAGCTTTTAAAAGTATCTTCAACTTTTTCCACATTTAAAATTTTTTGTAAAACTATTTCCAAATACTGTCATTTGTAAAATGACATTTTTGCAAAGTAAAAATTCCAATGGTGTGGTGATTCTAAACAAACAGCATCCCAATTCTGAAAGCTTTAATGTTTCTCCTGCAGTCCTCCAGCCCCAAACCTCGATTAATTCAAGAATTATATTGATGTCAACAAGATAAGAGGATGTAGTGTTGTTAGAAAAAACACCACACTTACTGTTTCCAGAACCCTTAACTGCTTAAGACCCAGAGCCAACTCTAACAAACATTTTCCTGATTTCCATTCTTGTTTCTTTCCAAAATTAAGGTAAGGATAGAGATGAACAAATTCTTTGAGCCCATAACTGAAAGATCAACAAACCTGGTTTTATTATGACACCATATTCTTATTGTCATTGGTACTGCACAAAATTATATACAAAGAAATATATACAAAATATTCAAGTATTGTTAGTTAAAATTCCAATTCAAGGCTTCTGTTTCAAAGCTACATTTAACATATTCCATAAAGATATCACAAGTTAGTCACTGTTTCAAATAATTTTCCAACTAATTTTGGTTTATATATGTATGATTCAGTAGGCACTAAAAATCCATGCAGTTGCATTTTGGGGACTTAATCCTGCTCTTAGGTATAAGCAGATTCATCACTTCGTGTTGTAAGTGTGGCTATTGCCCATTCATGCTCAAGTGCAGTAGATGATTTTACAAAATATGTTGTGATGCAGACTTGCAAACCAGAGACCAATATTAAGTCTCAAATACCTTATCTCCAGCAACAAAACATTTACAGTTGTGCAAAAAAGGATTCCATTTACAAAAACAAAAACATGTTAAATGAAAGTTAACTACATCTTTGGACTGCTGAAATTAACTTTTTAATTTATGCACAATTTTAAAATAAAAAGACAGCAGAAGCCCTGATATTACCTCTTTTTTCCTCATTTCTTATACTACCTTTTAAAATAAAGCAGGAAATGTGGCCAGCAGCTGGTCCCGTCTCTTCTGCCCCAACAGCTGTATCCACTTTAGCATAAAGAAAAACAAGGATGCTAAATACACGTATACTTTATCAAACAGTGATGTTTCACAAAGAATTTCTATCAGTCTCCCATTGAAGTACATTATAGCCCTACTATGATTAGTGTACTCAAAAAATGAGAAGCGGCCCAGCTAAGGAAAAAGCTTCTCTACTCAGTGTCAAATGTTTGTAAACGCACTGGTTAGTTAACACCAAAATTTATCATCTACTAAAAAAGGAGACAAATATCTTAGTTTTTGTATTTAGAGTTCTAAAATTCATCCTTTGTGAAACCTCACTTTACATTTTTTTCATTCATTTAACCATCTTTAAAATCTCTAATGGTACAGACACAAATTTAACCTATAAATCTTAATACAACAAAATAAAGATATTCAACAACTCATTCTGATTCAGTGACTGAATCACTGTGCTGGTCCTCAAGGAAACAGTTTTATTTAAACATTATTACTCTTCTCAATGGTTGTTAACTAAATAAAGGAGTCTGGTATGCATATTATTTCCAATTCTCTATCGTTGATATTTAGTTCTGTAATCTAATGAGCCTGTATAAGTTTATATATCTTATATAGGAAACTAAGAGGCATTCCTGAATATTCAAGAGATTTTACCATCTCTAATTAGAGCTACAGAATATTTGTTCATGCCCCAAATACTCAAAAGCTGTTTGAAAAGTACAATAGAATTTAATCATATAGCCAACCCCTGCAAAATTGCACTCCAACTGGAATTCCAATTTGCACCTTGTACAACTGGAACTTCCATTCAACTTCACCTTTTTCACTGTGTCCAAACTGTATGGCTATAAGCAGGTTTCACTGCACAGTTGGAACGATGTCATCGAAGGCCATGTCCACACTGGGGACAGAACAGCTAGGTACAAATAAGTTTGAACAAGGGCACACACATCAACAGCTGTTTCAATCAGAGGAAGCATCTTAAACACACTAGTGGCCAGCACAAGTCTGTTTCCAGGGTGGACAGGGCCCAAATTAGGTGGGGGGGGGGAGGTTTGTTTTGTTTTAAATCCCCCAATACAAACAATTGTGTATGTTTGCCCATTAAAGTAGACTAACCAGCAGTGCATGAGCTTTTAGGGGAAGAGATGGATCCTTACCAGGTTGTGAGGCGGGTACGACTGTTCTGTAACCCCTACAACGGAGCCTGGCAGGGAGGAAATCACCTAAAAAAGAAACTGTCAGAGAAATTTAATAGTCACATGTTATCATTAAGAGTCGGTTACTGTGTCACATTCATGCTTTTAGCTAAACACTTAATGATTCATTATTACTTTTCTTCTCTGAAATGTGTCCAGTGAAGATGTCCCACTAACGTGTTTTTACATGGTGTAAGGGAGTTGAAAGGGGTAAACACGGATAAAGAGCAGGTTACTTGACCCTACATTTTAAGAGAAGACGAGGCCTTCCTGGCACACGCCGAGCAGAACTCCACCGACACCTTGTCCTTGTCCACGTGCAGACACACTCCTCCCGCAGGGTCCTCGTCCCCCGCAGCGTCCTGCTGCCGTTCGCCCAGGGGCAGGGCATAGTCATGGTCCCCGGCGGGCGAGTCCCTGAAGAGGGAGGTGGTGAGTCGCAGTCCCCCGCCGCTCAGCCGGCTCAGAAGCCGCGCCAGGCCCGTCTCGTTGGCCAGCACGGCCCGCAGGTAGCGGCTCTCCTCCTGCAGTGCCTGCACGCGCTTGCCCAGCTCCCGGTTCTCGGCCCGCAGCTCCTGGTTCTCGGCGGCCAGGCCCCGGACGCGGCTCTCCAGCCCCATCACGTACTCCTTCTTCTTCAGTCGATTGAGCCGGGCCGCGGCGGCGGCCGCTTTGCGGGGGCTCTTGGCCGCCGCCTGGCCGTGGCCGCCGCCGCCGCCGTCGCCGCCTCCCGCTCCGGGGTTCTTCCTCCGCCTCCGCTCGCCGCCCCCGCCGGAGCCGCCGCCGCCACAGGCCCCGGAGCTGCTGCTGCCGCCGCCGCCGCCGCTGCTGCTGCCGCCCCCGCTGGAGCCCGAGCCTGAGCCGCCGCCGCCGCCGTTCACCAATCTCTGCAGCAGGTCCGAGAAGCGCTGCATCTCGGCGGCCGCGGCCGCCATCTCGTCGTCGTCGTCCCCGCGCCACAGGCAGCCGCTGTCTGAGCCGCCCCCTGACGACAGCGGCCCCGGCGAGCTGAGGCCCGGCTCCAAGTCCCAGTCGGGTTGCCGAGGGTCCAGCAGGTCGGCCAGCTCGAGGCCCGACAGAAAGTCCATATCCTCAGGCTCCTCGGAGCGGGCGGCGGCTGCAGGCGGCTCCTCCTCCTCCTCCATCTTCTCCTCAGCAGGCGCGGCCTCCGGGGCGCCCTCCTGCCGCCGCGGAGGCCCGTCCCCTTCTTCCTCCTCCTCCTCGCCGCCGCCGCCCTCCTCCCCGGCCACCGCCCGGGCCAGGCCCGGGGGGCGCAGACAGCCCGAGGCCAGGGAGGGCACCGGCGCCGGGCTCCCGCTCCGGGCCGGGGAGCCGCTGCCTGAGGCCGCCAGCAGCTTCGTCAGGCTGTGCCTCATCGAGTCCCAGGGGGCCGAGGCGGGGACGGGGCCGCCCCCGACCCTGCGGTGCAGGCCCCGCAGGTAGCACGGGCCCCGGGCCCCAGGGTGCGGGCCGCGGTAGCCGCAGCGCGGTGACTCTACGCAAAAGAGAAAGACCGGGGGGGCGGGGAGCCGGGACGGTGAGCACCACAGCAGCTGGGGCGCGCGGATGGCTGGACCGGACAGTCTGCGCGACGACTAACTGGAGCGAGCCGGAAGTCAGCAACTCTCGCTGGTCCGCTCCCCCCTCCCTCCTGCTGGACATCGCGAGACTTCAGGGAGAGGCGGCGAGGAGAGAAGGCAGACTGGAGAATTCTCGCAGTGACCCAGCACTCCTTTGTGTGCAGGATCCTTTAAGAGGGCGTCCTCTGTCTGGCAGCTTTGTTTTGTTTCCAGACCACGCGCTCCTTTGTGTACTGCAGTCTTTTAGAGGGAATAGGAGTCCTAACCTCTCTGAGAGCTTTGTTTTGTTTCCCAGACCAACGGATTATATATGATACTTGATTAATGAAAGCTTCGCCCTTTATGCATTCTTTAGAATCACTCTCTGGGAGACGTCTCCTTCCCTCCAGGGGGTTCGAGAGTCTGCTGGGCACCGACTGAGCAAAAACAAACATTTATTAAATACCCACCAAGTGCCGAACGTTGGAGACACAAAGACACAATAAAAACAGTTACTCCGCTCAAGGATCGCTCAGAGGCTACTGAGGGTTGGGATAGTGGGAGAAAATTACTCAGGGTAATCAAGTAACTATACAAAGTTGTACAAAGACATTTCAAGAGGGGTAGCGTGCTAAGAAATAGGGAGATCAGGCAGCTGGGTCACACAGTGGAGAGAACACTGGAACCGGAGTCAGGAAGACCCACTAGCTGTGTAACCTTGGGCAGGTCATGCAATTTCTTCTTGCTTCAGTTTCCACATCTGACAAATAGGGATAATAATAGTACCTGTCTCCCTCAGGCTTGTTATGAGGATAAAATGAGACACCACATATAAAGTGCTACATAAATGGTAACTTTTTAATACAACTCATCGTTCCTAAGAGGTGGCACCTGAGCTCCCACTTACATTTTCCAATCATATTCCCTTTGACACACTCTCCAAGGACATGGGTTTGCTAGCTGTTCCCTGTGTGGACATTGTATCACTCATCTCCGGGCTTCTGCAGGAGCTGACTCCCATGCCTGCAAGGTGTGGATTCTAGGAGTAAAAGAGAGGAGAGGATGCATTCCAGGTCCAGGAAACAGTTTGGGCAGAAATTCTGAGATGAACGGTGGAATGTCATTCACATGAAGCAGCTAGCAAATCCATATGATTAGAAAGAAGAGTGTGTTAAGGAGAATAATAAATCTAGAAAAGTAGGTGGACCTGGGCAGGGGGCCTAAGTGCCAGGCTGACAAGTTTGATTCATGAAGGCCATTCTCAAAACTATGTATCTAACCTTAATCCTTGTCCAGAGCTCTAATTCCAAATCACCAAATGATGTTTCTAAGGCATTTCAGAACAACTCATCTTCCTCCTAAACCCACACCCACTCCATGCTTCCCTATTT
Source organism: Pseudochirops corinnae (assembly GCA_028646515.1). Classification (NCBI taxonomy): domain Eukaryota; kingdom Metazoa; phylum Chordata; class Mammalia; order Diprotodontia; family Pseudocheiridae; genus Pseudochirops; species Pseudochirops corinnae. The sequence goes on along the minus strand of CM053588.1, from coordinate 95,461,929 downwards.
TTGTTGAAGCCACCATGATTGTTCAAGTCACCTGAGTTCACTGCCTTTGTTTCATCCTTAATTCTGCCCTCACCTTCTACCCCTACATCCAGTAAATCACCCTGTCTTATCAATTCTTGCTAATGCATCTCTTGCGCCTTTTTTCCATTCACAAGATTGCCATTGCAATTCAACCTCTACCTCTCATTGGGACTATTTCAGTAGCCTGCTCACTGAACTCCTTGTTCCCACATGATCCCCTCTCCATCACTTGGCTGCCAAAACAATCTTCTAAAGCACAAGCCTGACCATGTCACTCTTAAGATTCTTCAGTGGTTTCCTATTGCTTCTAATATAAAATATAAACTCAGCTTGGCATCTTTCAAAATATGACTCCAGCCTATCCTTCCTAACATTTAATATCATTAATCTTCATGAACTCCTTGTTCCAGTCAAAGTGCCCTATTGGCTATTCCCCAACTTGGCATTCCAGGTTCTGCCTATGTGTTTTTGGATAGGATGACCCCTATGCCTGGAATACACCACCTCCATCATCTTTTAAAATCCTTAGCTTCCTTCAGGTTTCAGCTCAAGTGTCACCTTCAATAGGACACTTTTTCTGATTCTCCTAGTTCTTTATTAGTACTTTCTCCATTCTCAAAATATCTTGTATTTACCTGTTTACAGCTTGTGTACCCAAGTAGATCATAAGCTTCTTAAGGATAGGAACTTTTTTTTAATCTTATGTAACGCTACGGTCCCTTCAGAAATTACAAGTGGGAATTACCGAGAGAACAGTATGGGGAGGTTTGTGGTGAGTGTAAGGAGAATAGAACTTATAACAAATGATTTCAAAGAATTGGAGTAAAGGATGTCATTAGGGAAATGCATGAGTAAAAAACATGAATTAATCATGTAGGAAGTACAAGGAATAAGGAAGGCATCCCAAGTGCTCAGCTAATATCCTTGCAACATGAGGAAAAATTAAGGACCATATTGGACCCTCATGATAAACTTCTTGGAGCATATGGGTAAGAGTCAAACAAGATAAGCAGGCATGGATGGGTGGCAATCTGCTTCTTTGGAGGATACCCCAAAATTAAGGAGATCTCAGTTGCATTTGAATATTGAGTATCCCTACTACCTAGCACAGTCCAGTAGGTATCTGGTGATATAAGCCTAGCTTTAGTTCAAGAGAAATTAGGGGTAGATATATAGATTTGAGAGTCATTTGGATAGAAATGAGAATTGAAAGCATAGGTGTCAGTGAGCTCATAGGGAGAGAGTATACACAGAGAAGGACAGAATTTTGAGTGATACATTTAAGGAATGGATAATGGTTCATGATCCAGCAAAAGAAGCTGAGAGAAGTTAGATAGAGAGAAGAATCAAGAGAATGAATTGTAAGGAAAGCAGAGAAAGGAAAGAGTATACAGTTGGAAGGGATCATTCAGTCAGTCAATAAGAATTTAAGTGCCTGCTATATGCTAGGCATAGATCTGCTAAGCACTGGTGGGCACAGGAATCATAGATTCCTAGCTCAGAGAGATTTCAGAAGTCATTGAGTCTAACCCAGCTATAGAGTTCAAGTCTGAGAAGAGGCCATCAGGTTTAGCATTTGAGAGGTTGTTTGTAACAGTAGAGAATGTGGTTTCATCCAAGCAGAAAGGTAGGAAGTCAGATTGCCAGAGACTGAAAAGTGAATGGAAGTGGGGATGTAGAGAGATGAGTGTAGGTGGCTTTGTCTAAGAGTTAGACTGTGAAATGAAGAAGACATAAAAGAATGACTTGCCAGGATGGTGGGATCAAGTAAATATTTATTTGCTTTTAAGGATAGAGATCTGGGCTTATTTGTAGACATCAGGGAAGAAACTAGTAGATAAAAATTGAAGGTTGGTTATAGGGAGAGGATTAAGGGGTAGGGATGATCAATGTGGCAAAATCCCAGAGGAAATGGGAGAGGATGGGATCAAGAGTACATAAGTAGAGAGGTTGGCCTAGACAAGAAGATCTACTTCTTTTGTTAGGAACTAAAGAAGAGGAAGTTGATAGTTCAAGGGATTTGGGGGTATAGGACAGGAGAAATGAAGAAGTGGAACAGCCTCAGTAAACTAGGAGGCAAGATCTGCTGAGAAAGAGGAGGGAAATAATGATGTAAGTGGCTTAAAATTTGGAGCAGCTGCTCCAGTTTTTTTGAACTAAGACATCATTACCCAAAGAAGAACAAAACATCTGCCATACAGCAGTAAAGGGGCCTGTTGAAATGAACATAAACTTGAATTGAGCTAAGCTAGGTGGTTGTGTGATTTCCTCAGCAAAGGACAGCAGCAATAGAGATAACAAATTAGTAGGGGGTAAGTAGGGTTGGCTTTTGGCAAAACATGATCAAAAGTAAGATAAGAAAGCTAGATAAACAAAGAGAAGTTACCATACAAAGCTGAAGTATCAAGATTGTCCAAGGAGGAGAGGGAGCAAGAAAAGATGAAAATAGTTTCAATAGAATTTTCCTAGAGCCCTTTGGATAGATTATTTCCCTGGTATAATACATATTTATCTCTATCACATCCTTGAGAGCAGGTACTGTCTTTGTTCATCTTTATTTCTTCAGCTCCTAATATAATACTTTGCACAAAGCTGATGTTCAATAAATGCTTATTGAAAAAAATTGGAGTTAGGAATATATTCCAAGCATCCTGAAGCCTGCTTTAATAACATAGCATAGAATATGTCACCTATCACACATAATACATAGTCTTTGCCTTTAGGGATCTTATAATCTACTTAGGGACATACTTGACAAATGCCTGTGGACTCAACGTGAAAAGCTAAAAAAATAACAATGTACAGGAGATGCTTTTATCTAAAATATACAAATATAGTACATCATATTATTCATGACAATACTTTACATTTTTATAGTGCTTTTATAGTTTGCAGCTAGAAACGTTTTACAGTTTACAGTTATAGCTATTTACAAAGTGATTTCACAACATTCTCTCAAAATCTTCACAAACCTATAACATAGATATGTTGTTCAGTCATTTCAGGTGTGTCAGACTCATTATGACCACATTTGGGGTTTTCTTGGCAAAGATACTGGAGTGGTTTGCCATGTTTTTCTCCAGTTCATTTTACAGATGAGGAAACTGAGGCCAACAGGATTAAGTGATTTGCCCAGGGTCACATAGCTAATAAGTGTCTGAAACCAGATTTGAACTCTGATTTTCCAGACACCCGGCCCAGAAATCTATCCTCTGTGCTACGATTTGCTTCAAGGTAAAGGCAAAACTTTAACTGTGTAGTTAGATAGGATTTAGTTAGGTGGAAGGGAGAAAAGAACTTCATTTTAGTAAAATGCAAAGATATAAGTGAAAGATATGGACAGTGAGAAATAAATTTAGAGATGTAGCTAAAGTACGAGTTATGTCAGTTGTATCCAGAGAACACCCAAACGTCTGCCAAAGGAGTTTGGGTTTTTGTCTTATTTTTAAAATTTGTATTCTTAAAGTAAAGCTTAATTGTTAATTTACTTAAAATTAAGTTTAGTCAAATTTTAGTTTCTTTTGTTTGATTAATTTTTTAAAATGTGCTTTAAGATCAAGTATTCAATAAGTATTCTCCTTGGAGACAGGGGGAATAGCGTCCTGTCCTGTGATTTCACTGATATAAGGAACTCACTGATATAGGGAACTAATATGAGGAAGCTCATTTGGCCAACTCTTTCTAGGCAAATTGTAGTCTTAGAGAGTTGCCTTGACAGAGGAGACAAACGTGTGGCTCCCTGCACCAGATTAGAACAGAATTGGAAAATATTTAGCAAAATAAATGAATAAATAATGGACAGTTTTCTAAGAGACTACCTGGCCCCGAAGAATCCTTATGGATAGTTCAATGGCCCCCTTTTTTATTTGAGTTTGATACCACTAGCCTAGAGCATGGAGAGGTGAAACAGGATCACACCATCACTACAAGTCAGAGGGTCTTCCTGGCCTCTGTTTTTATTTTTAAAATAGAAAAGCAAATACAATGGGTGTACACCTGATCTAAAAATTATGCAATACTATGCTGTGCACTAGGCTAGGAATAAGAATATGTGGGGTCAAGTTCTAACTCCACCATTTTCAAGTTGTTTGACCTTTGACAAGTTGCTTAACCTGACTAATCCTCAGTTTCCCTACTTGTATAATTCATAATACTACTCCTATTAACTACTACAGAGGGTAGACATGAGGAAAGTGCTATGTAAATAATCACATGTCATATAAATGTGTTGCTATACATTATTATATGTGTTAGTTATTTACTTAACCACCAAGTGCCACTGATGGCCACTTATTCACTTCTATACAGCAAAAGATCTGGTCCTTGGGAAGTCCCTATGCTCACCTTGGTGATTTGCAAATGCTCTACTGGGTAGTGGTGCTGAGTGCTAAAATCCCTATAGTTACCTGTTATGGGAATCTGAAGATCTTCCCTGCCCCTAGGCCCTTTGCTTAAGTGGCTTAAGTGAATCTGAGAACCTTCCCTGATTTGAAAGTATACTCTGCCCCTAATAGGCTGAATGTAGCCACATGGAGCCTGTGATGGGAAGCTTGTTCTTCAGGAATGCCTACACCTTATTACTTTGTGATTCTCTGATCCAGGATATATATACCCTAATGTGAGGTTTTGCTTTGGGACTCACTTTGGAAAGAGTTGTGTGATTTGGCCAGACGAGACTCTGGGCAGCTGTTGAGCCCCCCTGGCTTTGAAAACCCAGATGTTGATACTTCTCTCTCTGGTAACTAACTAGGTATGGATGTAATGGTCAGACAACTGGAAGCCCATCTGCTGATCTGTTTCTTTGTCTGCTTATAACTTCTGCTTGTAACTTCTGTTTGTACTCTCTGAAGTTCAGGGTGCTGACATTTTTCCCCTGAACTAGGTAAATGATATGTGTTTGGCTGATTAAAGTAAGATTGTTAACCCTTTTTGAGTTGCTTTCCTTTAGAAAAGCAGATCTAAGAACCTGTGCTAGCAGCCATCCTGGGTATGCTAGGGTGCTTGCTGATACGTTACCAGAGAGTATTCTCCATCGTGGAGCAACTCAGCAACTAGCCCTGCCAAGGATAAACTGTCCTGCATCTTCCACTGCCCTGGTGTCCCTCTCCTCTTCCACAACCTTGAGCTTGGCACCTTTCTGCTCTCATTGCTTCCTCACATCACTCTTCTCATGACCCATACCCTTTATTGACAAAGGGGAGACTTTCAGAGTGAGAGGTGGTTCTGGGTTGGGCATTATAACCATCTGTCTACATGCTGCAGTCCCTTCTGAGAAAGTTCTTTGAGAACAAAGACTGTTTCATTTCTGTGGAAGAAGGATTAGACATGTTCTCCTTGATCTTAGAAGGCAAAACTAGGAGTCATAGTTAGAAGTTCCATAGAAACAAATTTCAGCATGATGCAAAGAAAATATTTCTAACAATTAGAACTATCTCAAAGTAGACCAACCTGCCTCAATAGCTAGTGGATAATTTTTTGTCCCTAAATTATCACTGGAGGTTCTTCAAGTGAAAGGGACATGAGCAATTGTTTATGGTGAGTTAGAAGAGATACTATTTAGACACAAGTTGGACAAGATGGCCTCTGGCATCCCATCCAACTCTGAAATTCTCTGAAATGATAAAAGTAGTTTTTAAGGAAGACAAATTGAAGGAGAATAATTGAAGGTGAGAGACTAGTTTTAAAAGACTTTCACAATAGTATAGGTAAGAGTCAAAGATGGTCTAGGGCTCTAGGCTATAATGGTACCAATAGGAATGGATGTTTTGAAGGAAGAATGGAAGGAATTTGGTGAGTCACTGAGTGTGGTGGAAGAAGGAGTTAAAAATGATTCCAGTATTTAGAGTCTGACTGGCTAAAAAAAATGATGATATCACTGACAAAAATAGGGAAATCAGGAAGATTGCCAAGTTTTGTTTTGGGGGAGGGTAATGTTGATATTATTACTACATTGAGCCAAATATAGACTGAATGTCTCCTCTTCAAATCTGGCTGGTACAGAATTTGAGTGGGGCTTACAACTGTGCTTTTGTCAAGAGAATGAGGATGATAATTACAAAGATAAATAGAGCCATCAGAATGAAAATGAATCTCTATTTGAGTTGAAAGTGTTCTATAAAAAAGCCTTCATGTTAACTATATACTTGATGTAGTAATTCTATGCAAAAGAATATGGAATAAAAATATATAATACTTTTTTAAAAAGTTTCCTTTCAAAATCAACTCATTTTAGGGGTATGGCATGGTATAATTGAAAGAGTTAAGTGTCCAAAATCAGAAGACCTCTGCTCAAATTCCAGATCTTCTACTTACTTTCTGACTTTGGACAGTCACTCTGGTCTATCTCTGGGGACCTAAGTTTCCTTATTTATAAAGGAAATCTGAATGGCTCCTATCTATGGGGGGGGAGGGGGGAAGGGGTGGACCCGGTGGCTTCTAAAGTCTGTCCGAGTTCTAACTCCATGATTTTGTAATCCTAGAAACTGAAAAGTACACCTACAAATATGCTTTTTTTTCCCTGTAGCAACAAATGTACAATATTCAGGAGCATTAAAATACAAATTGTAATAGGAAAGGTCCAAAGTGGAATGCAAGGTGGATGATAACAAACAAAGAATAGCTAATAGTCTGCGATTAATAGGGATTGATGAAGCTGTGGGCCACAAAAATCCAATCCACAACAAAAGGCAACTGAGGCAGAGCTCTGAGCGTGATCAATTTATTAGAGAGACCTGTGGTCCCCAAGCAATTGGATCTAAGACCTTCCTTGTAGTCAAGGATCCCTCTGCTTATTCACATGATCCTTTTATGGACCTAGGGAGGTCACTGATGAGATGTTACATTTCATGATTGGTCATCTTCAGAAATGGGGAAACTCCTATGATTGACTAAGGGAGATATCCATCAACCATGAGTACTTTGTTAGCAGTATTCTGGGGCTGTCCACAGGCCACAAGACTTTGCCAGCAGTATCTTGCGGCCTTCCATAGGCAAGAACAAGGTAAGGAGACTGGGTTTTTGAGCATAGTTCACTCATAGGACTTATAGTAGTGCTAATACAGCAAATTCCTAACACAAGTTACTATATATCCTTCAAACAGACCTAATACAGTAGTAAATCTATCCTAGAAATCCATTAGAAGTAAAACCATCATCAATACTTGGTGGCTTAATTAACTATAACCCACATGGCTCTCATTCTAAAAGCATTAACTAAATCAAAACTTAATTCTATTGTACTTAACTCACTAATACAATCACTGATACCCATTAGATCACAATGAATTGAGTAAATACTGATTAAATTGAGTACGCATATCAAAATTATTTTTACAAAGCCACATTTCTTTTGGGAACCTATCATCTAAGCCTGTCTAGACATTTTCCTAACAACACAGATGGTAAATAGAAGCTCTGACAAAATAATTAACCCATAGGATATAGTAACTAATTAAGGGTAATGGACGACTCTATGATCAAGATTGTAAAGGGAGGGAAAGGGAAGTGAGGTTAGAGCAGGGAGTAAGGGGGTGGGATGACAGGAATAGGTAGAGGTCTAGATGTCACAATGAAAATGAAGAATACATTTGCAAAGAGTAAGACAGAGGGTGAGGGGTTGCTAGGTGGCTCAGTGAATAGAGCACTGGCTCTGAAGTCAGGAGGACCTGAGTTCAAATCTGGCCTCAGACACTAAACACAAAACTAGCCGTGCGACCTTGGGCAAGTCACTTAATCCCAATTGCCTAGCCTTCCCCCCTCCAAAAAGAAAAAAAAAAAAAAGACAGAGGGTGAGATGGATGCACAAATGGCTGGGATCAGAGAGGGAAGTTTCAGAGTTCCAGGTCTTAGAAGCAAAGCAGCAACTGGTGATGGTGAGATCAAGGGTGCTATCATCCTTCTGTATGACACAGGAGGAACAAAAGTTCCCATGGAAAAGGCCGTGGAAATTGCAAAACTTCACAAGCTGGAAGAATGTTTGAGGGGTCATCATTGCCTCTAAGCATGAAGAATCGATCTGGATGGAGGCAGAGTCAATGGAAGGACTGGTGATAATAATCAGGGAATATCAGGATTCCGAATCATGGAGGAAACCCGATTTCAGATGATAATGAGATCTACTATGTGATCATCCCTGAGGGTACCTGGGGAGAGAGTAATGTTTGTTATCATTGTTGTTCAGTCATTTCAGCTGTGGCCCACTCGATAGTCTCAGACACCTACTGGCTGTGTGACCCTGGGCAAGTCATTTACCCCTATTTGCCTCAGTTCCTCATCTGTAAAATGAGCTGGAGAAGGAAATGGTAAACCATTTCAGTATCTCTGACAAGAAAACCCCCAATGGGGCTATGAAGAGTCAAACACAACTGAAAAAATGACTGAACAACCACAAAAGTTTGTCTCTCAAGTCTTTCCTTTCTCCAATGCATCCCTCACACAGCTTCCAAAGTCATATTCTGAAAACATTGAACTGACCTGGTCACTCCTCTGCTCAGAAATCTCAGTGGCTCCCTACTATCTCTACACCTCATCTTGGCATGAAAGCCCTTCACAATCTGGCTCAACCTTCCTCTTCAGGTTTATCCCACATTACTCCCCTTCATGCACACCATGTTCCAAATGGCTTACCTGCTGTTCTTCACATACGATATTTTGTCTTCCCTCTGTAGGCTTCCACAAGGTGTCTTCTATGTTCTCCTCAATTCTACCTCTTAGAATTTACGTTCCCTTCAAAACCCAGTTCAAGTAACACCTCTTACAAAAGCTTTTCCTGAATTCCTTAAACTTTCTTTTCCAAAATAAAATTATTTTGCAATTACTTCCTATATGCTTTGACTTTGCCTATATTGTGAACATATTATTTCCTCAGAAAGAACGTAGGGTTCTTTAGAACAGGGACTATTTCATTTCTGTTTTTGTATGCCCAGCACATAGAATTGTTGTTGTTGTTCAGTTGTTTCAATTGTCTCTGGCTCTTTGTGACCCCATTTGGGGTTTTTTTGGCAAAGGTACTAGAGTGGTTTGACCATTTCCTTCTTCAGCTCATTTTACAGATGAGGAAACTGTTAAGACAGGGTTAAGTGACTTGCCCAGGGTCACCCAGCTAGTAGGAGTCTGAGGCCAGATTTGAACTCAGGAAGATGAGTTTTCATGACTGCAGGCCCAGCACTCTATCCTCCTGTCTGCCTTGTAGAACATATAGTACCTAGTATATGATTATTAATTGTTTCAGAGGACATTTCAAATGGTTAACCTTTCAGAAGATATATATTTCCCTTGAGATTTTCTGGGAAAGGACAAGAGGATTAGATATAGGGTATGTTGAGGAATAGAGTGCCAACCACCTTGAGTCACATTTTCTTTATGAATATTGTAGGATTCAGCTGTGCAGAATTTTGAGGTAGAAAATTCAGAGGGAGTTTCATTTTCAATAAGCATTTTCTATTCCTCATTGCCACTTAATTTCCCTACCCCTCAAAATGCCTCATATAGTCTGTTTTTTAAGACTTTCTTTTTCCTTTCTTCTTGATTATAAAAGATAGAGAGGCTGTGATTTTTCTTCTTTCAAAAAAGTTATTGATATTCTATATGTAGTTTGCTCTGCTCTCTTGATGTTTACTGAAATGCTCATAGAAAAATACTGAAGATAGAGTAAGACTCTTGAGTGGCACATATGAATATTGAAACTGGCCCTGTTTGTAAATATATGGGGACTATAAGAAGGACAGAGGAGGGACTGTGTGAAGGTATCAGGTAAGACCTTTCTGAAAGCCTCATTGTTCTCTTCCCTTGAAAAGGCCCCACTTGGTTGAAAGGGGCAGGTGCTATAGGCCCCTAGGGATGGCACAAAGACAGTGAATAAACTAACAATTCTGGCACCAAACTGTACCCAAGGATTAAGAGAAACTAGCTCCAACAAAACAATGAATAATCCAAGTGTAATTAATTCTCTGACTGAGACCTGCTGCAAAGAAGATGACAAAAGTGTTCCCACAAGCTAGTGTTCTCTTCCCTGCAAAATTCACTGACTCACAGAGTTGAAAGGCCATTCAGTCCAACACATGCCCACACCCAAAAAGCCAAGCAATCTTTGTTGGAAAACCTCCAATATGAAAAAAACTGATTAGCTCCCAAGACCTTCCATTCATTCCACTTTTGGATAGCTCTGAGTGTTAGGAAGTTTTTCGTTACATTCCATATATATTTTTCCATTATAGTTCCCACCCAATTCTCCTAGTCCTGCCTTCTTAAATGAACAAATCTAATACTTTTTCCAGGAGTGGCAACACTTCAAATACTTGAAAATTGCTGCCATATTCCCCTTGAGTCTTTTCTTTTCCTGACTAAATATCCTCAGCTACTTCTCTCTTTTTTTTTTTTTTGGAGGGGGAAGGCAGGGCAATCGGGGTTAAGTGACTTGCCCAAGGTCACATGGCTAGTGTTAAGTGTCTGAGGCCATATTTGAACTCAGGTCCTCCTAACTCCAGGGCCAGTGCTCTATTCACTGTGCCACCTAGCCGCCCCTACATCTCATTTTCATATGACGCAGGCTCAAGACCCTTTTCTATCTTGGTTACCTCCTCTGGGTGATCTCCAGCTCATTAAACTGTATCAGCCAGAGCTGAACACAATAGTTCCAATGTGGTCTAATGTGGACGTAGGAAAGCAAAACTATTTTTTCCTTATTCCCAGAATCTATGTCACTCAGGTTAGCTATGCTATCAGCATTTTTGGATGCCACATCGTTCTGCTGACTTATATTGACATTGTAGCCCCCTAAAATACCTTGGGTATTGGTATATAGCTAGGTGGGTAGAGTGCCATGGCCTGGAGTCAGGAAAGACCTTTGTTCAAATCTGCCTCTGAAATTTACTAACTGTGTGACCCGAGGCAAGTCCCTTAACCTTATTTGCCTCAGTTTCCTCATCTGCAAAATGAGCTGGAGAAGGAAATGGGAAATTATTCTAGTATCTCTGCCAAGAAAACCCCAAATAGGGTCATGAAGAGTTGGACACAACTGAAAAAAAATGAGTGAGCAACAACAGCAAAACCTCTAGATCTTTTAAAAACATTACTATTCAGTTACACTCCTCCCATCTCATATTTATGAGCTAATTTTTTAAAAAGCCCTCAAGTACAAGAGTTTATATTTATCCCTAGTAAATTTCATCCCATTGGATTCGGCCCAGTGTCCTAGCTTCTCAAAATCTTTTATAACCCTAAGGTTGTTATCCAATGGATTAGCTCTCTCTTACAGTTTTTGTGGCTAAAAATTTGATGAGGATTGTCATCTATGCCATTATTCCCAGTCATTGATAAAATTGTTAAACAGTCCAAAAATACTTGACTGCTCTACAACGAATGATCTTTTGTGAGCTACTTAACTTGTGTAAATTAAAAAAGAACAAATCTTTACAAGGTCAAACTGGAACAAAAAGAGACACAATAGAACAAAGAACCCTTTTTAGTATATACTCACCATGGAAAAAGAGTGAGTGGCAATGCTATCTATGGATTCTGCTTCCAATCCAATACTTCAAGGACCTGTAATTTTAACAACATGAGTGCACCCTTCCCTAATAAACTTCAGCTCCTCTATCATTTAGTCTCAGAGTTCCTGTGGCCCAAAAAATTCATCATCCTAGGATTAACCTGGTGATGAGATATATTCTGCAGTTTGAAAAATAGCATTGAAAAATAGAGATAGATTTTAACCTCTCTACCTCTTTTTCATTGTTTCTGGAGGTTTTGTTTTAATTTAGGAAATGTGATTTTGAGTTTTGCCTTTTTTGTATTTGGAAAGGATCTCTAAGAATACTTGCTCTCCTTCCCTTAGGAGGAACTGGTATTTATGCTCTCCAGTTTAATTTTCAAAAAGGAATGATTTTTGAAATCATTTGAAATCATTCCTTCCCTCTCTCTCTCTCTTTCTCTCTCTCTCTCTCTCTCTCTCTCTCACTTTAATTCTATCTCTATATCTCTGTCTCTACCTCTGTTTCTCTCTCCTCCCCCTCCCTTTCATTCCCAGAACTCTCTGATCTCATCTTTCTCCTCTCTTTACTTTTCTCTCTCTCCAAGGACTTAGAGAGTCTTCCTGGTATGGGGTTTATTCACACTCTCTAGAGAATCAATGTTCAAAGAATATGAAGAGAGAATTTTTAAAGAACACAGCATAAACTCTTAATAATCACATGAAAGCAAAATATACCAAGAGAATATCAGTGTACCAGTAGAATCAGTGGCCCCTAGAATAGCAAACAGAAATTTTAAGAAATGATAAAATATTATGTGTGGCTTGGGGAAAAGACCTTCTGAGAAACTGGTGAAAATTATAGGTTGATGCAAACATTCTCTTAGATCTAGAGTAGAAAAGCATATCACAAGCCACCATCCCCTAATTTAGGACTTCCCACTTATGGAGAAACTGAGGCCAGAGAGATTAAGTGATTTGAGTCACAGAGGTAGTAAGTAAGCAGGATTGAAATCCAGATTCTCCAGTTCCAAATCCAAAACTCTTTTCCATTGTGCCATGCTGTGAAAGCATATAATACAATCCAAAAAATGATGATTTTTTTTTAACCCAGCAATTTCTTTACTAAGATATTTAATCCTAAAGATATCATGAAAAGGGAGAAAAAGAAATTAGTTCCAAAATGTTCATGCCATATAAAAATATCCATTCATTCTATTTATTAGCAATAACAAAAAAAGAAAGAAAGCAACCTACCTGTCCAACGACTGGAGAATGGTTGAAAAAATTGTAATATGTTAATGTCACGCAATACTGTCATGCTATTTAAAAAAAAAAAAGAAAAAAATTTTTAAAAATTAAAAAACAAGACTTACAAATCCAAGAAAATACAGAAAGGTCTGATTCTGGCAAAGCAGTGTGAGAATGACAGAATTAGAACTAGGTCTATAAGCACATAAACCAAAATTATACATTACAAAAGGAAAATGAAACCAGAAGTAACAGAACTTCAAGGTGCCCCAGAAAGCAGATATGGAAAGTTTATAGAAAATGCCTGGCTCTTTTTGTTTTCTGTTCATGGGCTGGTTGGTAATATTTGCCATTCATGATAATATTTCAAGGCTAGCGAAGTGTTTTCCAGGCATTTTCTCATTTGAGTCGCCTAAACAACCTTGTGAAGTGCTACAGTTATTGTCCCCATCTTACAGATGAAAAAACTGAGACAGAGGTTAAGCAACTTATTCAGCATCATACAGCTAATATTCTAGGTTTCCAAGGCACTAAAGGGACCTTCCTGATGTCAAAGTCAGCACTCAGACCACTGAACCACACTGCCTTTGGTTCTGCATTGCTGAATGAAAAGGCTTTTATGTGAGGTTCTAATCCTTACTTTGTATGTTTATTTGATATTAATAGACATTATTTGTTGTTGTTTAGCCATTTCAGTTGTGCTCAACTCTTTGTGATCCCTTTTGAGGTTTTCTTGGCAAAGATACTGGAGTGGTTTGCCATTTCCTTCTCCAGTTTATTTTACACATGAGGAAACTGAGGCAAACTGAGTTAAGTAACTTACCCAGGGTCAGCTAGTGAGTGTCTGAAGTCAAATTTGAACTCAGGTCTTGATTCCAGGTCTATCTATTGTGCCACCTAGCTGTCCTTAATGACCATTAAATGTCAAGTATATAGGATGGATTAGAGGGAGGAAAGAGTGGAGGGAAGGAAGACTGGTTAAGTAATTACACTAGATACTTCCTCCTCACTTCTCTGCCTCTTAGAATCCTTGATGATTTAACTTACATGCCACCCCTTACAGGCTTTTCCTGATCCCCCCTCCTCCTAAGCTGTTAAATATTTTCTCCTTATTCATATAATCACTCCATGGATACATTATCTCTCATGTCTGTTCCTTTCTCTCCACTCACATGTCTACCACTCTAGTTCAAGTCTTCATACTCTCTCTCGCTCTTTCTCTCTCTCTCTCTCTCTCTCTCTCACTCTCTCTGTCTCTCTCTCTCTTTCTCTCTGTCTCTCTCTGCTACAGGAGTTAAGTGACTTGCCTAGAATCACACAGTGAGTGTCTGAGATTGGATTTGAACTCAGGTCCTCCTGATTCTAGGGCCATTACTCTATCTACTGCACCACCTACCTGTTCCTCATTACTTCTCACCTGGAATATTGCCACAGTTTCCTAATCAGCCTTCCTGCCTCCAAACTCACCTTTCTCTACACATCTTCCAAAATGATACTTATCGAGTTCAGTTCAAATCACATCACTCCTTTGCTTAAGAAGCGCCTGTGATTTTTGCTTCTAGTATAAAATAAACTCCTCTGTTGAGTATTTATGATGCAAGCACTTTAAGAGTAGGGATTATGTCATCTTTTGTCTTTGTATCCCCAGCATCTACCACCTGGCACATAGTAGGCTTTTAATAAATCCCTATTGATTTCTTTAAAGTCCTTCTCAGTCTCACTCTAGCCCTTCTTTCCAGACTGATTTTACATTACTCCCCTTCATATACTCTAGTTCCAGCCAAACTGGCTCACTTTCCCATCCTTCATATTTCTCATTCTATCTCCCATCTTGGCATGGTTATCCCTCATGCCTCAAATGCTCTGCCTCCTCTCCTCCTCTGCCTCTTGGAATTCTAGCTCCCATTAAGATCTGGTTTGTGCCATCTCCTCTAGGGAAACCTTTCCTATATACTCTAGTTGGTGCCAGTCCTCCCCTATTTCTTCAGAAGTATTCTCTATTTAGTCACACATATTTTATATAAAAAACAGTCGAGTCAAAAAGATCTCTGTTCAAGTCCTGCTTCTGACATCTATTGACTTTGTGACCCTGTGCAAATCACTTAACCTCTTAGTGCTCTGGACAGCTATCTAATATGCTCGGTTGCAGGAGAATGGCTGAACAAGTTGTGATATATGAATGCAATGAAAGACTATTGTGTTATAAGAAATAAGAAGGAAGATTTTGGAAAAACCTAGGAAGACTTAAATGAACTGATGCAAATAAAGTGAGCAGAATCAGGAGAATATTGTACACAGCAAGAACAACATTGTGTGATAATCAACTATGATAGATCACACTCAGGGAACTCTTCTCAGCAATACAATGATCCAAGATAATTCCAAAGGACTCATTATGGAAAATGCTATGGAAAAATGGAGAAAGAACTGAGGCAACCTAAATACAGATAGATCCGAACATACTGTTTTCACTTTCCTTTTTTGTGGGTTTTTTTTTCCTTTTAGTTTGCTTCTTCTTTTACAACATGACTGATATGAAAATGTTTTATGTGATTGCACATATATGATCTATATCAAATTGCTTACTATCCTAGGGAGGGAGGAGGTTTGGAACTCAAATTTTTTTTGGATGTTAAATATTGCTTTTACATGTAAATTGAAGAAAATATTATTTAAAAAGAAAATGGATAAGAACAACAATGAAATAATAATTTGGGTGTGACCATGGGTAAGTGATTTAACTTCTCTGGGTCTCAGTTTCCTTATAAAATCAGGGTGAGTGGAATAGACCAGGGGTTGGCAAATTATAGCCAAATTGCCAAATCCCAACGTTGCCTTTTTTTTTCGAATTGCTTCAGCTAAGAATGTTTTTTACATTTTTAAATATAATAAAACTTTAAAATGTAAAAATAACTAAACCCATTCTTAGCTCTTGTTGAAACCAAAACAAGCAGTGGGGTCACAGCAGTGGTTTGCTAACCTTTGGCCTAGATGATCTTTGAGATCTTTTCCGGCTCACAAATTCTATAATTAGCAACAATTAAGACTGTCTACAAAGATGATGGATTGTCATAAAGTAGTGTGCTTCCTGTCTCTGGCAGAGTTCAAGAAGAGGCAATATGATGGCTTGTTGACATAAGATTTATGTGCCAAAGGCTGGACTAGATGACTTCTGACACCCTTCCAAATCTAGGACTTTATTGCTGATTAAGTTTGTGAGATAAGGGAGAAAGAGACATCAGAAATGACTAACATTTCCAGAATGGGTCTGCTGAAGAAGAGAATTCATAAAGAATTTCATGAGGAGAAATAGGGAAATCAGAAGAATGATCACGTTCAAAGGTACTGAGAAAGTTGGAGTTTGGACATATTTAGTTTTAAGAGCGGAAAAATGCCTAGGTGAAGATATCCAGTTGGCTACACTGGAGAGTTGGTTCTGGCCTTAATTTAGAAAGGCCAAGGCCAGTCGTCTTGACTTTTTGTCTTGCAGATGGATTTTGATGACTCTGGAGGAGTGAACCGACAACTTTGTGAAACTCTTTCACTTATATCCAATTCACCCACGAGTCAAGACCTCATCCCTGTGATATTATTGATCCCCTTTGAGAACAAAGGATGAATAATAAGAGAGGAAGTCAAAGTTAGAGATTTTTTTCACTCTTCTTAACACCTACAACTCTTCATACCTCTCTTTGTTGAAATTCCACATTGTATCTGGCATTATAGCTAAAGTTTTGGGTTTTTTATGTAGATTTTAGACTTGAAGCAATATGAGAGGTTAATTTACTTCAACAAACATTAAACACATACTCTATTGCAAGGCAAGGATATGGGTCATAATATCATAATAATAGCTAGCATTTACATAGCACTTAAAGGTTTGCTTTTCAAATACTATTTTATACTAGCAACAACTCTAGAAGTTAAGCACCCTTATTATTTCAATTTTTGTAGATAGGGAACTGAGGAAGATGGAAGTTCAAGTGACTTGC
This sequence comes from Pseudochirops corinnae, assembly GCA_028646515.1. Taxonomy (NCBI): domain Eukaryota; kingdom Metazoa; phylum Chordata; class Mammalia; order Diprotodontia; family Pseudocheiridae; genus Pseudochirops; species Pseudochirops corinnae. The sequence goes on along the minus strand of CM053588.1, from coordinate 95,445,198 downwards.
CCAGGGTCTCACAATGATTAAAGTGTCTGAGGTTGTATTTGAACTCAGGTCTTCCTGAATCCATGTCCAGTATTCTATCCACTATGCCTTTTAGCTACCTCAAGATGAAAAAAATGAGTCACTGCTCAAGGAACTCAGAATCAACTATCTCAGGTCAGGCACACAAACAACATATTGTGTTTGCAGAGTGTTGTGTCAACCATATCATTTTAGAGAGTAAATATCCATTTGTGAGGGAGGTTTTCCAGGGCATATTTTGGATAGGGAGTGGTGCTAGATGGCTGCTAAACTCCATTTACAATGTAACATTGGTGAAGTGTTATAGACTGCTAGCTAAAGCAAGAGAAGAATGAAAGTAGATTGGCTGGAGTAAATGAGCAGGCATGATAACCCTTATCAGAAATTTGGCAGTTCCTTATGGCAGAGGATAAAACTATGGGCTAGAAGGAAGGGTAATTTGAACAGGAGTGAGGAAGATTAGGTGATTGGAAATGCTCCAATGTATTCAATTCACCTCTAACTTCTCTTAATCCTAAAATTCTACTAGACTTTTCATTCCTGTCCTCCAAATAGGTGTAGTTCTTAGAGTTAGACATCTCCAATTAATCAATAAATCATTTTCTAAAATAATTTCTTAAGGAGATTGGTTTGTACTGTCTACACATGAAACTCAAGAGGTATTAATAGACACTGACATACTTTGGGATCAGTTGATGGTGTAGTACTTTTAAGTAGCTGTACCCCAATACTAGTGCTACCTAACCTGCTTGGTTCACTATTTTGATGTAAAGCTTCGACTAAAAGCTATGTTTGTACTGTTACCTTGTTATGCTTTCTGGCATTGTTATGCTATAAAGTATAAAAGATAGACAGGATGTTCCAGAAGTCTTAGTGCAGTTTCAGGTGGTAATAACTGCACTAAGACTTCTGAGACACTTTGTATAGAAATAGATCCTTGTCCAAATTTGGTTATTGACAGAGTATCTCTTTTCCTGAATCCCTCTAGGAAAATGAGTGATAGTGTTGAATATGTTTGGGAAATGTGGTTAAAAATAAAGTATATAAAATTGTATTCCCTGGAACTTCTGGGTATTTATTAAACTATTATTAAACAATGCTATCTATAAAACATGCAATAGTTGGCAATCTTCGGTGCTATAGAAAGTTGATACTAATAAGCCAACCTTATAAGTGGGGGGGGGGGAGTTAGAAAATTACCATAAAGGCATACTAATTATAATGCCTAGAAACATCATTAATTTATCTGATTACACAGATATGGAGAAATATACATGTAAATAAATATTACTTTAAAGACAGTTATGAAATTTCCAAGATGCATATAATAGCACTGTTTATTTATAGCTCTGTGGTTGTCTAGATATCCCCAAAACATAGTACTCCCAATATATATGTATTTTGTTTTGATTTTTAAAAACTAAACATTTCAATGGAAGAAAGTATACTAATGGAAAAGAAAAAGCCTAATGTATAATACGCACAGTATATTCAACAGTAACAAAACTTATATTCTCACAAAAGTCTGCCATGACAACCAAAATATAGAAATCCATGTTCCCTAGTATTTCAATCATTAAGTTACTCTTCTCCCATCAGTATTCTGTGTGGGCAATATTAAACCAATTTGCAGCTTTTTGCACTACTCTCTATTAAAGACAAAAACAACTAACAACTAAGTTATAAATTAACTGAGTAATAAACTTAGGTGAACTATGCCTCTTGTACAGATTAACTATGGTGAGGTCTGCTTACTGTGGGAAAAACTTAACAGTATTTACTTTCTCCCACAGGCATTAGTGGCTTAGACATATAGTGACTTTGAAGATGCACATGTAATATAACCTAAGGAAGATAGAATAGATGTATAGCCATCAAAACCTCCCTGGCTACATATTAAAGGCATAAATCTCCATTTTTGAAACAGAAAATATCATACATATGAAGAATAATTTTACATCCCTCAAGACTGTAACCAAGTAAAAGTGCCACCTGCTGTGGACATCTCAAAGGCTGAAAATGAATTTCCAGGAACCTATAAAGACCCTGACAAAAGCCAGGGGAAGAAAAAGAGCTCTGAAAAGGATTGAATTTCAGAGGCAAACAAATGACATCTGACAAAACTGTGTATTCTAGGCGGTGGAACAAAAAAAATTGAATGATGGAACAACAAAAGTAGTGACAATAAAGTGGGTCTCAAGACTGTTCTTTGTATAATAGAAATATAATAAATGGAAGTCTGGTTACTGTTCCAGTAAAGAAGAAAACACATATTTTGGTTGAGGCCAGCAGAAATAAGGGCCTTATGGAAAGAGGTGTCGGAGTTTGGCATTGAGCTCCCTCTCCTTGGTTAAAAGATCCAGACTGTGCTTTTTGAAGGCTTCAGACTGCAACCAAAGCTCATCATAGGCCTTCTGCATTCCCTCCACCTTCCGGGTCAGTTCTTGAACTCTAAGGTTGCTATTCACGGTTGTGGCTTCCTGCTCAAAACGATCCAGTGCGTTCTTCCGGGCTGTCTCTGCCATCTCCAGCTTCTCCTCCAGCTGCTGGATCTCCAGCTGCTTGTTCTGAAGCACTCTGCCCCTCTCCATGGAGAGTTGCAGCAGCTCCTCTTTCTCCTTGGTCACTTTTTCCAGACGGCTGCTCAGCTCGGAGCTCAAGCCCTTCTGCTTCTCCTCGGTCTTGGCCATCTTGGCCAGGGCTTTCTGGTGCAGCTCCTCCAGAGTGTGGAGCTGGTTCTGGAGGGAGCTGGTTTCCTTAGCGTGGAAGCTGGCTTGCTGGTGCTGGAGGTCTATCAGCTCCTTCTCCCGGGCTTTGGCTCGCCTGCTATCCTCGGCACATTTCCCCTTCAGGGCCTCTAGTTCCTTGGACAACTTTTCTCCCTGGGCTGTGAGGTGACACACTTTGGCCTCCTGGTCCTTCAGGGCTTGGCTGAAGTGTTCTCTGTTCTCCCTCCTCAAGATTTCATTCTCTTCTCTCAGTTTTATGTTCTGCCTCTTGTGCTCGTCCTTGAAGCGGATCATCTCCTCATGGTTGGCGGCCAGGTCCATGAAGCGGGCCTCCAGCTTCAGCGTGAGCTGGGTCTGCGCCTCCAGACGCTCGGCGTCATTCATCCTTTTCTCCTCCAGCTCCGTGTTGAGCTGCTCCAGGACCCGACAGCGCTCTAGCGTCTCATCAGCCCTGCGCTTCAGGATGCAGATAAGCTGAGACTGCTCCTGGAGGCGGGAGCGGAGCATTGCTTTTTCATTTTTTTCCTCACTGGACAGACCACGGAGGTTCTCCAAGGCTTCTTTCAAACCTTCTAGTTCTTTGCAGTCCATATCATCATCATCGTCCAGATCTTTTAATGTGTTTTCTTCCCCTGGGACTGTGGAGGATGAGGTAGAAGAGCTCATCCTAGGAGTTTTCTCTTTCTGAGGCATCTGAGCGCTATCTCCCTACAACTGTGCTCAGCTCAGTCTCTCTCTAGTTGAAGCAATTTCAAAGGATGTTTAGTGTTGCTATGGAGGCTTCTGGACTTTCATACTTTTTATTATTCCATGGGAAGCTCTATGATTGGTTGAAAAGCTCAGAATGCTGTGATGTAATGAAGGCAGGGCTGAGACAATGCAAAGACAACTGTGGTCAGTTGGTCTTTAGCTTTTCACCTACTCCCATCTCTTAGCCTAACAGTACAAAGTCCTGCCTGTCTTCGCTCAACTCAATTACCAGACAACTGCTATGGAAAGAAAACTGACAGCCTAGTTTCTAACCAGGAATAAACAAAGTAAACTGGATGTAATGAATCTTCTGCCCTTTCCTCTTTCCTTTCTTACAATGAAAATGGGGAAATGAATTGTTTCTTAATATTTTATAATGTGTAACTACCAAGTAGTAACTGAGCTCTGAGCCAAGATTATAACTTTAAACTATTCTATAGACACATACAGTACGTAAGAGACTTTTCGTGTTTGAACATTCACGGATGGAGGGAAGAAGCAAAGCCTGGAAAGAAGGATTTGTCGGGGAAGCTAGATGGTGCAGTGAATAGAGCACTGGCCCTGGAGACAGGAGGACCTGAGTTCAAATCCAACATCAGATACTTAACACTTAGTAGCCTCGTGACCTTGGGCAACTCACTTAAGCCCAATTGCCCTAACCTCAAAAAAAAAAAAAAAAAGGATGATTTGTCAACCATGTGTACAGGCTGCTTTCTGGACTCTGAACTTTCCCTACTCTGCCCTGAGGCTATGCCTCCCCCATCCCTTTTCAGCTTCCTTTTTAGTGTTGCCTTCCCCATTAGAATGGAAGTTTCTTGAGGGCAGCAACTGTCAGTTTGTATTTGTATTCCCAGAACTTAGCACGGTGCTTGGCACGTAGTAAGCACTTAATAAATATATGTCATACCGCGCAATTGTGAACCAAATCATTTTCAGCTTAAGAGCTCTGCTTGTGATAAGTTCTAAAGTCATTTGTTCTTTCTGGTTCTGCCTTGATTCTATATCTAGACTAGCAAGGCTCTGTCTGAGCTCCCCGATCCTAGAGAAAACAATTCAATTTAATTCAATATAGAAATACCCCCGTATTGAAAAGATGCTGAGGAGAGCAAGACAGAAAAGGAAGTTCTAGCCAATCAACCAATATTTATTACATGCAATTATGTACTAGGCACAATGATGTATACAGATATATCTAATACTTAGGTAAGTGACATGATGGGGGCAAATGAGAGAGCCAAAGTGTTTTAATAAAACTTGAGGAGGAGGAGAGCACATTTAGACTGGGGTTTTAGCACAGGCGTGAATAAAGGGTGTGCCAGGATGCCAGATCCAATGTGCCAGCAGCACCCTCATGGGAGTGCGACTGTCCAAGGGTCTGCTATGGGTGGGGGATGGGCTGTCTCTGGGAACCCCCCGGATGCTGCAGCTGCCACTACCTCTCCTGCTGCTTTCTTCCTCTGCTGCCCACTCCTCTCCTTCATCGTTTCTGGAAGGCTCTGGAATAGGAGGTGGAAGACTTGCTTATGGTAATGTGTAGTTGGGAAATCCCTATAGGACTTTTTAGACTCGCAGCAGGGCTACCTCACCTGCTCAAGCTGCACTTCTGAACGTAGAGACCAGTTCCCATCCAGCAGGTGGGGTGTTAACCCTCTTCCTTCCCACCCCAAGAGGCCTTCTGCTGCTCCCAGGACTGCAGCCTACTTCACTCAGGCCAAAGTCATCTCAACAATTTTTCCCCTTCTCTGATGCTCAAGTCACTTTTTTTTACATGGCTCAGACTGTAGTTGTAACTACTGGGCTGTGGTTACTTCAAACAAAGAAGGCAAAAACATTAAAATTTTAAGGTTTAAAAAAGGTAGCCCATGGGACATCATGGGTGCTATGAATAGAGCACTCACCCTGGAGTCAGGAGGACCTGAGTTCAAATATGGCCTCAGACACTTAATACATACTAGCTGTGTGACCTTGGGCAAGTCACTGTATCAGGAAGCACCCTAGCATACCTAGGGCGGCTACTAGCACAGGTTCTTAGATCTGCTTTTCTAAAGGAAAGCAACTCAAAATGGGTTAAAAATCTTACTTTAATCAAACATATTATTTACCTAGTTCAGGGGGAAAAGTCAGCACCCT